>JAQFVV010006223.1:9718431-10433431 GCA_028023455.1 Epiperipatus broadwayi | reverse complement strand
ATTATTGCTGTTATATAAAGATATTTTATATTATATTGTATGTTTATTTAAATATATAAAAAAGCAGCATAATGGATTAAATTTCTATATATTTGATGATATATAATACTTGGTGAAACTTCTAAATTCAACACATTCTTGAAAACATATAGATAAATATATATGTACACAATAAAAAACTGTCATGGTAGACTTCAAAGCTAAAATTGGAAAATGTTTAAAAGATAAAAGTAATATGGGGAAATTTGGATATGTTGACAAAAATGGCAGAGGACACACACTTGTGAAAATTAAAAAAAGAAAAAAATATTTATTTTTAAAAAAATCTAATTAGTAAAAAATATGGAAGTAACCAAAAAAAATATTGAAGAATTGAACCATATTTTAATAATCAAATTTTTATATTTCAAGGCTCTAATGTTAATAGATTCAATACAGGGTGTGTTCATTGATTAATTTGATGTAATACATGGATTAATGCAAAACTAGAATGATAAAAACTATTAAAAAAGACAGTATTAACAATTAATATATTTAATCTTCAGCCCAGTGTTTATTTGCATCAATCATCATATTTCGCTATCTTAGGATAAAATTAATTTATTGAACTGTTTTATATTGATAAGTCTATAACAAAATGTAAAATAGACTCTCCAATGGCTTATTTTTTATCTGCCACAGTTGGAAATGTCAAGAATCATATGATGGAAAGTTATTCTATAATGCATAAAAGTCCCAAATGAACAATACTCTTTTCAAAAGTAAATAATGGATGAATTTTACATTATATTTTAAATAACGTATTGAACATTATAAGTTACTACAGACATAAAATTAACAAAAAAATTCAATAAAAAGTAATAAAAAAAATATTGATATAATTTGGTAACTTTAAATTCATAATTTGAAAGTTTTCTTTTTTTAATCAATCAAACTATTGACAAAGTAATACTTTTTATTAATAAGATATGTATGTGTAATAGTTATTGTGTTGTAGGGACAATGTTTATTTTATTATTTAAAATGAATCTCGCACAACATATGATATAAATAAAAACAATACGATAATGTTTTTAAAAATGTTTGCATGCATCTCCTCATGTACATAATTCATTCATTTTGTGTGTAGATTAACTTTGTTGATCCAACAAGTGTGATGTATGAGAATTTAATAATGCGCTCACATACACTGAACTATATATTTAACATTATTTTGCCAATTTATTTAACGCAATTTTAAAAAAATAAAGCACTTTTTTTTAATATCCATAATTACATTATCATACACATCAATAGTTAACAAATTATTTAAGATTGTTTTAATAATTTTTAAATCATATTTTTTTAAAATTAATTAGATAATCAAGGCCATAATCAAATAAAAATTATACAATTCATTTATATATTAACTTCAAGTTTTTTTATTCTTATTATTTTGATAAAATCGGGTTCTATGTTTTGCTTAGTCTATAATATTATATTTTCGAAGCAGACCAAAATTTTATAGTTTCTCTCTTGATACCAAAAATAGAAATAATTAAAAAAGAAAATTTTCTAATTTTTTTTCAATTCTAGCATTTATTCTAAGCTTAATCTTAATGATTTTGTTTTATTAAAATAATATAAATATATTTTTTCAATTATAATTTGTAATCATTTACAAATAAATAAAATATTTTTCTCTAGCTTTTTAAATACAACCCATTGCAAAACAAATATACATTTGTTTGTTTTCCTCATTACATTTATTATTATTGCTATTTTTTTCTAATTATTAAAATGTCAGATTTTTTAATTCAATAAGCATTTTCAAAATATATATTCAGTCATAATGTATATTTATGTCCTATTTTGTCAACATTTTCAAAATAAAATGTTAAGCTAATTGATGTGATAATTTTTGTTTGGTGTGATATGTGGCTTGTGTGTATTACATATTTATTTGAACAAAAATATTTATCTAGAGGTTAATGAATTTACTTGGCAATAATAATTTTTTTTTGAATTCATGTTATTTTTCATTTCTAGAAATCAACTTCATTTTTATTTAACCACCACATTTGATATACTAGAATAAATTATATTAAGAAAACAGAATGGTATTAGCTATGATGATAAAAACCTATCACTTGATTATCACTTAGTTACTCTAAAACTTTGTACAGGGAATTTAATATATATATAAAACTAATAATATAGTAGAACAACATTAATATTGTTGCAAAGAAATCAAGTCATATATCACATGACCTATTTTAACAAGCTTGTATTACAAATGTTATCTAATGAGCTTGCCAATAACTCTTAACAAGTTTTTCAGAATATTTCCAATCCCAGACCAGTTTCTGCTTCTGGTTTGCTCAGTGAGGAGCTATGATATTCAAGCATTAGATTTAAAATACCAGGTCAAGCCCAGCACTTTATCTAATGGTTAACTATTAAGTAGAAAATCTGAAATTTTATATTGCTAAAGCTATTAATATATGGTATATCTGAATTTAGTCCCATAAGGGTATTTAAGTTAGATAGCTGGATTTGATGACATATAGATGTCTTAAAATGTCATATTTTCTACTTAATAGTTAATCATTAGATAAAGTGCTGGGCTTGACCTAGTACTTCAAAATCTAATGCTTGAATATCCTAGCACCTCACCGAGTAAGCCAAAAGCAGAAACTGATCTGGGGTTGAGGATATTCTGAAAAGCTTGTTAAAAGCTATTGGCAAGCTCGTTAAATAACATTAATATTGTTCCCTATACTTAAAAAATTTTATATTATCCAAAAGTATTATGAAAGTAATCCTTTCACAACCATTAGACTTTATTATCTTAGAATGATTTAGAAAGTTTTTAATTTAATCTTAGATTACACACATTTTATAAATTAATTAATATATACATTTAAAAATATATATCTCAGAAAATATTTATAAATTAGTAAATTTAATTATTATGAATGACATTTTTATTTTTAAAAATAGTTAAGTAGCTTTTAATTTATGATCAATGTGATAACTGATAACTTCTAAACATAAGGGGGGGGGGGGGCTAATAAGCTGATCCAATAAAGAATAAAAATTGTTCAAAGTCTTCTTGATTTTTTTTTTTTTAAATTACACAGAATAATTAAGAGGACTGATATGTTAATTAAGAAGAAAATAAAAAGAGAGGAAGTTAATCAGTGCAGTAAATTATTGTTTTGATTAATAGTGTTTTATTTAATATAAATATATTTATAAATACATGTAATATTTATTTAAAATTTCAGTATTATAATGGGAAAGAAATATAAAAGATGCCATGACATATGAAAAAAAAGAAAAGATGTATTATTAAGTCAAAAAAGACCAGAAACTAAATGTTTGGATTAATATTCAACTTATATTAAAAGAAAGTAAAGATAATGATTATTGCTTTTTAAAAATAAATGTAACATATTTCTGAAAAGCTTAATTGAAGCCCACTTGTTTTTTTAAAAAAAGAGTTTCATTTATCTCCCGTCCAATCTCAAAGAAGATGATGCCATGAGCTTCAACCACGATTTCAAAACAAATAATATAAAAGTAGCAAGAAAGATAATAAATGCAAAATTAAAGAATTAATTAATTTAATTTCTTAAAATATCTTACTGTAAACCCTCACCTATTTTTGTAATTGATAATTAATGAAATTATCTGAAAGAAATAATTAATTGGAATTTAGAACAATACTCTAAGCTAAAATACATTGAAAAATCATTATTATATTTAATAAAAATGAATATTCTAATAGTAATAAATTATAATAATGGGAAATTTTGAAATGATAATTTCAGATTGTTTTAGATGTAAATATATTAAGTATTACCAAATATATTGTAATAGGAGCTAGGGGCTGGGTTTAAACCCTTTCCAAGGTAAAAAGGGAGTTTAAGTAGTGACATGTCATCATCATCATCATTATCAACCATTATCAATCCACTGCAGAATGAAGGTCTCTCCAAGTTCAATCCATCTTTTCCGATCTTTAGCTTCTCTTCTCCACATCTCCCCTGCACACTTTCTTATTTCATCCATCCATCTCACATGTGGTCTCTTTCTGGGTCTTTTACTATCTCTTGGAATCCAGTTTAAAATTTCAATTGTCCATCTATTATCATCTCTTCTAGCAATATGTCCAGCCCAACTCCACTTCAGTCTTTTAATTTTCTCAAGGAGATCAGTAACACCTGTTTGTTCTCTTACCCATACATTGCGTTTTCGATCTCTTCTTGTTACTCCCAACATGCATCTCTCCATACTTTTTTGAGTGGTTTGAAGTCTCTGTATTGCTCTGCTATTAAGTGTCCAAGTCTCAGATCCATAAGTAAGAACTGGCAAAACACATATATTAAAAACTTTCCTTTTCAAACACATAGGCATATTTCCTTTTAGTATCAAGTTATTTCTACCAAAAGCACTCCAACCAAGTTTAATTCTATGATTAATTTCATCCATTATGTTTCCATCTGTATTAATAATCTGACCAAGGTATTTGTAACTGTTAACTTCTTCTAATTCATCATAATCAATCTTTATTTTCATATTTTGAGAAAATCTATTAAACATTAGTGACATGTAGTTCTCTTTTAATGTACATATTTATTAGGATGAATTAACTGCAGCAATCTTAAGGGGGGAGGGTCTCGTCCTCAATTTGTTTTAATGGAGTGTGTGCGTGTATATATTAAAAGAAAAAATATATAGCATGTAAAAGAATATCTAGAAAAAATATTTAGTGTATAAACTTTATCCTATCTAATTTCTTTCTTTTTAATAAGATAAGAAAGAATATGTAGAACAAAACATCTTTTGTTCTTGTCTATTGAATGCTGTTGATATAAATCCTGTTTAAAGTTGTGTTCTTTAAAATGTTTTAACAAAATTTTAAATTTAAGAAAAAACTTGCTAAAAGCTTTTATTTTGTCAGAGAAAAAAACTGAAGACAAATGAAAACAGATCTAAAATCATTTAAAATGTAGAACATTTGAAAAAATGACAGGAAATAAGGCCTGAGGAAAAAAGCTTCAAGAAAGATAAAAAAAAGATATAAATAGCCGAATAAGAATAAAGATGGGTCTTGTGATTCATATTTTTGCATTGAAGAGAACTGTATGCTGTTATTGTGATTGCTATCAATTTTTCTGACCTTCAAGATTACAAGTCAAATATATATGCTAGCTGATATAAGTAGGTTGGGGTAAAACCATAGATGTACTCAGTTTTAACTTCCACTACCCCATGAAGTAAATCAAAGCTGCTCCATGTCCCATGATGGTCCAAACTTTACAAATCCACATCCATACACCTTTGTCATGTCAAATAATAGAATTTGCTATCATTTCTTCAAAATTTAGAAGTAAAGACTTTCTTGATGGATAATCTTCATGGCCAGCACATTATTAAGTAAGCTTATTTTATATGGACAATCTAATTTCCCTGGGGATCCAAGGTAATAATCTATTTTTATTTCAAATGTAGACATGTGCACATTATTAATATTATAGTATAGCTTGCCATTATTTCTATTAAAGCTTATATAAATTGTAAAGATAGAATGTTTAATCTGTATACTTAGTAAGAATTTAAAGTGTCAAATATATATATAAAACAAAAAAAAAAGACTTATAAATCCAATAAATAATATTATATTTCAACCAGAGGACTGGTTTTCATCCGAAAGAAAAAAAATACACAGTAATATATATATATATTTACATTAAACAATTGAGCACTATCATTTTTTTTTGTTTTTTTTTCTTTATTGATTTTCATCATTTTGTAGTTATTAGTTTAATTTAAATGTATATCAAACAATTTTATGTGTACTGCCCAAAGTAACACATCTCTGTCAGTCTCTGGACTACTCTCAATGAGCTAGCTAGTGGCCAGGTATTCAGTAATATCATAAAATCCTGGCAATATAATTCTTATGCAGAAATAAGAGTGGCACATGGAGTCAGAAAACGCTGACATCCATAAATATATTGCTTGGGAAAATATTAATTAGTAGTTAATAGAAACTAAGGTCGAGTATTGACATATTTATATAGTGATGTCTGTTATTTTGTCTTTTCTTATTGTTGGGAGATTAAACTAACATAACTTATGTCCAAGCTATGGCTGCTACAAGTCCATGTTGGCATAAAGATGTTTTGTTTGTATATTAATCCTTAATGTCATTTAATATTATATCATATAAAAATTGTATAAATAAAGATAGCATAAGTTAAACTTAGTAAAATACAGAGAAGGGGTAGAACCCATTACAATGGTCTTCCAATGCTGGGGCTTCCATGAGTAAAGAGTTATGTTTTGGGCAGAGAATAATGAGAATTTCACAACACTTCAATAATACTATTTTTTGTTTTTGTTTTTTCATCTTAAGAAATAGAAATCAGTATACATATATTGTACTGGGTGAATTCATAAGATGATCCAGCATTTGATCCAGTGTTCTCTATTTGTATGTTTAGCTGGGTTCAAACCTTATCATAAATTTATAATTTTATATTATAAATATTACATGAATGAACTGTCCCTTCAAGCAGAGGGGAGAATACCATCGATAAACAATATCCACAGTCAGACCAAGCTATGCAATGCATAACATTATCACATTTCCAGACCATGTCCCACCTCGACTGCCAGTTTCAAACTCCTACTACCCAAGCACTTTATTTGTTTTGAGTTAAACTTCAGGCACCAGCTATTTGGACAGTAGGCCCATAAGCCAGCATTCAAAATATCCCATGACTAGTTCAATCAAAAGTAATATAATAACAAATTATTGTTTTAATTAGTGGTAATAAGAAATGACTGACAAAATTAAGCTTAAAGATAATTTATTTAACTAGATATTTATTATTGTAATTTTTAAATTCTTTTATAAGAACTTAATTAATTTAGACAATGATAATTACATATACTAACTACACAATACTCTGAATTCATATAATAAACTAGAATAGAATACAGGCATTAAATAATACATGGCACTTAAATGAATACATGAAATCAATATAATATAATCGAGAGTATTCACATACACGACATTTCAAAACACACACATCAATAGTTTTTTATGCATGCTTTAGAGTTCATTATTAATTGACTCTGGGAGGCTTCAAATTATTGCAATGGCTACTTCACTTAGAAATGGAAATAAGAAAATGTTGTTTATTACCTAGGATTTGAATGTGGACTTCTTGCTGGTTGTTACTTCACATGGAAATATTTTTAACCGGTTAGATTTGAGGTTTTTCCTGTGGAGATTTAATGCTTAGTATTTCAAAGCATTATTCTTTAAAACAGTTAGATATTGAAAATGGATTTTCAAGTTGTTAGGCAGGCATTATTTTCCCAGGCAGGTTGGCTGTTTCATCAGACTTGGGCTGGAGCAAAGTCACATGTTTCTGATGAATATTAACAATGCATGATTGATTCTGGATACATAATAGACTGATCTGATTAATTGACTGAACTGAACTGCAATCTGAACTGATTAATTGAGTGAGCTGAACTCATTGTCCAATGAAAAAAATTAATATTTATTAGAATATCCTATTGTCATTTTGGTGTCCTCCAGCTATATTTGTTGTTGAAATTCCTTAGATAAACTTTTAATCCTGTTGTTGGAGATCTTTTAATTTGTGGCCATTGCAAACTTGTTGTTTAGTGGATTTTGTTTAACTTAGTAGCCATTGCAAATTTATTGTTTTTAATTCATATCCATTGCAAATTGTTACAATATTTTTAACTTTCTCATTTTATTTTACCAAAACACACATTTTCTTATACTTAAAACCAATTCATCACTTATGCACATATATATTTCCTTCAAATAAACTCATTATTTAGTTTTAAGATTACTTTTTTTTTAACTTAAAAGAGATATTTTTTTA
Source organism: Epiperipatus broadwayi (assembly GCA_028023455.1). Lineage (NCBI taxonomy): Eukaryota > Metazoa > Onychophora > Udeonychophora > Euonychophora > Peripatidae > Epiperipatus > Epiperipatus broadwayi. Next base: position 10,425,509 of record JAQFVV010006223.1, on the reverse strand, counting down.
ATTATTTGAAAATCAACTACTTTTAATTCCCCCCCCCCAAAAAAAAAACTATGAATTGATTGTTTTTAGCAAACTATCTTTTTTTTAAATACAAAAACTCTTTAAACTTTTTTTTATAAAACTTTTAATGACTAATCCTTTAAACTTTTAGTTTTACATCCCTAAAGCAACCTGCATTTTGTTTAATGAAAACTCTTTAGATTTTTATAAATAACTCTCTCAATTTGAAACCTTCACATTATTTATGATAATTTTATCTTAGTAATTTTTAGCCAAAAATTATATTTGTACTGCTATGATATTGGTACAATATATATAAAGCAGATTTTAGGAGAATAGTTAGATATACGTGAATGATAACATGCAGCATAGAATTTCATGGGTTGGGAAGTAAGTCTAGCATGTTTGTTGTTAGAAGTAGATAGTGATCTATATGTATATATATATATATATATATAAGTACTGCTAGTGTGAAACAGGAGGTAGATGAGAATTCAGTCACAGAAAAAAATGGACCAACAAAAAACAGAAAAAGGAAAAATGAGCATGTTGGAGACTATTATGAGGAAATTAGTAGATCAGAAAATAGAATCAAGGTATCAGAAAGTCAAAAGGAAGTTTCAAGAATTGGATCAAAGATTAGGGATAAGAAAGAGAAAGTAGTCGGGGGGGGGGGATAGCGATGCAACAAAAGTATGGGTAAAATCAGATAAGCTGAGTAAAAAAAATAAAAATAAATGAAAGCCAGGATAAGGGCAAAGAAAAGAAACCTCTGGGAAGCAGAAGAGCAAAAAACAGCAACAAAGTACCCACTGGCTCAGATTAATGTGAATCAATTTCTAAAGATTCAGCCATTTTCTGGTCAAATGGGGAAAATGTGTATAGAACATTTGAAAAGCTTGAGGAGATACTTTAGCATCATCCAATGACTGAGAAAAGTAAGATTGCAATTGCATGTAGTAATCCAATAGAAAATGTGCAATCATGGTGGGATTCAATTTTGCAGCAACCTACAATATTTAATGAGTATCAAAAAGAGATAAGAGCTATATTTTGGTGCCACAATTGTCAGGAGTTAATGAGATACTGAGTCATGCAGGAAAAATATAGGGAAAGGGGCCATGAGAGTTACTCTCAATTCTTTCATCGGCAATTGACAAAGTTACGGACACTAGACATGTGTAGCTTGACAAAAAGCAATATTATTTGGATTATGAGACACTAGAACAGATGATGTTAGGGATAAAGAAAGCATATATTGAGGAAGCTGCTGAATTACTCAATGTGATAGATATGAGTGCATATGATTATAAGCTACTGATAGATTGAGAAAAAAGATTCAGAGCACTTGGGTTGGGAGATTTAGTGTAGAGAATGAGGGACCAGATTGGAATTCAGTGAATCATGGTAGAGGTGATAGCAGTACTAGAGTGAAATGACAGTATGAGTATAAAGAGCAGTGACTGCTGGGCAAGCCATATTATGAACAGAGAAAAAGGTCACATTTACCAATGCCAAAAGATAATCAATACACCAATGAACATAAAGAAATAATAAAAAAGTGTATATAAACACATATTCTAAAAGGTTGTGAGTTTAATATTTATGGTTATTTATTATATAGGCAGTTAGATAAAGTCTAACAAAAAAAATATAAGTTTTTTTTGTTTATTTGTTCAAGTTTATAGAATTAGGTAAGTTGTAATTGTGGAACTTTGGGAGAGAAGCAATCTCTAAATTTTGATTATGAATTCTAGGGTTCTGACTGCTAGATAGGGTATGGGGTGTGTTGCATACCATGTATGGTGGCTTCTGGTTTCCAGATTTGGTTGATCTGTGGTGAGAGCCTATATATTTGATGTTGCAGGTGGAAAAATTCTGCCATGACCTAAGCCTTTAAGACTATGAGAAGAGCATGAAATTTGGATATTGCCTCACCCATAAGACTCCAGTAGTGAGTAGGGTCTTGGGCAATGCATAGTTGACCCAAAATCTCATAATGAGACTTGGGTCTTATTTCTAAATTTTCCACAGCTCTAAAACTCAGAAACAGCAGAGTGTGGTTAGAAGACTTTTTACATTTATGTTATTACTATTTGGGGGGAGAGTCATGTAACCAAATTTAAACCAAAAAGGAGTTGGCTGTAGTGTGCACACTGCATGATGTGCTTGTTGGTGGTGATCTAATCCATAGGGCTTTGTCAGGTTGTGGGATGGTTTTCTCCATTGGTTTTATAGCTGCAGGATGTGAAAAGTGATCAAATAAAGGTTAAAGGTTTTGATAAGGAAAGATTAGTATATAAATTTTTTTGTTGTGTTGCTTAAGTTTGAGCCATTCAAGCACATAGATTGTGTTTGAAGGCTTCAAATAGAAGAGAGGGTAATGTAACAGGGACCAGGTTTAAACCTGTTCCAAGGTAAAGAGTTTAAGTAGTCATCCATATCTAGATCGCTTTTAAGGTGCATATTTGTTAGACTGAAATAACTACAGCACTCTTAAGGGGGGTCTGATGCTCAATTTGTTTTAATGGAGAATGTGCTTGTATAGATTAAAAGAAAAAATATATACCCAGTAAAAGAATATTTCTAGAAAAAATATTTTGTGTATAAACATTATCTAATTTTTTCTTTTGAGATAAGAATATAAAAATATATTTTATTTTTGCCTATGAAATACTGTTAGTGTAAATCCTGTTTAAAGATATGTTCTTCAAAATGCTTTAACAAAATTTTAAATCTAAAACAAACTTGCTAAAAGTTTTTCTTTTGTGAGAGAAAAAACTAGACTAGACAAAGAAAAATGGATCTAAAATCATAATATCCTGGACTAATAATATCATACAGAATAAGATTTAAAATATAGCATGTTTGGAAAAATGATGAAAAATAAGGTCTGAGGACAAAAGAAAGCTTCAAGAGAAATAAAAAAGATATAAATAGCCAAATGAGGATAAAGAGGGGTCTTCTGATTTGTATTTTTGCATTGAAGAGAACTGTATGCTGTTATTGTGAGTGCTTTGTCAATTTTTCATATCTTCAAGATTACAAGTCAAAATATATGTTAGATGATAGGAGTATGTTGGTGTGAAACCATAGACATGTTGGGTTTTCACTTCCACTACCTCACAAAGTAAATAAAAGTGCTCCATGTCCCATGATGGTTAAAACTTAAGGAATCTGTATCCATACACCATCACTGTGTCAAGCAATAGGATTTCCTATCATTTCTTCAAAATATAGAAGTGAAGACTTTCTTGATGGACAATCTTTATGGCCACTGACTACATTATTAAATAAACTTACTTTATATGAACAATCTAATTTCCCTGCATCCAAAGTAATAACCTATTTTTATTTTAAATGTAGACACATGCACATTATTAATATTACAGTATAGCTTGCCATTATTTCTATTAAAGCTTATATATGAATTGTAAAGATAGAATGTTTAATCTGTATAATTAGTAAGAATTTAAACTGTCAAAAATATATATTTATCCATATAATGTGAACTCTTGGGGCTGGGTCTTGTGGATCTACTGCTCCCAGCTACATCTGATAGCTTGCCTTGTGGGAAAAAAGAATGGGACATCTCTTCCAGCTGTACAAGACAGCTTGCCTTGAATCAACAGTATTTTTTGCAGCATCTGGTCATTCTGTGAAATTTCCTAGCTGTGTGGACAAATAGTGTATTACTATTAGGGAATGCTTACTGCTGTTTAGGTTAACAATGCCAGCAGTGGTGAACTTTAGACTTAATATCCATGTCCAAAGTTGGCCACCATACATATGCCCTTGCTAGCATCTTCATCTGGACTATCCTGGATGCCCATTATGTAACAGGTTAAGCACTTGAGATCATCCAGTAGGGGGAATCCCTACTCTGGATCTCCAAATAATACAGCCCTTTTCAATTGAAAGCACCAGCCTTCATGTCCAGTAGGCTGGGTGAAGCCTCTGGTTTCTTATTTGACCAACCTTGCTGGATCCATTTTTAAATTTTAGGTCCAGTAGGCTGATGCAACTTTTCTGATTTCTTATTTGGTCATCCTTTCTGGATCCATTTTTGAATTCTTTGGTACCCAGGGCCATTTGTGAATCACTCAGCCACTAATTTACTGTTCAGTGGTGTATTTGTCCCAAATCAATCATGTTAACTAATTGACCTGCAGTATTCAGCCTGTCTGCTGATTCAGCAGGCAAAAGATTTAATGCATCTACATGGAGAATCTGTTTTCCCTCAATGTAGTGTAGTGTAAGAATCATACTCTGACAAAATGTTAAACCACCTCCACATACATGTTGAAGCATGCTGAGGGATTCCTTTGTCAGCTGCAAAGATGATCAATAGGAATCTATGATTTGTTTGCAGTGTGAATGATCTCCCATTAAAAAATAGTCATGGATTTCTTTAATGCCATTGATTAACACCAGAGCCTCTCTATTAACCTGGGCATAATTTTTCTCCACCTTCAAGAGACACTTTGATGTAAAGGCACTAGGAATCTATGATTTGTTTGCAGTGTGAATGATCTCCCATTAAAAAATAGTCATGGATTTCTTTAATGCCATTGATTAACACCAGAGCCTCTCTATTAACCTGGGCATAATTTTTCTCCACCTTCAAGAGACACTTTGATGTAAAGGCACTAGGGAAGTGTGACCCATCATCATTTCTATGGAACAATACCTTACCTATTTTTACTGGTGAAGCATCACATGTCAGTATCAGCAAATTTTCAGGGACAAAGTGTGCCAGCACCATTGCATCAGTTATAAGGTTTTTCATTTTTTCAAAGGCATTATCATGATTGCTGTTCCATTTCCAGACTGTACATTTATCTAATAGCTTGTACAGTGCTTGGGCTGCCTCAGTATTTTGTGGTTAAAAACCCTTCATGGTAATTTACAAGTCCCAAGAAGGATTGTCATTCTTTCTTGTTACTTGGTGTTTTGGATTTTTTAGTTTGTCATCATTCTTTTGGGTAGGATGATTGCCACTCACACCTATCTTAAATCCCATTCCAGTTTTTTGGCTTTGAATATGCTCTTATCCAAGTTTAATCTTATGCCTGCTGCTGTGAACTTATCAAGGAGTTTTTTGGTGGAACTCCAGAGCAACTCTGGATCCAAGCCAACAGTAAGACATCATCAAAGTATGATATAGCCCCCAGTATTCATGCAGCCAGTTTATCTATGACTCTCTGGAATATTGCTGGGGTGATCGATATACCAAAAGGCAACCAGCTCATCTTAAATAAGCCTTTATGAGTTTAATTATTGACAATGCTCTTGCTGCCTGATCATGAACTGATAGCTGCAAATATGCATGTTTTAGTAAAAACCTTTCCACCTGACAGTGTGGATAGGATGTGCTTAACTGATGATGCTGGATAATTATCCAATTCTAGCACTTTGTTATTCATGCATCAATAATTCCCACATATCCACACATCATTTCTTTGATGATTGGGACTATTGGGATGGCCCATTCTAAATATGATAAAGGCTCTATTATCCCATCTTCCCCCCACCTTTCAAGCTCTGACTCAACTTTTTAGCTCTCAAGCCAGTGGCAGTGATCTGCTCCAACAACTGATCGGTTTTTATCTTTTTATTCAGTGGTAACTGAATTGCTGTTCCAAATTCAGACCCAGGGCTTTCTTGACTACTTCAGAGTAATCATTCTTTCACTTACTAAATGCAGTGACTTTATTGACCTTTGTCACCACAAACTCTAAGTGACTGAACCAGTCATGGCCTAATAAATTACTATGATAACCAGATGCCATTACCAGTGGTAGGTACATAGTTTTATTAGACTATGTAAATTTAACTCTTGTCTGACCCAAGAGTTTATTTTTTTTGCCCTGATAGTCTGTCATAGTTTTGCTGCCATGATGCAGCTTATACTTGTTTTTTTTTATTAATGATAGCCCATGTCTTTTTTGATACAATGGACACTGCTGACCCTATATCCAGCTCCATTGTGACTGGTGTATTATTAATTAAGATCCTGGGTTTAAACCCTGGTTCATAGCTTTTAATATTGTTTATTGAGACAACTTGTTCCTTTACATTAAGATTGCCATTGGTATTTTTTGGAATGGGTTTTCCATTCTCCTATTGGCTGTTTGTTCTTTTCTGTTTAGACATGCAGCTTTTATATGACTGACTCACTTGCAAAAAAAACAAAACAGTATGACAGTGTGGACAGTCTGCTAAATTTGACATAACAAATATTAAATTAATGCAACACTTTAATAAACCAAAATGTTTAAAATGAAAAAAAATATTTCTAAAAAAAAAAAAAAAGAAATGCATAATATTTAGTTAAAACTATATTATGTTAAGAGAAAAGTTATGAAAATAAAGAAACCTTTTAATTTAATGCCTATATCACTATGAAGAGAATTTATAAAACATGGTTAAAAATTTTGTTTATTATATTAGAATTAAAACATATGAATTATAAATTAATAACTTTTATAATAGTTTAATAAATGGTTTATGCAAATTTATATATTTTTTATTTAGCTATATATATATATATATAACAAATATTTCTTTTATTATGTATAATCATATTAAATGTTTGAAGTCTAACATAAATCAGTTAGTCTGAATGATTTTTGTCAATAAAGAGTAGTGGCCTGAAATAAATTTAATAAGTCCAAATAAAATATATAATTGTTAATTAGAGAAGATATAAACGTTAAGCCGATAAACTTTAATACTAATTTATATCTTCTCTAATTAACAATTATATATTTTACATATAATGAGAAGTAAAGCTATATTTATTAAGTCTATGTAGTGTATGCATATATATATCAAAAAATCAGTAATATAATAACCAAACCTAAGAAAATCTCATGTGACAATTGTAAAGCTTCTTACATAGGTATGAGCAATAATTGCATCAGTGCTAACAACACATCATCGTCAGCACTTTCATTCCATACTATAGATTCAGGTCATAAAATTGATTTTTTTAGTACCAGGATCATATCCAGATGTGATAATATCTACCAGTGCAAAATTAGAGAAGCCATTGAGATACTAAAAAGGCCAAATTGTATCAATAACGAGATGATACATGCAAACTTCCTCCTATTTGAAAGATTTAAAAAAAAAAACATATTTTGTTTTAACATTTTTTATTATTGGTGGAGCTTTAATGTTATTTTCAAATCAGTGATTGTAGCGCCCTCTACAGCCATCTTTCTACCATTTATCATCCAGTAGCTGATACAGATGAACCCAAAATATGTCTTTTAAAGTAATATAAAATATCTATAAAGAATAGCGATTACAAAAAATATATATAATGGATTTTATTTCTATATATTATTTATATAATGTTTTTCAACATTACAAGTATTTTCCAATTTTGACAAATTAATTAATTGCTGATAATTTATTTTTCAAAAACCCTGTATCTACTAGATTGCTATGCCAATGTAAAATAAGTATTTGCACTGGCAGCCTCAGATGTTTTTAAGAGATATCATATCTAACAGATTTCTAAACAAGATAAAATCCAAAGCATCCCAACTTACACAATTTTTATTGTTTTTTTCTGTAGATTTATATTCAAGAAACATTATTACATTTTATTATAATATCCAACAGAGAAAGACAAAAAAAAATTTCCACTTAAAAGTGAAAATTGCTACTGTTGAATGAAAGGAATTAGACTCTGCATATTTTAGTGCAGTGATATAGAATGTAAAATTATTGAATTGTTTCCATTGCAACTTGATATAAATTCCTGAGGAATAAAGCCATTTGATTATTATTGGTATCAGTGGTCTTCAATCCTTGGTCTGTGGACCAGTGCCTGTCCACAGAAGTTTTCTACTGGTCAGTGCTAGACTGGCAGGAAAGTTTGTAATAACAAAATAATATTTCAAACTCTTAATTAATATAAACAATTTTTATTTATTTTTTCATCACAATTGCTTAAATAAAATTAATTATAAATCAACATTTTATTTAAATTATTAGATAATACTATAATTACTAAATAATAATCAAAGGAATTTATTTAAAAATGCAATCTTTAAAAGACAAAGTGTCAATCTCATAATAATTGCACCACTCCTTACACGTCAATTTCTATATCTAGTAGGCATTTCTATATTGCGTCAGCTCACTTATTGGTCACATATAGCAAAATTTTTTATTGCATTTATATCATCTTTTTATTTTGTGTGTGACATTTCTTTTTGAAATTGTAAACTTCACAAAATAGAGACAGATCACTGATGATGATTTCCCTTCATCGAGAACGTAAATCTACTATCTTTTTTTTTTTTTTTAGCAAAATGAAATCTTTATAATGATTGTTTTATTTCTATGTGACACTTTACCAAAACAACTTTTCTTTCTGTTTTTTTTTTTAACTGGGTAAAAATGAGATTAAAATAATACCAGATTCAAAATTAAAAAAAAAAAAGGAAGTTTCTTATTATACAAACTCCATATATATATAACTTCATCTTGTATATTTAACATTAAATACAGATATTATATTTATCATAATCATTGTCATGTAATTACACTAGCTGTGATATTTCCCAACATTCAGGTGAATAACATTTTATTTTTGAATGTTTTAACAATGAAATAATAAATGTAGCAATGCAGACACATTAATGAGAACATACTGTTTTCTGTAGCAGTATGATTGCACAACTCAAGTGTTTAGCATGTGAAGGTAAGCAACACCATTACAATACATAATAACAAATGTGTTGTTTTGGTCAGTTATAACAATTATGCTCATCTAAGCAGTTTAACTTTAAGAAAATTTATCTGTAGACTTCTGCTGGTCTGCAAAATCTTATCCTTATTTTTGCCAGTCCACAGGTGTGAAAAGGTTGAAGACCACTGATATATATATATACTCATACATACATATAATCAATATGTATACATTATATTTGTATTCTTATTATATTTATGAAAATAAATATATAATTTAATAAGTTAGTATTTTTCATGCTTTAAAATAAAAAAAAAGACATTGAGAAAATGATTGACAAGGTAATAAATGACCTCTGGGTTCACATAGTTTATCGAATTAAAGGAAATGAAATTAACTTAGTGTTTTAATATCGAATGGTATTGTAACAATGTAGAATGTGACATGCTTCACAAGCTCATGCAGCTAGATATAAAAATAATTATTTTTATTAGAAGAGTAAGGATTCTATTTTTTGTCAGCTATATCCTCACAAAAACTTATACTATGTTCGATTTAAAAAAACAGTGTAAGATAAAATCTATATTTTGAACGATTTAATATTTATTAGAAGAAATTTCTAATACTTTCTTTTTAAAGAAAGTGATTTGAATATATTTTCGTGTTCGATAAAAATCGTTCTAAATTGGAGTTCCAATTATAAACTTCATTTTAAAAAGAACATGTTTATAAAAACTTCAACTAACTTTAATGTACTTTACATTATAAAGAAAATGCAGAGTGAGTAGAACATTTATTTATCGTGGGATATATAAAAAGCACTTGCCTAATCAAATATATATGTGTGAATAACATCTTTTGCTGAATGCCTATAGAATTATATAAAAAGTTATATCTTCAAAATGGAATTATAATGGTTAACAAATGAACTGTGTTTAACGAAGATGAAATCTACATAGGAGGAGGAAACTAAACATCAACTTGGGATCCCCTGTTATTTTCTTCAATGTATAACAACGAAGGAATTAAAAATTGCATCTTCGAAGGATTCATTCGCGAATTCCAGAAATATTTAAGACTATTCTTTTATAAATACCATTTAAGTTTTTTGAAAATTATAACTGGGAAAGATTAATTTCATTTCCTTTATTATCGTATCCATTTCATTAAAGAAATGGATAATAAGAGAGAATTAATAATTTAAAATATTTTCATTTTTATTTATGATTAATAAAGATTTAAATATAGGTTAAGAAATATTAATATGGGAAAGGGGATAAAGTGAACTTGGAGGTAAGCAATTTAATTACTTTTAAATTCACATACTATTATTTTCTATGACATGACACTACATTGTTTATACTAACCCAAAAAGTCTAATAACAATAATGTATGGTAAGTGAATAAATGACTAACATTGATATGAAATACATATTTTTATATTAATAAACACAAATTACGTAAATCATTTTAACGAGTGAAAATATTATATATAAATGATTGGATTATTATTTATATAATCTAATGATTATAAAATAGTGTTAATATAAAAGTGTTAATATTTGGATACTTATATTTTATATACATTGTAAAATTATGTGTTGTTATAAGTCAGAAAATATATCTACCATAAGTAATAGTTTATTTATCTGTTAAATAAATGATTATTATGTTTTTTTTATCTTAAACTAAATGAAGTCTTCAATTTGATTTATTTATTTGATTTTATGAGATAAGAACAAACATTTAATATAATAATCTTTATTGATTATTATATTAACTTAATGAAACCCATGTTAAAGAGTTAGTGAGATTTATTATTATCATTACTCTAGTATATTGATAGGAACCCCTGAAGAGAGTAAATTGTTAAACTTCCCTGAGTTCGAAATCTGAGCACAACGGTAAAGTTAATTAAGGTGAAAATTGATTTGATGTGGTTTTGATATAATAATTTATTAATAATAAATTATCTATTGGGAACATATATAGTTTATATCAAAATTAAATCACATCATTCGTGGCATCCTACATGAAGACTATCTGACTATAGTGAGATGCGGCTGCCTTAACTTATCTTGTTGAGAGAGTGCATACCATTACAATATATATATATATATATATAGTGATATAATGTTTTATGATTATTTTCAAAATAGTTCAATTTTAAAAAATATAAAGGGGATTCAAAAACTATAATTGGTACTTGGGTATTTGTCCTGCAACCAAGGAAAGATAGGAGGACTTTTCACATTCGTATCAATACACTACTAACTTTTTAATGTTGTTATTTTGGCAACATCAAACATTATAAAAACATTAGAAAGTTAGAAATTCTTTGATACAAATGTGAAAAGTCATCCTATTTTTCCTTGGTTGCAGAAATAATACTCAATACAGTTTTACAAAGACAAAAAAAACTAAAAAATATTACATGAGATAAACACGTATTTATGAATTCTACACGGATGCAAGTTAACATTTGACAGTTACTTAATTTGATCAATTTCAACAAAAAAAAATATGTGGTCCATGTTGCAGGAGAAAAAAAAAGCCAACATAAATATTTATTTTTATAAAAGTAAATACATTCTATGAAATATATACTTATGCAGACGATTCTTGCATACAAAATGGTGATGGTCAGTAGCACCCCCCCCCAACGTCCTTCCTTCTCCAAAAAAGTTGTCGAACAATTGATTGACCAGTACATGCTCTAAATGGAATACTGCCAGGCAATCTAATTTTTCGAATAAACAAATAAGTCCTTCTATCTTTCCTTGGTTGCAGAAATAATACTCAATACAGTTTTACAAAAACAAAAAAAATATTATGAGAGATATACACGTACTTTTACAAATTGTACACGGACACAAACTAACTTTTGATGCTTACTTAATTCGATCAATTTTTTTTTAAAAAAAAAAGTGATCCGTAAAAAAAAAAAAAGCCAACATAAATATATTTTTATAAATGTAAAAAAGAAAAAATATTCTATGAAATATACATTTATGCAGACGATTTTTACATACAAAATGGCAGTAGTACTCCCCCTCCCTATTTCTCCAAAACATTTGTGGAACAAGTGATTGTCCAGTACATGCTCTAAATGGAATTCTGCCACACAATTTAATTTTTGGAATAAACAACAAAGTCATCATCTTCATTCAATTACAATTAAATAATAAACTTTTAATTCAAAGATTCAAAAATGCAGAAGTCAGACAATAACCAAGTTGAAATTGGAAAAAAAAAACACAGAAGTAAATAATGCAATTGAAATTAAAAATGTTAAACCAAATTCACAATAATAACAAATGTAAGTTTAAAATGTACAAACAAACTTTTGAATCTGAAAAAAAATACCAAAATGTCCAAAAAAAGCACTTATATAATAGTTTCGGTTGACACATTTCAAAGCATGTTTTGTGCCCATTCAAAAACACGTTTTTAACGAGGAAAAAAAATAAAATCGCAAGAGTTTATTTAATGTTTGCAACAATATCGCGTATGTAAAAAGTTGTCCTATCTTTCCTAGGTTGCAGGAATAATACCCAAGTACCCTATAATTTTGTATATTGTATTTCTTTCATACAATCATATATATAATTAATGCAGGGGTCCCCAACTCTATGCCCATGGTCACCATGGCACCCATAGACCATTTTAGTGTGCCCACCACTATCCAAACACAATAAGAAATTATCTGATACAAATAAATTTAATTTTTAAAATTTCTTATAAATTATTGTATTATATTGTAATCAAATTGTAGGGCATACTATACTTTTAGAGCGTAAAAATATAAATGTTAATTGTATGTTAAAATTTTATTTTTGAGATAAATATTTTTTTGTACATTATGTGTATTATTAACAATATCCAACTATAAATTTACATTGAAAAAATAAATGATGCCCACCACCTGCTTGAAAAAATAAATGGTGCCTGCTACCTGGCTGGTATTATAGAATGTGCTCTTAAGTGCAAAAAAGTTGGGGACGCCTGAATTAATGCATAGTTATTTATTTTACTAATCCAATTATATTATGATGTTTATTCTGCAATTATGAATAATTAGATATTTATTGATCAATATTAGATAAATAGTTAGATTGGATATGGGTCTCCTTGGAAATTGCATCACCTGAACATTTTTTAAAATCCTACTTAGTCTATATAGCCTTTCATTTCAAAACTTGTAAAAAATATTAACAATTAAACATCAAAACAAATAAAAAAATCATACAAGAAACAATTTATAATTATCATATAGTTAAAAACTTTTGTTAATATTATTTCATTTTATATAATAATACAAATAACTAGAACAATTTTTATTTTAGATTTAGTGTTAATAGCAGAAGATATATTTATCAATAAAGCAAGTCATATATAACGTGATATTGCTTTTATAAGCTTGTATTTACAAAAATTTAATACAGAGAGCGTACCAATAGTTCAGACAAGCTCTTAATTGATAAGTGTGGTAAGAGAAAATATTTAAAATCTCTATCCGAGAAACTCTTATCCCCAGACCAGTTGGTTTCAAGCTTATGGCTTACCTCAGTGAGGAGCTAGAATTTGCAGATCCAAAATTGTAAATTATAACTTACTGTTTAAAATTAATTATTTTGTAATTAGTCAATAAGCTTTGCTTTTGTTCGTGGGTTCATGCTTGTTTTTATTTATTTAAATATTTTTTAATTATCTTTTTTCTTATAAATTTAACGCACCATTTCATAGTAATTTATCTCAAAGTTAAATTAAAAGTTATTTGAATAATACATAAAGCTTTGTGTGAGTATGTGTGTATAATATACTCAACTTTTTGTATTTTATTTTTCTAAAAGATTAAAAATATAAACACTTTTAAAAAATATACATTGCTCCCTTTTTTGGAGATAAATGTAATAAAGGCAATGGGGTATGTTCTAACTGGAAATCGATAGTGAGTTATTGCCGATAAAACTTTTTTAAAATTTCTGATTAAAAACTGACTAGATTCTTTTTTCACTATCCATCCTTAGACAATTTAATTAATTATCTAAATTGGCTAATAAATGAGTATTTAGTTATTTTTAGCTATAAAACAAAGATTTTTTTTTGTTTTTTTAAAAAAAACTCTTATTACCTGGAAGTTTAATCCGTAATATCTTTTGATTGTTTCTTTTTGTTTGATTTTTGTATCCTATAATCAGAACTTAAAAGCAAATCTTATATTTTCTTCTACATCAATGTTAAATATCAATTACATATTTTTAAAAAAATGCTATCTACTGTTATAACTAACAATTTAATTCACATAGACTTGATAGGATAAATCTATCACAAAAATATGGGTGTGACAAGAATCTCGGCCTCAGGATGGCCTTTGAGTATTCCATCATCAGATTTTCAATTGGATGGACGGTTGAAGAGTTGGAGTAGATTGAAGCCTGTCCATTAAAGTATGATGTTTGGCTATCTTAATATATATCTGAGCACTTGTAGCATGTATGTGTGGAGATGGTAATCTGGACCAACTGATCATTGCTGTTTTAGCATGCAATACATATATTGATGTTATGAGATGGTGTGGAGAGTGGTGGGTCATGTAAAAGTCTGTGCTCACATACCCTATATATCACAAAAATAATAAAAAATTCCTGAGCAAAATTCTACTTAGCTAACAAACATGTGATGTTTAAAGGAATTTAAATAAGAAATATTCTTGTTAATTAATAAAAAATATTTTATTATTCATATTTACATTAAGATTATTATAAGAATAGGCAATTTGTGGTTCTGCTGTCGCTCCTCAGGTTCTTGCTTACACAACATGGTAGAATGTAATTTATCAATCTGAATTGCTTCTGTCTGTTGTGTTTCTCCTCAGCTTCATGATCTTAGCTTCCGTATGATAGAAAGTTTACTACTATATGTTATTTTGATTCTAGAATACTCTATTACTCTTCTGTGCTTGGTTCTCATTCACTCCTGTTTCACTTTTGCTGATGTGCTAACAGTATCAGCTAAGGTCAAAACACACTCTGCAAGTCATAACATATTTATGCACATATAATGTGCAGACATAATGTATGCATTACTTATTTCTCTTCAGCATTGGAGATGAACTTATATAAATCTTCTAATGTAATGCCTCTAGTTGATAGATGATTTAAATGCAATGTTTCACATGTACACAGTCTTTCTCTGATTTGCTTATATGATGATAGCTAGAGCCATGCTATGTATCCACACCATACATTCTGTAACGATATGTTAATTTCTGTCTAGTATATGCCATTATCATGTGCATGCTATCATATCATTACAGAGTATTTATACTCTATACAAATTTAGAAAACAGACTTTTATAAGAATAGTCCCCCACTACTTCCTTTACATTACTGATTACATTCCATTGCAGTTACTGGTTTTGCTTCAGGCTAAAACCATTAATCAACTTTTTCTTCTTCTCTTTTTATGAGTATTATTAGTAATACTCTACTCACAAGTAACATTCCCTCTTTTTGGCTTAAATTAGTTCCTTAATTTTCTTTATCATTATTAGATAAGGGGCTAAGACACAGCTTTAAGATACTTGGGTCATTTATGGATTCCTTTTGTCCTCATATTGAGTTAGCTTTTCCTGTTGCCTAACTCTTTATTTCCTATGTTATTATAATTGTCTTCTCTGTTACTTTGAAGTAGTTGTACTCCCTGGTTATTATAGTCCATGTCCTCCTGATGGCCTTGTTTGAATAAATTACTGATATCTGTTTGTAATTGGTTTCGATCCCTTTGCTGAATTTTAGCACATTTGGTTGTGTATTTTCTTTTTATCATTTTATTGCTGCTAGAATTCATCTGTTTTTAGGATATATCTGACTTAGTAGTTTGTTATTTTATATATATATCTTGAATTCTGTGTTTTTTTTAATTTATAAAATTCTACTATATCTTATAGAATAGTTCAAATATTTTTCTCCAAAACATTAGTTCACTCAGAGATTTTTCCATGTAGTATGTTGTTGGAACAATACTCTGCATAATTTTATATGCCAAACATTCCCTTCAGCTTTAAACAATGCTTTCTTTATCTCCTGAATGTTTCTTTCAGCCAGTCCATTATTTTCTGAATTAAGCTGAAGACTAAATCACATGTTGTACTGTATTTCTCTTGCAAAACCTTTTATATTCACTAGACATAAATGCTGTTCCATTATCAGAGACACTAATCTCTGGAATGCTGAATGTTGCAAATGTACATTGCAAGTGCAGTGTTGATGAGATTGAGTCTACTTTGTTTATTATATATATTTTTGATTCTTTCTTATATGTGTCACAAATTACTAGCAATTGTTTATCTTTCCAATGATTGGCAAGGTCTATGGGTATTTTTTGCCATGGTCTTGTAGTTCCTGGCCAAGCCATAATCCTAGTTTTGGGGGATAAATTTAACCTTATTTTATACTTATGTCCTTGATGAATACATTTCTCTATATCCTTCTCTAATTTTGGCTAGAATTTTCATTCTTACTATCCCTGGATGTAAAAATTGTATTACTTTTGTTCTGCCCTGAGGTTGAATATTTACTTTTGAAACCCATGTAATACAATTCCTTTGCATTGATAATTTTTTTGTCTCTGCCAAATTACCTCGATGATGGTCTGGATTTTGGTCATCCTTTGTGAATTCATTTTGTAGAACTCTATACCTTTTATAATCTTTTGGCCAATGTCCTATACCTCTTGTAACTTTATATCTAATTGGCAGTAACACAGCTATTAATACATTCACTGTTTACTAAGTCTATCATATTTATAGCTGATTCTTTCTATCTATAACTTCTGATTATCTGGAAGTCTATTAAGCATGAGCACATTGTGGAATGCGATTCCCTTCCTTGTGAAATAATTTTATTTTTTTATTCTTAGCTATTTATTTTCAGTGCTTATTGGAAACTAAAGTTATGGTGGATTCTGAATTAATTTGTACTTTAACTAAAACACCATTAATTTTTATTATGTCTAAAAATATTGACTCTACTTTTTCATTCCTTAAAGTATTCATGTTAAACTTATCTTACTTTTTGTAAACTTTATAGTTTATTTCCCTTGTTTTATTTTTTGTTACTGTTTCAACCCACTTCACTTATATTCAAGTCCCATGTAGATGCTTCTGTGTTTCACTGAACTTTTTAACAGTTTGCATGCTGCTTTAATGTGAGCCTGTTTTTACAGTGAAAACAAATGCTTTCTTTGAATCTACACATGCCCTGACTATAATTACCTTTACATCTAAAGCACCTATAATTTATAAATCATTTATTTATCATCTTTTTCATTTATTGATGGTTACTGCTTTATGAATTTTACTTCATGGCTTTTGTTTAGATGCCTTATCTCTTAATTTTTCTAATGCTACCATCATGCCATAAATAAATCTGTGTCATAATGCCTTCTTTAAGAAAGTATCAAAACATATTTGTTTGCCTTATTTCTTAGTTTGACTACACATTCTATTACTGTCTTTTTCTCTAATTGGTTGGGAAAATAAAATTTCGTATCTTTTGTTTTATTCATGATTGGCTTCAGTAAAAAATACTGATCTAGAATTTCTATGGCTTTTTAAAATATTGTGTTTTTTTATTTCCATGGTGATTTCCTGTGGCTTCTTTACACAAATAGACAAACATTGCTAATTTTTATTCTGACTTAACCTAGTTTGTTATATTCAAAAATTTAAATCACTGAATGTATTGTTTCTATAACTTAGGTTGTCTCAGGTCAAATTTTTCTATATTAAATTTATTAACTATTCTAATCCTTCATAATCTAATAAATAATAATAATAATTAATAATAATAATAATAATAATAATAATAATAATAATAATAATAATAATAATAATAATTATTATTATTATTATTATTTATTTATTTTGGCTTCCTTTCCACCTAATTTGTTTCTTGAATTCAGCTGGTTTCTTAATTTGGACTCTTGTTTTCTGGATCCAGTCTTGTTGCTTACAAAGTCTGTTATCTTTATGGGCTATGTTATTTCTTTCTGTGACTGTGCCAAGCTGTTGCTCTTACAGGTCCTACATTAACATTACATGATCACCATCCCTCACCGATGAAGGCCACAAGCCAGAAACTAGTCTAGATGAATGAGTAGGTACTATATAGAGATTTTATGCACAAGCTTTCTGGAATCCATTGATTACTCTGGCATGCGCTGAGTGGCACTACTGTATGGAGAGTTTTACCTGTTTTAATAACATTCTCATCTTGTTGGCTTTGCTAAGTCTGTTGTATTCTGAGACTTAATGTCTATAATACAAACTGCAATTATAATTTAATATATTTATTAGTCATATTTGAATTATTATAAGAATATTCAGTTTATGGTTTTGCTGTCACTCCTTAAGTTTTTGTTCACACAACAGATGACTGTCAGGATGTAATGTATCTGGCCTGGTTTGCTTTGGTCTGCTATATTACTTTCTATTTAGTGTCATTTCAGCTCAGTCACCTTGACTTTTACATGACAGTAAGTTTACTGCTAGATGTTTTCTTAACTCTTGAAGACTTTTGTAATCTTCTGTAATTGACTCTTCTCT
This sequence comes from Epiperipatus broadwayi, assembly GCA_028023455.1. Taxonomy (NCBI): domain Eukaryota; kingdom Metazoa; phylum Onychophora; class Udeonychophora; order Euonychophora; family Peripatidae; genus Epiperipatus; species Epiperipatus broadwayi. The sequence goes on along the minus strand of JAQFVV010006223.1, from coordinate 10,407,189 downwards.
ACTCCTCTTCACTTCTGCTTATGTCTTAACACATATGTGCATACAATATACAGATTTGATATACATGTTATGTTACTTTTCTTCTGTGTTGGAGATGGACTTGCAAAAGTGCAAAGCTTCATGTTGAATGGCAATCTGATGACAACATATGCTGTCTTTCTCTGATCCACTTACATGATGGTTAGCTTATAAACATAGCTAGAGGCATGCTCTGCAGCACATAATTTGCACTAATGAGCCTGGCACATGCCATTGTGCATGTGGATGCCATCATATCTTTTACTACAGAATATTTGTACTCTCTATATGAATTTAGAAGACACATGAATTTTTATGAGAACAGTTCTTCACTATTTCCTTTATATTACTGATTACATTCCATTGCAGCTACTTGTTTTATCTCTGGGTAAATATATTAACCTATCATCAATTTCTTTTCACTCTTTATTAGTATTATTAGTTAAACTTTATTCATATATAACAATTGACTTAAAAAATTAATTATGATAAAACACTATTTAAACTTTTTTATGTCTTATGCTAGTAAACAATTCTATTTTTCTGCTAATTTTATGTGCATTTAAAATAGCATAGATCAAATTTTCTTATATAATGTAGAACATGTTTATTATTATTATTATTATTATTATTATTATTATTATTATTATTATTATTATTATTATTATTATTATTATTATTATTATTATTATTATTATTATTATTATTATTATTATTATTATTATTATTATTATTATTATTATTATTATTATTATTATTATTATTATTATTATTATTATTATTATTATTATTATTATTATTATTATTATTATTATTATTATTATTATTATTATTATTATTATTATTATTATTATTATTATTATTATTATTATTATTATTATTATTATTATTATTATTATTATTATTATTATTATTATTATTATTATTATTATTATTATTATTATTATTATTATTATTATTATTATTATTATTATTATTATTTTATTATTATTATTATTATTATTATTATTATTATTATTATTATTATTATTATTATTATTATTATTATTATTATTATTATTATTATGTCTAATTTAGAGAAGCTTTTATGATTCCCAATTAGACTCAAAATCATTAATAATTAACTTATCAGCTTTTATTTGCATATAAAATAAAATAAGGACAAGGTATCAGCAGTTTTTGTCAAAAATTTTAGTTGGTTCTACTAATTCTTTGTTGTGTAAGCTTTATATTGGCATATTATATAAAACTTTCCAACTCTGGGCAGTAATCTATATTAATAAATTTAATAAAATATTTTTAGTTTCACTTATAATTTAAAAAATTTTTTTATTCAATTAATAAATCTCATTTTGGCAGTTATGAATTTTGCTTATTTTGGGTAACTTGCATGGACACTTTTATTTAAAATAAAAATAGAAATGATGGGAAGCAAAAGTAAATAAAATAAGAATACAAACATATATACTTCTTTTTACCCACTAATTGGAAAAATCGAGGAGACCTGGTTTCTATTTTTTCTATCTTAATTAATAATCAAGAGTTATTGCTTGATTTTTTTGAAGTGGTTGTTGCTATGAGATTTAATGCTAGGCGTGGTAGCTTTTTAGCGTTTAAATAACGACAGAGAGACAAAGAATGTATTATATTATTTATTTACTATGAATCTATCTCATAGTCAAGGACTAAGTTGTGTATATAACAGTTACACCTGATTCTTGAATATTTGATTGCACAAAACAAAGGCATTTAATTTGTGATATATATTTAACATAGTATAAAAATACAAACCTTAAAATTTGGCTTCTGTTCATATTTTTATTTTTCTTTGCAAAAAAAAAAGTATTGAATTCTATGAATGATTTTTTGCTCGGACTTCATAACAAGTTTGCGCACCAAAACATGAAGAAGCTGATCCACGGATCTTGAGTTTCCGGAATCTCCACTCTATTACTGCACCAAATTATGCAAGGATAATTTTAACACATAAAAAAAAATATAAAATTTGCAAATTTTATTAAGTTGTCCACCCATTGATTTTACCACGATGCAAAATTATGAAACTATAACAATTTAAAATTGTATATACAGGAAAACAAAAGCAATTTTAAATCAGAAAAATGTTAACTTAATATGCAAATGTAAATATATACACACAAACACATTTTCAAATTTACGATATAAATCTACATATGTTAAATTATGTCACAGACGAGTTAAAAAAAATAAATATAGACTGTCCCTTCAGGTTACATTTATATTTATGTGTTCTTATAAATATTCACGCAATATATATCTATTGTAAGCTCGAAAGCACATTTTTAGTGTAATAAATAGTAGGTTTTTAAACTGATATTTACAAGTAAATGTTTGTTAACATATATTTATTTTAATTTAGTTATAAATCTTGTTAATTTAACTTAATTAAAGGATGAATTATTATTTTTATTTACACCTGATCACAGTTTGAATTATTAAGAAATCTTAGTAATTATTTTAATATTTAACATTTCGCTAGTTAAAGAATTGCACTTTGTAAATAATAATAATCTATGAATAATTATTAAGAGATTAAAGTTTATAAATTGTATAATCATTTTATCTTTAAAAAAAAAAACCCAATAGGAATATCGGTAATAGAAAGAAAAAATACACTGGCCACTATCAAACAATCGATTCCATGAATAGTTATAAAAAATTTTGAGTCTACATTCTAATCGAGTTTTAGATTAATTAGACAATCGTGCCTCTGGCATCGTATTTTTCAAAAAATATTTTACTAAAATATTTTAGCCGTTCATATTATAATCAATCATTTTAGGCCAAACAATTTATCATATGTTATATGATGCTGTCATTACATTTTTGCAAAATAAATAAATACGTATATCATTTCTATGCGCAATGCCTTATATTTAATACAACAAAGTTCATATTTACAGGAAAAATATCTAACTAAAAAAAAACACGCTAGCACGTTTCATCATACAAGTGTCACCTTCTAGGCTTTAGAAATGAAATGCTGTGATTTTAATATATTATTTAACTAAAGGCTATTAGATATCATTATTAATTAACATTTTTTATAGAATGGACAAGCGTTATACTTTAATACACACACACACATATATATATATATGACTTTACAGTGTACTAAGGTAGATAAGATAGCTTCTCATTAGCTTAATGCACATTAAAAATCTCTTCAACAGTCCACATAGAGAAATAGTGACCTGAAAAAAAAAATCCTAAGATTATTAGTTTTATCCAGATTACTTAGAATGACTGATGAAATCGACTAATGGTCCTGTATGATTTAGTGCAATTGTACAAGGGCAGATTCTGCACCTCAAGATTCATAGATCACACTCCAGGAGCTCTGGTACTTCCAATTCTTGAACTTCATACTATTAACCATTTGATTATTTTTGTTGGTACTGTGGTATTAGAGCTGCGACATTAAAAATTATAATCGTTTAATCATTAAATTAATTAGGTTATTAAATCAAAAACATATTTTAAAATCTACATTAAAAAAAACAATTTAACAAAAAAAAAATATAAAAAGCATTATTGTGAAGAATAGTTAAAATGCGTGTTTAAATCAAATTGAGTGTGTGCTTGCACGTGCATATTCTGCATAATCTATTTTAATACATTGTACAGGCTTACAATTGCATTTATATATGTAATATATGCAGGATTCGAACTCAGACTTTCACATGACCTACAAGTCTCATTGCCATCTTATATTGCTGATTCACCTGATGACACACATGTTGAAAAGTTAAATAATCACCAATATTCGTATTTCGTGCTAAACCAGCACTCATTAAAGTATGAAGGTTGGTTATCTTAATATAAAGCTGAGTACTAATTGTATATATGTGTGGAGATGGTAATCTGAACCAACTGATGAGTGCTGGTTTAGCATGAAATACGTATATTGATGATTATTTATCTTTTCAACATGTGTATGATCAGGTGAATCAGCAATATAAGATGACACTGAGTTGTAGGTTATGTGAAAGTCTCAGTTCCAATCCGGCATATATTACATATATAAATGCAGGTATAAGCCTGTACAATGTATTAAATTAGATTATGCAGAATATGCACGTGGAATCACACACTCAATTTGATTTAAACACGCATTTTAACTACTCTTTACATTAATGCTTTTCGTATTTTTTTTTTGTTAAATTGTTTTTTTTTTTTAAATGTAGATTTTAAAATATGTTTTTGATTTAATAACCTAATTAATTTAATGATTAAACGATTATAATTCTTCTTGTCGCAGCTCTAATACCACAGTACCTTTTTGTCTTGATTGAACACCAACAAGCAATCTTTTTTCTTTTTAGCTTCAATTAATACATAAGCTCACCATTCTACTATTTTTTCCAAATGCTTTCAATTTTTTTATGCTGATAAGAAGTGAAATAGTACTTAATTTGAAGTAATTAACTATTACTCAAGAGACTATAAATAGCATATTCTTCAATAACATCAAGCCATATCAAAAATATCTATTAAAAATTCATCATTAAGCTTTTCACTGTTGTCTGACTTTTATTGTTTAATAAAATAAATTGTTTTTCCTTCTGAATGACTTCATTGAGAGTCATGAACTTTGATACAGGTTATCTTTATAGATGAATATTGTTTTTAGCATTCTCTTTGTCAACTAATATAATAAACCTGGAGCTGATTCTGAAATGTTTCAGACTTATAATAATCCATGCTTTTTTATTATCTATTTTAGCTTTTTTCTTTTATCTTATCCAGTCTGTTACCACATTCATCAACATTCTTTACATCTTTTCTTATCTTTTTCTATCTTCATTCTTGGCTTTTACAACTTTTTTAAAAAGTTTTTTTACTTACTTTTTATTATTTTTTGTCTTCTGGATACATATTTTGTTATTGTTCTGCCATATTATTTATAATAATTTGATTTTTAGATTTTACTAAAACTTTTTAATTGAATTTAAGAATTTTAAAATTATAAAATATTAGAAGTAACTTTCAATTTATAAAATATCACTGAACCATCAGTTTTTATCACCTCTTCATAACTATCATTACTTCTTTCCCCCCTAAAGTTATTTTTATACTTTTTGCCTAATATTTTATTATATTGCTGTTTTTTTTTTTTTAAATAAATATTTATCTCTTTTTCTGTTCTAATTTCTTAATGACCTAACTTCAGTTAAATCATTTATCTTTTAATAGGGTTTGGAAATTCAAATATTTCAAATTTTTATGTGAAGAGATTGCTATACATTTAAAATATTACCAGCTTTTATTTCATTTTGTAGAAATAATATAATTCATTTTTTATAAGCCCACAGCAAAGTGCTGATTAGTAGCATACAACAAATAACCAAATACCAAAAACTCATATATAAATTCATAAATATTGTTATAATATTTTCAAATTCTGGCTTAGAAAAACACAAACTCTTTCACCCATAAAATATCAGAGATTAACCCGAGCAATAAAAAAAAAAAATCAACAAATTTAACAATATAAAATAATAGACAAATCTACAAAATATTTTAATAAATCATAAAAATGGACAAACAGCATGTAGTGGTACAAAGAAATATCAACAGATAAATAATAAAATATGAGATTGCTCTCTTAGTTGTTCATAGGGATATGAATCACAAAATAAACAAGCTGTTCAGATTTGTGTTTATGATTAGGAATTATAAAGCTTTAGTTTACAAAATTAATTTAAAAATAAAGAAACAATATTGTTCTAACCAAAAGAACAAATGTAAATGTGCACTGTATTGTAATGGTATGCAGTATGATGGGGAAAACATAGGAAGGGTATGGGGTGATGAGTTATATCATCATTTCCATAAAATAACTAATCATATTAAATATAAGAGAAATACAGTAAATATAGAATAAATGAATATCCATTAAAACAAGAAGGGGTAAACATGGGGAAATGAGAAATCATCATCATCCCCATTTAATAAGTCACTGACTGATTGGCATGAGAGACTAAATTAATAAATATAAAAGAAATGAGTTGGAGATAAGCACAAAAAACCATAAGGTGCATCTCCAGCATCACAGAAGAATAATATGCTCAAAACTCATCAGCATTATACAATCAACAAAGTACAGTCAAAAATCAATATCATAAAATGAACAGTCAACCTTATGACTGGATTTGAAAGGGATCCACTATAGACAGGCTAATTATTTAGCCATTGCCAATACAACACAAATCTCTGGATGACATACCTAAATGCTAATCCATTATAATCTAAAAAAATAATGCTGAGATGCTAAACTATACTGATCATCATCAATGCTCTGGTCACCTTGTACTATTAGTGTACTGGTCAACTTTTTACTGAAAAATAAAATGTAGTGCATGGAGTTTAAAGGTTATAACCTTTGCATCCTACAGGATCCTTATCAAGATTTCCATACACCAACATAACCCCAACATCCACATAACTAAACATTATGCTCTAATCTAACTCATGAAAAAACTCTATAAATGAATACTGTAAGCAAGAGAGAAATAAAGATAACAGCTTATCTCAAGTAATTTTAAATAATTAATGTTTACTCCACAATAATTAAATAGTTTTACTGGGATAATTTAAAAATTCCTAAAACACTAAGCTGTATTGAAATCAAATCATACTGTCAATTCATATAACAGTTAAAGGAATAAAAAACATTAACATCCAAATATTTTTTCTGGCAATTATTTAATAACTAACTGATCAACAATAAACAAAAATTTTAAAAATGACATGATAATATGAAAATATAAACATTTTATCAAAAAAAAAAATAGTTTGATAAAAATTATAATTAGTTGATTTCTATTTATTAAATTAATTAACTTTTGCTATCGGATTTATTTCTTTAATTAACAAAAGTTGGAAAACAACATTTTTAAAATCAGAGATAACAATCATTAAATTAGCTTAATCCTTTATTGAATTTTTGGAGGAAAATCAGTGCTTACATATTAGGCCTTTTCACATTCGTATCAATCCACTGATAACTTTTTAATCTTGTGATCTGACCAAATAATGTGTACACTTGGGATCTTGCACAAACTTAAAATGATAAATTTGTCAACATGGTCCATGTGGACATGATATTTTCAAAAGATTTACAAAGTTATCAGCCGTATAAATATGTATGGGGAAATGTATAGGAATTCTAATGGGTGACAGAAATTACACTAGATTAAATCTAACAATACTAAAAATATGAATTTCAGATAAAAAACATAAAATATGACACAGAATACTCATTTGTAACAATGCTAAAAATAATTTCACCCAAAAATGAATCAAAGTACATTTTTAACAATGCTAAAAATACAAGTTTCACACACAGAATATAAAATATGACATGGAATATTAATTTCTAACAATACTAAAAATATGAATTTCAACCAAAAAATCAATCTTAAAAAGTATATTTTTAACAATAGTAAAAATATTGATTTGACATAAAAAATTTAAAATATGACATGCCATGATGTGATCCCCAAATATAACTTGACAAAACAATCACTAAATTACAAAATATCCTAAAATAATAATAAAAAAGCTAAAATATACACATACGGTATTTACTTTGTAACATATAACAGGAATTATCGCAATGAACAAATCAATTTGTCAGTTCTATTTTATTTTAAGTGGATTAAATTTTTTCCCCTAAAATAGAGACAAAATAAAATTTTTATTTTCCTCAACAAGCATACTTACTTAACACATGATTGTATTTGAGATTCACATGAAAATAATCATCACCAGAAATTAGTAATTCAGCACTTTTTTAGGCCTTCCAGTAGTCAGAATAAATTATCGATCCCTCTTCATTTTCTTTGATGGCTTCCATAAGAGTTGCCCGTGTTCTGTCATTAATAGTCATGATAAAACACTCATCAGTATCCCCACACAAGCCACCAAACATTCACTGTTTGGGAAGAATTTGTCCATCTTTGGTTTTGAAAAGGCTGTTATTAATTTTGATAGTGCCTCCAATTTTATGTTTTTTTTTGAAAATATTTTTCCCCCCAAAATGGAGACAAAATAAAATTTTTATTTTTTCCAAAATATACACTTATTTAACATGTGATTCTATTTGTGGTTCACATGATCACAACTGGCACATTGTAATTCAGAAGTTTTATAGTCCTTTCAACAGTCAGAATAAATCATTGATTCCTCTTCCACATTTTTTTTTGCAGCTTCCATAAGAGTTGCCACTGATCTATCATTAATTGTCATGATAAAATACTTGTTAGTCTCCCTGCACAAGCCACCAAACATCCATTGTTCAGGAAGAATTGATCCTGCTTGGTTTGAAAAGACTCTCATTAATTTTGTTAGGGCCTCCAATTTTACATTTTTTTAAAAAAAATATAAAGCAGCATTTATTTCAGTAGTGGGTAAATATTATTGAATCAAAACTATGAATACAAATGAAAGTAAAAATTGTTGAATCAAAACTATGAATACAAATGAAGTAAAAAATAGTCAAACATGCAATTGACAGCACTAAAGATCTTGTCAGAACAAAATCTGGACAACAACTGAGAGTGTAAAATTATCACAAAAACACATCTGGGGATGATATCAGATGACATCACATGGTTTATATGACATGATTGTGAAGTTATATATTTATTGTGGATGTGAAAAGGTGTACCATCTCTCTTACATTGCAGAACTAATACATAAGTAGCAGAAAATTAAATAAAAAAAAACGTTTCAAAAAAAAATTTTAAATTTAATAAAATTAAATGGATTAAAATACCATGTTTTAATAAAAATATTTAAAATTATCAATTATTACTTTTATAAAAAAATTCTAGATGTAATTTAAGAGGATTTAAACCCAGACAGTCAAGCTCCCTATAATCATGTACTTTATTCATTATAAACAGAGCAAAACTCTCCATACAGTATTGCCACCTGTGCTAAACAGAGTAATCAATGGATGCCAGAAGGCTTGTGCATAAAATCCCTATCTAATGCCTACTCATCCAATATCCCCAGACTAGTTTCTGGCTTGTGGCCTTCATCAGTGAGGAGCTTTGGATCTGAGAGCACTGCATCCAGATCTTAGGATCTAATGCAACCCTCTAGCAACCACCTTTTATCTCTACTTAACTACAAAACTATGAGAATGAAATTGAAAACACAAAAAATATTTTCAATCTAAGCTCAATAGCTTATATAGTCATATGGGTCTGAACTCAGTTCAGTACCCATATATTTTGGTGTCTTTGGCTCTTTTACAACCATAGCCACCACTATCCTATTAGGCAGGATTGGTGTTAAATCATTAAGCATCACATGATCACATTTGCTATACTAGCACATTAATTGTTGATAAACAGAGCAAAACTCTCCATACAGTATAGCAAATGTGATCATGTGATGCTTAATGGTTTATTCATTATACATAATACACATGATGATATACATGTGAAAAAGATAAATGATTTCCAATATACATATTTCATGCTGAACCAGCATTCATCAGTTGGTCCAGATCAACATCTCCCCACACATATATAATCAGTTCTCAGTTTACATTAAAATAACAAATCTACACTTTAAGGGACAGGCTTCAATCCTTTCCACTATTCAATTCTTCAGCCATCCATTAAAGTGTGTATATTTGCTATCTTAATATAAATTGAGCAATAGTTATTTTTATATGTGTGGAAGATGATCTGGATCAACTGATGAGTGCTGGTTTACCAAGAAATATGTATATTGGAGATCATTTATCTTTTTCACACATATGTGATCATGTATATCAGGTATATTGGATAGAGTGGGTGACTGTTGGAATTTGAAACTCTAAAATGTATACACTCTGTGCTTGCTTTATACTAGAATGTTTATCTCCCTCTGTTTACTTATTTTCCCATATCTTCTCTAACACTGTTCTTTATCTGCATCTTCCCACTTATTATCACCTGAATCTACAATTACATTTATAATTGTTTACAGGAATCAATATAACTGATTTGCAGCTAACACTAATTAACCATGTTCTTTCCACTAACTCGACGTGTCAAATATAAGTCAAATTTATCCTTTATTTCAATGAAGCATGATTTATTGATGCCTCCTTTTTGGATTGTCCATGTTGGTCATTATCTCACACTTGAAATATACTAAAAGAAAATTCACTATTCCAATTATTCAACATATATCATTCATCCATTATATTGTCATTTTTCCTTGTTGCCATTCTAATCCTTTTTCCCATAATTAAACAGAATTTGTTGCCAAAAAGGCTTTTACCCAATGTGCATGATTAATTTGTTCCTTTTTGGTATGCAGTATTTTCAGGTTAACAAACAGCAAAAAATTCTTTTCTTTCCTGTAAAGTTTACAGATGGAGTTCATGCATAGAAACTCTCATGCTCTTGGTTGGAAACAAGGTTACAGATTACTTCAGATGTATTTTTCTTCTCCTTCACATTTTATTGCAGTGAAGCAGGTTACAGAGAGGAAGTTGATGTTAACTCTAAGCTAAATTTTGCACATAGTTTTCATTGTAGAAAACATTGTATAACCAAAGTGATATTGTGTTAACAACATGAATAAGACTTCTGCTTCTTTAGCAACTGTGTCAAGAAATTTTTTCTCACTATGTTTAGCAGATGGATAAAGTCTGAATGCTTCTCACAAAACACCTAGATCTTCTGACCAATGAGCACTCATAATTTTTGGAACAACCTTGGCTTCAAGCAAATTACAGTTCTGTCCCCTACATAACAAAATTTAGTAAAAAGTAGATCAATTTTTACAAAGAACATTGTTTAGATATTTTTTCATTTTTTTTATTAATTAAAAATTTTATTCATAGCTTTTAAATTCTTTAATTAATTTTTTTCCGAGTAAAACAAGGTAATATGATGAATCACACTGATATGATAGTTATTGCCGATTGTATTAAAGAGGGATAAAGAAAGAACAGCTTTGAGAAATTAAAGTAAAATTTAACAAAAATGTTAAAATTTTCTTTTTTTTTCTTTTTAAAAATATGATTAAATAAAACTTTATCTTTTATTTTCATTCAAAAGTTAAAATCAAAAGTTTTAACTCTCCTGTATTTTGACAGATTTTTTTGTTCTCACTTATTTTGTGATTTCAAGTTTCACTTTAATATTAAACCATTATTATTTATCAGAATATAACAAATCTGACTTCACCTGATTTTAAGAAATCATACTTCATTTTTGTTATTGTTTTAAAAGTTAATTTTCATCAAAACAAAGTGTTATTTCATCATCAAATTTCAGGTGGAGAAGATTCAATTTGTGAAATGAATAAAATTTTAATATCTAGTAAATCAATTTAAATATAATTGAATAAAATAAATAAACATACCTTTATTTAACAGTTAATATATTGTTAATTAGAGCTCTATTTCCTAATTTCTTAAAAATCCCAAAGTTCAAAATAAAATTGAATATTAAATGAAATTTTCCTTTTAGCTGAATTTCACTTTTGAATCTTGGTTAATTAATTAAGATATTATTTAACTGTCATGGTTGAATTTGTTATTGACTTCTATAAAGTATAATATTTATGATTTAAAAGTTTACTTTTTAACTTTTTTTATTATATCACTAAATGTTATAACAGTGATGACATTTTTAGTCAGTTGTATTTCCTGTCGCCATAATCTCTATAGTAACATTATTTACAAAAATATGTTTGTTTATATTTAAAAATAAAATGTTTCTATAAAAATATATAATATTATATATTTTTGATTTCCAATAATTATTACACAATTACTATACAAAAATAATCATAAACTTTCCAAAAAATCAAGTTTTCAGTCCATCATAATACTTTCTTGAAGCAATCTCGCAAAGTTTGAGATTGTCAAATATATAATAAATACACATCATCATAGAGTTTAAGAAACTTTGAAGATCTGCTTATTTGATTATCCTGACTTTAAAAAAAAATTTTAAATTATTAGAAAAAATTATATATGAATTTTAAAGCTGTAAAAAAAGGTTCACAAAATTTCTCAGTAGAAAGCAAAATTGGTAAATAGTTAAAATTATTGAAGAGAGAGAACAAAAGAAAATATTTATTTGATTTTATATATTTTTTCTTCTTTACAACTATTTATAATTTATTAAAATAATTGCATATTGTCTAAAGAAAATTGTCTAGAATCTTCATATTATCATTTGACAGAAGAAAATATTAAATTAAATGAAGTAGCCAGTATTGTAAAAACTGTATAGAGTTTGTAATATTGGCATGGCTAATGCTCATATTGCTACAATTCACTACCCTTAAAAAGAAAAGACAATGAAATAGGGTTTCACATTTTATTTCTTATCATTTTTATATTTTAATGGGCATCCTATTACTGGTGCTACCCAATAGTTCACGTATAGTTGGTGAATTTCTCTTTTATTGCTGGGTTCATATCCAACAGTTTTTCCATTGTTTTGTTTTCACCATAGAATGATTCAAACATTTTAACTTTTATTTTTAGCCAATTTATTTTTAATTTAGATCAAAGAGACTTAGGGTGTTATAGAATACCTCACTCTTTTTATATAGATAGAAATTGTGATCCTTAATATGCTACAAGTCATTAAATTTTATTACTATCAGATCTTGGCTGGAATCATGGTCTTTGGACCATTTTACTGTTTTAAAATTTATTAATCACCTATTACTGATTTATCTTTTGCATTCTCTTATAGCAATCTAAAATTATTTTATTTATTTTGGGGAGTCACCTCTGTAGGTCATATTCAGTGATTGAATCTCTTTTATACAGAAGTAATTAGTATTTTAAACAATGATTTTATTTAAAACTGATCTAGAGTCATTACTGAGTAAGCCATTCTCATTTTTACTTAAATTGTTATCTTTTATCTTGGTCCTGGAAGATTTTAAAGAGAGAGGATGTTCTTATCCTTGGTGATTTAAAGTAATTTTTAGTGTATTCATAATCCTTGTGTATTTTCTAAGGCTTACCTTTCCTGGATCTACTTCACTAACCTATACTTGTTCTTGGATAAGGAGATGCATTTGATGATCTATCAAGAGTTGTTGGTTATCTTGGACTAAAGTAACTTGATGAGCACCAAATTACTCTGGTTTTTCCATATTTCCTATGCTTTTCCACTTTTTTCCAATATGATGAAATGTATAGACATTTATCCACATCCACACATACAATGTGTGCATCATTTCCATTTATATTTATGGTTTTTTCATTATAACTATCTTTTCTATAACCAAAATATTTTGTAGGTCAATTGCTTAAATTGAGATTATTTAATAGCTCTGCTATATGCTCAATGGATTGACAACTGTATTAATCAGCAATTTTCCAACCTTAAGAGCCAAATTTCTTCTGATGATCTGTATGATCTAGTCTTCAGTTAGAAGATGGTCAGTAAGGGCTCTCAATCTAACTACTTGCTGTTGATAAAAGTGGTATATGTCTCTGCAAGTTTATATTTTTCCTGAAAGACTTGGCACATTATATCCTCCTGATATTCTTCAATCCAATAATTAGCCAATAATGCTTTTTCATGCCCCCCTGCAAGAAGTTGCATGCTACTCCCATCTTATTTTCTTCTGGCATCATGTTTAAACCAAAATATTTTTCTAGACTATTTAAATGTTCAATAAGGCCTTTACCAGCCAAGCTCCTAAATATTTCTATCTTTAGGAATTGGTTCACTAATTTAGGTACCTCATTATGAGGAACTGGATTCACCCTGACTTCTTTTTTAACCACTGCATTTATTTCCATTTGTCCTTCTTTAATGAACTTTGATCCTATCTGAGCTCCATTTACCAATTAAACTTTGGGAGTTTTATTTTTTTTTAACTTTTCATGATTGATCTATCATTTCCAGACAAGCAATAATTTCATCACATGTTTTGTGATTGGAATCTTTTACATTTTTTACTTCTCTGTTAGTTTTCTGCAGAATCTTCGATGATTGAATTTGCACTTATCCTATTACCTCTTCCTTCACTTGTAAATTCCTTTCTTATCTTTTTGCATTATTTGGATAATATTCTGGTCAGCTTCTTATATAGTTTGGTTCATTATTTTATTCTCTGTTATATTTTTATGATCACATTCCTCTATATTAATCCTCATCTTTTGATTATAATATTTTATTTTATTTAACAACATTTCTTCTCTTTGCTTATTAATTTTGTTCATCTCTTTAAACAGCATTCAACTATGCTGACTACTTTCTTCTAATTTTGTTAAAAGCATCTGAATTTCTGGGACTCCTTTTTTATTATCCTCTTCTCTTTGCTGATGGATTTATTCTATTTTTATTAGCAGCATTAGATTTTTTCTGTTCTGTTTTTACTATTATGTTCTTTTGTTCCTCTTTTTTACTATTCTTTTCTTTTTACTATCTTCTCATTTGTTCATCTCAACTTTTATTATCCTCTTCTCTTTGTTCTTTCATTTGTTTAAAAATTTCGAATAATTAGGCTACCATGGCCATATCCTCTATCTTTGTGTTCATTCAGTTGATTGTTGAAATTTTTCCACGATCACATTCTTCATCTTTTTCGATTTTTCTCATGTTTCTATTATAGAACTTTTAATCTTCAAGAAAAATCGTTAAATTATTTTTACATAGAAAACATAAATATACAGTTTTTAAATAATATTTCATAAAATATACTTAACATCATCCCCCCTTCTATCTAACCTTTAACTTTACCTAACACTATGACTATTATTATTACTCATAATCTGCCATTCTCTAAACCTTACTGTCTCACATTAAAAAAAAAAACTACAATTCATAACTATCTCCATGCATCCTACACCATCTTCTCAAAACCTTTTTTCTCATTATTTTAATTTTTTGAGAGGTGTAGTTATGTTGAGTAATACTGATGATATTGAAAAACTGGTATATGTTGCAGCACCAAGTTATGCCAATATTACAGTATATATAAATGTAAAAAATGATAAATGATTCAGGCAATAATATATCACAAATTAACTAATATATAACATTTCTGATATATCCTCTCTTAATTGAATGTATATGTATTAATGCAAATAAAATTGAAATAAGCATTTCTAATTATCTTATATGCAGTGAATATTGTAACATGATATAATTCAACAAAAAATATTACTTATTCATATACGGATAGACTATCATTAATTCAAACACCACTAATTCAAAAACTTTTATTAACTTGACTATATTATAAAATATTGTTTTAATTACAGTTCTATAAATATTTTGTCTTGATATAAATATAAACATATTTTATGTTTTAAACCGTTACATTAATTATTAATAAAATAACTTTTCACTATTTCAAGAGTATTTTACTTTATATAAAATATAGTTAATGAAATTTTATATTTATTTAAATTTTCAGCTGAATTTGAATTTTTAATGAGAAAAAAAATTACTGCTGAAATCTAACAAAAATCAGTATTAACTGCCAAATTAATTTGTATTTATTTGGTTTAAATATCATGCATTATAAAATTCGATATAGGATTAAAATGACAACTATAATTAAATATAGTTTAAACTAGTTCTAAAAAACTAAATTACAGTTTATATTAGCAATAGATGAAAATGATATATAGAAGTTTTTCTCACGAGAATTCTAAATATTTATATCATGGATTTAAATCATAGTATAAACTTCTTTGTTCATATAAGATACATATGGATCTATCTTTTTTTTCATGTATCATAGCATCAGCTGGAAAGCGAACCCGCTATCCCGGGACAACTGCTTGTAAAGCAGCTGTCGCTGACCTCTCAACGAACAATGCTTGACATGTGTATCTATCTTTAGATACAAACATGTTAAAATTTATGATAATTACACATAAAACTCAGGACCCTTTATGTAACATCGAGAAATGGTCACTCTGGAGAAAGTTTCAAGCAATGAATAGTTCTTGAACATTTATTCAGTTATTACATTCACTAAGTAGATTTTTATCATACAAGCAATATTCTCAATGATCTGTTGATAGTGTCTCTTCAGTCTGAAATCTTCGTTTCATCTCACATCCAATAAGCAATTTCTGTTTTCCATCTTTCTACTACTTCAACACTCGTATTTTTAAATGAATTTTTCATCTTATATATTATTTAAAGACCCACATATTTTTGATAATAGTTCTGTTTCTTTTTTAAAAATATTTTTAATTTTATTTTGGAAAACAAATATCATTCCATAATAAAGTTAAAAAACAATTATTGCGTCTCTTGTTGCTTTCTTTGCTTTAATTAATACTATCTCTAATTCGATTTTTTAAAATGTATTTTCATTAAGTAAAATAAACATATTTATTAAAGATTAACAGCAAGAATATGAAAAAAAACCTGGTTCAATAAATATAAATGGAAAAAAGTAATTTCATTCAAATAGACATAAATATATGTGTTTTAAAAAGAAAAGAAGTGATTTTAATTATAGAATTTTATGGCACTTTTATATTATCATTAGTTATGTTATCTGTAAAAAAAAAATTAACACTATTAATCATCATTCCCAATTCTTTTTCTCTTGAGTACTTCTTGGCATCACATTTTCAAAAACTGTACTTTTCATATTAGCAAAATTTTTGTAATTAATTCACTTGTTAATTCAAATTTATTTATTATAATGGAATTAAAGCAATGAAATAACAAAGTAAATGAATAATGCACTTAATTAAAAATTCAAAAGACATTAACTCAAGTCATTTAAGATTACACTTTCATAAACTGTACCCTACTTTTATATTTGTAATACTATAGAGAAATAAGGGGTTCTTACCTGAGATGATGCCACTAGTACATGATCATCAATAACCTTCAG
The DNA here is from genome assembly GCA_028023455.1 of Epiperipatus broadwayi. Taxonomy (NCBI): domain Eukaryota; kingdom Metazoa; phylum Onychophora; class Udeonychophora; order Euonychophora; family Peripatidae; genus Epiperipatus; species Epiperipatus broadwayi. Next base: position 10,390,272 of record JAQFVV010006223.1, on the reverse strand, counting down.
TTAAATAGACATTTGTAATGCTATGGAAAATCAGGGTTTAAACCATCAGGGATCTAAGGAATTGGTTGTTATTCTCAAGTAAAAAAAAATAAAATTTAATATCAAAAGAATGAGCATAATAAACCATTCTGAGAAATCAGCCCAGTTAATTCACTAGAGTAACTAAGTATAATTAAATAAGAATTCACCAGCATTATAAATAAGTATGAACAATACTCATTCTTCATTATTAATAATTAGCAATAAAAATAAATCAACAGTCAGTCTGGTAACTGGATTTAAAATGGGTCTACTATAGATCAGGCTAATTATTTAGCCCTTGTCAGTTTTAGGTAGATCATTAAAACCATTAGTTAGATACACAAACCTAAGTGCTAATCAATAAAAATAAAACAAATCAAAAATAATGTTGGGATACTAAAACATGCTGATCATCATCTGTCTTCTAGCTACTTAGTACCTATGATGTACTGGCTATTATAAACTTAATGTCTAATGGAGATTAAACTAAAATAAAATATAGTGCATGATCTATAAAGAATATCCTCTTTGTGCCAATCCAGAATCATCATTATCTGGATGCCCATACATTAAATATATCCCTTATTCTATATAGGTGTTATGCACAAATCTACCACAGAAAGCATGAACTCTACAATTTATTACTGTAAGAAAGAGGAAAATAAATAAGCTTATTATAAATAAGTTTAAGCAAATTACAGGCTTCTACTTATAAGTAACTAGTTTTATTGAGATCATAAAAAAACTAAATCCTAGAATATATACATATTGCACTTCATGAAACAGGAAGTAGATAGAATAAAGAAATTAAGAGTAAAAAAAATTTTTTTAAATAATTATTTTATATCTAATTAACAACAACTAAAAAATAGCATGATGGTATATGACATTTCAAATACCCATTTCATGAAAAAAATTACATTTTTACAAAAATTATATTAACCAAACAATTAATTTTTATTCATGGCTCAACTTTAAATTCATTAGGTTTTTTTTTCTTAAAAAAATTAAGAGTTTGTTAAACATTTTCAAAATCAATGATAAAAATCTTTGATTTTACTCAGAGGGCAAATTGAGAAAAAAACCCTTAGATTTACAGCAGTTTATATATATATTTAAAAGTTATTTTACCATTTGTAAGAGAAAATTGACTGGGTTTTTTAAAAAATGTTTCACAATTTGAAACATCTTAACTTAATGGAATTATTTAACATTGTCAATTCTTACAGAAAAAACTTATTACATTTATGAAACAAAAAATTTCTATTAATAAAAATATAGTGTGCACACAACAAAAATATGTTTAACAATGGCTTTAGTGTTTATGAAATCCCTTTCAGCTGTAATTTCCAGTTTTCTTTTCAATTGAGCTTCTCCTTAAAGGCTTCTTAAACATGTGCTTGGTTAAAATATTCTTTTCCTGGTCTGTTCTAATTCCAGGTAACATAAAAAATAACAAGTTTTGCCCATTGTGGTTTTCATGATTTTCCAGGTGAGCATGACACAGGCAAAAACTCATGTTCTTGGCTGAAAGCAAGGTTGCAGACTGCATTAGGGTGGTATCTTCTCTACATCTTTATTTTAGTGAAGATAGATTATAGGGAAGGTAATGCCTAGCTTTTAGCTAAATCTGGCACATGGTTTTTATTGTTGTAGTGTTAAACTCATAGTGTGGTAAAAGCTTGATTAAAAAAATTCTGCTATTTTATTCAAAAGCTTGATAAAGCTTCCTGTTAATATGCCACAGCTTGGTAAAGATTTCTGATTCTTTCTTCTTTAGCAGCTGGATTAAAACTTCACTGCTTTCTCTTCAACTGCTATGTTCAAAATATTTTGTCTACTGTTTTTCAGCAACAGGATGAAGACTTGACTGCTTTGTCTTCAACATTTAAGTTAGGAATAGCCATTCCAGACATTTAAATATCATTTATTCACACCCCCACATATATATTTTTTCTAGAACAATCTTGCCCACAAACCAATTACAATCTGTCTCTTATATGATAATTTTTATGAAAACCGATTAGATAAAATTTCATAAATATAATTGTTCAGCAAATTCTTTCCTTAATCATAGATATTGAAAACAAATCAAAAACTTAAATTAACATTATAAAATTCTTGACTCTTTATAATTAAAAAACAAATTTTCTTGCAAAAAAAAAGAAAAGCAAAATAATCAGTTAATTGCACTGACTTGATTTTTTTTCATTAAAGAGAGATAAAGAAAAAAACAACTCTGATTAATTAAAAATGAAATTTACGGAGTTATTAAAATCTTATTTTGTTCTTCCCTCTACTTTTTTTTAAAGAATGCTCTTAAATATATTTAATGTTGAGAAATCTTATACTATCATATTGGGAATTTAAATATTTAGTTAAATAAAGACCCATATATATTGTACCGAGATACATCAGGAAGGAGTGTGCTTTCTACGGAGTTACACATAATTTTGAAAAAAAATAAATTGATAAACGATTTGTGTAAATATTTAATAAAAATAAAAGGTCTTGTAGGGTAAAATAAGAATAAAAGGATTTTTTTTCCCTCATAGACAGGTTTATCGTTAAAAGCATAAATTAGACAGTTTTATAAGATATAATTTTGAATCGTATTTAAATAAAACCTAAAGAACTAAAATTTGATTTAAAATTGCTTTAAGAAAAAAAAAAACAAGGTGGAATTCGTTTTGTCTTATAATTATAATTAAAAAAAAGGGAAAAATATATGTAATCAAAGGAATGTAGTGAACAATGGGAGCTAATGACGAACATAAGAAATTTCCATTAAACGGCTAGTTAGTGAAAATAACTTTAACAAAGAAATTGAAATAATTCTAACAAAGAAATTGAAATAACTCTAACAAAGAAATTGAAAATAACTTTAACAAAGAAATTGAAATAATTCTAACAAAGAAATTGAAATAACTCTAACAAAGAAATTGAAATAAAGAAATTAAAATAACTCTAGCAGAGAGTACAAAGAAATTAAATGACCAATGCAAACACCAGAAAGTCAGCACGGACCGTAACTGAAACACCAGAGGATTAGTTACGTATTGTAGATTGAATCTGCAAGATAAGGACCGTAAAATATAAAAGGGCAAATTTTCTATTGTATTATTAATTAAAATTATTTTTATAGATTGAGAGCATTGAATATTAATATACATCTCAAGTTAAACATAATGCTGCACTGTTAAACCCATCGTGTGAACAGCCAGCCGAATCCTTCCCGCAATACCAACAGCCAACAGTTCAAATGTCGATCATGGTCACGTAAAACAAGAAGGAGATGGAGTGTCCACGTGGAGCCCACAGGATCCCAATGACATCGGGAAAAGGATTGCAAAGAGTTAGCGCTAACTGACCGAATGAAATACTATCAGAAGCAACGCTCGGAACCGTGCATAAGGGAGAAAGCTAGGTAATGTTTATTTCAATTTCTAATTCACTAATTAAAAGCCGTAATAATAAATGGAATAATAAACTCTGAACTTTATGGTACGAACAATAATTATTAGTTGTCTTTAGCTCCATTACCCAGAGATTTTATTGTGACTGTGTGTATAATTATTTTTTTTATGTATTTATAATATGAAATTTTGATTGTATTAAATATTATCTGAACTTGAACGAAAGTGTAATTAATTATATTATAAGACCAAACGAAGTGTAATAGCGTAAATGGAGACTTCATGGGTTAGTGATTACTTAAATTAGATTTAAATTAAATAATTAAATAAAAGAAAAAGAGAAAGCGAGAAATTTAGCGCAGAGAAAGATTCATAAATTGATTTTTTAGGTAGGCGGATTATATTTAATTGATTGTTGTAGCTGAGCTAGCGGGAGCGGGTACTAGATCGTATTGGTCAAGCAGACTTGTCGACAAAGGTCGGCTGGCGCCCATTGGATTTTTTCCTTTAAATAAATAAAAAGTTTGATTGGCTAATATGTAATCTAGTAAACGAGTATTAATGTTATTGCCAAATGTTTGCAAATGATATTGATAACTCTACCTGAGGTACCAACAGCCCCGTGATAGGATTTTGTGTAAGAGGGAGGTACAAAGTTCTGATCAAGTCGTTATTATAAACATTAAACATTTTATTGATTTTATATAAATAATGTTTTTATAAAATTTACGAGACGACGTGTAAAGGGCTAGGTATAAATGGCGCGTCAACGTGGAATGAAACTAAACGTTTTGAATGGCAGAACCGATGTGAATCATGACTGGATGTCTTAAGCGGTGTGGCCAGAGTTGTGTATGAGTGACAGAAGCGATAGCTAGTAAAAAGAAGCGGGAGGGAGCGTGATAGTAGGATTAGAAAACGGTATAAGCAGTGCAACTGTAAAGGTGATTTTGCAATTATATAAGACGTGGAGGCATAGGGACACTCCGGGGAACTTTAGTATAAGAAAAAAAAAGGGGGAACTGGGAAGGTTAGGTTTTGGTTGTACGTACGTAAGTTTATTATTATTATTAAAAAGAAAAAAATGGACGAAAGTGGAAACGACGGGAGGGCAACGCCAGAAGTAAGCCCGATTTTTTTTAAAAATCCGCAAATAGTGGAAGAAAGCGCATTCCAAATTTTGATGAACATGATGGAAGAGATACGTAAAGACATCAAACAAAATCAACAAGAAATGAAGCAGGAAATAAATGAACTTAGGACAGAGATGAGAGAAATGAAACAGGAGTTGACAGCAAGAATGGACGCATACGAGGAAGTGATAGGAGTAATGAAAAAGGGTGTAGAAGAAGAAAGGTATGAAATGTTAGAATTAAAAGAAAATATAGAAGCGAGGGAAGAGTCAAGCAGTATAGGGAAAAGCCAGCTAGAAGAGAGAATAGTACGCGTGGAAGAGATATGTCAAGACTTAATAAGTAGCCAGGAAATGACGCGACAGGAATTAGGGAACTTAGAGAATGAAATAGAGACCGCCAAGAATATCAAAACTAAAGTAAAGGAGTGTGTAAAGACATAGTGGGGGACACAGGGCAGAAAATAAGACAGGTAGAACAGAAGTATGAGGAGTTTAAGATTGAGAGTAGACACAGTGAACAGCTGAGTAGATTTATGGAGAAGCAGTTTGCCATTGTGGTATTCAAAGCGGAGGTAGGAGAAAACCCGCTGAAACACTTAGAAAGCCTGAATAATATGTTCCATAGTAAAAGTTTACCGGAAGAAAACAAGGTTGCGGTGGCCAGTAGTTACCTCCAAGAGACGGCATGTGATTGGTGGCACACCTTGGACGAGAAACCGCAGACCTTCGGAGAATACAGACGGGCTATGTTAAGGGCATTTTGGAATGAGGCTAGCCAAGACGGAATCCTGTATAAGATATCCCACGAGAGATATTCAAGTGCGCGGGGAGAGACGTATGCGAAATTCTTTTACCGACAAGTGTCAAAACTTAAGGCATTGACGGCATTCCCTATGTCAGATGGTCAGATAATCAGAACACTACGCAATAATATGCCGCCAAACATACAACAACTAATGTTAAGTAAAGACGGACGGTCAGTGGAGGAAATGGCGGAATTTCTAACACAACCTCCAGATCGATATAGGAGATGGGATGGGTACAATGACCCACATGGCAAGAAGGGAGAACCACCTGATCGAGCGTAAATAAATAAAAAAAAAAGATGAATAAATAGGTATAACGGGACCGCAAACTTAACGAGTAACACGGACACACGAGAATAAGAGAGGACGAACTTCCATCAAAATAAATCAAGGGGAATGTATAGTAAGAATAAAGTTAAATGTTGAAACTAAAACCTTCAGATTGATATTTTAGTTTCAAAAAGGAGGGACGGAGAAATGTACCGAGATACATCAGGAAGGAGTGTGCTTTCTACGGAGTTACACATAATTTTGAAAAAAAATATAAATTGATAAACGATTTGTGTAAATATTTAATAAAAATAAAAGGTCTTGTAGGGTAAAATAAGAATAAAAGGATTTTTTTCCTCTCATAGACAGGTTTATCGTTAAAAGCATAAATTAAACAGTTTTATAAGATATAATTTTGAATCGTATTTAAATAAAACCTAAAGAACTAAAATTTGATTTAAAATTGCTTTAAGAAAAAAAAAAAACAAGGTGGAATTCGTTTTGTCTTATAATTATAATAAAAAAAAAGGGAAAAATATATGTAATCAAAGGAATGTAGTGAACAATGGGAGCTAATGACGAACATAAGAAATTTCCATTAAATGGCTAGTTAGTGAAAATAACTTTAACAAAGAAATTGAAATAATTCTAACAAAGAAATTGAAATAACTCTAACAAAGAAATTAAAAATAACTTTAACAAAGAAATTGAAATAATTCTAACAAAGAAATTGAAATAACTCTAACAAAGAAATTGAAATAAAGAAATTGAAATAACTCTAGCAGAGAGTACAAAGAAATTAAATGACCAATGCAAACACCAGAAAGTCAGCATGGACCGTAACTGAAACACCAGAGGATTAGTTACGTATTGTAGATTGAATCCGCAAGATAAGGACCGTAAAATATAAAAGGGCGAATTTTCTATTGTATTATTAATTAAAATTATTTTTATAGATCGAGAGCATTGAATATTAATATACGTCTCAAGTTAAACATAATGCTGCACTGTTAAACCCATCGTGTGAACAGCCGGTCGAATCCTTCCCGCAATACCAACAGCCAACAGTTCAAATGTCGATCATGGTCGCGTAAAACAAGAAGGAGACGGAGTGTCCATGTGGAGCCCACAGGATCCCAATGACATCGGGAAAAGGATTGCAAAGAGTTAGCGCTAACTGACCGAATGAAATACTATCAGAAGCAACGCTCGGAACCGTGCATAAGGGAGAAAGCTAGGTAATGTTTATTTCAATTTCTAATTCACTAATTAAAAGCCGTAATAATAAATGGAATAATAAACTCTGAACTTTATGGTACGAACAATAATTATTAGTTGTCTTTAGCTCCATTACCCAGAGATTTTATTGTGACTGTGTGTATAATTATTTTTTTTATGTATTTATAATATGAAATTTTGATTGTATTAAATATTATCTGAACTTGAACGAAAGTGTAATTAATTATATTATAAGACCAAACGAAGTGTAATAGCGTAAATGGAGACTTCATGGGTTAGTGATTACTTAAATTAGATTTAAATTAAATAATTAAATAAAAGAAAAAGAGAAAGCGAGAAATTTAGCGCAGAGAAAGATTCATAAATTGATTTTTTAGGTAGGCGGATTATATTTAATTGATTGTTGTAGCTGAGCTAGCGGGAGCGGGTACTAGATCGTATTGGTCAAGCAGACTTGTCGACAAAGATCGGCTGGCGCCCATTGGATTTTTTCCTTTAAATAAATAAAAAGTTTGATTGGCTAATATGTAATCTAGTAAACGAGTATTAATATTATTGGCAAATGTTTGCAAATGATATTGATTACTCTACCCGAGGTACCGACAGCCCCATGATAGGATTTTGTGTAAGAGGGAGGTACAAAGTTCTGATCGAGTCGTTATTATAAACATTAAACATTTTATTGATTTTATATAAATAATGTTTTTATAAAATTTACGAGACGACGTGTAAAGGGCTAGGTATAATATATATATATATATTGTAATGGGCACACATGGTGTTACATTATTATAATAAGTAAAATTAGAAATTAAAAATAAAAAGTTTGCAAATAACCTTTTTTAAGAATTAAAAATTGAAAATTAAAAGTCATCTAAACTCGTATATATATAAAATCTCATAGATGGAAAATTATTAAAAGAAAACTTTATTAAAAAAGAAAAAAGTATTTTAAAACTAAATTTTCAACAAAAACTTAAAGATTTAAAGATAAAAATATATCTTTAAAAATGTACAAAATTTAATTACTTACTATTGTCTAAAAGGTTAAAAATGGAAATGATTATTTTTAATTAGTCTTAAGTAAACTAGCCCTTGGGCATCTCAAAATTTATAATTGAAGGTCAGATAGGAAAGAAAAACAATAAGAACAGAATAGCCAATAAAAAAGTCTCTCAGGAAATGGACCACAGTGAAAGGATCATCATCATCATGATGTCATGTTCAGTTAATCTGGAGGTTTGATATAAAAACAAAAATACTTTTGTTTTTCAGTTGATGTGTGCTATATATGTTAAGTCGGGAGAGTTGAAAGAGAAGGGATTGAAAAGACACACTTTCAATCCCTTCAGTTTTCCTAAAAGAAGAAATGAAATATCGTTTTCCTATATTCCAAAGCCCAGGACATCAGGGTCCTGCAATAAAAGCCTGCAAACCACTATACCAGCTACAGTAAAGAACCTCCAGATGAATACCAATAGAATGGCAGACAGCATACTGGTTCTCCCCAGGATGTCATGGGAATTAGAAACACGGGATCCAAAGTATAAGCAACTATTAAGGATGGACTTTTAAACTGTAAGAACTATATATATAATTCATGAACATTAAGTATAAATATTTTCAATATTTAAATAGAAATATAAATCCTATCTGACCAAATTAAATCATTAATAATTATTTTTATCATACATAGTTTTAAAATCATTTTCATTAATTTAATTTTTCCGTTCTTTTTTTGTTTTTTTTTTCACATTAAGCTAAAACATTTAATTAAATCATGTTAAATTTAAGTCAGGCATAAATGGCTGCATAGATTTGTAAAGTTATGTTAGTTTAAGAAAGGGTAAATCTTAGGTTATTTGTTTCACAGTTAGATTGGGTCACTTGGGAAAAATAAGTCCCATTTGTTACTAACCATCAGAAGAAGATGGTATTCTCTGCTTCTCGGATCACCCCTTTAGCCTATAGAATGGGATAGTAAGATGGCAAAAAGGACTGCAATCCTTTCCTATGGAGTTTTCTTTTTTATTGTTCTTTTCACCAGACAGATGAAGTATTCCTGTACTGGACAAGAGATATTTCTTTTCGATAACCATGCTGTTCAGATGTATATTTCTGACAGTAGAGTATTGTGCTGTCATATTCATCCTGCATTGAATACATTGATACATCAGATAGATTGGCATTAGTTTAACTGCGAACTTTTGGCCTAGTGTTAAATAAGGAATATAGATAATTTTCTTTTTTGAATGCAATCTATGTAGTCTATCCATACTCGACATTCTAATAAAATATTAATAAATTCATTTGTGTGAACTTATAAATTAAAAAATTAAAAAGTAAATCAAATTCTAAAGTAAACATTATAATAAAATAATTCTGAATTTTATATATGTGCAAAATAAATGTTTCTGTGTATTGTTAATTTGGCAGTGGCTTATTCTTATTTTTTATTATCTTTCTGTATAATAAAATAGATATTATCTCTGCTGCTCCATGAGCTAATGACTAGGGAATTTTGGTCGTATTTAAATTTTTGATTTTACTGTAAATATCTGCCTACTATATAAATTTTTCAGGTTCGAATGGCCTGGTGATGCCCATGTATGCCAGATACAGTAAAACTCCCTTGCCCCCTGATCATTATAATATATATATACATAAAAATAAAATATTTTTCCCCCCATTAATTAAATAATTTTTTATACTCAAACCTAAGGAACATGTTGCCAAATATCTAATTATTTTTTAATGAACTGGTTACAAATATTTGAAAAATATATATTGTAATATTTTAAGAAATAAGAAGCCCTGAGGAAACTACTTGTTATTGAACTGAAACATCAGCTACTTAGTTCTTATATTTTTATTATATGAAAGCTCCTGGAAATAATAATAATATATATATATATATTGAACTGGGTCCATTAGGTAGAAGATCTGGAGTACTCTATTTGATAGGTTTAACTGGGTTTAAACCTTATTTATCATAATTTTATATTATGCTATACATATTATATGAATGGACTGGCTCTTTCAGCAGAATGGAGAATACTATTGATAGCAGAACTATCAATAATACCCACAATCAGACTGAGCTATGCCATGCATAACAGGATCACATTTCCAGACCATGGCTTACCATGACTGCTAGATTCAAACCCCTACTATCCAAAGCACTTTGTTGTTTTGAGATAAACCTCAGATGCCAGTTAGTTACATGAAGCAACTAATGTGCCAGGACAGTAGGCCCATACATAATCCAGTGTTCAAAATATCCCATGAGTAGCTCAATCAAAAGTAATACAATAACAAATTGTTGCTTCAGTTAGTGGTAAAAAATTGAGCGACAAATATTACATTTAAAGACAATTTATTTTAACTAGACATTTATTATTTTAATTTTAACTACTTTTATAAATCTTAACTATCATAAACAATGATATTTTTATATAATGACCACACATACACTCTGAATTCATACACTAGAATATAACAAAAGCATTAAACAATATACGGCAGTTAAAAACATGCACATCAATAGTTCTTTATGCATGCTATAGCATTCATTGGTTTTACTGATGCTGAAGGCTTTAAGAATTGCAATGGCTACATTAATTAGAAATGAAAATAAAAATGTTATTTATTACCTAGGATTTTGGAATGTGGATACTTCTTGGTGTTTGTTGTGAAATTTATTACCAACCAGTTGGATTTTAGGTTTCTGTCAAATTTCTGTTGATTGCTGTTTCTTGCTACTTCTTATTCGAGACAGTTAGACATCAGGCAGCTTCAGATTGTTAGGTGTGCATTACTTCCATCTTGGGAAGGCTACTTGTATTTAAGAAAGGCTTGGAGCTCATCATATGCTCCTAAAAGCTGCTCAATATTGCATGGTCTTTATTAAAAGTGCATTCACTCAACTGATACGTAAAAAAACTGACTCAATTTATATGATGACCTGTTTTCAATTTTTTAAATTACTTTTTATATAGTCACCAGCTACATCCATTGTTGAAATTCATTTACTGCTTTTGAATTAAGTTTTGATAAGATTTTTAATTAATTATTTGTTGATGGATTCTTTAATTAGTAGCCATTGCAAATCCCATTCTTTTATGTAGCTTTTATTATATACAATTTATGAGGGAATTTCTTTTAACATAACTTTCATTTATTCTTTAATATTTACCACACACATATATATTTCTAAAATCAACTCATTATTTAGTTTTTAAGATTACTACCTTTTTTTTCTTTGAATAATTTAAACGAAAAGTGAGGATAACTTTAATTTTATAAAATAATTTATTTCTTGAACTTTTATCAAGTTAAACTTTCTCGTCTTTCTAATTAATTAATTGTAACTTTTACTGATAATGATGTTTTTATACAAAAGTTTAAAACTCTTTAAACTTTTGTAAATTATTTTCTTTTTTTTTTAAAAAAAAACAAACTCTAAACTTTTGTAAACAACTACTCTCTCAAACTGGTTCATACAACTTTTATTGATTATTTTCTTTTATCGAGCTATATTATACTTAAAGTACTAATAATAAAAAAAAACTCTTTAGACTTTTATTCTGACTTACATATTATTTATTTATTTATTAAAATCTTCATGTTATTTATGAGAATTTTATTTTAATAATTTTTAGACAAAAATTTTATGTGGAGCACTTTTTCATAAGTGGTACATTACACCGTTTCCCTAACAAGAGTAAAATGTGTCATTTTTGATCATTTTATCTCTGACAACTTCTTTTTTCAATCGGAACTATTTACATTAATTTTATTTTTCCTAAGTTTACTTTCTTTTTATCTAAAACTATTCATGATAAGGACAATCTTCTTTGATTATACTTTTCTTCCCTCTAGGCTGATGACATTGCTTCCAATGATCCTGTACTGGATAACAACCATGAGGACAACCCCATTCTTTGTGATACAGGGATATTAAAATGAAGCAGATGCAGAGTTTTCTGGTTTATACCAGCTTACACATATGACACGAAGCTTACTTTAGAAAAGAAAAGATCACTGTGAATGGCAGGATTCCTCTACTGTCTAATTTGACTTATGCTTTGAAAATGAAATGTGAAATATAAGAATTCTCTCCCAAAGAAGTGATTTGTGGCTTACTCTGGTTGTCCCCAGTGCACATTTCTAAAGAGAATGAGGACTCTTTCCTGAGAAGTTATCCCTGACAGTCTGTTATGGGTACTAATTTCATTCAGCCAATAGCTTTAACTTTTCCTAAAACTTAATTCTATGCTTGCTACCCTCTTTTCAATTAATTACAGTCTCATATACACTCCTGATATTTTTTTAAAACTATTTCTTTAACTTGCTTTTATTAACATGCGTGTATTCAGAGAAAAAAAAAACTATTTTATTTTATTACGCTACATTATTTATTATTTTTAGTGCAACGTATTTATTTAACTTGATTTTACTGATTTTATTTGAACTGTTTATTTACAAAGCTTTTTTCATAATATGCACATGAAAAATAAATCTTTTATTTTGGGAAGTGTCCATTGTTATTATTTTACAAAAATGTTTCATGATTGATTTTTTTTAATTTTAGTTTTAAATAGAATTCTCTGATTCAGGTTTATCACCTATATCAAAATAATTATTCGACTCATTATCCATTTTCAGTCTTTTGTTTCTTACCTTTACTTTAACACTCTCTCTAAATGGCTTCTGTTTCAGCCTTAAAATTGTATACCCTGCTCTTTCTCTTAACTCTTCTCTTTGTTTTACATTTATGCTTAAAATGAACATGAACATTTACTTTAACCATTTTACTTTCATTTCCTTGTGAAAACTTTTTTATGTTATCTTCTACCTTTATTATTTTCATTTTCAATTTGCTATACATAATACTATCTTCTTCAACTATCTCTTGATCTATGCTTTCTACTTCATTCTTCCTTTCACTTACATATCTTACTACCTCCCTTTTCAACTTCCTGACTTTCTTTAACAGAGTCTAACTCTATGATTTCTTGGTTTTCCTCTACCTTTCCTGTTATCTCATGTCTCATTGCCTTCATTTCTGTAATCATTTCTCTTTTGACTTGATTAATTTTTTTCTTCAATTCTGCTTTTAACTTTTGCTGACCTTGCTTGAGTTCTTGAATTTCTCTCATCATATTTACCATCATTTTCATCAACATCTGTGTCTCCGATATCTCTTTTTTCTCTTTCTCTATTATTTGGGGATTTTAAAAAAATATTGGGGCTTTCTTCTGGCTCCATTTTCAAAAATTTCAATTTTTTTTTATGTTTATTAAACTAATGCTTTTATTTAAAATAATTTAAATACTAACAGTTTATTTCTTTTGTTAAACACAACATATGACCAACTCCACCCCCTTGTCCTTTTTCTCTATCCATTCTCAATGCCTTAACTCCACCCAAAATATCTAACTGTCTTTAATTCTCTTTTTTCATTTAAAAAAAAAAAAAAGAATAGTTTCGGTCAATTCTTTATTTAAATTATACCACTTTACAATTCTTAATTATGATTATGCAATTTAGCATTTTTTTAAATATTTACAAACAGTAAAAAAAATAATTTAATTAATTGTCATTTATGATGGTTCTGCACCCACATTGGGAAAAGCCAATTGAACTGGGTCCATTTGGTATAAGATCTGGAGCACTCTACTATTTGATAGGTTTAACTGGGTTTAAACCTTATTTATCATAATTTTATATTTTTATGTTATACATATTATGTGAATGGACCAGCCCGAGCAGAGTGGAGAATACCATTGATAGCAGAGCTATCAATGATACCCATGATTAGATCGAGCTATGCCACACATAACACAATCACATTTCCGGACTGTGGCCCACCATGATTGTTAAATTCAAACCCTACTATCCCAAGCACTTTGTTGTTTTGAGATAAACCTCAGATGCCAGTTAGTTACATGAAGCAACTAATGTGCCAGGACAGTAGGCCCATACATAATCCAGTGTTCAAAATATCCCATGACTAGCTCAATCAAAAGTAATACAATAACAAATTGTTGCTTCAGTTAGTGGTAAAAAATTGAGCGACAAATATTACATTTAAAGACAATTTATTTTAACTAGACATTTATTATTTTAATTTTAACTACTTTTATAAATCTTAACTATCATAAACAATGATATTTTTATATAATGACCACACATACACTCTGAATTCATACACTAGAATATAACAAAAGCATTAAACAATACATGGCAGTTAAAAAACACACACATCAATAGTTCTTTATGCATGCTATAGCATTCATTGGTTTAACTGATGCTGGAGGTTTTAAGGATTGCAATGGCTACATTAATTAGAAATGGAAATAAATAAATGTTATTTATTACCTAAGATCTTAGAATGTGGGTACTTGCTGTTTGTTGTGAAATTTATTACCAATCTGTTGGAATTTAGGCTTTTGTTAGATTTCTGTTGATTGCTGTTTCTTGCTACTTCTTATTCGAGACAGTTAGACATCAGGCAGCTTCAGATTGTTAGGTGTGCATTACTTCCATCTTGGGAAGGCTACTTGTATTTAAGAAAGGCTTGGAGCTCATCATATGCTCCTAAAAGCTGCTCAATATTGCATGGTCTTTATTAAAAGTGCATTCACTCAACTGATACGTAAAAAAACTGACTCAATTTATATGATGACCTGTTTTCAATTTTTTAAATTACTTTTTATATAGTCACCAGCTACATCCATTGTTGAAATTCATTTACTGCTTTTGAATTAAGTTTTGATAAGATTTTTAATTAATTATTTGTTGATGGATTCTTTAATTAGTAGCCATTGCAAATCCCATTCTTTTATGTAGCTTTTATTATATACAATTTATGAGGGAATTTCTTTTAACATAACTTTCATTTATTCTTTAATATTTACCACACACATATATATTTCTAAAATCAACTCATTATTTAGTTTTTAAGATTACTACCTTTTTTTTTCTTTGAATAATTTAAACGAAAAGTGAGGATAACTTTAATTTTATAAAATAATTTATTTCTTGAACTTTTATCAAGTTAAACTTTCTCGTCTTTCTAATTAATTAATTGTAACTTTTACTGATAATGATGTTTTTATACAAAAGTTTAAAACTCTTTAAACTTTTGTAAATTATTTTCTTTTTTTTTTAAAAAAAAACAAACTCTAAACTTTTGTAAACAACTACTCTCTCAAACTGGTTCATACAACTTTTATTGATTATTTTCTTTTATCGAGCTATATTATACTTAAAGTACTAATAATAAAAAAAAACTCTTTAGACTTTTATTCTGACTTACATATTATTTATTTATTTATTAAAATCTTCATGTTATTTATGAGAATTTTATTTTAATAATTTTTAGACAAAAATTTTATGTGGAGCACTTTTTCATAAGTGGTACATTACACTGTTTCCCTAACAAGAGTAAAATGTGTCATTTTTGATCATTTTATCTCTGACAACTTCTTTTTTCAATCGGAACTATTTACATTAATTTTATTTTTCCTAAGTTTACTTTCTTTTTATCTAAAACTATTCATGATAAGGACAATCTTCTTTGATTATACTTTTCTTCCCTCTAGGCTGATGACATTGCTTCCAATGATCCTGTACTGGATAACAACCATGAGGACAACCCCATTCTTTGTGATACAGGGATATTAAAATGAAGCAGATGCAGAGTTTTCTGGTTTATACCAGCTTACACATATGACACGAAGCTTACTTTAGAAAAGAAAAGATCACTGTGAATGGCAGGATTCCTCTACTGTCTAATTTGACTTATGCTTTGAAAATGAAATGTGAAATATAAGAATTCTCTCCCAAAGAAGTGATTTGTGGCTTACTCTGGTTGTCCCCAGTGCACATTTCTAAAGAGAATGAGGACTCTTTCCTGAGAAGTTATCCCTGACAGTCTGTTATGGGTACTAATTTCATTCAGCCAATAGCTTTAACTTTTCCTAAAACTTAATTCTATGCTTGCTACCCTCTTTTCAATTAATTACAGTCTCATATACACTCCTGATATTTTTTTAAAACTATTTCTTTAACTTGCTTTTATTAACATGCGTGTATTCAGAGAAAAAAAAAACTATTTTATTTTATTACGCTACATTATTTATTATTTTTAGTGCAACGTATTTATTTAACTTGATTTTACTGATTTTATTTGAACTGTTTATTTACAAAGCTTTTTTCATAATATGCACATGAAAAATAAATCTTTTATTTTGGGAAGTGTCCATTGTTATTATTTTACAAAAATGTTTCATGATTGATTTTTTTTAATTTTAGTTTTAAATAGAATTCTCTGATTCAGGTTTATCACCTATATCAAAATAATTATTCGACTCATTATCCATTTTCAGTCTTTTGTTTCTTACCTTTACTTTAACACTCTCTCTAAATGGCTTCTGTTTCAGCCTTAAAATTGTATACCCTGCTCTTTCTCTTAACTCTTCTCTTTGTTTTACATTTATGCTTAAAATGAACATGAACATTTACTTTAACCATTTTACTTTCATTTCCTTGTGAAAACTTTTTTATGTTATCTTCTACCTTTATTATTTTCATTTTCAATTTGCTATACATAATACTATCTTCTTCAACTATCTCTTGATCTATGCTTTCTACTTCATTCTTCCTTTCACTTACATATCTTACTACCTCCCTTTTCAACTTCCTGACTTTCTTTAACAGAGTCTAACTCTATGATTTCTTGGTTTTCCTCTACCTTTCCTGTTATCTCATGTCTCATTGCCTTCATTTCTGTAATCATTTCTCTTTTGACTTGATTAATTTTTTTCTTCAATTCTGCTTTTAACTTTTGCTGACCTTGCTTGAGTTCTTGAATTTCTCTCATCATATTTACCATCATTTTCATCAACATCTGTGTCTCCGATATCTCTTTTTTCTCTTTCTCTATTATTTGGGGATTTTAAAAAAATATTGGGGCTTTCTTCTAGCTCCATTTTCAAAAATTTCAATTTTTTTTTATGTTTATTAAACTAATGCTTTTATTTAAAATAATTTAAATACTAACAGTTTATTTCTTTTGTTAAACACAACATATGACCAACTCCACCCCCTTGTCCTTTTTCTCTATCCATTCTCAATGCCTTAACTCCACCCAAAATATCTAACTGTCTTTAATTCTCTTTTTTCATTTAAAAAAAAAAAAAAGAATAGTTTCGGTCAATTCTTTATTTAAATTATACCACTTTACAATTCTTAATTATGATTATGCAATTTAGCATTTTTTTAAATATTTACAAACAGTAAAAAAAATAATTTAATTAATTGTCATTTATGATGGTTCTGCACCCACATTGGGAAAAGCCAATTGAACTGGGTCCATTTGGTATAAGATCTGGAGCACTCTACTATTTGATAGGTTTAACTGGGTTTAAACCTTATTTATCATAATTTTATATTTTTATGTTATACATATTATGTGAATGGACCAGCCCGAGCAGAGTGGAGAATACCATTGATAGCAGAGCTATCAATGATACCCATGATTAGATCGAGCTATGCCACACATAACACAATCACATTTCCGGACTGTGGCCCACCATGATTGTTAAATTCAAACCCTACTATCCCAAGCACTTTGTTGTTTTAAGATAAACCTCAGATACAAGCTAGTTACATGAAGCAACTAATGTGCCAGGACAGTAGACCCATAATCCAGTGCTCAAAATATCCCATGACTAGCTCAATCAAAAGTAATACAATAACAAATTGTTGTTTCAGTTAGTGGTAAAGAATTGACTGACAAATATTACATTTAAAGACAATTTATTTTAACTAGACACTTATTATTCTAATTTTAACTACTTTTATAAATCTTAAGTAGCATAAACAATGGTATTTTTATATAATGACCATGCATACACTCTGAATTCATACACTGGAATATAACAAAAGCATTAAATAATACATGGCCTTTAAAAAACACACACATCAATAGTTCTTTATGCATGCTATAGCATTCATTGGTTTAACTGATGCTGGAGGTTTTAAGGATTGCAATGGCTACATTAATTAGAAATGGAAATAAATAAATGTTATTTATTACCTAAGATCTTAGAATGTGGATACTTGCTGTTTGTTGTGAAATTTATTACCAACTGTTTGGATTTTAGGCTTCTATTGGATTTCTATTGATTGATGTTCCTTGCTACTTCTTATTTAAGACAGTTAAACATCAGGTAGTTTCAGATTATTAGGTGTGCATTATTTCCATCTCGGGCAGGCTACTGGTATTTAGGACAGGCTTGGAGCTTATTGTATGCTTTTAAAAGCTGCTCAACACTGCATGGCCTTTATTAACAAATGCATGAGAAGACTGACTGAGAACTGACTGAGTAACTGATTGAATGAACTCAACTGATACATGAAAAAAACTGACTCTATCTTTATGACAACCTGTTGTCATTTTTTTTAAATTAGTTTTTATACAGCCACCAGCTATATCCATTGTTGAAATTTTTCCACTGCTTTTGAATTAAGTTTTGATAAGATTTTAATTAATTACTTGTTGATGGATTCTTTAATTAGTAGCCATTGCAAATCCCATTCTTTTATGTAGCTTTTAGTATATACAATCCTTGAGGGAATTTCTTTTAACTTATAACTTTTATTTATTCTTTAATATTTACCACCCACATATATATTTCTAAAATCAACTCATTATTTAGTTTTTAAGATTATTACCTTTTTTTTCTTTGAATAGTTTAAATGAAAAGAGAGGGTACCTTTAATTTTATAAAACCATTTATTTCTTAAACTTTATTTAAGTTAAACTTTCTCCTCTTTCTAATTAATTAATTGTAACTTTTGCTAATAATGATGTTTTTATACAAAAGTTTAAAACTCTTTAACCTTTTGTAAATTATTTTCTTCTTTTAAAAAACAACAAAACTCTAAACCTTTGTAAACAATCACTCTCTCAAACTAATTATTGATTATTTTCTTTTATTGAGCTGTATTTTATTTAAAATACTAATAATAGAAAAAAAATTATTTAGACTTTTATTCTGACTTACATATTATTTATTTATTTATTAAACATTCACGTTATTTGTGAGAATTTTATTTTAATAATTTTTAGACAAAAATTTCACATGGAGCACTTTTTCATATATATACTATTTATTAGTCTGCATTCAGAACAGGTTATATTTATCTGTTTAAGAAGATTTGTTTAAATTGTATCAATAATTTTAATCACTGTGGTCAAGTCGTAAACTTTAGTGTCTGTATAAATATATTGGACCATAAATAAAAGTGGGATTTTATCTCTATTGTTAAAAGGTTTCCTTGGCAACAGTTTGAAATTGTTGATTGTTATGGATATTGGGATTGTCTAAATGATGAGTGGATTTTAATGATATATATGTACACAGCATGTACATATATATATATGTAAACCAAGGGGTAGTAAATCATTCGCACTCAAACTATGAATTAAAAGCATTCTAAATGTTGAAGAAAGAATCGAGAATAGAATAAATTCATCTACTTTTGTAGCTTTGATGTTTATAAGTATACCTTTGTCAAATGTTGGTAATTCAGAGTGAAATTTATTTATCAGCCAGATAAAATATAGCACTTAAGAGTTATTAAACTTATAATCACTTATGCAATGTTGGAGACAAAATCACTCTTTTAACATCTTGATTGTAATAATTAAATAAGATTTAATATGAAAACATTAAATTAAACATAGCTTTATGTATATGTAAACAAAAAAAGTAAATAACTTTCCCCCAGGATATAAATTAAAAGCCCTCTAACTCTATAAACTTTACTTCTTTCCTTTGTATTTTTATTCAATATAATGTTTAGTTTGCTACAAAGGAAAAATGTTCTTGCAATTAACTACAGCTTAATTACTGTCTTTGACCAGACAGGTCATATTCATAGCACTACATAAAGACACATTTTATTTGGTGTTGCCAGGTGGAAAGCAGTGCTAACCGCTAGAGGTAAAATTGTTAATCTTTCCTTTGTACAGAACTACATCCTGTATTCCATTATAACAGCTCTCTAAATGTTGAACAAAGAATCAAGAATAAAATGAATCCATATATTCTTATAGCTCTGATTTTGTAAGCATACCTTTGTCAAACATTGTTGGTAACTCAGATTAAAATTAATATATCATCTAGATGAAATAAAACACTTGCCATATTCTATCTGGCTGATAAATTAATTTCATTTCAAATTACGAACATTGTTTGATAAAAGTATGCTTATAAACATCAGAGTTATAAGAATAGATGGATTTATTCTATTCTTGATTCTTGTTGGACATTTAGAGTGCTTTTAATTTATAGATTAGAGGAAGGGTGATTTTCTCTCTTTGTTTACATATATATTGAACTATGTTGAATTTAAAGTTTATAAATTAAATCTTATTTAATTATTACAATCAAACTGTTAAAAAAGAGATTCCATTTCCAGATTTGCATAATTTATTAACTCTTAAGTGCCATATTCCATCTAGATAATAAATTAATCTTACTCTGAATTACCAACAATGTTTGACAAAGGTATGCCTATGAACATCAAAGATATAAAAATCGGTAGATTCATTCTATTCCTGATTCTTTATTCAACTTCTAGAATGCTTTTAATTCATAGCATTGGAGAAGGTAATTTATCCCCTTTGTTTACATGTACATTAAGCTACATATAATTTAAAGTTTACACACACACACACACACACACACATATATATATATATATATATAATATTAATACAATATTTTTAATAAATATTTAGGTAAAAATCTTGGATGTATGGAATAATCCATTTAAATCAACTTAATTAGAAAGCACTTAAACTACAACGACTGCCCAGGCCAAGAGTCGTTTATTAAAATATAACCTACCAATAGAGGATTTTATTATATAGTAAAAAAATTGAAAAAGTTTGTTACACTTGATTTCTTACACTTATAAATGTAAACTGCAACACTTTGATTTCTATATTAGATCTAGCCTGGCATTTAAAAATGGACCCTTCTTTTGGATGCATCAGTTTGTCAATTTAATTTGACTTTTGGTCTGGGGCAGTTATCCTAGGTTAAGTGCTTTCTTTTTCCCAAATTAACTTTTCAAGTACTCAGTGATTTGCTCATACATTTCTTGTGCTGTATTTAGTCTGAACACCCAACAATCGTGCAATAGGAATCAATATTAAAAAGAGAGAGAGATTACCAAAGCAATCTAAGTTTATAATTTTTACTTTATTAACAAATAGATTAGTTTTTAGTAATAACAAAATAATCATAATTTCTAAATATCTGTAATGTAGTATTAAAAATAAAAAAAAAAAGATAGAATGATACCATTCTATTTTTTGGGCTGTGTTGTTATATAAACTTGGTTTTTGTCTTGGTTTTTAAATTATATCATGAAATTTGTCTATTGTTTTAATTTATGTACAAATTAAATGTTCTGCAATTATCATTATATATTCAAAGGATAAAGAATATATCTTACTTATAATAATCTTTGAACATTAAGAGAAATATTAGTTGTAATCATTTTAATAATAAATAAATAATCATAACTTCTACATATCTATAATTGCAAAACAGAAATAACTACCTCCCACTGAGTTATGTAGTCTCAAAAACTAATGAACAGATAGAATGATACCATTCTATATTTGGGCTCTGTTGTTATATAAGTTTAGTTTTTGACTTGTTTTTAAATTATAAGTTGAATTTTATGTATTGTTTTAAAATAACAGCAGAACTCAAAGATAGAATGATATTTTATCTTTTCATTGGTTTTTGACTCTACATAACTCAGTCACAGATAGTTTCATCTGCTTTGCTACTATAGAATAGATAGCTACTTTGCAAAAGAGAAATTTATAAAGTTATATACTAGTTATGGATATAATCCTAGAAGCATTAGAAATATATTCTTTAATTATAAACAAAATAATTTGGGTAATAATAGTAAACCAGGAAATATAAAATGGGTAAAACTTTCATATGTTCCTAAAATTTATAATACATTATTAAGAATAAAAATTATATAGATCAAAATATTAAAATAGGATGGTCAAACAGTAAAACTCTTGATATATTAGTATGGAATTATAAAATAAAAGATGATATAAAATATAAAAGAGTACAGTATATAAAATTACTTGTGGGGTTTGCAGTATGGTTTATTATGGACATACAGCAAAACAATTAGAAGAAAGGACTAAAGAACATAATAATACTATTAATAGAAGAGATGACAGATCTGCATTATATGTTCACTACTTAAAATATGGACATAGAATAGATTGTGATAAGAATATAAGTCCATTAAATTATATTAAAGAAATTAATAGAAGGAAGATATATGAAGCCAATTAAATTAATTAATTATAACAGAAATAATTGTATGAACATTTCTAAAACATCAATTAATTTAACTAATAATTGGATAATGAAAAATGAATGGAGTGTTGTATAATATGTGTTGTTATAAAGATATTTAAGTGTAATTATAGGCTTGTGTTAATTTTATATAGAGCCAGTAGATGTCACTATGTATGCAGTATAGGTTATTTTTGTAACTTAGCCATATTGAAAAGGGCAAAAATTTAAAATTTGCCGAAAAGAGCTTTTATATGTTATTTTTATTTGTGATGATTATATGACGATATTACAGCTATTGTTATATATCATTTTGTTGTTAGTAAAGATATTTTATTATATATATATATATATATATATATTGTACCAGTTCGAAATCCCCATAAGTGGACTTATATAGCTAGACACATATATACATTGAGCATGAAGTGACGTATGTTACAAAATGGGGAATCGATAACAACCCTTCCAAAAATATTGTTGAATAAATATAAAAAAATATCTCTAAAGAATTATTAGAGGAAGTAGATTGAACCTAAAATTACGTCAATCAAAGCCTTTCCTGTTAAATTATTTCACAATTGTCCGATTAATACTATACATTGACCATTTGGAGTCTTTACACACCTTTAAGAGCACCGAAATGTTTTACTTCAGCCTCTAGTGCCACCCCCATTCAAGACAATATTGTTTATTTTCTTTTTCTCTCCTGAGAGAGTGTGCAAAATATGACTGGTCATTATCAAATATTAATAATTCAAGAAGTTCGGACTGAAATAAAGGAAACAATCCAACTCCCCGGTAAGTTACCCCTATCTAGCTCATTATATGTGTTCTTTAAATCTCAGGTTACTAAGTGGGTTAGC
The DNA here is from genome assembly GCA_028023455.1 of Epiperipatus broadwayi. Taxonomy (NCBI): domain Eukaryota; kingdom Metazoa; phylum Onychophora; class Udeonychophora; order Euonychophora; family Peripatidae; genus Epiperipatus; species Epiperipatus broadwayi. The sequence goes on along the minus strand of JAQFVV010006223.1, from coordinate 10,367,097 downwards.
ATTTTGATTAAATAACTACAATCCTATCTGCTAATGAATCAATAAACACTTCAAAACCAAGTAAAGGAAACTGTAACAATTTAACTATGAAATGTACTATTTATTATTCCCAGATTATTATATATTTCTCTCCAAAAACAAAAACAAAAATAATTTAATCGATTTCATATCTCAAATAACAAAAATGTAATATTAATGAGATATCACTGGAGTAAATCAAAAATTCATTTACAGAAACAAATGCGTATATATAACAAAAAAAAAATTTAAAGGATTGCACAATGGGTGTGATCTATATCCCTTCCCCCATTTTAAAGTAATAATTCAAAAATCAAATGTATGCAGCAAATATCACATAAAAAAAAACAATTTAAATACAAAGGTCAATCCTGATAATATATGAGTAAACAAATAAAAAAATAATTATTTGTATATCTAAGAAAAAACTTTAATATTATACAAACATAGAGAAGATAAATGACATAGAAAAAAAACTATATACACTCATCTGAACTTGTTCTTTCATTAAGTTCAACTTTCATGGACCACACAGCTACTTAACAGGGCAGATAGGGATTCCTTTCATTTTTTGATTTTATCTTTATCCACGATCAACCCGAACAAATTTTTTTTAATACAAAACATTTTTCTTTTGCTAAAAGTAGATTACAATTGACAAAAGGTTTTTTCCTTTTTTTTTTTTTGATAAATTAATATTAATTACCAACCATCTCATTCAAATAAATATAAAATTTAAATTCTAATAAGTACAAAATTTAAATTCTATTTAAACAATTTTTAGGAAAAAGAAAAAATACATTTCTATATACGTGTATCGGAACATTTACAAGTGGTAATAAACTTAAATACAAAAAAACTGTTCCACACATAAACAAATGTTACAAGCTTAGTTTTCCCTTTATGATATAGATTTGCTGTGCGAATAAAATTATTAACACAGATACTGCATACACTTGTACTGTGGGTATAATAGGAATATAATATAGACCAAACCCATTTATTTATGTACTATATATAAGTACCTCCAAATACACATCTAAATTATGATTTAATAGATCTGTTAAAAATTACAATTTTATTATGATGCATTTTAGCTGTGCTGAATCTTCAGCAACAGCCATTTTGTGCATGGCCATTATACTCGGTCTGGCACAATACCACCATCCCTGATAAGACTGTTAAGAAGGAAATCATTCTTTTTAATGGTGTTATTTAATTATTTATTTTCTTATCTAATTATTTACATTTTAAATTAAACATTTATATATTATGAGTTTAACATGAATGTTATGCCAATTTTGAATTAATCGCTATCTTCCCATAGGGTTTTAAAGACTGAGCATTATATGTGCCCTTAATCCCTTGTTCTGTTCTCACCCAGAAAGCATTATCCCCGCAGCAATCTAAAATTTCGAAAGGGCCTTCATAGAGATTACAAAATTTTTTAAATTTGAACTTCCCTGGATCACTAACATGGGGTGTCCTAACCATGACTTTATCCCCTATTTGGAATCTATACTTAGGGGTTCCTTTCCATTTTTTATGCCTAGTGCTCATTCATTGCATTTGGGCCTTAGCTTGCTTTTTATCAAGATCCCGGTCGATGGCTCTCTCTTGGCTCCCTGGAAGATTAGTTTTAAACAGTTTTGGAAGGTGTTTTTCCAAAATGTAATTGCATGGGAGTAAACCTGGTGGATTCATTTATAGACCAGTTAATAAAATTTAGTGTCTGAGGTAATTGTTTAACCCACCCCCTATGGTTTGTTGGAAAATAGGTACGGAAGAGTTTACCAATTCCCGCATGATTCATTCACAGGGGTTACTCTGGGGATTTTGGATTGATGTTAACAGGTTCTTGATACCTCGTTTGGAGACCCATCGGTTCCATTCTTCAGACACAAAAGGGGTTCCATGATCTGAGAGTATTGCCTTTGGGTTTCCCACTTTTGGAAAATGTAAAGTGTCTAATACCTTAGTAACTTCTCGAGTGGTGGTGCGTGACAAAGGGTAAGTGGCCACCCATTTCGAAAACAAATCATATGTAACAAGTAGGTATTTCTTTTTGTTGAACGGTGGCAAGGGGCCATAAAAATCTATAGCCATTTCATTTGGGTCATCAGGTATGATTGATTTCATCGGGCTGACATATGTTTGAATCTGTGGTTTTGTACGCTGACATACTTCACATTGATTTAGTACAGTAATAATATCCTGGTGCATCCTTGGCCAGTAAAATCAATGTCTTAAGCAATACTTGGTTTTTGGTGTTCCATAATGGCCATACAACCGATGCATATAACTGATGAGGGACCATCTCATTTTTCGAGGTATCATCACCTTCCATTCATCCTTGCCTTTTTGGAGTTGATAATATCACACTCGTCCTTCAACTTTATATCTGTTCCTTATCTCTTTTGAAACAGTTCTTCCAGATTTCTCCTGGCATTCTGACCAAATGCGATTTAGATAGCTGTCTTCTTCTTGCCTCTTAGCTAGTTGGCTTAATTCTTTTTCTATATCTTCATCTTTACCTTTTATCATGGTACTTGCTATGTATGCTTGCTCCAGACTGAGGTGTTTAGGGGTTTGTGCAGGGACAGGATGATGACTGAGGATGTATTCAACCATGTTTTCTGCCCCTTTGCAATATATCATGGTGTAGTTAAATTCCTGAGAGAATAAACTCCACTGGACCAACCTGCTATTAGTAAGATAGCTGTGGTTTAGAAACTCAAGACTTCTATAGTCAGTTATCACCACCACTTGAGAGCCTAACAACATGGAGCAAAACTTCTGGAAAGCCCATACAATGGCAAGGGCCTCCTTTTCAGTGACAGTATAATTAATTTCTGGTCCCTTTAGTAAGCGGCTTATGAAATGTAATACCCCTGTTAATCCATCAGATTTAATTTGGGACAGAGTGACCCCAAGCCCATATCCACTACTATTGGTCTGGAGTATGAATGGCTTATCATAATGAGGATAATCCAACACCACCTGTTTTAAAAAAACTTTGCTTTATTCAGTTAAAAGCTTCTTCCTGTTCGGTGGTCCATTTCCATCAGACCTCTTTTCTGATCAATCTGAGCAATAGTTCCATTTGGCCAGCAAAATTCTCACAAAATCTGTTATAAAAGTTACAGAGTCCCAAAAATGATCGTATATGTTTCTTTGTCTGAGGTCTAGGGAAATCTGCAATTGCTGTTCTTTTATCTGGATGAGGCTTGACTCCTGACTGGCCTACCAAATGACCCAGAAATTTGATTTCATCAGAAGCCACTTTACTCTTCTTTAAATTTATCTTGATATCTTTTTCTTTGTATTCCCTAAAAAACTGTTGCAACTGCTGGAGATGCTCTTCCATAGATGCAGATGCTATAACTACATCATCTACATACATGGTAAGAATTTTCTTGATATCAGATGATAGGACATGATCTAAACACGATAGCAGCCCAGCACCGCTGTTGATCAGTCTGAAGGGCATACAATTAAATTGTATGAATATCCCCCATACCTGAAGGCAGTATACTGGCGATCATTCAGGTGGACATCTATCTGCCAGTAACTGGAAGTTAAATTGAATGTAGAGAATATTCTTTTCCCTTTAAATTTTCCTAGTAACTCTTGTATCAGAGGTGGGATTGTACAGTCTATTATAGTCACCTTATTGAGCTGATGGGCATCCAAACACAATCTTACTGACCCATCTTTTTTTCTAACCACCACCAAAGGGTTCCAATAAGGAGATGAACATTTACTAATTAAGCCCCCATTCAAGATCTGCTCTAACTGTTTCTCCACTTCTTTTTTAAATTGATTTGGGACTGGGTATGACCGTGCTTGAAATGGTTTTCCTGGCTTCAGTTTGATGCTCTGTTGATATCCTCTGATCTTTTTTCTTGCATCAAATCTAAAATAGATTGATTTATACAACAGGTTTCCCCAAAGTTAGGCAACTGAGGTGGCAAGAATTTAATATCACCTTCCTGGTAGCTCATTATTCCCTTTTTATAATTTACAATGCACTGGTTCTTATACAAGAAATTGGACCCTAATATGACCTCATGAATTAGACTACCCATAATTAAAAATACATGATAAACTGTCCTCCCACTTATAAGTAATTCTAACCATATTTGCTTAGGTATAAGGTTTGCTTTTCGGTTATTTGCAAGGGTGATTTGTGTTGCCTTTAAAGGTAATGTATCTATTTGTGAGTTTACTGATAAAATTCTCTGGTATAATTCCTCAGATATCACTGATATCTGGCTACCAGAGTCTAACATTGCAATGACCCCAATTCCCTCAATTTGTAAAGGTATTTTTGGACAACTCTGTAATGCATATTCTGGTACTTTATCTTCCCAAGAACAGACCAAATTTGACATTTCCTTTTTGATGAGGTGTTTATGCGGCCCACTCTTTACATTCCAATGCTGGGCTGTTCCTTTACTATTTTCTTGCATATCTTCTACCACTCCATCTTGCTCTCTCCTATCTATGGTTACTAGTAAGTAAGTTACTTGTTCAACTGATTTTGCTTCAGTCAGTATTAGCATCTGTGCAACATGAGAAGGCAAATTACATCGGATAATCCTAATGATTTGATCCTCCGGCATATTACATGCATTTAAAGTCCGCAGTCTTGCTACTTGTCTGTGGAAAAACTGTGAGAAATTTTCATTTATACCATTTTCATATTTCTCCTGCATAATTTGATACAGGATGGTCTCCTGATGCTCTGTGCTCCAGAAATCTTTAATAATCCTGCCCTTATATTGATTGAAGGTTGGAGGGTAGTGAAATAAAGAGTCCCACCAAGCTAATGCATCTCCATTAAGATGAGCATTGACAATAGCCAATTTACTGATTTCATTAACTTTATTTATATGAAAGTAATTCTCCAGACTTCTTATATGAGCCACTGGAGCCTCACCTGTTTTTCCTTCCAATATACAGATTTTTAAAAATTGGTTTATATTTGGTTGTTGCTGCTGAACACTTCTATCGGTCTTTTCTACAGAAACATCAAGATTATCTCCACTATTCGTAATATGGTTGTCTAGTTCCTTTTTTTCTGTGTTCTGCTTCATTGACTATCTATCTATTTAATATGGTTGTCTAGTTCCTTTTTTCTGTGTTCTGCTTCATTGACTGTCTATCTATTTTATTTGCTTCTATGTCATCCCCCTTATTTTGATTAGATTTATCATGTTTCATTTCCAATTTTTGAAATTTTAACTCTATTTCCCGTAACACTTCGCTTCGTGCATCTTCTATTTTCTGAATGATCTCTTTCTCTTGTTTAGCCTTCTCTGTTCTCCATTTTTTAATTCTTCTGACATTTTAGTCACTTCATTTTTCACAAGGTTTGCAAATTCTTCCATCATTTCTTTTTCCTGCTCTCTTAAGCATTTATCGGTTTAATTTGTTTAACTTTTTAAAAATCAAAGTATTCTATTTTTACACTAATGTTTATTAACTCAATTCCAAAAAACTATTTTATTTAATTTCGTATAATAAATACGCAGTACACCACGCCTTACATTATCCCATACTAATCGCCCTTTTCTTTCAGCACGATTTCCCTGATTTCTATAAACAATTTGCTCTCACGTGTAATAATATAAAAAAATTTCAAATGCCCCATTCTACTTATATGCCCTAACAATGACAATTATTCCTCTAACTTCTGTTAATACATTTATTTTGTTCACGATAATAAACTCTTGCTTGAAAAAAATATTTTAACTAAATAATTAAAACCGTATATTATTTACACAACACCCTCTTTTTTACATTTCCTTAAACTTAGTTTTTCAGTAGGTTTTAATATAATGGAAATAATATAAGATTTTTTTCGCTAAACATTTCTTTTATATTTACGTTACTTTTTTTTTAATAAGAAAATCAATAGATTTTTGTAAACAGTATAATATTGGTTTGTGACTATCACATGTGGCTATTTACTGTTTTGCTATTATTTTATTTTTTACTCTAAACTTTCGTTCATTTATTTATTTTGGTCCACGCTAAAAAAATTTATTTCAAACATTCTTTTAACTAATTATTAAAATCCTATCTTCTTTACAAATGTCCTTTTCATAACTTATCCCTCCTAAATTTGTTTTGAAACCATGAAAATATAGTATAGATTTCCACTAATCTAGTTCATCCTTAGCACGGGTGCTATTTTCTGTACCAGTTCGAAATCCCCATAAGTGATCTTATACAGCTAGACCCATATATGCAACTAGCATGAAGTGACGTATGTTACAAAATGGGGAATTGGTAACAACTCTTACGAAAATATTGTTGATTAAATATAAATAAATATCTCTAAAGAATTATTAGAGGAAGTAGATTGAACCTAAAATTAGGTCAATCGAAGCCTTCCCTGTTAAATTATTTCACAATTGTCCGATTAACTATACATTGACCATTTGGAGTCTTTACACACCTTTAAGAGCACCGAAATGTTATACTTCGGCCTCTAGTGCCATCCCCATTCAAGACAATATTGTTTATTTTCTTTTTCTCTCCCAAGAGAGTGTGCAAAATATGACTGGTCATTATCGAATATTAATAATTCAAGAAGTTCGGACTGAAATAAAGGAAACAATTCAACTCCCTGGTAAGTTACCCCTATCTAGCTCATTATATGTGTTCTTTAAATCTCAGATTACTGCATGGGTTAGCATTTTGATTAAATAACTACAATTCTATCTGCTAATGAATCAATAAATACTTCAAAACCAAGTAAAAGAAGCTGTAATGATTTAACTATGAAATGCACTATTTATTATTCCCAGATTATTATATATTTCCCTCCACCAATTACATATAAAAACAAAAATAATTTAATCCAGTTCATATCTCAAATAATGAAAATATAATATTAATGAGATATCACTGGAGTAAATCGAAAATTCATTTACAGAAACAAATGCATATATATAACAAAAAAAATATTTAAAGGATTGCACAATGGGTGTGATCTATATCCCTTCCCCCATTTTAAAGTAATAATTCAAAAATCAAATGTATGCAGCAAATATCACATAAAAAAACAATATAAATACAAAGGTCAATCCTGATAATATACGAGTAAACAAATAATAAAATAATTATTTGTATATCTAAGAAAAACGTTAATATTATTCAAACATAGAAAAGATAAATGAAATAGAAAAAAACTATATACACTCATCTGAACTTGTTCTTTCATTAAGTTCAACTTTCATGGACCACACGGCTACTTAACAGGGCAGATAGGGCTTCCTTTCACCAATGCACGTATGAGTCTTTTTTGTATCAGAGTTGGCTGTTTCTCCTATGGCATTTTTGGGCTTGATAGATAAACAGGTGGTGCACTGCAGCTAAAGGTCTACACCATGATAGTGTAGTAAACTTGAACAAACAATAAGGACATTTCCTTGATTATAGGTTGGTGAATATAATTTTCACGTAGATATATAAATCACTTTCAGGTCAGAATATATTATATGCCTCGGCTATACGAATACTTGCTTGTGACTAAAAATTATGCTTGGCATATAGATCAAATATGAATGAAAGTTCTCAAATATGATTCTTTTTTTTAAATGGATAGGGGATTCATACTGTTGATAACTTTTCTAAAATCCCTTTAATGATCCTCCCATGTTCGAATAGCTAATTTCAAATTTTCTTTCTTCTTTCTATTCTTTAGACCAGCCAGATACAACTATATTTTTTAGCAAACAAATATCAGTTCTCCTTTCTTTCTGCTTTGTTATTTTTTGCAAGCATATACCATTCCATTGTTTAAACACGCTGCAGCCAACTCTTATTTTAGCAAACATAAATCGTCCTATTTCTGGAACAAGCTGAAAACAAAGTTTTTTTTCAACATCTGACATCTGACTGCTTATTCCTTTTTAACAGTCTCATCAGGGACAGGGGTATTGTGCCAGATCATGTATAATGGTCATGCACAAAATGACTGTTGCTGAAGATTCAGAAATTAGAGGAATAATTCTGTCATTGTTAGAGCATATAAAGTAGAACGGGGCATTTGACATTTTTTTTATATTATTACATGTGAGAGGCATTTTCTATACCAGTTTGAAATCCCCATAAGTGGTCTTATACAGCTAGACCCATATACACACTGAGCATGAAGTGATGTATGTTACAAAATGGGAAATCGATAACAATTCTCCAAAAATATTATTGATTAAATATAAATAAATATCTCTAAAGAATTATTAGAGGAAATAGATTGAACCTAAAATTAGGTCAATCGAAGCCTTCCCTGTTAAATTATTTCACAATTGTCCGATTAACTATAGGTTGACCATTTGGAGTCTTTACACACCTTTAAGAGCACCGAAATGTTTTACTTCAGCCTCTAACGCCATCCCCGTTCAAGACGATATTGTTTATTTTTTATTTCTCTCCCGAGAGAGTGCAAAATATGACTGGTCATTATCGAATATTAATAATTCAAGAAGTTCGGACTGGAATAAAGGAAACAATCCAACTCCCTGGTAAGTTACCCCTATCTAGCTCATTATATATGTTCTTTAAATCTCAGGTTACTATGTGGGTTAGCATTTTGATTAAATAACTACAATTTTATTTGCTAACGAATCAATAAATACTTCAAAACCAAGTAAACGAAACTGTAAATGATTTAACTATGAAATTTATTATTTATTATTCCCAGATTATTATATATTTCCCTCCACCAATTACATATAAAAACAAAAATAATTTAATCCAGTTCATATCTCAAATAATGAAAATATAATATTAATGAGATATCACTGGAGTAAACATAAAATTCATTTATAGAAAACAAATGCATATATATAACAAAAAATATTTAAAGGATTACACAATAGGTGTGGTCTATATTTCTACCCCACTTTAACGTAATAAACTCAGAAATCAAATGTATGCAGCAAATATCATATATTACAAAAAAAATAATAATTTAAATATAAAGGTCAATCTTGGTAATATATGAGTAAATAAAAACCCAGTAATTATTTATATATCTAAAAAAAAAAAACTTTAATATTATATAAAAATAAAGAAGATAAATAAAATTTTTTATATACACTTATCTGAACTCGATCTTTCATTAAGTTCAACTTTCATGGACCACACGGCTACTTAACAGGGCAGATAGGGCTTCCTTTCACCAATACATGTATGAGTTGTTTTTCCATCAGGGTCTGCTGTTTCTCCTATGGAATTTTTGGGCTTGATAGACGAACAGGTAGTGCACTGCAGCTAGAGGTTTATTCCATGATAGTGTAGTAAACTGGAATGAACAATAGGGCCATCTCCTTGATTATAGGTCGGTGAATATAATTTTCACATAGATATATATATCACTTTCACGTCAGAATATATTATACACTTCGGCTATACGAATACTTGCTTGTGACTAAAGATTATGCTTGACACATAGGTCAAATATGAATTAAAGTTCTTAAATATGATTCTTTTTTTTATTAAATGGATAGGGGATTCATACTGTTGATAACTTTTGTAAAATTCATTTAATAAACATCTCATATTTAAATGGCTAATTTCAAATTTCCTTTCTTCTTTCTATTCTTTAGTCCAGCCAGATACAACTATAATTTTTTAGCAAACAGATATCATTTCTCCTTTCTTTCTGCTTTATTATTTTCTGCAAGCATATACCATTCTATTGTTTAGACACACTGGAGTCAACTCTTATTTTAGCAAACATAATTTTTTTATTTCTGGGATAAGCTGGAAACAAAGTTTTTATTTTGTTAAACATCTGTCATCTGACTTCTTTAGCGAGCTAGGACCAACTGAACTCAATGCCCAAAGTAAGTAGCACATATATGGCCAATTAGTACAATTGTAATACCCTCCTACGAACTATTTCATCAGCCAATAATAAGACTATACCTTTACATTAATTTACCCACATTCTTTCACTTTTTATGTATTAAAGTACGATTTCTCTAATACTGGAATTTGTATAGCTTCCATATTGATTAATTACACCATCCATTGTGTTTACATTCTTTTTAGATAAAATTGACTTTTTGATTTTATCTTTATCCACGATCAACCCACGCAAATTTCTTTTAATAAAAAACATTTTTCTTTTGCTAAAAGTAGATTACAATTGACAAAAGGTTTTTTTTTTTTTTTTTTTGATAAATTAATATTAATTACCAACCATCTCATTCAAATAAATATAAAATTTAAATTCTAATAAGTAAAAAATTTAAATTCTATTTAAACAATTTATAGGAAAAAGAAAAAATACATTTCTATATACGTGTATCGGAACATTTACAAGCGGTAATAAACTTAAACAAAAAAAAAACTGTTCCACACGTAAACAAATGTTACAAGCTTAGTTTTTCTTTTATGATATAGATTTGCTGTGCAAATAAAATTATTAACATATATACTGCATACACTTGTACTGTGAGTATAATAGGAATATAATATAAACCAAACCCATTTATTTATGTACTATATATAAGTACCTCCAAATACACATCTAAATTGTGATTTAATAGATCTGTTAAAAATTACAATTTTTATATGATGCATTTTAGCTGTGCTGAATCTTCAGCAACAGCCATTTTGTGCATGGCCATTATACACAGTCTGGCACAATATGGCCATCCCTGATGAGACCATTAAAAAGAAAATGATTCTTTTTAATGGTGTTATTTAATTATTTATTCTCTTATCTAATTATTTACATTTTAAATTAAACATTTATATATTATAAATTTTAACAAGAAACTTCTGCCAATTTTGAATTCATCGCTATCTTCCCATAGGGTTTTAAAGACCAAGCATTATATATGCCCTTAATCCCTTGTTCTGTTCTCACCCAGAAAGCATTATCCCCACAGCAATCTACAATTTCAAAAGGGTCTTCATAGAGATTACAACAATTTTTAAATTTGAATTTCCCTGGATCACTAACACGGGGCATCCTAACCATGACTTTATCCCCTATTTGAAATCTATACTTAGGGAATCCCTTCCATTTTTTACGCCTAGTGCTCATTCATTGCATTTGGGCCTTAACTTGTCTTTTATCAAGATCCCAGTCAATGGCTCCCTCTTGGCTTCCTGGAAGATTAGTTTTAAACAGTTTTGGAAGGTGTTTCCCAAAGTGTAATCGCATGGGAGTAAACCCAGTGGATTCATTTAGAGACCAGTTAATATAATTTAGTGTCTGAGGAAATTGTTTAATTCACCCATTATGGTTTGTTGGCAAATAGGTGTGGAAGAGTCTGCCCAATTCCCACATTACTCATTCACAGGGGTTACTCTAGGAATTTTAGATTGATGTTAACAGGTTCTTGATACCTTGTTTGGAGACCCATTGGTTCCATTCTTCAGACACAAAAGGGGTTCCATGATCTGAGAGTATTGCCTTTGGCTTCCCCACTTTTGGAAAATGTAAAATGGCTAATACCTTAGTAACTTTTCGAGTGGTGGTGCATGACAAAAGGTAAGTGGCCACCCATTTCGAAAACAAATCGTATGTAACAAGTAGGTATTTCTTTTTGTTGAACAGTGACAAGGAGCCATAAAAATCTTTAGCCATAATTTCATTTGGGACACCAGGTATGATTGATTTCATCGGGCTGACATATGTTTGATTCTGTGGTTTCATATGCTGACATACTTCACATTGATTTAGTACAGTAATAATATCCTGGTGCATCCCTGGCAAGTAAAACCAATGTCTTAAGCAATACTTGGTTTTTGGTGTTCCATAATGGCCATACAACTGCTGCATATAACTGATGAGGGATCATCTCATTTTTGGAGGTATCATCGCCTTCCATTCATCCTTGCCTTTTTGGAGTTGATAATATAACATTTCTCCTTCAACTTTATATCTGTCCGTTATCTCTTGAAACAGTTCTTCCAGATTTCTCCAGGCATTCTGTCCAAATGCGATTTAGATAGCTGTCTTCTTGTTGCCTCTTAGCTAGTTGGCTTAATTATTTTTCTATATCTTCAACTGTTCCCTTTATCATGGTACTTGCCCCACATTGGGCACCATTTTCTGTACCAGTTCAAAATCCTCATAAGTGGTCTTATACAGCTAGACCCATATACACACCGAGCATGAAGTGACGTATGTTACAAAATGGGGAATCGATAACAATTCTTCCAAAAATGTTGTTGATTAAATATAAATCTCTAAAGAATTATTAGAGGAAGGAGATTGAACCTAAAATTAGGTCAATCAAAGCCTTCCCTGTTAAATTATTTTACAATTGTCCGATTAACTATACACTGACCATTTGGAGTCTTTACACCTTTAAGAGCACCAAAATGTTTTACTTCAGCTTCTAGCACCACCCCCATTCTAGACAATATTGTTTATTTTCCTTTTCTCTCCCGAGAGAGTGTGCAAAATATGACTGTTCATTAACGAATATTAGTAATTCAAGAAATTTGGATGGAAATAAATGAAACAATACAACTACCCAGTAAGTTACCTCTATCTAGCTCATTATATGTGTTCTTTAAATCTCAGGTTACTATGTGGGTAAGCATTTTGATTAAATAACTACAATCCTATCTGCTAATGAATCAATAACTACTTCAAAACCAAGTAAAGGGAACTGTAATGATTTAATTATGAAATGTACTATTTATTATTCCCAGATTATTATATATTTCCCTCCACCAATTACATATAAAAACAAAAATAATTTAATCCAGTTCATATCTCAAATAATGAAAATATAATATTAATGAGATATCACTGGAGTAAATCGAAAATTCATTTACAGAAACAAATGCATATATATATATATAACAAAAAAAATATTTAAAGAATTGCACAATGGGTGTGATCTATATCCCTTCCCCCATTTTAAAGTAATAATTCAAAAACCAAATGTATGCAGCAAATATCACATAAAAAAAAACAATTTAAATACAAAGGTCAATCCTGATAATATATGAGTAAACAAATAAAAAAATAATTATTTGTATATCTAAGAAAAAACTTTAATATTATACAAACATAGAGAAGATAAATGAAATAGAAAAAAAAACTATATACACTCATCTGAACTTGTTCTTTCATTAAGGTCAACTTTCATGGACCACACGGCTACTTAACAGGGCCGATAGGGCTTCCTTTCACTAATACATGTATGAGTCTTTTTTCCATCAGGGTCAGCTGTTTCTCCTATGGCATTTTCAGGCTTGATAGACAAACAGGTGGTGCACTGCAGTTAAAGGTCTACTCCATGATAGTGTAGTAAACTTGAACAAACAATAAGGCCATCTCCTTGATTATAGGTTAGTGAATATAATTTTCACATAGATATATATATCACTTTCACGTCAGAATATATTATACACCTCAGCTATATGAATGCTTGCTTGTGACTAAAGATTATGCTCGGCATGTAGGTCAAATACAAATTAAAGTTCTCAAATATGATTCTTTTTTTTAAGTGGATAGGAGATTCATACTGTTGATAGCTTTTGTAAAATCCCTTTAATGATCCTCCCATGTTTGAATGGCTAATTTCAAATTTCCTTTCTTCTTTCTATTCTTTAGACCAGCCAGATACAACTATAATTTTTTAGCAAACAAATATCATTTCTTCTTTCTTTCTGCTTTGTTATTTTCTGCAAGCATATACCATTCCATTGTTTAGACATGCTTGAGACAACTCTTATTTTAGCAAACATAAATTGTTCTATTTCTGGAACAAGGTGGAAACAAAGTTTTTTTTTAAACATCTGACATCTGACTGCGTTGGCGAGCTAGCAACAACTGACCTCAATGCCCCAAGTAAGTAGCACATATAGCCCAATTATACAATTGTAATACCCCCCTATGAACTATTTCATCAGCTGATAATAAGACTATACTTTTACATTAATTTACCCACATTCTTTCACTTTTTATGTATTAAAGTACGATTTCTCTAATACTGGAATTTGTATAGCTTTCATATTGATTAATTACACCACCCATTGTGTTTACATTCTTTTTAGATAAAATTGACTTTTTGATTTTATCTTTATCCATGATCAACCCAAACAAATTTCTTCATTCATTTCAATAAAAATTTTATTAACAATAAATAGTGATTACATACTAATAAAGGATAAATAAATGAATAAATTGTACAATGATATGATTATATAATGTTCTATATGTCATCTGGCTAGATTATGTTATGAGAGCACAATGTTATACTCTTATGTGGTTAGGTATAGTGAAGAGATTCAAAGAACTTGTTTAATGGTATTAGCATTTTTAATATAAACATGAATATTTTCTTTTATAAATGATTATTCTATAATGCTGGGTAGTTGGGAATTGATAATCAGGAAAAGGAAAGAGCAATTAAAGACCAGGTGTCAGCAAAGACTTTACTGGAGGCAAGGAGCTGGTCACGTTTCTTGATTTTTTTTGAGCGTTTGATAGAACAATGGTATGATTTGTGGCGGGGGTAATTCCATGAGACTTTTGCATCTCACTATCCATATGGAATAAAGGACAAAGGTAGAAAGCCTTATTATTGAAAAAAACCCATTATGAATGGCATTTTCGAGTGAGAAAATCATATCAGGTCTTATGTTGGAATTGATTATAATTATATCTTTTAGAGTTTTAAGTCTTGGGCACCGGTGTATAATATGGTCTATGGTTTCATCTTCACGAGCACACAGACCACATATAGGGTCAATGCTGGTAAAACCTCTTCGGTGATAAAGAAACCAATTCATGGGTAGCGCATTAAGATTTATTTTAATGATGAAGTCAAGGAATTTGGGTTCCAGACTCCATCTTTTGAAGTGTGTAATGAGTCTTTGGTTGGTTATTTTTAGGCTGGTTTTAATGGATTGTTGATTATAGTTGATTATATTGTATGCTTCCCATAAGGTGATCTTTTGGTTAAGGTTAAAGGATGTTATCGGGTTATAAAGTTGTAGTTGTTGTATTAGGGATGCTATCCATGAACTGGAAGAGGGTGGAGGACGATCTGTCGGTGTAACTTTTTTAATAATGTTAGAGTATCCACAGGAGAGGATCAGATTATGTAGAGTGTTGTGGGTTTTCTGTAAAATGATTGCTTGTATTGAGTGGAATGACAGTCCATTGAACCTGCGTGGTCGTTGGATACCTCGCAAGCTAATAGCAACTGTCCTTCCTCTCCAGAGAAGTTTGGTGCATAATCGGTTAATTTTATTTTGAAACTGTTTAGACATTTTAACGAATGGAAGATAATATGAGATTTTTGGCATTATGATCATGTTGAGGAGGCCAACCTTTCCATATAATGAAAGGTATACTCTAGAGAGTGAAGTGGTGATGGCTTCAGTTGAATGGAGGATTGCATCTTGAATCTCTCTTGCCATTGCAGTTGGAGTTTTGTAGATTGGAAAACCTAGGTATCTTTGGGGTTTTGCAGAAAAGGGAGAGTTAATTTGTTTACCAGACATTATCTTCCAGATGGAAGATTTGTTAAAATTTATTTGTAGGCCAAGTTTCGCTGTATTTCTGTTTAATATGTTCATGAGATTAGGAAGGTATTTAATGGTGGGAAGCACAACCATGATGTCATCAATATATGCAAATACATTGAAGCTTTTATTGAGAGAGGGACAAAACATTTTTCTTTTGCTAAAAGTATATTACAATTGACAAAAGGTTTTTTGTTTTTTTTTTGATAAATTAATATTAATTACCAACCATCTCATTCAAATAAATATAAAATTTAAATTCTAATAAGTACAAAATTTAAATTCTATTTAAACAATTTTTAGGAAAAAGAAAAAATACATTTCTATATACATGTACTGAAACATTTACAACTGGTAATAAACTTAAATACAAAAAAACTGTTCCACATGTAAACAAATGTTACAAGCTTAGTTTTCCCTTTATGATATAGATTTGCTGTGCGAATAAAATTATTAACACATATACTGCATACACTTGTACTGTGGGTATAATAGGAATATAATATAGACCAAACACATTTATTTATGTACTATATATAAGTACCTCCAAATACACATCTAAATTATAATTTAATAAATCTGTTAAAAATTACAATTTTAATATGATGCATTTTAGCTGTGCTGAATCTTCAGCAACAGCCATTTTGTGCATGGCCATTATACACCGTCTGGCACAATATATATATATATATATATATAGGTTAAAAAAAATTTTAACTTGTTTTTGTTTATCATAAATGTACTTTTGAAGGTTTTAGCAATGATATAGATTGCAGAACCTTGTAACAATATGGTGAAATGGAACTGATTTCAGACCCATATAGCTATATAGTTTGTTTAGCTGGATTTTAAGATATTTACTTATCTGAACAATTCATACTTTCAAGCTTATAGGAACAGTTTACATAAGTGCTGTTTAGTAAAGTTGGGATTTAGATCTAGTTTTTGGTCCTCCTACCCTTTACTGATGAACGCCAATTAGCTTGAAACCATGATTTAAAGGTTGGGGACAATTTTACAGAGATATTGAATTTTCGATTCTCTCTCAGCATTTTTTGTAAACAAGCTTGAGTGGGCTATTGGTAGAGCTCCATCTGTGATCAATATATATATATACATATATTGTACCGGGTCAAACCGCTGAAACCACTTATGCGTATATATAAGTTTTGGCCCATTTCAAACTCCTTCATAATACATTTATAATCTTATAAAGGCTAGGGGAACCAACCGGCATGTTCGAGCAAAATGGGAGATCTTATTGATAGCTTTAACTATCAACAATGGCCCATCTTGGCTGCTAGATTTAAACCCCTACTATCCAAATACTTTATTTGTTTCGGGATAAACCCTGGGTACCAGCTTGTCTGAAGACTAATGTATTCGGGCAGTAGGCTCATAATCCAGCACTTGAAACATTCCCTAAAACTAGCTCAGTCTAATTTTAATTCCATAACAAAATTATACAAAATTAGTGGTGGAAAGAATTAATAAAAGGTTGGTAAAAAGAATTAACTGACAAATAAAGTTTAAGTTTGAAGACATTTTATTTTAATTAACATTAATTAAGTTTAAAGATAATTTATTATCAAACATTAATTGACTAAATTTAAACATCTTTATAAATCTGATTTAACACACACACATTTTTAAAGTAACATTTCTAAACTAGTTTAGATATTTTTGTAGATTTCAATAGTAGAACACTGGTATTTATCTAATTTAACTAATAACACTGATATAATGATCACGCACATATTAACTCATATAGCATTCACAAATATAATAATAAAGCATTAATAGCATTTGAAACTTAAACACACATATCAATAGTTCATTTTATGTATGATAGAGTTCATATAATTTGAATCTTGAATATTTACGAATTACAGCGGTGGCTACTATGTATAAATGATAATACATAAATGTTTACCTAGGATTTTTGGGAACATGGATATTGCTTGTTGTTGGCTGCTTCTGCTGCTTCTGATGGATTATATCTAACCGGTTAGATTTGGACGTTTCTTGAAGAGATTTTATGCAAAACCATTGGTTTTATTCTTGAAGACAGTTGAACGCTTGACGGAGGATTTCTGAGTTGTTATGCAGACATTATTTCACAGGTAGGTTTTGACAATCTTGTTGGACAAAAAGGCTGAAGCATGAGCATATATTTCCAAAAGCTGCTCAACAATGCATTTTTGTTTCTGAATACATAATAGAAATTGTTATCTGAATGGAAACAAGACTGTCACTGGAAACTAGACTGAATAAAACTCTCTCAATTCCTTGTCTGATAACAAAAAAAGTATTTATACCTGCAATGTGTTGTCCATGTAATATCCTCTGGCAAATATCTGTTGTCAAATTTCATTGGTAATTAATCCTATGACAACGTGTTTTTTGATTGATTGTTTAATTAGTAGTAACTATTTCAAAATGTGTTGTTTTCATATCTTTAATTAGTAGCACACCGCTGTGTTTTTTAAAATATATTTTTCATTTATTTATAATATTTAATACTGATACATTTATTTTACATTCGCACACACATATATAATTTTATTTTACACATCAAAACTAGTTTTAATACTATTTTTTTTATTCAATTCGAATGAAAAGAGATTTATATTTTGAAGCTTTTAATTTATAATAATAACACTCTTTAACTTTTATGAACTCTTAGTTTTATCTTTTCTAAACAAAACTCCCCCTCTCCCCTTTTAATCAATTAATTTCTTTTTTTTTTCAAAGTCTTTTACGAAAGATTTTTTTTATTTTAATAATTTTTTTAGGCAAAATTATTTTATATACATGTGCCAAATTGGCCTTGGCACATTACACCCCCCCTCTGTTTTAGAGTAAAATGCATCATTTTCGACCATTTTATCTCTTGTCATTTTAATTATTGACTCTAAAGATTTATTAATTTATTATTTTTCTAAGTTAGCTTTTTATTATCTTTTACTTAACATACAAAGGGCAATCTGTTTTGACTATCCTTGCCTTCTATCTATGCCAAATACATTGCTCACAATGATCTAAATCATGGATAATGACCACCGGGACAAACCAATTTTGAGGCACAGGGATCTTTTGGAAAATGACATGAAAGCAGATTCGCTGACTTACGCCGACTTACACATGTATAAAATTGAAACTTCATTTGCCGATTCTCTTGATCGGACTTGAAAAAAGAAAGGTTTGCTGTGAAATGACAGGAATTTTCAACTGTCCATTTTCGACTTACGCTTTGGAAAGAGGAATGATCCCTGACAAGTCTGTTACGAGTACTAAAACTTATCCAGTTGGCAGCTTTAAATGTATCTTTAACTAAATTTATTTCTATACTACCCTCATTCCCTTTTTCTCTAGATAAATTCCTACACATGTGTATACTCTATTTCCCTTTATTCTATTCGTTATTATTACTTTTAAATCTATATAAATAAACCCTTTTTCACACATCATGCCATCCAAAAAAACCTAAAAGGATATCTGGATAAATACATTTAAGATACGCATCATGAGGTATCGTATTTACCAAATATTACCAGTGTATGTGCACATATATACCCATGTATACTTGCCCACTCTTAATACACCTTAGATTGAATTCCTATTTTTATTACTAATCTTACAACCTTATTTTTAAATTCACATGAACAATATCTTACACTATTTATTTATATTACAATATTATTTATAACCCTTAAGAAACATTATTTAAAATATTTATTTACACTAATCTTATAATATTATTTGTAAATCATTATGAACATCTTTATTTAACATGCGTGTATTCAATAAAAAATAAAACAAAAAAAATCGATTAGTTTATTACGAGTCATTCTTCATTATTATTTACTATAGATTTATTTACGCTTATTTATTTAACTTGATTTTATCGATTTTATTTTAACTATTTGACCTACTTATTTATTTACGAACATTTTTCTTGATTAATATGTGCGTTGATCACTTTTCCTAAGTATTGACCACTTCAAATTCTTATTTTTCTAGAGTGCATTTTTAGTTTTTATTTTCATCATTAGGTAATAAATGTAATGTTAAGAGAAGTAGGCAGCAAAGTATAAGGCAATTCAAACACACATAGATTTTGTGCTGATTTAAACCAACTTTTAATTTCTTTGCCCAAATACTTGCATACACCTCAATCCTAATTTAATACACTTTTTTTTAATTTTATTTGATAATCTTTTATTTTCATTAATACTTTCATTATACACTTATTTATTTCATTTTTATTTTTAAAGCGTTATTTTTACTCTCCCCCCTTTTTTTTTTTTAAAAAAAAAACATTTTCATTTTGCTTGTCTATTTTGATTTTACACATTTATTTTGTTTGCGTCATGCTCCACTATGTTCTAGACTTATGAGCTGGGATATCAATATAATCGATAAGACATAATCGAGGGTTTTGACATAAATTGTTTTATTATTTTTACTCTCCTTTTTTTTTTTTAAAAAAAAAAACATTTTCATTTTGCTGGTCTATTTTGATTTACACATTTATTTTGTTTGCGTCACGCTCCACTATGTTCTAGACTTATGAGCTGGGATATCAATATAATCGATAAGACATAATCGAGGGTTTTGACATAAATTGTTTTATAGATGCTTTGACATTTTAAACTCTAAGATCGTTATTTTATTTTACTAAGACTAACTTTAATCATTTTTAATTATTCAAACTATCTTGATACTCATTTTTACATTTATTTCCTTAAACTTTGTTAAACATTTTCCATTATTCCGAGTCCATGGTCGTTATAAACTAGGTCAAGCCGGCAAATCCTTCAGATTACATATTTTTAATTTTTGTCTGGTGGTTCTTTATTATATATTTTTTTCTGCATATAGCCACTCATGCTGGGGGATTGAGAATCACCCCGGGCCTTTCCTTAAATCTAGTACGAGAGATGTTAGGATCGCTGTCGGTTCTTCAAAAGATTTTTGTTCTCTTGGGACTATTAGAATAACATCTCTGGGGACTCCCCAAATTCAACCTATGTCTATATCTTATGGCATTTACAGCCGGCTCTCTAAGTTGGGGTTTGAATCCCCTATCTCTCGTGTCAAAAGTTGGTCTAGCTCTGTCGAAAGCGCTCAACAATTCCACCATTTGATCCAATGTTTTCCTTTCAGTTCCTATGAGCATTTGCTCGACATTGTGAGGAAAACTATGGCAGACTATCTTGACAATTTGTTGTTCAGATAATGGGTATGCTGTTAAAGAGCGTAATTTTGCCACTTGCCTTCTAAAAAAAGAAACAAACGGTTCACCAGGTCGCCATTTATCTTGCGAGATCTGGTGACAAAGATTTTTTTGATAATCTTCATTCCAATAACTAGCTAAAACAGCAATTTTATATTCGGCAAAAGTGACAGGTTTTTTATATAGAGTCCCACCAAGATTGAGACCCCCCTTGTAAATGGCTAAAAGCTATTGTGATCATAGCCTCCTCACTTAATTGATTCAGAGTGAAATAGCGCTCCAAACTATTTAAATGCTCCATAGGAGCTTCACATTGATGGCCAGAAAATATCCATATTTTCAAAAACTGGTTCATGATTGTCGGATTGTTTATAATGTGCGTGTTGCACTCAAGTGGTCACACTGTTTTATTTCTGTTTGTGAACTATTCTTTTGATTTACTTTCCAAGCTAAATCCGTCATTCTGACTTTTATCTTCAATTACTTTTCTATCTTCTATCTTATTTTTTTCAATTACTTGGTAAGCGGTCTCTATTTGATTTTCTACTTGTGTTTTAATCTCTTCTATTTCTTCCCTAATTTCTCCTTTTATTTTATTTTGGCCCATTTCGATCTGGTCCTTTAACTTTTCAAGCATTTCAGCTTGCCCTTCCAATTTACTCTTCATTTCATTATTTTGGTTTTTAAGCTCTTCAGCTATTTTTTTATATTCTTCGGCTGTTTCTTTTTGTTTTTCAAACATGCAAGTTAATAAAGCTATGATTTCCCTCTTCTCTTCTTTTTGCTCAACCTCTTTTTCGTTTTTATCTTTTTGTTCCTCACTAGAAGCATTCTCTACTTCTTTTGCTTGAGTTTCCAATTTTTCTTCACTGGGGACCTTTTCTATTTCACTAGTTTCGGTTTTATTTTGTTCCTCGCTGGGAACATTGTCTGTTTTTTATCTTGAGTCTCCATTTTAGGTTTATTTCTTGTCATATTTATACTTTTAAACTTTACTTTTTTATATTATTTTTCTTTAATATTATATTTTATTCACGCTCATAAGTTTACTAATTTCTATTTTATTTATTTCTTACTAAACTGGAAATACATGCTGACTCCACCCCTCCTTTGTCCATTTTTCTCTACCCGATCTTAATGCTTTAACTCTGCCCAAACACCCAACTGTCTCTGATTTAACATAATGATTTATTTCAACTAACGTAAATAGCATAAATCTCTCTTCATTTAAAGGAAAAAAAAAGGTTTCAGTCAATTCTTTTTTTTTATCTTAAATTAATACCACTTTCCGTACGTAACTTCGCTTTTCTATAAAAAATTTGTCAAACAAGAAACGCAGTATTTATTTACTATTGTTTCTAGGTCCAGCCCCAAACATTGGGAAAAGCCATTTATGTACCAGGTCGAACTGCTGAAACCACTTACTTATGCGTATATATAAGTTTTGGCCGGTTTCAAACTCCTTCATAATACATTTATAATCTTATAAAGGTTACATGAATGAACTGGCACATTCGAGAAAAATTGGAGATCTTATTGATAGTTTAACTATCAACGATGGCCCATCTCGGCTGCTAGATTCAAACCCCTACTATCCAAATACTTTATTTGTTTCGGGGTAAACCCCGGGTCACCAGCTAGTCTGAAGACTAATGTATTCGGGCAGTAGGCTCATAATACCAGTGCTCGAAACATTTCCTAAAACTAGCTCAGTCTAATTTTAATTCAATAACATAATTATACAAAATTAGTGGTGGAAAGAATTAATAAAAGGTTGGTAAAAAGAATTGACCGACAAATAAAGTTTAAATTTGAAGACATTTTATTTTAATTAACATTAATTAAGTTTAAAGATAATTTATTACTAAACATTAATTGACTAAATTTAAACATCTTTATAAATCTGATTTAACACACGCACATTTTTAAAGTAACATTTCTAAACTAGTTTAAATATTCTTGTACATTTTAATAGTAGAACACTGTTATTTATCTAATTTAACTAATAACACTGATATAATGATCACGCACATATTAACTCATATAGCATTCACAAATATAATAATAAAGCATTAATAGCATTTGAAACTTAAACACACATATCAATAGTTCATTTTATGTATGATAGAGTTCATATAATTTGAATCTTGAATATTTACGAATTACAGTGGTGGCTACTACGTATAAATGATAATAAATAAATGTTTACCTAAAATTTTTGGGACGTGGATATTGCTTGTTGTTGGCTGCTTCTGCTGCTTCTGATGGATTATATATAACCAGTTAGATTTGGACATTTCTTGAAGAGATTTTATGCAAAACCATTGGTTTTATTCTTGAAGACAGTTGAACGCTCGACGGAGGATTTCTGAGTTATTATGCAGACATTATTTTACAGGCAGGTTTTGCTGATTTTGTTGGACAAAAAGGCTGAAGCACAAGCGTATATTTCCAAAAGCTGCTCAACAATGCATTTTTGTTTCTGAATACATAATAGAAATTGTTATCTGAACAGAAACAAGACTATCACTGGAAACTAGACTGAATAAAACTCTCTCAATTCATTGTCCGATAACAAAAAAAGTATATTTATACCTGCAACTTTGTCCGTGCAATATCCTCTGGCAAATATCTGTTGTCGAATTTCATTGGTAATTAATCCTATGACAACGTGTTTTTTGATCGATTGTTTAATTAGTAGTAGCTATTTCAAAATATGTTGTTTTCATATCTTTAATTAGTAGCGCACCACTGTGTTTTTTTTAAATGTATTTTTTACTTATTTATAATATTTAATACTGATACATGTATTTTACATTCGCATGCACATATATAATTTTATTCTACACATCAAAACTAGTTTTAATACTTTTTTTTTTTATTCAATTCGAATGAAAAGAGATTTATATTTTGAAGCTTTTAATTTATAATAATAACACTCTTTAACTTTTATGAACTCTTAGTTTTATCTTTTCTAAACAAAACTCCCATCTCCCCTTTTAATCAATTAATTTCTATTTTTTTTTTCAAACTCTTTTACGAAAGATTTTTTTTTATTTTAATAATTTTTTTAGACAAAATTATTTTATATACATGTGCCAAATTGGCCTTGGCACAATATATATATTGTAATAGTTTAGGAAGGATGCATTTAAGTAATATTTAATGTAACTTAAGAACCATTAATCACCATCTCCATAAAAGCAGTTAAGTAAAATGTGTATGTGTGCATATGGACTGTAAAGATGATCTATCTTAGTGTCATTTATTTTATGAGATAGGTATCTATACAATATTTTGTATTTAACCTGGTGTTATTATCTCAATTGTCCTGTGAATGCTTTGATCTCAATCTCTGGTTTGCCTCTAAAAAGATAAATTCTTCACAAACAGATTAAATACGAATATATAATTTATTAAAAAGTCAATAATAACAGATGCATATAGTTATAACTAGCATTTTTATTATCTATTCTCAGTTGAATTAAGTTTACTATTTTTAAATATAGCTCTATTTTCAATATCAATAATTTTATCCATCTCTTTATTATTTCTATGATATTAGGTTTTATTCTAATTTAGGTCTTGTAATCCTAAATGTTTCACAAAAAGATGCATGTGCGGACAGAACATGATATATCTCAAGTTTTATATATTTTAACAAGCCTATGCTAAACCGTATTAGTATTTTAAACATTAAGACAATCTATCACAAGCAAACATAAAAACTTTTAATTTTTATAGCCATTAATAATTCATTATAGTGAAAAACAGACAATATATTGATGATGATCCTAAATAGTCACAATTATATAGCTAAATCTTAATGGTTTATTATTATTAAATATGTGAATACTTTCTACTTATATACTGTAACGATCCGGAGAACGAGCATAGACGTTCGTTACAATACCAAAAATGTTCATGTTCGAAAGAATATTTCACTTTAGAAAGAAGATCGATTCAGAAGCAAATAACTTAAAAATTGTTGTTGTATCTTCATTATTATTTAACTTTGATTATTTATTATTTTATAGTCAACTTTTAATA
Source organism: Epiperipatus broadwayi (assembly GCA_028023455.1). Lineage (NCBI taxonomy): Eukaryota > Metazoa > Onychophora > Udeonychophora > Euonychophora > Peripatidae > Epiperipatus > Epiperipatus broadwayi. The sequence continues at coordinate 10,342,265 of JAQFVV010006223.1, read as the reverse complement.
TTATTTTACATATATATTTATATAAACCTTTATATCTCATACCCATCATTAATTCAATGTAATTATTATTTATTTAAAAAACTTTTTGATTAAGAGGTGTAAGATTCACACAAATAAATGCTTTCTTAGTAATCTAAATATCACATCTATACATGTCAACATAAAATCATTTTAGTCATAAACCTTGTAATATATTTTATCATTGATTTCTACTACCAGGATGAATACACATTCAAACACCATGTATCAATATGGTTCGTGCTTTCGCTAATGAATGTAAATAACTATTGCTTCTTATACTTTAAACATTGCGGGGGCCCCCATATACTTAAAAAAATTAACTTGTCAGAGTTATTTTAAATAATATCCAATTAAGATTTACATTAATAATAACAATACTATCTTCATTTTTAGATATCTGCTTCTAAATGTTTTCTCCATATACACGCACATACAAAAAAAAATAGTTTGCATAACTTTTATATTTTACTTAATAATTAATTTTTTAAAATTTTAAATCATTTCTTTCTGATCTTAAAAGAAATATATGTATTTGGTTTCATTTCCACTCTCTTTGAATACTTAAAATAGGACGGTTAACTTTCCTGTAAAATTAATTATTTTAAAAATCAAAGAGAGAGAGAGAGAGTACGAGTGAGGAAAAAAACTTCCTCCTTTTCTAAAACAATATATGTATAGATAATAATAATAATAATAAGAACAAACAAATCATTACATAAAATAGAAAATTATATACATAAATATCTACATTTGCATACAAAAGAAATATTCCTAGGAAAGTTATATTAAACTATTGCATGATTGACATTAGAAATATATATGTAAAAATAGTGAGGAATTGATAAATCTTTTAAAGAGTTTTATATCTCAAAATAAGCATAAATACATTTACATCATATTTTCTGGCCCAACAAATTTATAATATTATGTAGCCGTTTTGCTAGCAAACTTTTGCCCATGAAAGAGTTTTTTTTCTTTTCATTTTGATTAATGTTGAAGGGAAGTTGTATTTCTATATAGCATCCATGGGTGAAATTTTGACTTTATCTCTTCATTTCATAGGTTTCTGGTATTTTGAATTTATTCTGTGGACACTTAGAAAAATTGATCTTTTGCTTTACTCTTTCATGTAAAATAATTTGGAAAGACATACAATGGTACCACTTCCTTCCCAAGCTAGAATCTCATTAATTTTTTTGGCTTATTTAAAACCTTATTTATACTCTTTTACCAAGCTCTATCTTTATCTAGAATTTCATCATTTTTGGAAATTAACTTGTATTTTTACTGATTAGTACAGATAAGTATAAAAGAGTTTTTAATTAATCAAACCAAATCATAAAAAAAATTTTCCTAGTTAATCTAGAATAGTAATAGGATTTAACTTTAATTGAAAACATTTTTTTTTATTTTAATATTAAAATAGTTTATTTCTCTGAAATTTTGATTTAAGCAATTTATTTTAATTTGTTCTCTTTTAATAATCATATTATAAAAGAATTCTTTTAGCTAAAAATTTTGTCTGCATTAAAAAAAAAAAACAACAACTTTAATTACAGTAATTAAGTGAATAAAGAAAAGTGATTAATAATATTATTGGAATTTAAACAATCTTAATTCCTAAGAAAAGGTTTTACTTTTTTTGTTGTTATTTAAGTGTTTAGTAACAAAAAGTGAAATGAATTTTATATAATTTTGAATAAATATATTTTTGAATATGTTTTACTCTTTTATTTCTCTTAAAATTAGTTTATATGAATTTATTTTTAATACACACACATATATATATTAAACTTATTTCTTAATGTTTAAAGGTACTAATATTTTTAAACCAATTTAAATGTGTTCAGATTCTATATTGACAACAGTAACTATTCTAATTCCCAACTGGCAATGCAACACTGTTTTAATATATGTAGAATAAATATTAAATGAAAATATAAGATCTTTATTGGTACTGATTTAGTATGTGCTCACCTCCATTTTGAATTCTAAGAACTGCCCAAAACCCCACTGACCCATCAAAATGATAAATGACATTGACTAATCCACATCTGGTCATGATACAACCATTCATTACAAAATAATAATTTATTCCATTAATAATTAAAATGCAAATTTTGTACAATTATGCTTGATCTAATCATGTGACTAAAGCATACAAAGTCACAATTTATATCAATAATTCTAAAGTTAAAGTTCAATAATTAATCGCAATTTATATCAATAATTAAAAAATTAGAGTGCAAAGTTTATACAATTACACTGGATCATATGTATTCTAAAATGAATGTATTATTTTCCATTCTCACTAATGTTCATCATTAACTCTATTCTAACTCAGTCAATATTATTCCTAAATCTTACACATTATTAAACTTAATAAATCCCTATTTTTAACCAAATACACAAGCACATGTACAAAAAATAATTACAAATATATGACATAATCACATGAAATAAAGCATATTATAGTTTTGCAATTAATAGAAATTTTTCTTACCAGAAAGAAAGTCAGATATTGCATGCCTGCTTTGTTCTATATAGTTAGAAAAAAAATGGAGGTAAGTAAAAATAGCATAGTTCACATTTTGTCTCCTGATGTGGTCATGGGATCTACACTTGATCATATAAGGTCCTTACAGACTCTTGAAATCATTATCTTTTTCACAAATATTTTAATGTAATCACTTGAATGTAAATATAGATTTGTATCAATTTCAAGAGCCTGTAAGAACCTCACATGATCAAGTGTAGATCCAATGACCACATCAAAAGATGAAGTGTGAACAATGCTATTTTTACTTATCTCCATTTTTTTTCTAACTACATGGAACAAAGCAAGCTTCAATATCAGACTTTTTTTCTAATAAAAATAATCCTATTAATTGTATGGATTTATTAATAGAAGATAGGAAGCAATATTTAATGACTCCAAAAAAACAAAATAGAAGTAAAGTTTAATTATAGAAGTGTTATATAACAAATATGATATTAAAATATTTGTGAAAAAAATAACATTGTATATGTAAAAAGCAAATGTATAAAACTGATTAAATGAAATGATAAAGAAAAATGGCTTAATACAATGGAAAATAAAGAGCAAAAGAACTAATTGCATTAAAAGGAAAGATAGTTGTGCAAATAAAACTGTATTGGAAATAATTTGTATTTAATAACTTTTTAGTTTTTTGAAATTATAAGATTGGTATGATTAATTTTACATTATTTTTACATGTGCTTGTTGTATTTGGTTAAAAATATGGACTTATTAAATTGTAATGTAACTCATATTTAATAAGCCTTTAGTTTTTCAAAATTATAAGGTTAGTACGATCAATTTTACATTATTTGTTGTATATGGTGGTTATATGTGGTGAAAAATAAGGATATAATAAGTTTAATAATGTATAAGATAGGAAGCCATATTAAATGACTTCAGAAAAACAAAAAAGAAGTAAAGTTTACTTATAGAGGTGTTATTTTAAGTAGAGAGCAGCAGAAGTAGATTGCTTAAAAACAAAATAAATGTGAAATGATAATTGAATTAGCAAACATATGTTACATTAAAATATTTGTAAAAAGATAATTTCAAGAGTCTGTAAGGATCTCACATGATCAAGTGTAGATCCCATGACCACATCAGGAAATGAAATGTGAACAATGTTATTTTTACTTATCTCCATTTTTTTCTAACTACATTGAACAAAGCAAGCATGCAACATCAGACTTTCTTTATGGTAAGAAAAAATCCTATTAATAGTAAAATTAATATGCGTTATTTCATATTGTTATGTCATATATTTGTAATTTTTTTTTGTATATGTACTTGTTGTATTTGGTTAAAAATAAGGATTTATTAAGTTTAATAATGTGTAAGATTTAGGAATAATATTGATTGAGTTAGAATAGAGTTAAAAATAAACAATAGTGAGAATGGAAGATACTAAATTCATTTTCAAATACACAACAGTGATTGGGCATATGATCAAGCATAATTGTAGGAACTTTGACTCAAATTTTTTAATTATTGATGTAAATTGTGACTTTTTATGTTTTAATCACATGATTAGATCAAACATAATTGTATGAAATTTGATGAAATAAATTATGATTTTGTAATGAATGGTCATATCATGACCACATGTATATTAATCAATGTTATTTATTGCTGGGATGTGTCAGTGGAGGTTTTGGTCAGTTCTTAGAATTCAAAATGGCCATGGGCACAAACTAAATCAGTACCCATTTATTTTATATACATGTACAGAAATTATAATTTAATAATGTAACTTTAATATTAGACTTTATTATAATTTCTAATAAATTCATTTCAACTTAACATAAATGAGTTTGTTATTAAAATTTGCAAATTAGTTTTCATATCAAATACTTTTAAATTAAAGATTAAATATAAGTACTTTGCATTTATAGTCTTGATGCTTAACATTGCTTTTTGTCATATAAAGAAATTAATGCATTCACTAGAATATAGTTCTGTTCCATTACATTCGAAATCATCCAAACTTAATATGAGATATTAGCTTTTTATTCATTATTTAGAAACTAGCAAAATGATAATAAATAAAATAAACATATTTTGAAATAATCATTTCAATAATAGAAATGAGTACAATTTTGTTAGGGCTTGACAATAACAATCCTATAAACAACTCATCTATGATTCGAGTTACATTATATAGAAAGTATAACAAATGTTCAAAAACTCTTGTATCTAAAAAAAAACAAAAACAGATCATGCAGAAGACTTATTATAACTATAAAGAAAATGTTTATTCCAAATTCAAGAGAAACTTAAGTTAATATAACTGAACTCTAATTTTCAAAAGTAAGACCACTTATTCATGCTATGAGGCTTTTACATGACAGTTCTTTGTCTATCTTAATTTTTTATTTTTAATAAAAAACATATTTTTCTAATGTCAAAATCTGCAAAAAATTAAGCAAAATAAATCAGTAGCACAGTTATATATAATAGAGTTAATTGTATATTAATTATTAATTTTATTTAGATTCTTTACTAATTTATCTTTTAGTTCACTTAAATTATTACATATACCTGCTCAGAATCTTAAAGATTCCCATTTTCGCCTCGAGTGATGGACTGAGTCTTAACTTAATATCTCCATCTAATGATTTTTTTATTTTACTTCAAATAATCTCTTTACTAATTCTGGTGGCTTCTTTCTTACTTAAATTGTTCATTTATATGATCTCAGTTTTTTAGTAATTGGAATTTCTTGATAATGCTTTTTACAAAATTTATTTTTGTACTAATTAATTATTTTTCCCATTGTCTATTAAATATTATTCATTTTATTAAAATTTTAAGTTCTGTTTTAATCTAATAGATAATTACATAATTTCCAATTTATCAATTTTTATTACTTTTATCTTTGATTATTTAATAGATTATAATTACATATAAAACCTATCTATCTAACTAATATAAATTTTAAACGTAATGCTAATTTGTACTCTAAGTTTGTGTGCTATTTAATTTTTTATTACAACTATTTATTTATGTAATATATCTTATTTAAAAACACACTTCTTGGGGAAGCTGCAGCTTGTCTAGATAGGAAATTCTGTGAGATTTTAAATACTTTAGTTGCCTTTTTTCAACATGTGACTAATCATAAATTCAATTTTGTTTGAAACTTTGAAGAAGAAGATGATGATGATAATTATTATTATTATTAAAGAGATGTTACCTTGTTTTTTAAATTGATAAACAAAATATTGATATATACATAGATTAGATATAAAATTTAAAATACCTACATCTCATAAATTTGTTGAGCTTAAAATCTTTTATACCACAATTATTATTTTTATCAGTACAAAGTGGATAGAACTAAGAACATTCAACATTATGCATTTGATTTGATAAAAGCAAGCTATTAGAACAATTCAAAAACAAAATAATTAATTAAATGGGCCATTATAGAAATAACAAAAGCTGGATTACTCTATCATATTTATCACATATGGCTAATAAAATAGCACATATATGCTCAGACAAATTTAATGTCAGATTTAGAACTCCCATAAATTTAAATACGCTTTTTAACAATACAAAGGACAAAATTTTAACACTGGACTGCCCCAATGTGGTCTATGTTGTGAATTGTAGATAAAAAGACTGTCCATGTGTTTATTATGATGAGACAGTGGCAAATATCTTAGAACTAGTATGACTCAACACTCATTAATTTATAAAAAATCTAGGACTAAGCCTGAAGCATTTAATGTATCCATCTTTCATAATCATGGCAGAGAACATGGCCATAACTGTGATCTAAGTACTGTTAAAGTTATGGGTGAAATGATTGTAAATGTAAAATAAAAGAGGCATGGTTCAATACACAAAATGAATATATAATGAACCAAAAACTAATAGCATTCAAATCAACAAAAAATTAACATTCTCAATAGAATGACAATGAATATGATGTGAAAATATTGAAAGTATAGTCTATACAATAAATATAATTAAATTTTTTATTTGAACTCTGTATGAGTATTTGTTCACATTAATATTTAGAATGACAGAGTATCATTAAAAAACAGTCAACACTTAGACAATCCCAATTTCAATAACAAACAATAATTTCAATCTGTATGTTCTCATGAGAAAATCCTGTTTTATAACTACATTTCTGGGAGTAGCCATGTTAATAAAATATTAAAGTAAATATTCCAATCTTGTCAAAACAACAGTATATTTAATATTATTTTATTAAACACAGTTGTTCCTGAAAACATGTTTAATAAAACAATATATATACTTAAATTTTCACTTATCAATATATGATAAATCCATAAACTTTTAATCAATTGCTATCTGATATGTTACCCAAATATCATACCTTAATAATATAACAACTATCACATGATCACCATTTCTTTATGCTTATACAAGCTGTTTAAACAGAGGTTAAACTCTCCATATAGTAGTGTGACTTGGGGGAAGCCAGAGCAATCAATCAATGCAAAAAGGTTTGTGCATAAAATCCCTATTTAGTGTCTACTCATCCAATATCCTCAGACTAGTTATTAGCTTGTGGCTTTCATCAATGAGGAACCTTAGATCTGAGAGCACTGTACCTAGATCTTAGGATCTAATTCAACTCTCCAGCAGCCCATTTACCTTATTAGTTAACTGTAAAGCTTTGAGTCCAAAATGAAAACTTCATAATGTTTTCAATTCAAAAGCTAGAAACTAGTCAGGGGATATTGAATGAATAGGCACTGGATAGGGATTTTATGCACAAACCTTCATGCACCCACTGATTGATCTGGCTTGCACTGAGTAATACACCTGTTGTAAGGAGAGAAATAGTGATCATATGATGTTTAGTTGTTTGATACCAATCCTGCCCAATAGGATTATGGTGACTATGGTTATAAAAGAACCAAAGACACCAAAATGTATGGAAGCTGAACTGAGTTCAGATCTATATGACTATACAAGTTAATGGACTTGAATTGAAAACATTATTGTCTTTTTATTTTGGACTCAAAGCTTTATAGTTAGCTAATAAGGAAAAAGATGGCTGCTGGAGGATTGCATTAGATTATAAGATTTAGGTGCAGTACTCTCAGATCCAAGGCTCCTCATTGTGAAAGCCACAAGCTAAAAACTGTCTGGGAATATTGATGAATAGGCACTAGATTGGAATTTTATGCACACACCTTCTTTCATTTATTGACTACTCTGGCTTGCACAGAGAGGCTACTGTATGGAGAGTTTAGCCTGCATGTAAACAGCTTGTGTAAGTATAATGATGAAATGGCAATCATGTGATATTTAGTGGTTCAATATCAATCCTTTCCAATAGGATTATAGTGACTATGGTCATTAAAAAACCAAAGACACCAAAAAGTATGGATGCTGAACTGAGTTCAGATCTATATGGCTATACAAGCTAATGAACTTGAATTGAAAACATTACTGGGTGAAGTGCAGTGCTCTCATATCCAAGGCTCCTGACTGATGAAAGCCACAAGCTAGAAACTAGTCTAGGGATATTAGATGAGTAGGCACTAGACAGAGATTTTATGCACAAAACTTTTTTTCATCCATTGACTGCACTGAATGCCTACTATATGGAGAGTTTAGACTGTGTAATATAACAAATATATTGTTCAAAAGAATGAATATAAGTTTTATTGTACATATACTTACACAGTCCATAAATATTTTATTTTATTTTTGAAGACCATGAACATACTTATTTTTAGCACGAAGGGTTACATGGACTGTTTCTTGATTTTTTTTTAAAAATTAGGTAAATCAGTACTATTTTATTGTGCAACTGGGAAAAAAAATTAAACTGCTATGTTTTGTTCCTAATAACTGTTCTTTGCTATTTCGAATATATTGCATTTTTTTTTATTATCATCACATAAATTGGAGCAACCTGTAAGCCAAATATTTAAATAATTACAAATGTATTATAGAAATGGAAATATTTTATATACTTTTGAAACAATTGCTTAAGGCTAAGTGTATGCTTATAAAACAAATGGCCTTAGAGATGCATAAGTTTGAAAAATATATAGCATTTTTTCTGGATATATATTACACAAAATATATATGGACTCAAGATTTAACTTGAAGCAGTTTATGAGGAAGTTCTTGGATAGTATTATATTATGAAATAGGTTGAAAAGGAATTTTAATCATGATTAAAGGAATACTTAGGTTTTGGAATCTAGCTAGAATAATAGTAACAAGAATGATATCTGATAGGATAAGTTATGTTTTTAAAACATTAAATGAGATGCCAATAAGGTATCTGATTTCAAACTAATCTAATAGGTCAGTTTGCTCAAAAGCAAGAAAGTATCTCCCCATATTTGGTAAGAAAAATGGTAAAAGTATAGTGTTATGGCATGCAGAATTGGATTACTTAAGGTTTGCAATATACATTTTGAGTACATTGCAAAAGATTTAGCAGATATCAAGGTTTCCTTTGCAGATTGGGAAGCAAATTGACTTAATTGATAAACAAGGTGAAGATAAACACTAAATGTATGCTTTAATTACAGATATAAGATTATTAATAGTAATGATAAACATTTGCATCCATGAGCTATAATAATCAAGTAGTCAAACAAGAATAGAATTAACTATGCAAACTTCCATAATAGTATAACATTTTCCATTTTGCTAGGCCTCTACACGCTAATATAAACTGTGTGCGAGTTGATCAAGTTATGTCGAAAAGAAGAAAGTTGTATTTCTATTTTCTAAAAACATAATTATATTTCCTGATCAAACTCGGCCTATTAATTGTTGAGAATTATGCTATTGACGAAATCAGCTTTTAATTTATTTAATATGGGTGCCGGGTCCTTTTATTCTAAAGAGACCGCTGAAATGGTCAAATAACATCTCACGAATAAAAAAAGAAAAATACTTTTAAACTAATTGGTATTACATCATACCGTAACGAGAATTATTTTTTTAATATTATTATTCCTGGGCTTATTGAAACATATTGGCAAAGGTAAATTACGTTTTAAATCTTATTAAACTAATAATAAATTTAATAATAAAAAATAATAACTATTATTAATAACACACAATGAAAAAGATTGACAAAAGTAAAATCTCTTTTATTCCAAAAAACTAAAAATATTTGTAAGTTAAATTATGAATTAACTAAACTGGAGAGAACATGAATCAATTTATAAAAAACAGTTGAATAAAGTAATTTAATAATGTTCACTTATTACAATTAATTTCCATGATCTTGTATAAAATTATTTAAACGAAAGTCTCTTTAATAAGAAAATTAATGTCTATATTGAAATTATTTTAAGACTTGTTTGCAAACACTTAATTTTGGTCACAATCAGGAATAAGTAGTCTTAACTTACCGGTAAGTTTAGTGAATTCACGATGGTTGTAGATAACTATGCATAGTTTTTCAGGGTTAAAATGAGCTCACGGCCTTTGATTATTAGTTGATCTTGGTGCTGGTTCCATAGGCTAGTCATGTAAGCTTCTCTGGTGTCCATCGGTAACAATGTCAGCTAAAGCTCCAGTCTACTCTCATATGAAGAACTTTTTCATCGTAGAGTGGTCTGGATTCTTTAATCCAAAACCAACCAAAAGAATATCAGGCAAACCAAGACATTCCTCCAACCGAACCTCTCCTTTTTATACTAGAGGTCCAGTTTTCAGACTTCTGTGCATATCTTTTGTTTGTCAAAATATACGTTGATAATATTATATATTCTTTATAAAATTTATGTTACAAAGTCTTTATTTTTTTCAGCATAATTCTGCCATCTTTAATTAGTTGAAATATTTTTACTTTCTCTTATCTAGATTGGTAATTTGTGTCTTTTGTGCTCTCCAATTCTAACTTTTATTTCTAATTACATAAAAAAAATATAAAAGACAATTTTAACTTTCATTGTACGTTTTTTTTTTTACAAAAATAACTTATACCAAAAAAAAAAATCTAAATTTACTTTTATTTTTTTTAGCTTTTACCAAATGCCAATATATTTGTACCGTATATAAATAAACGGCACAATAGAATGAAATAATTATGCATAAAATGTTTTGCTTTTGCACTAAATTTGTCCATTATAAAGTGTTGCAAATGATAAATTAATTGTGATTCAGATAAATTAAAATGCCTATAAAGAATAAAGTGTTTTCCATAAAGAATAATGATAATTTGTAGCCTGTGAGTAATAAGCAGGACAGATGAGTTACAAAGCTGTATTTAGATGCAGTTAATGATTAAAATTGATTTAGTATATACCAAAGAAAACTAAATTTAATTTTTCTAAAGAATATAAGAATATCATTGCCAAGGATATGACATGGTCAGTAGATCTAAGAAGCAGAAGAAAAAGAACTACTATTCTTTTAATTAGTGAATGAATTTATGTAAATTACAAATAGCAAAAATACAGGTGTTGAAACCTCTGGAATACACTGACTTGATTTAAAACATGGAATAGATAAAAGCAATTCCTTGGATTAATTGATCTGTTATTAAAATAGTTCTGGTTGGTAATTACATGATATTGATTTTTGGTAGGAGTTAACATATGTTTCCAACTTACTAGATCAATTGCAGCCTTAAAGTCAATTTGACATGAATCCTAATTCATATATTTGTTTGCCAATGTAAACAAGATTGATTCTTTCATTAAAAAATAACTTGAAAAACACAGTAACTTCAAATATTAGTTTTAATTTTTTATGTATATAATCTTTAGTTTAAAAAGACTATATTTGAATTAAAATATTGTCAATAATAATTAATATATATAAAAGATTATATAATCATTTTAAAATGTAACATTTGTTCTGCCTTAAATGTACATTGATAAATAAATAAAATAAAAACTTTATAAGCTTTCAATTAATATTTTCTTTTTGTAACATGTGATTTGTTTGAATCCTTAAAAATATTTTAATTTTATTGAAAATAAATGGCAATATATTTACAGTTTAAAAATAAGCTTTTAAATTAAATTAAAATTTATCTTTTTTTTTGCCAAGCACAACATTAAAAGTTGTCATTGCTTTGAGTGAGAAGTAAATAAATTCATATCATTCTATTTTGTCTACTTAGACCTGACATCTATTTAAAAAACTAAAACATAAATTTATTATTTTTATAAATAATCTGTTAATTGAAAGAAAAGAGGACTGAACAAATAACTATTACTAAAAGAACCAATAAAGAAAATATTAATAAAAATATTTTTTTAAAAGGTTTATTAGACTTTGAATTTACATGTTTACATACAGTGATAAACTAAATTTATCAATGATTCACAATGCATATTTTGATTTTAATGTAATTTTACACCATAAAACTTCATTATCTCAGAATAGATTTTTAAACAGACATGCTCACATGATATGATATACAATGATATGATATTAGTAAGCACACTATGTAACAACAAAATGACAAAAATAATAGTCATTTTCATGAGTCACCCAAATCCATTCAATGATTGATTGTTGACCGTAGATCCACATCACAAAATAAAGAACCCAAGAAGCAAGTTATTCTTAACTTGAACCTGGATTCCAATGGCTGAAATTCCCAAAGACTTGTGAGTCCAAACAGTAAGAGCCTGCAAAAAAATCTGTCCATACATGTTCCATGGTTGACGTCAGTGAAATGCCCACTGTCCAGGCACCTCTCTGAGATGCAGTAGACCACTTAGTCATCTCAGGGTAAATTGCATGATGAAGCATTCCTTCTATAATTACCCTATCCTTGATTAAAATTCTTAGATGATAACTTCACTGTGACTCACATTTATATCTTCAACTTTTATATCCAAAGTGACGACACATTGCAACCATACTTCAAATCTCTTCTGCCCCCATCTACCTTTATATTTATCATCAATCACTAGATATCGATCTTGGTCAAAGTAAACACTGAAATCTATTTCATTTATCTCATCAAGACCTGTGGTTTCTAGATTTCCCTGCTCTAGATTCATATTGTCAATTTCACATTTCTTATGTTCTAAATCCTTGTCATGCAGATGTCCATCACTTTGTGCTTCCTTTGCTTCAGGAACCTCCAAGAAGATCATTGTCGGATCTATGAATTCCTTGTTCTTTAACATTAGCATCTGAGTGGAATTCTCCATACATCAGAGGCAGGTAAATTCTGGAGCACAATCGACCCTTCATCATGGATAATGACTTTATACTTCTTTCCTTTTATATTTCTGTCTGGTGAATCAGCATCCAAGGAACTCTTACTTGATTTTCCTGTCTTTTGAACTACTGAGTTGCAAAGAAAGTTGCTGGCATTTTTTTTGGTTGCTGACCTTTTTCTTACTTTTGACAGTGGTCATAACTGCAGACTGTTAAAATCATGTCAGAATCTGAGTTTGTGCCACAATTTGAAGATACCCAGGGATTTTTCTCCAATGACTGTAGAATGATGTGAATCATTTGGTCTGAAGGCTGTGATAACTCTGGCTTAATTGGTTGTGACTGTTTTCTTTCTTCTTGATTTGATATAAAGTGTTGCTTCTCTTGTGTAGACCCAGTATTACTAAGCTTACAATTCGGGCATATCCTAGAGGGACAGTCCCGCAGTGGAAGCACTGTGACAGTTTGCCCTGAAAAGATATTATTAGAGGGGCTGTGTCTATAGGGGATACTCCCTTATTGAGGTAATTGAAAAGAGCACAGAATTTATGAGTACAGGAAAGTTCACCCTTTTCTTGAGAACATACCTAAAGTTTGATATTACTCCATAGCATCTGAGGATTTTCTGAAGATCAAATTGATTAAAACTCAGATAACAGTGTTAAATATGGTCGGTCAATATTACCAGCCTATTTATGTTTATTGTACATAAAATTTTATTATCAATGAATTTCATTGCCCCTTGGAATATTTGCTTCTGATTGGGATCATGGCATTCTACAATTACATAACAGTTGTTTGGATGATGTAGTATTTTGTACACATGAATTTATAAATTTTATCAATTGGAAATGTAAATAAGTCTTTATTTTGATTGGTGAAAGCAAAAATTAGAGTTTTTTCATTCACATAATTTAAAAAAGATCAATGTAATTGTGGTGGAACAGTAGAATTGAAATCATCTATAATGTTAGCTAATTCCACTTGATTTAGCCTTGGGAGAGATATGTCCACACCAGGCACCCCATTTTTAGTATGACTATACAGTCATCCTCCAGAATATTGAAAAGATCAGGTATATTATGTGAATTATAATAAGAAATAAAGATGTTTTTATTATTAAAATTTTGTAAAATTTTAGCATATGATATTTTATTGTCATCTATATTTTGATGAAGACTCTGAGTGACAAAGGGTGTGAACTTATTAGAGTTATCACCAGAAAAAGCATTAAAATTATATATATCTTTTATAGGATTAGTAGGGTTATTTTTTGTTAAAAAGATATTAGGATTTTTCTTACTTTTGGAAAATAAACTGGATAATGCTTTACCTTCAGGCCCTCTTCCTTGTGTTCCAGACTGATTGGTTTGCCTCTATTAGACAAAATGTTGTCTTTTTGAGGTGATTTTCCATTCATATCTTCATTCTCAATATAACTTTTGATGTTTTTCATTGACTTTTCAATGTTATCTTGAGCCCTTTGCTGTACTATCACATTATTTACATTATTCACTCTATAATTCTTGCTTGAACAGATGCTTTCATTTCTAATGATCTCTCTGGAGTACAAAATCTTAGGAGGATCATTGCAAGCTTGGTGAACTAAGTTGGTGGAAGGTCGGTCTATGGATATATCAAATCTTTGATTCATGGAAATCATTGGTTTTACAGATAATTCTTTTTTTTTCTTGGAATTTTTTTGTGATTTCTTAGATTTACAAATGTCTGCCATGTTTCTCTCCAGGTTCTCTATATTAGAACTTGAATATCTTTCAATTCCTTGGTTAAGTGTGTCAACAAAATTCATCCTTCACATGAAAGGAAGAACAGTGTTTAAAGAACAAAACCCTGAGGTTTTTAATAAAAAACAACAACAAATATTTTGATAAAGACTAATACTTTTACTAATGGAAATCAAATAATACATAATTGATAATTTTTATTTATATAGAATGAACTCTTTAACAGCCTGGAAACTCAAAATATCAATGATATTAAGAAAAAATGTAAAATTTATATGAATATGCAAATATTATTTTAGCATAAATTAAGATTTACTTTCTTAAATTAAAAAGTAGTTATCAATACAATAAGTAAATTAATACAGTATCCTGAATGATGTTACTACTGAATTTCTTTCATGATGGAATATGATTACAGCCTCTGATGTCTATTACATAAACTTGCAGTAGATAACTCTATATTAGTGTGAGGAGAATGCTCTTAAGACATAAACTACTTTAAAAAATGTATTTTAGTTGATTATATACTATTTATATAAATGATATTAAAAATCTAAAAAGATATTATGAGAGAAAATAAACAAAAGTAAAACTAATCAATTTTAAATTATTATTATTTTATTATAAAAATATTGTATTAATATAAAAATAAATTTTTAATATATAGAATGTATTGTAAATATCTATCTAATAAAAGTTAAAATTAATTGTTACAGCTGTTATTTAATATTTAACTCTCCAGTTCCTTATGGAATTTTAATAAGGAACATGAAATTGCATAAGTCAATAGGGAATACTTTATGCTTATGTAATTACAAATTATTCACACAAACGTTTTAAATCTGGGAAAATAGTTAAATAGAACAGCTTTATGAATCCTGATTTTATAATATTCAATTGTGCATGTGTGTGGTATCAAAAATGATAAATAATTATTATTAGCAATTTGATGGGTTGGTTAATTTAAACTTTTTTTAAAGAGTTTATTTATTATTTTCAATTTAGCAATATATATCTTTGGTTTATATATTTATTTCTAATAAGGGATTAAAATTAAACTTTATTTGTACTTCAGAAATAATTTTTTTAACAAAAAAAGACAATTCTTCAAATATTAGATATTTATGTCAGTAAAAACAAACCATAGAATGTGATGACGACGGTGTGATATAATAATGAAAAAGTAGTTAAGAAATAAGTAAAATTTAAAATATAATTCAATTAAAATTATAAATTTAAAAAACCAAGTTTTTTATTGTACATTTTAAAAAAAGTAAATAAAATATTTTAACTTATGCTGCAATTTAAGAATCAAAAAAAATCTTGTAATGTTCATGTAAATAATAGCATTATATATTCTTACCCATTATATTATGTATTTAGGATTAAGAATTTAAATCCATTTATATATTGTGTCCTATAGTTTTTTTAAAAAAATATTTTTTTATATTTGAAAATAAGTTAAAATTATAATGCATTATTTATATTTAATATTCAATATTCAATTTAATTTTCAAATTTTTTAAATAAAATTAAATAATTTTTTTTTCAAAGATTTATTAAAAATAATATATATATAGTAAATACTGCATAACACTATACTAGAAAATATAAATAAAATATAATGTCATATATCATTACAAAATAGAACTTTTCAAGTGAAATTCAATAGGATGCATATAACATATGTGCATACAAAACAAAGTAGACTTACCACCATTCATTTCAAAAAACAATTTCTTTTAATATCAAAGGTCTCAGATTCAAAAAAATATCATCAGAGTTTTTTTTATTTTTTTATTTCACTTCATAAATATCTACAGCTAAATTTTGATATCTATTTTTAACTCTACTCTTAACTCCTTCATTAAGACTTAATCTACTTTGACCTATATACATTTTATGACAACTGGAAGAAATATAAATTACACTAGAAATAGATTTGTTAAAAATTAAGTTAATTCATTTCTGGACCCCCCCCCCAATGATTTTATTTCAAGTTAAATCTAGAAAACCCAATTGTGGTTAAATAAACAGTTATTTTTTTTAGTTGCATGGTCAATAATATATATATATATATATCACTAGATGGAGCTTACCAATAGCTCTAATATTAAGCCTTATTTTATAAGTGCCAAAATCTCTATCATTCCTATCTCCAGAGCAATTGATTTTGAGCTTATGGCTCACCTCAGTGGAGCACTGGGACTCTAGAAACTAGATCTAAAATACTAACTTAAAAGTCAGCACTTATAAAGCACATTTTTATCAATTTGAAAGCCTGAATTTTTCAGACATGTAAATGTCTTCAAATCCAGCTTTACAAACCAGATAGTTATATTGGTCTGAATTCAGCTCAGTTTCACCATATAGTATTAGCCTTTACAATATAGCACCAGCACTTATAAAATAAAGCTTGATTAGAGCTATTGGTAAGGTCCATCTAGTGATCTTTAATGCAAGCTTAAAAACAAGTTACAAAATTTATGACTTGTTTTATTAATTATTATAAGTGTACCTTTGAAGGTTTTTGTGATGCTATATTGTGGAGGCTATTACTATATGGTGAAACTGAACTGAATTCAGACCCATATAGCTATCTGTTTTGTAAAGCTGGATTTAAAAACATTTACATGTCTGAAAAGTTCAGGCTTTCAAATTGATAGAAACATGTTTTATAAGAGCTTACTTTTGAGTTAGTATTTTAGATCTAGTTTCTAAAAGTCCCAGTGCTCCACTGAGATGAATCATAAGCTTGAAACCAATTGGTCTAAAGATAGGGACTTAACGATAGACATTTTGAATTCTTTCTCTTTCGGGACTTGTGAAATAAAGCTTGATTAGAGCTATTGGTAAGCTCCATCTAGTGAGCATTAAATGTGAGCTTAAAAGCAAGCTACAAAATTTATGACTTGTTTTATTAATTATTATATATATATACTTGTTATTGTACTAAAATGTCAGCTGTTTTATCACATGGAATATCCTGAAAATAAGAAATCATCACTTATCCATGAAAATATTAGAATTAATATATATATATATATATATATATATATATATCACTAGACATTTCAGCTATAAGTTAAAATGTATATCCCTTATGTATATATCATATTTGGTATATATACATATTGTATATAAGTAATTAAAAATATAAAATATTCTTTTAAGTGGAAAGTGTTTAATGTTTTTACTTTGAAATTTTTTTATTTTTTTTAAAAAAAATGCTGATATGATGTGACGCACTGTGACTTTTCTTTATATAGAGTTAGGATTCTTTCAGTAGCTATGCCTAGAGAAATCTGTTAGCCACATTATCTTTCCTTTCCATTCCCCACCCTAAGTTTTCCCTTAATCTGCTCCATTCCATTTCCACAACATAATCTTTATCAACTCCATGGCCTTCATATCTAAATTCCTCTTATCTTTTTCCAAATCCTGCATAAAAACTAATAACCCACTTTCTATATAATCACTTTGAACATATTTATTTTTTTATAACTTCATTATTTATACTCCTTCTGTTTTCAAGCATTTACATTGAATTAACAGATGCCTAATATTTTCTATGCCTTCCTTGTACAACTTGCAAACTAAATCAACCATATTTTTCCATTTACATGTATATTCTTTTGTACTAAAGATCCCATTCAAGTCTTAAACAATAAACTACTTTCCTTGCTATTATCACAAATTAACTTGCACTCAATGTTCCATTTGCTTCTATATATACTTAAACTCTTTTTACTCTCCATACTAGTTCTCCATCTCTCCAACTCTTTATTCTTTATTAATGCATCTATTCTTTTATCCCATTCCTTATAACTATAACACTCAACAATCCTTCTAACACAATTATCCCACCTTTTGTACAAGTATACTGATATAAATTCTTTATCCAAATCTTATGTATACTGCATTATCTTTCTCACCCATCTTGTTGCCTGCCCTTTACTTGTAACCCTATTAAATACTATTTTGGCTATTCTTTTATTATCCATCAATTACAATCTACCAAACATTTTCATTTTACTTTTTGCATTGCTCATATGAAAACTTGACCATCCCATTTCTTCTTGAATTGCTTCCTTTGCTGTCCATACACCTGCATCCAATGCATGTCTTCTTATTTCCCTTTGAACTTTTTCTAAATAATCTAATACCCCTTTACTAACACATAATGCATCATTACCATATGTTAACCCTGCTACTGCAACTCCCTTCCACATAATTCTAGCTACATCATATTTATTATATGAAAACACTGTTAATTTCTTTATCAATCATTTTCTTTTCTTTTGCTTCATTTATCATTTTTTCTCCCATTCATTTAAGAAAATTTTCTAATTACTCAAGATGATTCCCAAATGACTATATCTATTCATCACACTTAATTTTATTCTCCCAAGAAAAATTCTTTGTCTACTCTTTCCCCAGTATTAACCATCATTATATTTGATTTTTCTTCACTAAATTTAATTCCCATCTCTTTACCCACCCTTGCACATGTCCTCAGCATAACTTCCATATCTTCTCTTCTTTCTGCATAGAAAAAGATATCTGCAAAAAAGGATCTAACAAAGTATATACTCCCTTGCTACCTATTAATGGTATCTCTATCCCTCTTCCTGTTTTTTCTAATGCTCTCTCCATTTCACTCAAATACAACAAAATAGGTGGCATAGAGCATCCTTTCCTTAGTTCCACCCCATTTTTAACTTTAA
Organism: Epiperipatus broadwayi; assembly: GCA_028023455.1. Classification (NCBI taxonomy): domain Eukaryota; kingdom Metazoa; phylum Onychophora; class Udeonychophora; order Euonychophora; family Peripatidae; genus Epiperipatus; species Epiperipatus broadwayi. The sequence goes on along the minus strand of JAQFVV010006223.1, from coordinate 10,323,084 downwards.
CAGATTCTATATCCCCTAATTGATATTATAGCAATTATTTTCATATAATTTCTTAATAATATTCACTAAAGCTTCATTTATTCCCAAATTTGATTTATTTATCCATAATATATTTATATTTATTCTGTCATGTGCCTTCTCTATATCTATAAAATTCATATATGACAGTCTACCTGAATTCCTACACATATCCATAAGTTGTGTAACTACAAATATACTATCTCCTATATGCCTATCTGACCTAAAACCTCATTGCATTTCCCCCACTACATTATTTTTTTCTATCCATTTTGCAACTCTTCCAGCTACCATATATAAAAAAAACTTTATATAAAACTGATGTTACCACTATCATTCTATAATTGTTAAGGTTTCTATGATTCTTACCCTTTCCATTAAATAATAATATTACTCTTGTATTACTCCAGCTACCTGGAAAAATTCTTATCTGTTCCATCTTATTAAAACATGATAATAGCTTTACTTTTGTGATACACTCTAAATTCATTATCATTTCTGCTTCCCATTTATCTAAACCTCTTGCCTTTCTACTTTTCAATTCCTTCCCTGCCTCATTCAGTTTATTTTCTGTAAACCTAATATTCCCACTACTATATGCTTTCATATTTTCTATCCCTCTGTCCTTCACATCTAACATCCTTTCTTTATCCATTACATACCTATTCAAGATTCTCTGTAATTCTTCTCTAAAGCTACACTCTATTCCATCACCATCTATTAATAATATCTCTCTCCCCTAAATTTCTCCTTTTAAGGTAATTCCAAACTTTTTTACACCCATCTCTTCCACTTTTATTAATATCCTCTGATAATTTATTATTCAATTTCATTCTCTTTCTATAATTATCTACTTTAGCTAATTTCCTTTCTAAGTACTTTTTCCATTTAGCATTAATATCCTTTTCACTTTCTTTGTTCTTAATAGCATACTTATATTCTCTGCATGCTTTTTCCTCTCTTTTACAGTTTTACTCTCATTTTATTATTACTTTTATTCTTCTGAATATTCTCACCTAAAATCCTATTTGTCACTTTTTTTATTTCATCACACCAGTCCTTATACTCACCCCCAACAAACTCTTCCCTAGTTTCTTCAACTTGTATTTTATAGTCTTTCAACTTATTCTTATCATTCACTCTCCATCCACACCTTTCACTATTGTTTCCACTTCTATTTCTATTCTCCATCACATTATTAACCATGGCAATTACAAAGAAATTATGATCACTATTACATACTCTATCTTCATTATCAAACACTTTAATTTTTCATACTTTATTCATTCCCTCTTTCTTTACCAATATATAATCTATTGTGTGGCATATATTATTTCTAGACCATGTGTATTGTCCCTCATAAATATTTGATAAGTTTCCAATGCTCAAATTTACTCTCTGACAAAATTTCTTCAAAAGCTGTCCATTCTTATTATCTACATCATCAATTTCTTTGATATGCCCATTCATATCTCCTATAACCATTATTCTCTTTCCCTTTTCTTTAAAACTCTGTATATAATTTTAACTAGACATTCATATATGCTACTGTTCCACTCCTTTATAGTTTGACTTAACAAAACTATACTGTTGCACACTCTAATAATTTTAACAATAAACAAACAAAATTTTCAACTTTGATGAAAGCATTTAAAAATGAATAAACTATAACTTATTACTTTGTTTTCATGATGTAAGCAAAAGGCAATGTAAGTACATTAGAGCCCTTTCATAGGATGAATGCACTCTATCTTATTGCTTTTCATTGGTCCTAACTTGTTTGTATTTTTTTATTTCTAAAAATCCCTGATTTCTGGTATTTTAATTAGGATTAATAAATCACAAAAACTCATTAAAATGTTTACTGCTAACATTTTTAAATGAATTTCTTATCATTAAGAGCATACTTTAATGATCTGAGCATTAATAAATGGCTGATATACATCACAACAGGTATTAAATATGATTAAATTTTATGGAGTCTACACTTAAATATTTATAATTATTGAACTGTATAAGTTAATCATAATTATTTTACAGATATATAATGTATGAATTTGATAAGAATGAAAATATAAATCCTATATAAAAGACATTATTTTTAGTCCTATGCGCTTTAATAAGAGTTTATCTTGTATTAAAGATTTGCAGAGTCCCTACTGTCATTTTTTCAGGCACATAGTTTTAAAGTTATATCATTAATAAATATTACTTTGATTGTTTTTATTATTTTTTGGATGGGTTTTACTATAAATGTGTGTATGCATATATAGCCTTGACAATAGATTAAGATTGTTGTTGCTATGGGATTGTCTAAGTGTTGATTGATTTTACTGATATATATATATATATATATATAAAATTAATTAATAAAAACATTTCATACACATGAAATAGTGCAGACCATCTATGCTTTTAAAACATTTATTGATGAAAGACTGCATATCAATTTTATATAGTACATGCATGAAAAGTATTTTTTCCTCACTATATGCACCAATTAATCATTCTAAAATAATATTTATGCCAAAATGAGATAATTATTTTTGTTTTTATTGTTGGATCTGATTTTTTATTCATTAAAGAAGCATTTGAATTGCAACATACTTTAAAACATTTTTATGTTCTATATATACTATTGAAAGTTGTAAACAGGTATTAATATATATTCACAATTATACAATCAGAAATGTCAAGGTTTGATAAATAGGCAAAGAAGCTATTTAAATGGCAAACTCAAATACTATGTGATTTCTATCATTTTAAAATATGAATGACTTTTAAAAATGCTTATTGATAGCATTTCATATTAGGTAGGTTACATAATAATTTGTTTAATCCTGAAATGAATTTTTTTATAAACCTGTTAGCACTGCAGGTAATTGTAATTTATCTCAAGAAAAATAATTTATTTGAATTATTTGATGGTATGAATTATAATTAAAGAAAACATTGAATAATTTTAATGATTACTACTAATAGAAGTTTATTCTAACTCAAGAACCTAGATTTCAGCAGCTATTGATAATCAAAAAAGGCAATGAAGACAATGTACTCATCTGAAAACAAGTTAGTAAACTTCTGCACTTCTGCAACATAGGTTTTTGTTGAATTTATAAAAAACAAAAATAAATAAAATTATATTTAATTTGTTTACCAATTTTTTTGTAAAATGATTAAATATTTGTATTTTAATAACTATGTGATACTTACATGTATATTTTATTTGAATGTATTAGCTTTTTAGTAAAATATTTGTCAACTGAAAATTTACTAATATCAAATAGAAGTACTGTCATTAACATTATTTTATTTTTTTTGTAATTAAAAATTACATTTTAATTTTTTAAAGAATATTTTTATTATTTAAATTTATTCTTAACGAATTTACTTTAAACAAAAATTTTTTAAGAGAATATATTTTTAATTTTAAATTGTTTTTAACCTGAAAAATTCTCTTACTTGATTACTTATTCATATTTATTTTGGTTTATTTTTTGCAACCTAGATATTTTAATTTTTTGAAAATAATTTTATTTTTTGAATTTATGCTTTTAATAATATTTGGAAAAATTGTAAAGATAAAAAATAAGGTTTTAGCTTTCATGTTATTACAATGTTATCTGTTTGCACTTAATAAATTTGATATATTTACATTTATTAATATCATTTTATTAGATTTATTCCTTCATAGTAAATTGAAAGATTTTGCGTTGTTTATTTATATATAATATTCAGTGAATTAAACGTGAACGTATTTAAGCTTCACACTCTTAGTTCAAAATGCTTGAGTCTGGCTTATTTATATATAAATTGAGGCATAGAAGAAGGTGGGTCCCATCTTTTTCTTATAGTTCTGACTTATATTTGAGAATTGAGAGGTTCATGTGCTATCATTATTACATCTGATTGGCTGTCACATAAGTTTGTTTAAAGTGAATCTGTGGAAGGTTTTAGCTTTCACATTATTACAATGTTATCTGTTTGCACTTAATAAATTTGATATATTTACATTTATTAATATCATTTTATTAGATTTGTTGCTTCACAGTAAATTGAAAGATTTCACATTGTTTATTTATATATAATATTTAGTGAATTAAATGTGAAGGTATTTAAGCTTCACACTCTTAGTTCAAAATGCTTGAGTCTGGCTTATTTATATATAAATTCAGGCATAGAAAAAGGTGAGTCCCATCTTTTTCTTATAGTTCTGACTTGTGTTTGAGAATTGAGAGGTTCATGTGCTGTGATTATTACATCTGATTGGCTGTCACATAAGTTTGTTTAAAGCGTATCTGTTGAAGGTTTTAGCTTTCACGTTATTACAATGTTATCTGTTTGTGCTTAATAAATTTGATATATTTACATTAAAAAATACAAATAAACAAAAAAAATCTCAAAATAGATTAATTAAAGCCTATTGCAGTGTGCCAGAAATGATACTCAAAAGGTCACTAATGTTTTACTATATATATATCATTATGTAGGTTTTTATAGTTAAAATATTAAGTTAAAATACATTTTAAAAAACTTATATATTGAGTTTACAAAAATCTAGTTAATTATATATATATATATACCTCAATTAGTGAGGGCAATTGGTGTTTAAAATGCATTACAATCAAAGTTTTAACATAAAACATAAACAATTATAATGAATTTCTACAGGGGAAAAATTAATTTGCTATTTATATTCAAAACATATAAGAACTCAATTAAAAACAATAATGCTTATTATTAAAAAAATTATTAACCTGTGGGTAAATATACTGTATTAAATCATTTCAGCAGTCATAATTTAAATAAATATATATATATATAATTTTTTTCATTGTCAGTAAACCATTTTGTTTTTTATATAGCAAGAGAATATTTTTAATTTCACCATTTGCTAAATTAAAATAAAGACATAAAAACAAATTAACTAATTACAATGTACATTTTAAGATTAAAGAAAAATTAACACAATGTATATTTTAAAATTAATTTTGATCTTTTTTATATTATGTTATTAAAGTTTTATATTTTTGTAATGTCTAATCAATACAACTTTGAGTTTATTTTGCACTGTTTTTTTTAAAAAAAATACCACTTTACAAATTGTATTTATTTTACAAAAATACATTGAAATTAAATAATAATTTGATAAAGATGTGTAAAGTGCAATTGAATTCTGAAGTTTTAATTATCTAAATTATTAAACATTTTTTAATATTTTTATCACTAGTATGAAGATGCATTTTTTACAATTCATCAATTTTTTTAAAATTTCAAAGACAAATTAAAAGATCATTGATTTAAAATCGAGCTTCATTTAGTTACTTTTGATCGTATAAATTTCATTATATCATTTATTATTCTTTTTGCCCACAAAATAGTTTATAATTATGATGACTGCAATTATGATTTAAACATATTTTGTTGCAAGCAAAATAACATCACCTTTGATTATTAAGTACATAATGCACAAATTTTTTTTTGTCCCTCAAAATAATTTATGTGGTCATTGAAATTACAATCAATGTAATTTTTGCCATAAGCAAAATATCATTCACAAGAAGTATAATCCATGTTGATTAAGAGAATATATTTGATCTAATGTATACATTTTCAAATTTAATATTAATACATTGTTGTAATACATGATCAAAGTACTTTTGAGGACTTTCTGTATTGAATGAAATTAGCATTCTTTTGCTTTTCTAGTCATTATGATGAAAACCTTTTTTCCTTTGGATATCACAAATGAAAACATACTGTATTAAAATCAGATAAATTACATTAATTGTATTTAAATTTCATAACAAAAACTATATTCCCCACTGTACATTTTTAGTATGAACAACAATTTACTTTCAGATGTCATATATTTAATGAGTTTACTAACCTATGACATCATTAATCTTCCAAAATGCCCACCATTTTGAAAAAAAAGTTTTTTTAAAGTTTGTAATAATGAATAATTGTTTGTAAATTAAAAATAGTAGTTACAAATTGATGATCATCATTATAGTGAATTCTCACATGTAATAGATGGAAATAATTAAAAATTAAATATGAATGCAGAGCTTTTGATAAAAAATAATTGAATACTAAAAAAAATTGTATGTGTTAAAAATAAGGGTTTTTAAGAAATGCTCTTTGCAAGTATATTTTATGGGTTTGAGACTTAAAACTTTAATAGAGTAAAAAGTGTAAAAATATAAATGTTGAGATTAATAGTAAAAGTTCAAAAGCAAAATATACTTATGAGAAAACAAACATGTATCCTGATATTAGTGAGATGTTGAAATGGAACTGTTTGAGTAAATTTCTACAAGAGATGAGAATAGTTGAAGCAGTCTTATTTTAGATGACAGTATTATTTGGAAACAATGTTTTCATTCTAAAATGAACAGTCCTCAAACATATAAGTAGTCTAAAGAGAATATATTATCACCATCATTTTCAACTAGTATTGATTTATTTTAGGATGAAGATCTCTCCAAGTTTAATCCAGTTTCTCCAATCTCAAGCTTCTCTTCTTTACAACACCCAGCACATTTCCTTAATTTATCCATCCATCTCATATGTGGTCTCTTTCTAGGACTTTTATAGTTTCTTGGAATCCAGTTTAAAATTTTAACTATCTATTATCATACCTTCTAACTATATCTAGCTTAACTCCACTTTAGTTTCTTAATTTTTTTAATGATGTCATCAGTAACATCTATTCGTTTTCTCACCCATGTATTTTGTGTTTGAGTCTCCTTGTATCTCTCCATAGTTTGTTGATTGATCTTCATATTGCTCTTCTGTTAAATGTTCAAGTCATAGATCCATAAATAAAACTGCTAAAACACATTTATTAAAAATCTTTGTTTTTAAATACATAGAATAGACATATGCCCTTTCATATTAAATTATTTCTACCAAAAGCACTCAATACAAGTTTAATCCTATTATCATTATCTGTCTTTTTTTCCATTTCTTTGAAAAAAATTCATTAAACATTATTTTAGCCTTTTTAGCATTTATCTTTAGTTCAACTTTTTTACTTTCATTTGATTATTTTTGTAACATTTCCAGCAGCTTTAATGCATGATGTGCAAAAACAATTACATTATTTGCAAAACCTAGATCACTTAAATAATCTTGGATTACTTCGACTCCCTCGGCTTTCCATTTTAATCCACAAAATACTTCTTGCAAAACTGCTGTAAAATATATTGTAGAGATGGGGCCATGATGTTATATATCCTTCTCAATGTTAATCTTCCTAATATTATTACATAAAATAATCATTGCTGTTGCATTTTGGTAAATATTTTTCAGAATATGACAATAATCTGGAATCCATTTTGATGATCCGATGCTTGTAGAATCAAATGCTTTTCACAATCTACAAATCTAAATCATAATGACAGCTCATATTCATTGGTTTTTTTTAGAATGCCTCTCAATAAATGGATATAATTATTTGTATATTGAATTTGTTCTTTTGGTTTGTTAAAATCCAAAATTCACTGTAGACAAGTTTGTCATTATTTTGATAAACATTTTGTATCAGTCTGATAAAGATTGATAGAGGTGTAATTTCTGACATTTTAAATTACCACCTTTTAAAAATATTAATATTAGTGCTACATTCTTTCCATCATCTGGTACATCTTTAACATTTAGACATTTGGTATTTACTTTTGGCAACATTTTCTTATTTCTTTACTTATTTCTTTTAAGCTAATGACTATAATTCCATCATTACATGGAGATTTTTTTCATAGTTTTATTTGTATGATTCACTTTTTCATTTAAAATCTTGGGCAATTCAGAAGATATAGTAATTGTTGGGATTGCTTTTCTTGTTCTTTATTACTATATAATTCTTGATAAAATTCTTTCCCACACTTTATGATGTCATCTCTATTTTTAGTAAGAGTTCCATCTTTACTTCTTATTGAAGAAATAAATTTCTTACCAATACCAAAATGTTGTTCACTTTGAGACATATTTTTTTCTAAACCTTTCCTTTCTAAATTATAATTATATTTTCTTATATCATTATTAACTCTTTTTCACACTATTTTAAAAAATTATAGATATTCAATTCTTTACAATGCTTCATGTACTACTTCTTGTCATCATAAATTGTCTTGTCTCAGTAGGATTTTACTAATAAATTGCTCTTTCTTTATGCCAGCTATCTTTGTTGCAGTTTTCAATAGTGCATCAACTATCTTCCTTTTGATTTAGTTCAAATGTGAAATTAACTTCAAAATCTGTTAATACTATACATGTTATAAATATAAAATGTAAATACTGTTTTTCTTAATAATTTTTGTCTCTCTAGTTGTGCATTAATTTACATAACCACATTATGCTAATCCATGATCACTTCTTGTGTTGAATTTATTAAGAGCATTACAATCTTAAAATACTTATTTTCTGGAAATCAAAATACAATCCAATTCTGCTGTGCCTTCATTTGGATTTCTCTACATTTATTTTTTTCAGAGAAAAACTTCATAATTTTTTTTTCAAACTTCACATGTTTGTATCCTCTCTTGTTTCTATCACAATAAGTAAATTTATGCACAACACTTTCATCTTTCAATCATTTATCAATTCTAGCATGAAAGTCCTCCATGATAATTTAAAAGTATTATTTGGTCTAAACAAACTCATTTTGTATATTCATATAAAAATTATCTATTTTTTTACAATAACTTGTTGGGACACAAACCTGAGTTATCTGCATATGGTCTCTTCTTTTAAAAGAAATAATTAATCTTGGCTCTCTGTCTGGTACAACATCAATCTCCATAATGCAGTTTTTCCACATTTTATATATAATTAATCTTACTTTACTTGCTTTTCCAACATTTGTGTCTTTGTAATACAGTGCATAATCATTTTTTAAATCAATTATCTCTTCACCTTTTCTTCTAACTTCACAAAGTTTAATAATGCTACATTTACTATTAGTAACGATCTTTTTCCAATTCTTGCAATCTTCATTCACTTCAAAATAATCTGCAGTTTTAAGTACATAAATAAAAAAATCAACATCAAATGTCAGCCTGGTTCTGAAATCAGGAAATTTATAATACTTTCTGTCTTTGTCTGCTAAGCACTGCTTTGGCTGACAGCTTTGCAGCTTTCTAAAAATAAAGGCTATAATTTAATTTTGTTTATTATGTTTGTAAACATCTATTTAAAAGAAGTTCAATCACATTTATTTTGTCTTCAAGAAAATTCAACTGATATTTCAGTTAAGAGCTATCAGACAACTGAAAAGAAAGACCATGGTATTTGTTGATTTTAAATTTAGAAGTAAAAAGCCAAGAAACTCATTGCATTAGCTGCTGTGTGTTAGTGAGTAGACTATCCATGTTTGCATACCATATGAATAATCATATAGTAATAACAGCTGCAATGACAAAAACATATACAGACAGTAATTTTTTTCTGCTTGGGTTCTTTAAGTTCTTAAAGAGAAATTAAAGAATCTTCTTTCAGTTAACATCAAACTTCTTTCTGTAGCAAAGAGAAGATATAATCACAGAAAAATGATCAGTCAAAAAGAATATAGTACTCAGTGAATTATGCCACTACTACTATTATATATTACTGATGAAAGATCATTTGATAGACATACTTCTTGATGATTGCTGATGAACTTTTGCCAGTGATTGGAAAAAATTTTTTAGATGATAAGATTAAATGACATTTCTATTTGTCCATTGTTCAGTATTTATGTTTTCAACATCATTGCTTTCATATTGTAAAAATCATGTCAAAAATCATTATGTTTAAAATATTTATAATTGGTTTTTTTTTATAAAACTCTAAATCACAACATAACAATTCATCAATTGCTAAAACAGAGAATCTATGATAAATAAAACCACCATTGCCAAAGCTTTCAACTCCTGCCAGTCCTTATCAAGGCAGTATAAAAAAATCATATTTTCTCCTAAGCGATAAATTCAACGTTTCATTTCATTGGCCAGGAACAACTAATCAGAATGCTGGTTAATTCTGAATTCATAGCACAAGATGAAATGAAACGTTGAATTTATCGCTTAGGAGAAAATATGATTTTTTATACTGCTTTGATAAAGACTCGTAGGAGTTGAAAGCTTAGCAATAATGGTTTTATTTATTAAAGATTCTCTATTTTAGCAATTGACGAATTGTTATACTGTGATGTATAAATTGTATTAACAGAAGTATTATATTTATTTATAAAACTCTAATGAATTATTTTGGTATAATACTGGAATGTTTTTTAATGTGTATTCGACACTGCAAAGATTTATTCTTTTATAGTGTTTTTAATATTTTTCAAAGATTATTGATTTTTAATAATAGTTGGTTTTAATAAGTTTTATTTTTTTAAATTTAGTAAACTATCACTCTAAAAATACTAAATAGTTAAACAATTTTGAAGACCAGAAGAGATCTGATTCGTTAGAACTAACAAGTTCCTCTCTTCAACTCAGCCAGGAGTTAAATTTACTTTTCTAGACTTATAAAATAGGCATCAACTTCTTTTCAGATATATTTACAATGTCTTTAGAGATCTATCTGCATATATTTTATTTTTTTTTATTACATGGTATTTAAATATAATGCTAATATGACGTTTTGCTTATTTTGAAAATTGTTGCATAAAATGAGTATTTATATTATTAGTTATTTAGAACTTCATCGTAATAGTTTTATTCAATTAACCAAATAAGATTTTTTTTTTTTTTTAGTTTAAATTATCTTCAGCTTTTGATTTTAGGATTTTTATAATATAGTAGACGCGCCTTAAATTTATATATATATTTAACACTATATAAATAGGTAACAGTGTTATTTGATTTATGCTCTTTCTAGAGATTTGTAAAAATTTACATACTTATACAGCCGTAAAAAAATAATTAAAAATTAACTAATCTTTTACAGGACAATTGTTTCTGTCAATAAACCTGACATGAGCAGCTGCCCAAAACACCAGTTGAAATCATGTCAAATATAACTCAATTTCTATTTAAGTATGTAATACTTATTTGATATTATAATTTAAATGTGAATTTTAGCAGTAATTATACTAAAGCTTTTTTGTATTGGCTTAATTTTAATTGAAAAGGGCTGAGCTTATAATAAAATTTATTTTTAAATAACTTTTTTTTTTCATATAAATATTTGAATGCCACATGAATGTTTAATATATTAAGGCTATGCTATGTTTGAACTTGATAATAATTTATAGAACTTTAGGGTCTTTTATATGGTGTTTGATAAAAAATCAACTGACCACCTCCAGGGCAGGCCTTTTGTGGATAAATGTAATCTTGTTAGTTATCCAGGATCCAGTTGCGATCACATCAGACATACCAAGTCAACTTTTATTTAAGTATCCCCAACATTCAATTTGATATTACAGTTTAAAAATAGATTTTAGAAGTATATATAAAATACAATAAATTGCTACAATTTCAACCATGCTAGCTGTCTTTAAAAATGATGTCTGAAACATGCACCTTAGATGCATGATTCAAACTTGGTTTGTAAAGACAGGTAATATGGTTGAAGTTGTGGCAGTTAATTGCATTATATTGCTATATGAGTTTCATCTAGATTTAAACATTATATATATATAGTTTTCTTCAACCCTTATAAAAATTATATATCAAAAGCATCATTATATCCACAAATTAAAAAAAAAAACTAATTAAAAGTAATACAGATAGAATACCTATAATTCAGAAACTTCTATAATTTAAAATTAAATTGACTAAATTATAAGTTACCCATCTCTATTACTTTAGTGCAATTTACTGATTATTCAAATAGTATTCTTTCATTTAATTATGAAATACAAACTTATTAAAAATAATAAACATATATTAATAAATAAATTAATATATACTCACATTTAAAAATGCAAGTATACATTAATTTAACTAATCTTTCTTATTGCATTGCCAAATGTATATAATATAATATAATATTAAATCATCTATGCATTTTTTACTGTTTCATGATGCTTTAATTACAACCCTCTTTTACAGTTTCAGTTACCCCAGAAATCTTCTTCAGAACTACAACATAATACAAATATATGAATATAAATATATATGAACATATAATTTATATACATTATATGTATATGATTCATATACATACACATATAATTATATATATATATATGTACATAATTTATATACATTCTATATATACATCTTGTAATCATCATTTATTTATTACCTTTTAAATATTATATATTATATATTTTACCCTTTTTACATTCCATATTTATCACTTAAAACCTCATATAATCATATATAGTCTATTTTTATTTTTTAGTTCATTCTTATTACTCTTTTAAATATTTAACTCTAATTTAATATTTTTTATACATTATATTGTATTATTCATTTTATTAACAATCAATATTTATAATTTATTTATTCAATTTTTTCTAATTTACTTTAATCTTTAATATTATCTTAAACATATTTTTACTCCTCTTTCTTTCTATATTTTCAAAACTCAACTGCTAAATTCAAATTTTAGAAATTACAGTTGCATTTTTAGTAGCTCCCTCTTTAAATTTTACATTTATATTATTAGCAGCTCCCTCTTTCTTTTTTTATATAACTAAATCTTTCAATTTTTTTATATCAAATTTTTTTCCAGGCCCAAATCCCTATTTAAAACTAGTTTAATATTATTAATATAAATAGCCTCTTTTATTTTCCTACCCCTTTTATTATCTGTAAATTGTATCATTCTTATACAATCCTTTTTAAACTCATGCTCTGTTTCTAATTTATGTAAATATATTGGTAAATTTTTATCCTACTTATGTTGTAATAATCTTCTATATATTGAATTTTTTGTTTCTTCTACATAATTTACTTTTAGATTATTAATTTGACCTTTCTACAATTAAATCTCATGTATTCCATTTATGTCATTATCTGAATTTTTATCATAAATACTAATATATTTATTTCCTAAAATAGTAATCATATTTTCTTTCTTTTTATTAACTAGTTTAACATTTAATACATTACCAAATTTTTTATTAACTTTACTTATAACTTTATTTAAATTTTTAACTATATAATTATTTTCTGTCTTTATACCTATATAATTAATGTTATTACTACTTCTTTCTTCTTTATTATTATTTGTATATTCTATCTTATTTTCTATTAATCTAATATTATCATTTATAAATTTATTTGGATAATCATTATTTATAAATTCTTTTTTAATTAAATCTATTTACTTAACATAATCTTCTTTACTTGAACAATAGAGGAGTAAATTATTGTTCAAGTAAAGAAGATTATGTTAAACAAATAGATTTAATTAAAGAAGAATTTATAAATAATGATTATCTAAATAAATTTATAAATGATAATATTAGATTAATAGAAAATATGATAGAATATATAAATAATAATAAAAAAAGAAGTAGTAATAAAGTTAATTATATAGGTATAAAGACAGGAAATAATTATGTAGCTAAAATTTAAATAAAGTTATAGGCAAAATTAATAAAAAAATTGATAATGTATTAAATGTTAAAGTAGTTAATAAAAAGAGGAAAAATATGATTAGTATTTTAGAAAATAAGTATATTAGTATTTATGATAAAAATTCAGATTATGAAATAAATGGAATATATGAGATTAATTGTAAAAAGTATCAAGTTAATAATTAAAAGTAAATTATGTAGGAGAAACAAAAAATTCAATATATAAAAGACTATTACAACATAAGTATGATAAAAATTCATCAATATATTTACATAAATTAGAAAGAGAGCATGAGTTTAAAAAGGATTGTATAAGAGTGATACAATTTACAGATAATTAAAGGGATAAGAAAATAAAAGCAGCCTTTTACATAAATAATATTAAGCCAGTTTTAAACAGAGATTTGGGACTGAAATTTTTTTTGTTATAAAATAAAAAAATTGAAAGATTTAGTTATATAAAAAATAGGAAGAGGGAGCTATTAATAATATAAATGTAACATTTAAAAAGGGAGCTACTAAAAATATAACTGTAATTTTTAAAATTTGAATTTAGCAGATGAGTTTTGAAGATATGAAAAGAATAATAATATTATAAATTAAAGTAAATTATAAATATTGATTGTTAATAAAATGAATAACAATAATGTAAAGTATAAAAAATATTAAATTAGAGTTAAATATTTAAGAGTAATAAAGTAAAATAAAAATAGAATATATTGAAGCTGTGCATATATAAACAATATATATATATGCTGGCTTCACCATTCAATGTGGACTAGCTAAGACCCTAAATTCAACCACAGTGAATGTATGTTTCTTTCTTAAAATAAATAATGACCTGCACAAATAGTTATAAGTTGATAAAGGAAATTGTTTAAAGAAAAAAAAATTAATGAAATAAAATATAGAAAGTTTAAATTTTTATTTGTGACTATTTTTAAAATATATGTTGGCAGAATTAGATAAGATAAATATTTTTAATTAAATAGAATCCATTAAAGAATTCAATTAATGTATGAAACATTTTAATTGGAAAAAAAATGATAATGAAAAATTTAAAACAATGGGCTACTAATAAGTAGTCTAATTAAAAAATAGAATTGAAGAGGGTATAAATAAAGAGTTTTTCTTTTGTTCTGGGTCTTCTTCTTACTGTAGTCTGGCTGAAGAATAAGCTTTATTCAGAATTTTTTTTCGGAAAGAAGTTTGCAGAAATTTACAACATAATTCACTGGGAAAGCTTGCTGTATTGTCTTCAAGCCATAGTCTTTTTCTTTCTGTTCAGAATATATATATAAATTCAAGATATATATATATTATGAACATATATATATATCTTTTTCTTTCTGTTCAGAATATATATATAAATTCAAGATGTGCGACTTTGCAAAAATGAGGGAATAATATTCTTTGCCTTCATTCTCCAGTTGTAACCATGTGAGCCAGCCAGAGAACTAAAGTGTCTGCCTTGTATGCCTGCCCTGTATAAGTGAATATCTGCCTTCAAAACATGAAAATAATTTGAAGAATTGAGAAGATTTGCTAGAAACATCAAATGAACCCATCTTGATCCACCCCTTTTAGTTACTGGTAACCAATTTATAATTTGAAATATGTTTGTGTTTCCTTAATATCAATATTTAATATGTTTTGTTATTCTAGTATCTATATGTATATATTTGAAGTCTATGGGTTTGCATCTTGTAACAATTATATTTCGTCAATTGCTTCTTTTTTCTTTCTAAAAATAATATAATGGGTGGTGATTTATTTTGTATAATGGCGGTGGTAATTTGTAGTAATTAATTTGTAAATGCATCATTAAACCCCTCCATCATTATGCACCTAAAATTAAGTATTTATTTTATGTATATATTTTATTTTGGAAGGAGAGAAAGCAAATAACAGAAAGCACAAATCCCCCCTTTTTAAAAAAAAAATCACTTTTAACTATTAAAGATTCTGTTCAGTTTTTTTTAATATAAAAAAAAAAGAAAGATCCCTACCAATGTTATTTTATCATACGTTTTTTTCTTGTTTTTAATCAATGGAAGAGTTACGAATGTATAATCCTATTTTAGAATGCAAAATAAGCGTTCGTATTTAGTCTATTTGTAAAAAAAAAAGATAGTGTACATTAGACTATATATATTAAAGTTTTGGATTACATATTGACTCTGTGAGTAGATGGGTTAAACTATAGCTAATCATTCAAATATTCACCGTTTCGTATAAGTGATCCCAAGTTTATGAAAGGAAAGTAAGAATTATTATGGTATAATGGATTTTCTGTTTGGTTAGACTTTCGTAATGTTTTTTATATATATATTTCCAAAAGGGTTTTTTTTAATTTAAAGGTTGTTTGACCATATTTGTATTTTATTGCTTTCTGGGTTAATCTGTGAGTGTCTCAGCATGTGTTTAGCACACTTGTCTACCAAGTCTACATAGGCTAATATTTGCTTCAGGATCACAATTAAGATTAATAAAATTGGATCTCATCTCTTTCAGAATACTTATATGTATAAGAATACATAACTGGACATAAGCAATAAAACTCCAGCCTGAATTCAGATCATGCGGTCAGTAAACGAATTCCATTTTCTCTAACCCAGTTTAGAGACAGAGAGCTATCCAGACTTCATGTTAGCCTCTTGGTTTTTGCCATCATGTCTCGAGACCCATCCTAGCTCACAATATTCAATCACCTTAGAATGTAATATTATACATTTATATTCATTAAAAAAGGGAGAACCTTTAAAATATTATTAAAATGTTTCTAACAAAAGCTGAAAATATCCATTCGGGTCACTGTTTAATTTTTAGAAGAGGGCTGTACTTTAAATGCATCCAAAATATGTTTTAGTTAGTTTAACCATTTATTTCTTACCTTGTGCTCCTACCATAGAGTCAACTGAAATTTTGTCCTCTTTTTAAATTGTGTAACTTGACCGCATTCCCACTATTATAATATAAATTTGTCATTTTTGTGTTCTCATGACAGAAATGTGATTTTCCTATATACCTGTATATGGTTGCAGGAAAAATAGCCTGCAACACCATTAATAAAGCATTGTGTAGTTTTGCTAATGCATAATTAATAAAAGTTTTTTTTGTCTGTCATTCATTATCATTAAAACATTGTAGTGTTATTTGTTTTCTGGGTGTGACACACATATATCATTCTGGTCATTATACATATCTACCTGTTAAAATTCATTTTGTGGGCTTATCTCTCCCTGACCACCGGGCATACATTAAGAATAAATTCTAGTGAGGTTTGGGGAGTAAGTTGCTTAGTAGCAATCTGGAGGAGTAGATGAGGTTCAACCCCCCCTCTACCTGCATCTTTAGGTTAGGTTAAAACAGCTCTACTTTTCATACCATTACAATATATGATTATAGAAGGTTTTATATGATAAATATAGAATGTAAAAAGATAAAATATATAATATATAATATTTAAAAGTTAATAAATAAATGATGATTATAAGATATATACACAGAATGTATATAAGTTGTATACATATGGCTATACATATATATAATTATATATATATATTGAAATGATAACTTTCCAAGCCCCTATCGTTTCACCATCAAACCTAATGACATTCTCATCTGTGCTAAGTTCGAACCTATTTAAATGTTAATAAATTTAAAATTAGTTCATGTCTGTCTAAACAGCATTATATATTTACGTGCGAACCAACGCTATAATTAGATAGGATTAATAAAATTATAGTGTACTAAAGTTATTTAATATTTCTAAAAATGGTTATTATATTATTTAAGTTAAGAGTAAATTATTAATTTTGTTGTTTAATATTGTAATTTCGTATGTGGATATATAATCTGTGCTATATAGAAGGATATGATTTAAAATATGTAAAAGACATTATCTAAAAATAATATTGAATATGTTTAAAAATTGTTAAAAGATTTCTTGTTTTAAATATATTTCAGGGAAAAGTTTCTCGAAAATATATTTAAAAGCTATATCAAAATATATTTGTAAATTATTTTTAATAAATATGTTAAAAATGTTTTCGTTTAAAAAAATGTTAAAAGGTTGTTTTTAAATAGAAAGAGTTTCTATTATATGTAAGATTAAAAATAAAAGCTGGTCAAGTAATTAAAAAGATTTTTGGTTGTAAACAAGTGTCATTAACGACCACACCTGGGATTCGTAAAAAGTAAAACTAATTCAAAATTTACTAATTAAAATCTCCTTAGATAAGATTTAAGTTATTTTAAAATCTAAATTGGACAATTGTTTGCAACGAAAAATCTTAATTATAATAATAGCTTATGGAATGTTTCTAACATAAGTTATCTAAGATCTGGATTATAAATTGAAAAATATTTAATTAAATTCCTGAGTTTAGTGAGTCTTGAGGCGGGAGATTCCGATAAGGAAAACAGATAAATACTCTGTATTTTTAACGAGAGGGCCATATTGTTAGAGAGAGAGAGCCATATTGTTGGAGAGAGAGAGCCATATTGTTAGAGAATGACAGCCATATTGTTAGTGAGAATTGCAGCCAGTCTTCACAATTGTTAATGTTAAACATGTCCGGCTAAAAGCGGGCATCTTGTTGCTGTTACTCCGCGGGAGAACGGGGTTTCTCTCGTCGAAATGCCTAAACCACCATCATGCCGATAGAAGAGACGAGCCTAACATAATGGGAAAGATGATGCTGCCCAGTCAAACTAAACCAAACCAACAGCCAAGAACTTGCAGATAAATCATACCGGTACCGTTTTATTTTTCAAACTGCAGAGCTCTGTGTAATTCTGTGTAAATGTAAATAATATCTATATAAGTTAGCTAACTTTCTTTTTAAAATAATGATAAAGCTAAAATGTAATCAAAACTTAAAATCCATTTAATATTTTAAATATGTCACTTGCTATCAAAATTTAATGTGTTAAAGTTTAAATAATCTGACTTATTTATATTTTCCTTTCATTTAAAGTACATTATAAGCGTCTAATTTAAAGTTATATCACTGCGGTTGTGTCTATATTTCTTTGCTTATTTTAAATGCTTATTATATTTTATATGCCAAGATTTCGAAACAGTGAGCACTTAATTTCATGTATGTTTTAAGAAGATATTATTTGAAAATCTTCGCGTAATTTATTTATAGCATCAACTTTCTACTCTGTTTCGAAATCCTATTTTTTTTTATTATTTAAATGATTTAATATGTGAAATGTGGCTCTTTTATAATCAACCAGTTAAAAACTTAACCTTATAGTTTTATTTAGAATTAAATTTAGCCTTGATATATTTGACATTTAAATTCTTAAGTCCATAGAAATATACTTTTCCTCCTTAAATATTTATTATCTATAAGTAACTGAATAGATCGA
This sequence comes from Epiperipatus broadwayi, assembly GCA_028023455.1. NCBI lineage: Eukaryota > Metazoa > Onychophora > Udeonychophora > Euonychophora > Peripatidae > Epiperipatus > Epiperipatus broadwayi. Next base: position 10,304,159 of record JAQFVV010006223.1, on the reverse strand, counting down.
GCATGTCAAAGTACAGATGTAATATTATTCCCTTTTGTAGCATAGACGTTTATTACCAGGCTACACAAGAGTTGGTCCCAATTTGATAGAGCTAATATGCTATTAACTCGTATTTCATAGTATGAAATATACTATTCTCTGCTTGGCGGATGTGATATTATTTTATAAAATTATTCTCGTTTTGCTGCTATACGTAATATACGTATCTCAAGATGGAGCCACGGCGTTGCCAGCACATCTTCTCTTATAGGGAAGAGCAGTAGTGAAGCCTGAGCCAAGGCCAGGTTAGCATGTAAGACCCCCGCCATTCCTGAACACAATGTTCCTTTTCACGCAGCATTGCGATCGGTTACAGGGTACCGGCGTTTGTCGCAAGAACCCTGAAGTTATTTCATCCGTCCACAGAGCGACTTTTCCTATTATTGTTTACCTGTGCCATAGCACATTGGTAAAATCTTATGCAGCCAACTCTCCCACCTTTATATAACGCTTTCAGCATTCTGAAATTTTCTCTCGAAAGCCATGTTCGACCGATCATTATTTGAGCTGGTTTATGCGCTCGTTATTAAATTATATTGGATATTTTAGTAAATGAATTCATGATCAAAGTTCAATATAATTATTTATATAACAGCCACCAATGTAATAGGATTTGGCTTATCGAGATTTATAGACATAACGTAGTGATTAATTATGTATCAATTGTAAACAATTCCTAGGATGGGCACATGTTAAACTCATCTATGAAATTTAATGATTACTTATATAAAGTGATTTTGAATTATCAAATGTTTGTACATTCAATGCTGAAATGTGTAAAACTGATCAATTTCATGCCAATTGTAAATAAATATATAATTAATTTAATGTATTTCGTTCTCTGTTTCGTTATTGATCTAATTCAATCCAATTCTAATTACTATTTATAGTCTATATATGTGAAAACTATGCATTAGGTTAAATTAAATTTAGTGATATTTTAGTCAATTAAGAACCTTTCTTTTATTCTTCAGAGTCTTATTGCTTCTCCATGACCTATGTCGGCCGTGTGGAAAGAGGTATACTACGTGTAATTTCAAGGTGGTCATTCGTAGGGTCTTGAGTCTTGGAATCCTAGCTTACGAGTTGAAGTGCGGTCGGACTTGGGATGTTACAGTCCTAGTCTGGTCAGCTTCAGTCTCTTTTGCTTGGATTCTGAATTCTGTTACGCGAATGTACAAACTTGACTGTTACAATATATATGAATTGTATACATATAATATATATAGATGTATATAAATTACATATTCATGTCTGTTTATATTCATATATTTCTATTATGTTGTAGTTCTGAAGAAGATTGCTGGGGCAATTAAAATTGTGAAAGAGGGTGGTAATTAAAGCATTGTAAAACAGTAAAAAGTGCATAGATGATTTAATATTATATATATTAATTTATATGGCTTATTGCAAAATATGGCTTAACAAATACATATAAATATGCACTGAGAGCCCTGTTGTATTTATTTCAGTCCAACAGCTGTTAATTTATAACCAATGCTATATATTGGAATTCAATTGCTAAATGGATTTGAATTTTTAAACAGAGAGTAAGAAACATAATATTGAATGAGATGGTCTGCATTTTAAAGAAAATTAAGAGGGAATATTAATTAGTGCAATAATTTTGTTGTTAATATTTTATAAGTAATAGATATAAAAAAAAATTTGCAATCAATACTTATTTACTTTGCACCAAAAAAATTGATTCTTCAGCCACAATTGGGATTTTTATATATAACTTGAGATAAAAGTGGAAGGGAGGGGAGGCTAGAAATTAATTAAGTCAATTTCTTAAATAAAAAATTGGGATTAACTTAAATAATTTCTGGACTTTTCATGCTTTTATATCAAATCAAATATAAAAGTTCCAATTGTGCTTCAAAAACAATTATTTTTCAGTGTAAAGTAAATAAAAGCATTGATTATAAAATACTTTCAATATCTATTATTATTTATTTTATAATGAATATTGTAATCAAAGATATTTTTATTTCAATTTTAAATGATGCTAAAATACATTTAAGGTTAAAAGTAAAATCATAAGTATTAAATCAAATAATTTATGATATAGTTATGTTTATCCATCACTGCTCTGTATTTAAGAAACTAGATAACCTATCAAAACATTTTAGTGTCATATTGCATTGTCAATGATATATATATATATATATATATATATATATATATATATATATATATTAAAAACCTTGATTTTTAAATTTTATTATAATTTCTACTTTCAAACAACACATTTATGTACCACTTTTTCACATGCATTACTGACAACTTATTTAATTGTTAACAATTTATTTTAGATTTGATATAAAAATATTTGAAATTTCATCTGCTCAGTACTCTACATTTAAAGTCTAAGTAACCTATTTAAAATATTTTAGTGTCATATTGCATTGCTAGTGATTTAATGAAATGTACCAATTTTGAACAAATTATTTTGAATATAAATATACTAAATGTTGATGCTAAAATTTTATTCTAACTTAAATAAAAATGTTACCAACAAATGAACTGAGATTGTATCTTAAATAAAAGCATTCAAAAATAAACATATATTTTAAATAATTTTATTTTATTAATAAAGTGAGCTTTTACAATTTAAAGAAAATATGTAAATGTACATATGCAAAACTAAAGATTGTAAAGGAAATATTCATTTAAATTTCCAGCAATATAATTAGAGAAGAATTGTAAACTAAAAAACCTAGAAAATAGAGATTACTAATTGATTTTATTCTAGTAAATTTGTTGAAATATGTTTAGACCAAATCACTTTTTTGAATAGGTGCACAAAAATTCTAATTAAGACACTATCATGAGTATATATTATACCGGACAAAAGCTTTAGACTTGCATATACTGACCACCAGGGCGTCACTAGTCCAAAATTTGGAAGTAGACATTTATTTTTAAGGGGTTACAGGATATGCAAATCGAATGCGCCGGACTAGCTCAATCAAGCAAATGAGATCTATGTTTTGTTCAGTGGGTTGGAAAGGTAGCAACAGAAAACAAAATCAACTAAGTAAATAAATAATTTTATTACAAGTATGATTAAATAATCATAAATCTAAATAATAATCTTTAAAGCACATTTAAAATATATACTACACGTACATGATTAAACTAAAATATTTATATGGCTTTGAAAGTGATTTCCTGTGTGTGATAGAGTGCAAAATACTGATAGTAACTGAAGTATTAGTAAGTAGACAGTGATCTCACACAAGACAAGACAGGTTAGCTTCCTGCTTATAACCCATAGTTAGGAAAAGGCTGAATCTCCGTATTTGAGATTTATGTAAGCTTATGTTGAAACCGAAGGAATGCGAAGGTAGCTTCCAAAACATTAATAATAATAGAAGAGTGTTGAAAGTTATTACTTTCAATCAATTGACCTCCCTCTGAGTGAGACAGGCTAGGAGCTCATGATCTACCTATTGAGAGGGTTAAAATGACCGTACATGCCCCTAATAAGCAAATTGGAAGCTTGAAGAAATAAAACTAAAAACGATTATATTTCATAATTGTCTATTATAAATAATTAGAGTTTCACGACATAAGTAGAACTAATAACAAAATGGGTCACGTCAGAAATCAATTAAAATAGTCTGTAATATCCAGACTGCATTCTATAATAAAAGGAATGTGAGATTAAAATAAACTACTATCTTACTTACTAAGACTTAAATAGGATGGACAGTAATAGGTTTGAAACTAGCACTCGTTAAAAAAAGTAAGAAAGAAAGAAAATCAAGTACACAGAAATCGAATTACATAAGATACAACTTGAAAAACATTTATATTTTTATAAAAAAAAGGAAACACATATAAGACAACATTATTTAAGTCGCAAAAATGTAAGGTACCTTAATAATTTATTTCAATGCTAGTGCACTAGGCTTCTTAGGTTAGTCTGTTGCTCTGGATTCACTGACGGTAGGCTTGGGCAAGTTGGTTAGTGGTTTCTTTGGAGCCGGTTCTTATGGCATTAAAGGTAGTTAATGGAGACACAGGATGTCTGAACCTGTCCTAGCGAGAAGCTTAGCACATCATGGTAAAGAAAATATTCTTGCTGTAGGTTTAATGTTCATTCTAGGTAGAATAATTACCGGATCAGCTTTCAGAATATGCAGGAATAGTTTGTGCAAGTATCTCTCAGAGTTGGTGGAAGTGTCTCCTAGTTTGTGCAATTCTCCTGTCAGAGTTGGTGTCTGTCTCTTTGCGCTGGTGCAAGTATTACTAGCTGATGCAAGTATTGAAAGCAAGTCAAAGATAATCCAATGGCCTGACTCAACCTGTTATATCTGAATCATATCTCTTAAACCAATTACCAAACTTTTTCTTTTTAATTAAAATTTAAAAATTCTCTATCTAGATAACAATAGTTATCTAATTAACGAAATAAATTGCCCTTTACAGATCTAGGAAACAACTAATGAAAAATTCTTTTCTTTTTGTTTTCTTTCTTTTTTAATTATTCTTATCAATCAATATAAATCCCAAATCTGTAAAGCAATTTATTTGTACACTTTACTTTTACATAAATTTAACAAAAAAGTAATCTTAGTTTTCTTTTTTTTTAAATCAAAATTAAAAACCAAATATAACTGTGGTATTAAAATATAATTCCCATGCACATACATATATATTAGTACAAGCATTAAAAAAAAACCCTTTAATCAAGTTTTACAAATGAAATTTTAAACAAAAATTTATTTTATTTTCTTTACCCCTATAAAAGTATAATTTTTGTAATGGTGTCTTAAACATCCATTACAATATATATATAGTTTTATTTAAAGAGAAAATGCAGATTACTTGGAGAGTTAAATGCTGTGACATTTGTAATGTTTCATGAAGAGAGTAAGTTGGAGGGAGTGAGAATTTAACCTAGAAAAAGATTTTAAAGGAAACTTGAAAGCTAAAGTATCTCTTTCCATTTGTTTGTATGTGTGTAAATATAAATGAAAGTTGAATGGAATAAAATAAAAAATTCATGAAATAAATTTAAAAACTCAAAGATTGCATATTCTGATAAGCTGCGCAATAGCTACTAATTAATTAATTAAAATTTACAAACATCAGAACCAAGTAAATACATCTTATCCAATTTAATCAACCTAATCAGTGGATGGATTTGGAACAATGGGAATAATTAGTGAATCAAAAAATAATTAAAAAATAACAACAAGATTGTGACATATAAATAGGACTAAAATTTGACTTTGTTTATCTATGTGACATTCAGTCTCTTTGAACTAAATCAAGTACTATCAAATTAACCAGAGCCCCTAAAATGAATAATATGCATTTTAAGTAGACATTGGAGCATGCAACTGAGTTCCAACCTCAAGTCTGGGAAACATCCACAATCAGACCAATAGAAGCCATGCCCATCTAAGAATAAATTAATGCCAAGGAGAATGTCTATCTGCCTGAATTAAAACACATCACAAAAATAAATTTTTTTAGGACACTTCCAGTCACTTAAATCCAACCAGTTGGTGAACTACATCTAGTAGCAGGAGCAAGAAGCCACCCATCTGAGACTTTCAAAAATCCTATAGGTAATATTATTTTTCTTATTCCCATTCCTAAGCCTGATATTAAGTTATTAAGTAGCCAATGCAATATTTGAGTATCTCCAGAGTCAGCATAAATAAACTCTATAGCTAGCATATAATGAGCTATAGTATGCGTGGGTTCATGTGTTTCCTAATGTAGTAAAAGGATAGTTACAGAGCTTTTTAAATCATGAAATAATTAGCTTATAATTCCAAGTTTGTGTGCTCTAATATACATAATAATGATATTACATTATTATAGTATATTTTGTTTAAGAGTGTTTGCCTATCATATATGTAATCATTATTCATTTTATTGAAGAATGATAAAATTAGTCTATAAATTTTAGTAATAAGTTTATTTAAAGTATTTTAAAGTAATGTATTTATTTATTAATTATTATTGGTCAATTCTTTTACTTTTACCACTAAGAACAATTTAGCAAAGAAGTTATTCATGTAGTTTATTATATTTGTTTCTTTAAGAGCTAGCAGGATAAATCAGGTGCGGAATTAGTAGCTATCATTCAGGGCATGTTAATTACTTCATGTAATTAGTTGACACCAAATAAAGTGCTTTGGATGGTAGGTGTTTGAATTTAGCAACTGAGTTCTGTAGCCTGGAAATCTGGTTATAGGTTATATCTTGTGTAATCTCAGTCTGGCTACAGATACCTCTATGTATTTCTTCTCCACCTGAGCGATTGGGTGCTGTAATATGCAGTTGGAGTGGATGAGATTCAACAAATACAAATTTATTGCAATATTTATTTTTATTCATTCAGTTGAAATAATAATAATCACTAGTTTAGTTTTGTTTATCACTTCAATATAATAGGTAATTTATAAGATTGTAGAGATCTAATTTCCACCTGGTTCTATATATATATTGTGACTCTTGTATAAGAGAAAAAGTTATCAGACTGGCTGGTACTATAATGACTATGGATTTTTCTTACACAGAGAATGAGTTTTTTTCTATAACAAATATAACACAAATAATAAAATCTCAGGTTTTTATTAAAATCTTATCTAAATTTCTTAGTGAAATCTCAGGTTCTTATTAAATTTAAATATGCATTCTTTGTTCTTATTTAACTCCATCTCAGGGTTTATGTTTATACTTGATACGTTGGTAGCCGAGAGATCAGCGCAGCAGCCTTGCAAGCAAGCAGTTGCTTGCAGACAGTTGTCACGGGTTTGTTCCCAGGCCGATGCTTTGACATATGAAAAAATGATTATTTTACTATACACTTACACTATTAAAGGCAATACTCATTTAAGTTCTTATACATTAAATATTTTTTCTTTTCTTTCTATCCTATAATCTTATATCTTATGATCTAAAATGAATGAAAAAGTGAAAAATGTAAAATACTTAAGTCTAAAAACTTCAGATAACCGTTCTGTCTAGCAATAAAATACACTTCAAATATTTAAAGTGCTTCAATATGAATATTTATCTCCATACAACCTATAGACACACCATTTTCTAATATCTCCATTTATGAGCTTGTACCAAGCAATGCAGAAGGTAGAAAGTGTAACATCATTAAGCACACTTATAATAAAGATAAATCAACTTAATATTTATTATAAAATAATTCAGGTGTTAAATAAATGATAAATAAATTGAATAAGCAATTTTAATATGACTTTTAAAATGTACTCTCATATACAATAATGTTTAATACAACTTTAATGAATTAGATTTTCTGGATAAATCTATGTGATGATGGCAATGTACACATAAATGTATTTAATAACAATATTTTAATGCAATAAAAAAAATTTATATTATATAATATTAAAAAAGATAGTAATTAAATAATTATTATAAGTTGTATATATAAAGTGTAAAATTATATGTTCATGCATATTTATATATTTGTAACTAAAGCATTGTGAATCAGTAATAAAGAGCATAGATGATTTAATATTATATTAAAAGAAATTTACAAGAGACAGTAAATTTAATATTACAAATTACTACTGACAAACATTTGTCTAATTTAAAATAAAATATATATCTTTTTGAATAAATCTCTGTACAATTATAATTATGGCATTATGTTATATTTAAGAAGTTCTCACACTTTTAGTACAAGCAGTTGTCCCAGATTAGTGGGTTCGCTTTCCGGCCGATGCTATGACACATGAGAAAAAATACTAACCATCTAGCAATTACATACACAAAATATTAGATATATATGTGTATAAACACAAAATTACAATACCAGTGATGTTTAAAAATCAGTGTGAAAATATAATTCTGATGACACTGCAAAGATAGATGAATATAATACAAAATAATTATATATGTTTAAATTTGTTAATGCATATAAGATGAACTAATAAAAGATCTCAATAATAACAGTAAATTAACAACTCTAAAATAACTTGTAGTAGAGGCACCAAAAACAATTGCATAGATGGACATGCCTTGAATGTTCTCACACATTAAAAAATACCACTACTAACATAAAGCTAAAAGCAAATTGAATGGTAATAAATGGGCAACTGGTTATTCAACCTGGCAGTGCCAAAGCAAGTAAGCATCATTCTCTCTCTCATGGAGCAGCTTAACAAATACACTAGTAATCATCCATCTAAATTCCAAATTTGATACCTGTGACTGGCAGCATATTGATAAATGAATAAGACACAAATTTGTTAATAATAAGTGGAAAGGAAATTATACATATTTATATGCACAACAACACACATAGTTGGACAAAAAATATATGCAAACTAACACACTATAATTGCAAAGCAATATCAAATATTAAAAATTGTTAAAGCTTTCTCAACTTACACACTGACTTTTAAAACAATCCATTCATATACATATCAATATAGAAAATCTGATTTACCTCATGCAAAGTAGTACACTTTTTATTATATCATGATAAACATTTTGAAAGTCTTAATAGTTTATAATTGAAAAATCTTTTATCTGGAAACTTATTAATACTAAATCCCATTGTAGCATGTATATTATTATAAATATACTTTATAATACATCACATATAATAATAATAATTAGAACTATTACAATAATAAACATACATAAAACAATAAATATACATTGCACTTATTTTACTCTGTTTAAATAATTTTGAGAGTTGAAAGTTCTTTTATTTGAATAAAATGAAAATAACTGTCTTAACTTACGAGTCCTGTTGTTCCATTCAGCAAAATATAGCACAGTTTTTATTAATGTAGAGGAAACGAATGAACAAACATTTCAAAGCAGTAGTTTTCATGAAAAACATCTGCAATTTTAATTTTTAAGTGGAGAAAAGCAGCAAGCCAGTACAGTAAAATTATAAATAAACAAGTAATGAACAGTTCTATAATAAAAGTTGAGACAATATTTTGGCAACATTCAGACATGAAGCAAATTCAAATTATTTCTTGCTTCCTGTAGAGCAATAAAATATACTTTCAATAAATGAATTATTATAATGCTGAAATATTATTTTATTTGTATTGGAGGCTAATACTGACACAAAATGTCTTTTCAAAAAATATTAAGAAAATCAATCCGAATAACATCTTTATCATAATTAGATAAAAAAAAAATTTAAATGACTATATTTTATTTTATCCTTTAAATTTGCAATATCTTTAAAATAACTCATTATCACATTTATTTGGTTAATTAAAGATATAATTTTCAAAAATAATTCCTGGTAATAATAATAATAATATTGTTATTATTATTATGTAAAAGAATTGATAAATGGAATAGATTATGGTAGAGTTAAAAATAATTTGGCTGATAAGTACGCGCGGGTGTATTCCTTTTAACAGAATTACTGATGGCACAGATAAGATTTTAATTAATAATAAAGAGACAGGTATTTTAAATGAAAGTAAAATGACGTTTACCAGTAAAAATAATAAAAGATCTGATTCAACTTTGAGTGTGGACCTATATGTTGCTGCCAAACCGCAAATGAAGATAGAATTAGTTAAAGATGAACATAATTCTCAGGTTAATTCTGAACAAACTAGTTTAATTGTAGATGATGGATTTAAAACAGTTACTTATAAAAGTAGTAAAAACAATTCTAATAAAGAATATTTTAAACGTCATAATAAACAGTTACTTATAGGGGCATCTGTTGATGCTACACTTAAAGTTATTAAACCACATATATAAAAGTTGTTTTTAAGTAGAATGGATTATAACACTAAAGCTATTGACGTAAATAATTATTCGGAAACTAAATTAAATGTGTCTGTTGTTTGTTATAAACTTTATCTAAATAACAAAAGATATGCATCATTTTATATATCTTTGTTTGTGTCAGTGATGAAAGATGCACTTTTACCAGAGATTTGGCCTAATGGTTGTAATATTTCAACATTTGGAGGTCGTTTAAATAGAAATTTAATTTTAGAAGACTTTGATATAAAACATGCAATTAATAAGGATATTGATAATATTTCTACAATTGATATACCTAAATCTGCTGATAATTTTATTGATACAAATATACATACATCTTTGGTATTTAATTATGAATATTTCTAATATTTTACATTGCTTTTATCAAAATATACATGTGGATTATGTACTAAGACATTTAGTTTAAAAACTTCATCATTATTGAAAATTACGATATAATGCTTACTGAAACTTGGCTTACTGCAGAATTTAAAAATAATATGTTGTTTGATGATAGATATACTGTTTTGAGAGATCCTAATATTGGTGACAGTAGATGAGCATGTACTGGCTAATGTAATCTTGCCTATATGACTTTTGCAGCATCTAGCCACACATTGTTTAACTGATAAAATAATATGTAGTTAAAATAAGCTGAACAAAAAAACTTTAAAAATTATTAAGTAAGACATAAAAAGAAGTCAGAAAAAGTAGTTCATTTTTCTGTTTGCTTTCTCTTTTTAAACGTGTGTGTGGAGCAGAAAAACTGCAAAGCTTGTCACATGGTGTTATTAAAGCAATAAATGATGAATAATTGGACAGAGTCTTTGAAATTGATTAATAATTTTAACCTTTTATTAAATCAGTTGTATAAAATAAATTTCACCTTGGCCTTTTATTAATTAAGATGTCTAAGAATAGATTTAAACTCATGACATCTAGCCAGTAACTAAAATAGTTAATTTTATTAACCTTATTTAATGGCCAAACAAAATTATTTGTTTAATTTAAAGCAATATCTTTATTTAAAACAAATACTTTTTACCTTTTAAAAAGGTCTTGAGAGATTACCATTATTCTATTTAATATTAAAATATTTATAAAATATGTCATTATTTTAAGATAATTAACACTTTTAAAAACTCATTTCAAAATTCTCTTTAACACACACACATATGTTCGCACACATGTATAGTAAAATGATTAAAGAAATTAGGATTGCTGCAGGATAAGAAATAGTATTTCAATAAGCAGCAAAACTAAAACTTTACCTAATGATTCAAGATACAATCAATTTTAAACTAGCTTTATCTAAGCTGAAACTATCCAAAGTTTAATTTCAAACAGATATTACATGAATTAACTAAAGCTTTAGTAATTACTATTTTAAATGCATTTTAACACAGATTAATAAATAATATTTTAAAAGAAAGTAAAACCAAAAGCATCTACCATGATGAACTCAAAGCACAACACATTTTAAGCAAACTTTTATGCAAGCTAAACTTATCAAATTCAGACTTTAACAACTATTAGATCAATTAATTGATATTCTTTTAGTAATTATCATTTAAATATATTTAAGAAGGATATTTCATTAATATTTTAGAGGGCATAGTTAAGATTTTACATAGCTTAGAAATAGTGAAGTTTATTTATTAAAGAATTATATTTAATTGAGTAAAAAAAAATTAAGTACTATCTATTATATTTAACTCCCTATGGACTATATATATATTGTAACCTTATATTTTAGTATAAAATATAAAGATCGATATAACTGGTATAAAAATTTCTCTGTCTTCTTTTTGGTGATTTGATTGCCTTGGTTTGCGTTTTTGAACAGATTATTTTTTTGCATTCAGGATAATTTATTAGAGAGAATAAGTAATATTTTGCCTTACTTATTGTCTGTGTTATTTTAATGTATTTCAATTAATTACTAATTAAAGGTGAAGTAAAAACTATTATTTTATTTAAATTGCTTCTTTCCATCCACTGATTTGTATCAAAATATGTTTAACTTTTTAAAAATTGACAACACATTAAATTTAGTAAAATGTGATTGAAAATAATAATAATTTGTATTTGTTTAAAATAGTCTTAGAAATTATTTTCATTGAATTAAAAAACCATTTGTTTAACTAATTTTTAATTATTAGATAAAAATATAGTAATTACATATGCGTTTCAATGTAAAAAAAAAGAGCGCGATTAAAGAGATCGTCTGCGATAAGGTTGCAGTTAAAAAAAAAGAAAATGGTGTAAGAATAAAATGGATGTAAAATATGATAAGCTTATTTTTTAAAAATAGTTAATAAGTAAATGGATTTACCAAAAAGTTTTCTACAAATGTAAACATAAAATGGTGATATTTAATAATAGAATGAAGTGCTAAATTTAAAAATCTGTTCGGGTCAGCTAGCCAAGTGGATCAAATCACTAATAATTTTCCAATATTTACACTTTAAAATATGTCGGAGCTTTCAAATTTAAGAGCAGAATTAATTGCAGAATCTTGGTATGTTTGGAATATTTTATTATTCTACAATTTGGCAAAACTAAATAGATGTTTTAATTACAGAAGTTTTTTAAATATGAAAACTTTCTTTTTAAAAAAGAAGAGGTTTAAAATCAAAGTTAAATGTTAAAGTTATTAACATGGTTTAATATTTCCATTTATAATTTAAAATAATATAGCATTGATTAATTTATTTAACTTTATACTGCCAGTAATGTATTTGCTAGTAAATTTGTTTACCATTTGAATAATGGAAACGGTCTTCAAATAATTAACTAAAACTACTTTCTAATTTTATCGTTAATTTGGAATTATTAAATTATTTGCTCTAATTAGTATCCCTAAATTTAAACGTGGATAAATAAATATTAGCCTGGATGCTATAAACTTGGAACAGTTTTATATAGAAATGTAGAATTTAATAACTTATGAAGAACATTTTCATTTAAACTCTGCATGTCATGTTTTTGGAATTGTTTTATATTTATGGAGCCACGTAAAATCATTAATTTAAAAGTGCTTATAATATCTAAGACAAATAGATAGAATTACATTTATGGAATTCAACTGTAATTATAATTATCACTTTGTGTATTTATTGTTCAAGACATTTTTACATGGATTTCACGGATCATATTTATTATTATAAAATGCTGTACAATTTAATTTGTCACATGCACACTTGCTAGAATTCATGTATTTAAGTAAGAATGAATTGATTTAATTGTATTGTTATATGAACTTGTATGTGAAATTCATGAGTTATATTTTATTAGATTTAAATTAAATTAATGGGATTGAATAAAATACTTATTCAAGGGAATAGCGCTTGTGAAAAAGCTTGAAAATTACTAATGAATTTATGATATGTGTCAACCTCTCATGAAGTGTCTTGTGAGTCTTTCCAGAGTTCTATTCCTATACTGATGTCACTTATATTACATTGTTGCTATGTTTTATTTTAAGCAAGATAATTTAATATATTAGTTGTCCTGATTAGTGAAACACTTTATTATGCAAGAACCCACATCTGCTAAAATGTTAGTGTTTTCTGAATGGTCAGAATAACTGAGGATGATGATTTTTGCACTTTAAATGTGAAGTAAATAGTAATATTGCTTTACAATGTTAAAATGCATTAATCTGTGCTGGTGGTTAATCCGCAGATTAATTAATTGCCAGTTTCTGTATTTTACACTCATTCCTGCACTGGTGGTTAATCCGCGGAATTGTGTAATTATATTTATTGCTTTATGATGGTGTATAAATCCACAAGGCACTCAGTGTTATATAATTCCTATGTGTAGATGAATGCATCCACAAGAATATGATTTTACTTCATAAATATAAGTTTGGGCAAAGTATTTTGGTTATTCTGCTAAAATCATCTTCTTCCATTTATAAGCATAATTTATAAGTTAAGTCATAAAGTAGCAGGACATTCTATCTAAGTTATCTCATAATAATTAACTGTTTGTTAATTAGTATTTTATCTGAATTGAAGTTTAAATTTTCATTTTTATTTAGCATTAGCATTATAGCTAAATCCTACAAATATAATATTATTTATTACATTGTTATAGGTCTACAGTATAGGTTTATTGGTTCTGGAACTGACATTGGATATTTCATGAGTTGATGTTGACTTTTTGTATAATTTTCTCAAGACATCAATTATATCAAATTGTAATATAATGTATGATTAGGCTATATAAAACTGTGCCTATGATATGTTATTGAAGGAAGCCAATGGAATTATAATTTATTTATTTATTTTATTTGTTTATTTATGTATTTAGTTATTACATTAAACATCAATTACTTATTAGTCATAAAAATTGTAAATAAATATTGATTTATAATTAAACTTACTGTGCCATTGCTATTTGTCATTCATAAAATCAGAAATCATATATCTTGAATAGAGCATACATTGAAGTACATACTATTGTCAGCATGATATAAGAGTTTAGTAATATTTTGAGAAAAACATTTGAATGCTTTTTGTACAATAAAATCCCATTTACCCTTTCCATCATTTAAGCTTTTCATAGTTGATTCGAGTACATGATACAAAATTGATTGATTTTATAAACTTATAAACAGATTTATCAGATAATGACATGATTAAATGTATTTACTTAATGTTTTAATTGCCATTCATCAGTATAACAAGAGTCTCATTGATATTTATTGAATTATAGAAAAGAACCCAAGTATTCCATGTTTATTTATTATTGCAAAGCTCTTACCTAGACTAGCATTTGTATTAAAAATCATATATGTAATTTTAAAATTCATAATCTTTAGTAGTACCACAAATTATATCATCTAGTTCATGGTCGGCCATAAGGTATCATGCGATGAAAAATCGCAAATTAAGGTTTAAAGGATAATAAAATTGCATACCTATAGTTTGTTTTTCACATACTACTATGATAGGTCTTTGCGGTACACCCTGGCTGCGACCAGATTAGTTCATAACAATTTTATGTTATATCATTAGTTTTGTTTGTGGTAATTTGCTCCAGATTTTGGTTATAGTCTTTGGTGCATAATATAGATGGCATGATATGCTTTTGGTTATAGTTCTTGGCACCACGATGATGGGAGCATTCAGTTAGATTGATGGGTACAGTTCTTGGCTGCCCAATGATTAAAGCCATTGGTTATAAAGAATTCTATTACAGTTCTTGGTGCCAATATGGTAGGCATTGGTACATCCCTTCAGTCTATTGGGTTATAGTAAGGTGGATCTGATTATAGTAGTTCTCCGACATCAAGGTATGAAGCTTGATTAATGTTGATGGTTACAATATATATATATATATATATATATATATATATATATATATATATATATATATATATATATATATTGTGCCATTACAATTTAGTCAGTAGCTAAATTTGTAGTAATGTGCATAAAGGAAAATGTAAAACAAAAATCATCATCACATTTTTATATAAAAAGGAAGCTGTAGGGCATCCAAGTTTAAACCCTACAAGATCCAGTTCTAAAAGCTTAAGATAGAGAATGGGACAACAGTTATATTCTTTATTTGTTTGTGTGTTGATAGAAAACTCAAAAAGAGTAGTACACACAGTTAATTAGTCAGTATTTATTTTTTTTTGTTAAAAAATAAAGTTATAACGCATATGTATAGGCAGTGTGTGTTATAAAAGCTATTTAGTTAGTCACTTTTAAATTACACATATTAACTTTCTTTAAAACTAACCTACACTTGCTAAATTTTAATATCTTATTCTATACTTCTATTTTTGCTTTTCTATAATTGTAATTTGGATTTAAAAGCTAGGGATTTAATTTTAAATATTAGGGTTATAATTACTAAGCTAGCAATTAGATTATTTAATGTCAGTTTATACATGATTTGAATGGTGGAGTGTGTGTGTTACATCACATAAATATATCTACATTTATTAAATATTGAGAGAAAAAGAAGAAAATCTGTTATATAAATATATCTACATTTTTATATTGGAAAAGAAAAAATCTGTTATATTTTTTTTTCTTACTCAACAATTTTTTTTGTATTATAAGGGTTGTTTTTCTGTTAAAAACTTAGAGATGATGTGAGAAGTCTAATTTTAAAAATGTCTCATCTTAAGATCAAAAGAAAGAAGCCCAAATTTGAGATGTTACATAGGTGTAAAAAAGGATTAAGACTATTTTTTCTGTCAAAACCAAAGTTTGTCTGAAAACCAGGTGTGTGATTTTTTTTAATGTTCCTAAAAGAGATTGCACTCTCTAGCTAAAAATGAATTGGTCAAAAATAGAAATAAAAAAAATCGGATATAAAAGCAGTCTGGAAAATCAGTTGACATTATTATTATAGAGACTTTTGAAATTATTGAAACTAAAGCAGACAAACATTTTTAATTCTGCTAGATAATCTTTTTTTTTTTTTAAAAAAAAATCATTTTTTTAATATCAAGCTTTGAATATTGAAAATATAAGGATGGTGGGCTAGGAAAAATATATATTTTTCCATCTGTCTACCAGACTCATCATCAACTAGCACATCATATAGGAAAGAAAAGATGTCTTGTCTGAAAAATAATATTCTACACCTTTCAACTGACTGAGAGAAATAAGATGTTTTTAAATAGAAAGAAGAAAACATTCATCTGCATTTGGAGGTGATCAGGAAAAAGAGTAATCTACTGATAAATAACTGATAAATATTAAATCATCAAGTCCAATTAATTTTTCCAGTAACTGAGTTTAAATCCAAGCAAAATTATAAATGTGAAAACAACTGCTATACTTCACCCACTAAAAGAATCATGTTTGACAGGAAGAGAAAAAAAAGTTAATATAGTGATTTCCAAATTGTCCACTAAAGCAAATAACCTCAATAGGATCATCATCATCAAATAATTATACACCTTAAGAAAGAGATTGTTCCAAAGAAACATGGAAATTGTTGCTGTCAAAGATAGACATTTGAACAAGATAAATTTGAATCATTGGAAGTCATGGCCAAAGAATGGAACTGGTAATATGAATTTTTTTTATGTTTTCTTTATGATATCAGAGACTTAGTAAAATTTTAGCAACAAAGTGGTATATTTTTGTTTAAAGAACTTTTAAAGCAACCAAGTTCAATTGAAACCAAGAATTTCTTAATAATGATGAACATAGGCTTCGTTAATGATTTTATATGTACTAAAATTATGATTGTCTCTTAACTTAAAGTTATGAAATGTTATTAATATGTAACATATTTTTTTTTTGTTATTATTATTTTGTTTTAAATAATATTTTTGTTATTATGGGGATAAAACATGCACATACATAATAATAGAATACTTGTTGCATATATGTAATTGTGTGTGAATGTAAAACAATAGGCAATATTAGGAATATTAGAGTATTGTGTTTTAAGTTAAAGCTATTTCAGAGGGTAGAAGGGAGGGGGAGAAAAATAATTTAAAACTTGTTTCTAAAACTTGCTCTTTACTAACATTTATTTTTGTCATTCTACCTTACATGTTAGATTTATAAAGGTATGAAAAAAGAGTGTTTATTTTTTTTTTTGAGACATTTTCTTGTGGAGTGAAAATCATGGTCAATGTGACATCCAATTTGAAATACATTTACGGGAAAGGGGGAAGAATTTAAAATTAATGTTATGATTTTAAAACAGTCGATTATGATTATTGTTGTTATTGTTAATATCAATTTTCATGTAGATATAGAAATTTTTATGTATATGTTAGAAATGCAGCAATAAATATTAGTTTATTTTATTAAACGAGGCGTATATATTTCATTAAGAGTAGTCTTTATTAAGTGTGATCATTCATCATCAAGGTGAATATTAGCTATTTAAGTTCCAATTAGATATACTAAAATTAAGCAATAATTATGAATTTCTTTATAAAAATTAGGTTTATGATTAGGCTTAGTCCTAAAGCTGTGGTTAACCATTATCGTTATCATTATCATCATCATCATCATGTTTTAATTAATGAGCTGTTTAAATGTTTAAAGGCCATAAATAAATATTGATTTCTTCTTATTATTATAATAACCACCATTCCATCATCTATTTCATGCCAGGATGAGTGAATTGCCATCCTAAATTAATAATAATAATCTGAGCTAGTAAAACTTATAAAAAAATATTGAAACGCATTTATTATGTAAGATCTAGGAGATGATTACTGTCTGATAAATCTTGTATACTCCAATTTAGTTTAAAGATGTTTTATATTTCCCAAAATATTAATGCATACAGTGATACAGTGATATGGGTCTAAAAGCAAAATCCTCCATTTTTATTAGAAATAAAGTACCAAAAAGGGATTCAAACCCGGTACATGTGAAAAAGTTATAAATATAACTTTGTCTAGGTCCAGCTAACCTAGTGGCGCCCTGATAGACCATATTCACTTGTTGTTCATGTAGATATGCACTTGAGATCCAACCAAGATATAAGAGTGAGGATCTATTGAGAGATATTTGATTGAATTACCAGTGTACTCACTCACTTGATTTCCATATACCTGAGTTATAATAGTTTGTTCTGAATAATAATTGCTTATAGTTTGATCTACTTGTTTATTGAGGATACAATGCCTGCCTAACTAGGGTTTGAAATAGGCCAGACACCTTAAATGACTAGTCTACAGGCATTATGGTTTATAATTATTGATACTGTGATATCTTTAATTTCTAATTATAGAAATATGTTTAATTTATACCTACTCATCATTTTAATATTTATTTACTATTATAGCTACTATCCAGGAGTATGTTTCATTTAATCCAACGTTATTTTAAATATTATAATCTTATACATTATAGACTACTCAGATAATGTGATAAGATTTATATGTTGAATCGTTTCTATCTTTATTTATTTTACAATGATATATTTTTGAACATCTATAATTTAGTTACAATGGACGCCCAACTGGGCATATGATATGTCACCATATACCTGAAAAAGGGAGTCTATAGAATGATGGGAGATGTGTGGTTAAAAAGAGAGCAATTTTTTGGTAAAATTTTTTTTAGTAAAAATTTTTTTTTTTTTGTCTTACAAAATTATCTTAGCCATGTAGTCTTGTTTTAAATTTGTGTGTGATGATGTTTAATATGATTTAATTTTCATTGATGATGATAAAATGGGTACAGCCATAAAACAGCTTAGTTTTGTTTTTCTCAATTTTGAAAATAGATGTATATCACAACTTAAGACAGTGGTGAAATAATTTTTTTTGAAACATTAGAATGATTTATTGCCAGATAGGATAGGCATAGTCATAGTGATGAATTATGGGATAGTAGTCTCATGTGTGTTTGGGGAGTTCATTTTGTAAAAAGTCTATGATTTTGGAGGTTGGATTGGATATTTGATTGTTGGAGTTTGGTTGATTAGATTGCAGTTTTGATGCTGAGTGGAGAGTTTTGTCATTGCCTTGAGAATGCTAAGTATTCATGTAACCCATAAATGATCAAACCCATTCACTGCTCCAACCCAATTTATAAGTTATCTTTATTTTATCATGAAGCAGTTAACAGCAGTCCTGCCATGATATCAGCCTATAAGTCTCCAAGAGAGAGAGAGCACAGCATAGTTTTCCAATCCAGTTTATGTTATCCTTATTTTATCATGAAGCAGTTAACAGCAGTCCTGCCATGATATCAGCCTATAAGTCTCCAAGAGAGAGAGAGCATGGCATAGTTTTCCAATCCAGTTTATAAGTGATGTTATTCTTATTTTATCATGAAGCAGTTAACAGCAGTCCTGCCATGATATCAGCCTATAAGCCTCCAAGACAGAGAGCAAGGCTTCATTTTCTGTAATCTATAATAAGCAGGGCATTCTTTGATACTTGCCACATAAGACTCCAAGAGAGAGAGCAAGGCATAGTTTATCTACTTTAGCCCCTAAGACTTAAAAATACTTCTTTTATTGCAACAGAGTTTGCAACATTCAATCAAGGGTTGTGGTAGTTAATAGTGATTGAATTGGGATGATCTTCTGAGTGCTCGTGATGCATTGTGTGATTATAGTGCTGTGACTGAATTCTTTTATTTATCTCAAGATTGTGAACTGCTAGTCATTCTGTGGACTGTCAATATCTGTCAGATCTCTAGGGGAATAGATGGATATATAATTTGGGCTATTACAGACAGACATGCACTATATAGACTATTATTGTGTGATTCATTGAATGAGGAATATTAAATAATTTTTTTTTGTATTTGTAATGCATAGTAAAGCCAGGTGAAAAAGCAAATCAGTCGATCAGTCAGAGATGGGTGTCAGACAGGGAAGTGATGTGAGTGTTTTTGGTGGTCAGGGAAGCACAGATGGGATATATTGAATATATTGAAGGTTTGATAAAATGAATAAAGGTGAAATAGAGGTGATGGAAGAGATGATGTCATGTTTGATCCAAAGTTTCGAACAAAGGATATGTCAATCTATAGAGAAAATTACAAAAAGTATAATAGAAGATAGTCAAAGATTAGAAGATAATGCTGAAACCTTTTTAGAAGATAGAGCTAGGAGAGGTGTGTGAATATGTTAGAATTGTAAAACAGGAAGGTAAGCAGAGCTCACTAGTGTTAAAAGATAAGCCAGATAGTCAGACCACTGAGAATAAAGACAGGAATGAGAAATTAGATGAAAAAGTAGATAAACCAGCTAGTACACTGATAGAGGATAAGTCCCAAGAAGTAGATAGGCCAATAGAAGCCATAAAACCAAATCTCTCAGTAAAAAGAATACATGAGGTGATGACCAAAGAGCAGATTGGGATAGATCATGAAGTGAAAAGAAGAAAGAGAGTGGGAGGAAAAACTTCATGCACCAGATAAGGTGATTGAGTTAAGAGAGGCAACAGGGGGATGAAACCAGATATTTTAGAAAGAGAGCAAAAGTTTCAACAATCTATAGTTCTCAATCTATAACTAACCAGCATGTGTGGTTTCATAGATCTATCTTCTTAAATAGATTAGAGATACCTTATATATGGTACAGAGAATCTATCTCTGAAAAATTTAAATACTCAGTGTATATCGTACAGAGAATCAATCTCTGAAAAATTTAACTGCTCTGAAGAAGTCAAACATAGGTTATATCTGGTACAGAGAGTCAATCTCTTTGAAAAAGTTAAAAGTAAATTATATTTGGTACAGAGAATCAATCTCTCTGAAAAGTTTAAATGTCCATTATATATGGTACAAAGAAACAATGTCTCTAGAAAATTTAAAAATGCCTTATATATGGTACACAGAGTCAACCTTTCTAGAAAATTTCAAAATAAATTATAGGTGGCACAGAGAGATCAATCTCTCTGGAAAATTTAAGTGTGCCTTATATATGGTACAGAGAGTCAATCTCTGAAAATTTTAAAGGCATATTACGTATGGTACCAAAAGTCCATATTTCTAAATGGAGTCTGTAATAGGAGGTTAGATAAAATAAATTCTCTGGATATATTTTATAAATATCCAGTCAATATGAAAAATGGCCATATTAAAAATGGACTGGATGTACATGTGCAACTTTATGCAGACTGCAATATGATTTAAAAAGAAAAGGGCCATTCCAAATTACTATAAAAAAAATAGGAGAGAATGCTTTTATGCTTGCTACTCTTGATGGGAATAAGGGAACCTATAATGCTAGGAGTTTGATCCCTTATACTCCAGCAGAGTAGCCTGGCAAAGATCTCCAAATAAATTACCTTTAAGATTTCTAATGAAAAGGGGGTTTGGAGGCATCTAGATGATGTTTACCAGTAGTTAAAAAAATTTTTTATTATTATTAGTGTGTTTATTATTATTAGTGTTATTTTATTAGTTATAATTTTCTTATTAGATATAGTTAAAACAAAGGTGCTGATGATTTTATTCGAAGGGGGGGATGTTGTGCCATTACAATTTAGTCATTAGCTAAATTTGTAGTAATGTGCATAAAAGAAAATGTAAAACAAAAATCATCATCACATTTTTATATAAAAAGGAAGCTGTAGGGCATCCAAGTTTAAACCGTACAAGATCCAGTTCTAAAAGCTTAAGATAGAAAGAGAGGGGGACAACAGTTATATTCTTTAATTGTTTGTGTGTTGATAGAAAACTCAAAAAGAGTAGTACACACAGTTAATTAGTCAGTATTTATTTTTTTTTGTTAAAAAATAAAGTTATAACGCATATGTATAGGCAGTGTGTGTTATAAAAGCTATTTAGTTAGTCACTTTTAAATTACACATATTAACTTTCTTTAAAACTAACCTACACTTGCTAAATTTTAATATCTTATTCTATACTTCTATTTTTGCTTTTCTATAACTGTAATTTGGATTTACAAGCTAGGGATTTAATTTTAAATATTAGGGTTATAATTACTAAGCTAACAATTAGATTATTTAATGTCAGTTTATACATGATTTGAATGGTGGAGTGTGTGTGTTACATCACATAAATATATCTACATTTATTAAATATTGAGAGAAAAAGAAGAAAATCTGTTATATAAATATATCTACATTTATTAAATATTGAGAGAAAAAGAAGAAAATCTGTTATATTTTTTTTTTCTTACTCAACAATTTTTTTTGTATTATAAGGGTTGTTTTTCTTTAAAAACTTAGAGATTATGTGAGAAGTCTAATTTTAAAAATGTCTTATCTTAAGATCAAAAGAAAGAAGCCCAAATTTGAGATGTTACATAGGTGTAAAAAAGGATTAAGACTATTTTTTCTGTCAAAACCAAAGTTTGTCTGAAAACCAGGTGTGTGATTTTTTTTAATGTTCCTAAAAGAGATTGCACTCTCTAGCTAAAAATGAATTGGTCAAAAATAGAAATAAAAAAAATCGGATATAAAAGCAGTCTGGAAAATCAGTTGACATTATTATTATAGAGACTTTTGAAATTATTGAAACTAAAGCAGACAACATTTTTAATTCTGCTAGATAATCTTTTTTTTTTTTTAAAAAAAAATCATTTTTTTAATATCAAGCTTTGAATATTGAAAATATAAGGATGGTGGGCTAGGAACAATATATATTTTTCCATCTGTCTACCAGACTCATCATCAACTAGCACATCACATAGGAAAGAAAAGGTGTCTTGTCTGGAAAATAATATTCTACACCTTTCAAATGACTGAGAGAATTAAGATGTTTTTTAAATAGAAAGAAGAAAACATTCATCTGCATTTGGAGGTGATCAGGAAAAAGAGTAATCTACTGATAAATAACTGAAGAGTTTAAATCCAAGAAAAATTATAAATGTGAAAACAACTGCTATACTTCATCCACTAAAAGAATCATGTTTGACAGGAAGAGAAAAAAAAGTTAATATAGTGATTTCCAAATTGTCCACTAAAGCAAATAACCTCAATAGGATCATCATCATCAAATAATTATACACCTTAAGAAAGAGATTGTTCCAAAGAAACATGGAAATTGTTGCTGTCAAAGATAGACATTTGAACAAGATAAATTTGAATCATTGGAAGTCATGGCCAAAGAATGGAACTGGTAATATGAATTTTTTTTATGTTTTCTTTATGATATCAGAGACTTAGTAAAATTTTAGCAACAAAGTGGTATATTTTTGTTTAAAGAACTTTTAAAACAACCAAGATCAATTGAAACCAAGAATTTCTTAATAATGATAAACATAGGCTTCGTTAATGATTTTATATGTACTAAAATTATGATTGTCTCTTAACTTAAAGTTATGAAATGTTATTAATATGTAACATATTTTTTTTTTGTTATTATTATTTTGTTTTAAATAATATTTTTGTTATTATGGGGATAAAACATGCACATACATAATAATAGAATACTTGTTGCATATATGTAATTGTGTGTGAATGTAAAACAATAGGCAATATTAGGAATATTAGAGTATTGTGTTTTAAGTTAAAGCTATTTCAGAGGGTAGAAGGGAGGGGGAGAAAAATAATTTAAAACTTGTTTCTAAAACTTGCTCTTTACTAACATTTATTTTTGTCATTCTACCTTACATGTTAGATTTATAAAGGTATGAAAAAAGAGTGTTTATTTTTTTTTTGAGACATTTTCATGTGGAGTGAAAATCATGGTCAATGTGACATCCAATTTGAAATACATTTACGGGAAAGGGGGAAGAATTTAAAATTAATGTTATGATTTTAAAACAGTCTATTATGATTATTGTATTTTCATGTATGTCTAGAAATTTTTATGTATATGTTAGAAATGCAGCAATAAATATTAGTTTATTCTATTAAACGAGGCGTATATATTTCATTAAGAGTAGTTTTTATTAAGTGTGATCATTCATCATCAAGGTGAATATTAGCTATTTAAGTTCCAATTAGATATACTAAAATTAAGCAATAATTTTTGAATTTCTTTATAAAAATTAGGTTTATGATTAGGCTTAGTCCTAAAGCTGTGGTTAACCATTATCGTTATTATTATCATCGTCATCATCATGTTTTAATTAATGAGCTGTTTAAATGTTTAAAGGCCATAAATAAATATTGATTTCTTCTTATTATTATAATAACCACCACTCCATCATCTATGTCATGCCAGGATGAGTGAATTGCCATCTAAATGAATCATATAATCTGAGCTAGTAAAACTTATAAAAAAATATTAAAACACATTTATTATGTAAGATCTAGGAGATGATTACTGTCTGATAAATCTTGTATACTCCAATTTAGTTTAAAGATGTTTTATATTTCCCAAAATATTAATGCATACAGTGATACAGTGATATGGGTCTAAAAGCAAAAATCCTCCATTTTTATTAGAAATAAAGTACCAAAAAGGGATTCAAACCTGGTAGATGTGAAAAGTTATAAATATAACTTTGTCTAGGTCCAGCTAACCTAGTGGCGCCCTGATAGACCATATTCACTTGTTGTTCATGTAGATATGCACTTGAGATCCAACCAAGAGATAAGGATATATTGAGAGATATTTGATTGAGTTACCAGTGTACTCACTCACTTGATTTTCATATACCTGAGTTATAATAGTTTGTTCTGAATAATAATTGCTTATAGTTTGATCTACTTGTTTATTGAGGATACAATGCCTGCCTAACTAGAGTTTGAAATAGGCCAGACACCTTAAATGACTAGTCTACAGGCATTATTGTTTGTAGTTATTGATACTGTAATATCTTTAATTTCTAATTATAGAAATATGTTTAATTTATTCCTACTCATCATTTTAATATTTATTTACTATTATAGCTACTATCCAGGAGTATGTTTCATTTAATCCAACGTTATTTTAAATATTATAATCTTATACATTATAGACTACTCAGATAATGTGATAAGATTTATATGTTGAATCGTTTCTATCTTTATTTATTTTACAATGATATATTTTTGAACATTCTTATAATTTAGTTACAATGGACGCCCAACTGGGCATATGATGTGTCACCATATACCTGAAAAAGGGAGTCTGTAGAATGATGGGAGATGTGTGGTTAAAAAGAGAGCAATTTTTTGGTAAAATTTTTTAGTAAAATTTTTTTTTTTTTGTTTTACAAAATTATCTTAGCCATGTAGTCTTGTTTTAAATTTGTGTGTGATGATGTTTAATATGATTTAATTTTCATTGATGATGATAAAATGAGTAAATCCATAAAACAGCTTAGTTTTTTTTTCCCAATTTGGAAAATAGATGTATATCACAACTTAAGACAATGGTGAAATAATTTTTTTTTTGAAAGATTAAAATAATTTATTGCCAGATAGGATAGGCATAGTCATGATGATGAATTATGGGACAGTAGTCACATGTGTGTTTGGGGAATTCATTTTGTAAAAAGTCTATGATTTTGGAGGTTGGACTGGATATTTGATCGTTGGAGTTTGGTTGGTTAGATTGCAGTTTTGATGATGAGTGGAGAGTTTTGTCATTGCCTTGAGAATGCTATGTATTCATGTAACCCATGAATGATCAAACCCATTCACTGCTCCAACCCAATTTATAAGTTATCTTTATTTTATCGTGAAGCAGTTAACAGCAGTCCTGCCATGATATCAGCCTATAAGTTTCCAAGAGAGCACAGCATAGTTTTTCAATCCAGTTTATGTTATCCTTATTTTATCATGAAGCAGTTAACAGCAGTCCTGCCATGATATCAGCCTATAAGTCTCCAAGAGAGAGAGAGCACAGCATAGTTTTCCAATCCAGTTTATAAGTGATGCTATTTTATTTTATCATGAAGCAGTTAACAGCAGTCTTGCCATGATATTAGCCTATCAGCCGCCAAGACAGAGAGCAAGGCTTCATTTTCTGTAGTCCATAATAAGCAGGGCATTCTTTGATACTTGCCACATAAGACTCCAAGAGAGAGAGCAAGGCATAGTTTATCTACTTTAGCCCCTAAGACTTAAAATAATTTCTTTTATTGCAACAGAGTTTGCAACATTCAATCAAGGGTTGTGGTAGTTAATAGTGATTGAATTGGGATGATCTTCTGAGTGCGCGTGATGCATTGTGTGATTATAGTGCTGTGACTGAATTCTTTTATTTATCTCATGATTGTGAACTGCTAGTCATTCTGTGGACTGTCAGTATCAGTCAGATCTCTAAGGGAATAGATGAATGTATAATTTGGGCTATTGCAGACAGACATGCACTATATAGACTATTGTTGTGTGATTCATTGAATGAGGAATATTAAATAATTTTTTTTTGTATTTGTAATGCATAGTAAAGCCAGGTGAAAAAAGCAAATCAGTCGATCGGTCAGAGATAGGTGTCAGACAGGGAAGTGATGTGTGTGTTTTTGGTGGTCAGGGAAGCACAGATGGGATATATTGAATATATTGAAGGTTTGATAAAATGAATAAAGGTGAAATAGAGGTGATGGAAGAGATGATGTCATGTTTGATCCAAAGTTTCGAACAAAGGATATGTCAATCTATAGAGAAAATTACAAAAAGTATAATAGAAGATAGTCAAAGATTAGAAGATAATGCTGAAACCTTTTTAGAAGATAGAGCAGGAGAGGTGTGTGAATATGTTAGAATTGTAAAACAGGAAGGTAAGCAGAGCTTACGAGTGTTAAAAGATAAGCCAGATAGCCAGACCTCTGAGAATAAAGACAGGAATGAGAAATTAGATGAAAAAGTAGATAAATCAGCTAGTACACTGATAGAGGATAAGTCTCATGAAGTAGATAGGCCAATAGAAGCCATAAAATCAAATCTCTCAGTAAAAAGAATACATGAGGTGATGACCAAAAAGCAGATTGGGATAGATCATGAAGTGAAAAGAAGAAGAGAGTGGGAGGAAAAACTTCATGCACTAGACAAGGTGATTGAGTTAAGAGAGGCAACAGGGGGGATGAAACCAGATATTTTAGAAAGAGAGCAAATGTTTCCACAATCTATAGTTCTCAAACCAGCATGTGTGGTTTTATAGATCTATATTTTTAAATAGATTAGAGATACCTTATATATGGTACAGAGAATCTATCTCTGAAAAATTTAAATACTCAGTGTATATCGTACAGAGAATCAATCTCTGAAAAATTTAACTGCTCTGTAGAAGTCAAACATAAGTTATATCTGGTACAGAGAGTCAATCTCTTTGAAAAAGTTAAAAGTAAATTATATTTGGTACAGAGAATCAATCTCTGAAAAGTTTAAATGTCCATTATATATGGTACAAAGAATCAATGTCTCTAGAAAATTTAGCTGTGCCTTATGTATGGTACAGAGAGTCAACCTTTCTAGAAAATTTAAAAATAAATCATATGTGGCCCAGAGAATCAACCTCTCTGGAAGATTTAAGGATGAATTATATATGGTATAGACAGTCAATCTCTGAAAATTTTAAAGGCATATTATGTATGGTACCAAGAGTCCATATTTCTAAATGGAGTTTGTAATAGGAGGTTATATAAAATAAATCCCCCAGATATGTTTTATAAATATCCAGTCAAGATGAAAAATGGCCATATTAAAAATGGACTGGATGTACATGTGCAATTTTATGCAGACTGCAATATGATTTGAAAAGAAAAGGGTCATTCCAAATTATTATAAAAAAAATAGGAGAGAATGCTTTTATGCTTACTACTCTTGATGGGAATAATGGAACCTATAATTCTAGGAGCTTGATCCCTTATCCACCAGCAGAGTAGCCTGGCAAAGATCTCCAAATAAATTACCTTTTAGATTTCCAATGAAAAGGGGGGTTCGGTAGGCATCTAGATGATGTTTACAAGTAGTTAAAAAAATTTTTTTATTATTATTAGTGTGTTTATTATTATTAGTGTTATTTTGTTAGTTATAATTTTCTTATTAATATAGTTAAAACAAAAGTACTGATGATTTTATTTGAAGGGGGGAATGTTGTGCCATTACAATTTAGTCAGTAGCTAAATTTGTAGTAATGTGCATAAAGGAAAATGTAAAACAAAAATCATCATCACATTTTTATATAAAAAGGAAGCTGTAGGGCATCCAAGTTTAAACCCTACAAGATTCAATTCTTAAAACTTAAGATAGAGAGTGGGACAACAGTTATATTCTTTATTTGTTTGTGTGTTGATAGAAAACTCAAAAAGAGTAGTACTCACAGTTAATTAGTCAGTATTTAATTTTTTTTGTTAAAAAATAACGTTATAATGCATATGTATAGGCAGTGTGTGTTATAAAAGCTATTTAGTTAGTCACTTTTAAATTACACATATTAACTTTCTTTAAAACTAACCTACACTTGCTAAATTTTAATATCTTATTCTATACTTCTATTTTTGCTTTTCTATAACTGTAATTTGGATTTACAAGCTAGGGATTTAATTTTAAATATTAGGGTTATAATTACTAAGCTAACAATTAGATTATTTAATGTCAGTTTATACATGATTTGAATGGTGGAGTGTGTGTGTTACATCACATAAATATATCTACATTTATTAAATATTGAGAGAAAAAGAAGAAAATCTGTTATATAAATATATCTACATTTATTAAATATTGAGAGAAAAAGAAGAAAATCTGTTATATTTTTTTTTTCTTACTCAACAATTTTTTTTGTATTATAAGGGTTGTTTTTCTGTTAAAAACTTAGAGATGATGTGAGAAGTCTAATTTTAAAAATGTCTCATCTTAAGATCAAAAGAAAGAAGCCCAAATTTGAGATGTTACATAGGTGTAAAAAAGGATTAAGACTATTTTTTCTGTCAAAACAAAAGTTTGTCTGAAAACCAGGTGTGTGATTTTTTTAATGTTCCTAAAAGAGATTGCACTCTCCAGCTAAAAATGAATTGCTCAAAAATAGAAATAAAAAAAATCGGATATAAAAGCAGTCAGGAAAATCAGTTGACATTATTATTATAGAGACTTTTGAAATTATTGAAACTAAAGCAGACAACATTTTTAATTCTGCTAGATAACCTTTTTTTTTAAAAAAAAAAAAATCATTTTTTTATTATCAAGCTTTGAATATTGAAAATATAAGAATGGCGGGCTAGGAAAAATATATATTTTTCCGTCTGTCTACCAGACTCATCATCAACTAGCACATCATATAGGAAAGAAAAGATATCTTGTCTGGAAAATAGTATTCTACACCTTTCAACTGACTGAGAGAAATAAGATGTTTTTAAATAGAAAGAAGAAAACATTCATCTGCATTTGGAGGCGATCAGGAAAAAGAGTAATCTACTGATAAATAACTGATAAATATTAAATCATCAAGTCCAATTAATTGTTCCAGTAACTGAGTTTAAATCCAAGCAAAATTATAAATGTGAAAACAACTGCTATACTTTACCCACTAAAAGAATCATGCTTGACAGAAAGAGAAGAAAAGTTAATATAGTGATTTCCAAATTGTCTACTAAAGCAACTAACCTCAATAGGATCATCATCATCAAATAATTATACACCTTAAGAAAGAGATTGTTCCAAAGAAACATGGAAATCGTTGCTGCCAAAGATAGACATTTGAACAAGATAAATTTGAATCATTGGAAGTCGCGGCCAAAGAATGGAACTGGTAATATGAATTTTTTTTATGTTTTCTTTATGATATCAGAGACTCAGTAAAATTTTAGCAACAAAGTGGTATATTTTTGCTTAAAGAACTTTTAAAGCAACCAAGTTCAATTGAAAACAAGAATTTCTTAATAACGATGAACATAGGCTTCGTTAATGATTTTATATGTACTAAAATTATGATTGTCTCTTAACTTAAAGTTATGAAATGTTATTAATATGTAACATATTTTTTTGTTATTATTATTTTGTTTTAAATAATATTTTTGTTATTATGGGGATAAAACATGCACATACATAATAATAGAATACTTGTTGCATATATGTAATTGTGTGTGAATGTAAAACAATAGGCAATATTAGGAATATTAGAGTATTGTGTTTTAAGTTAAAGCTATTTCAGAGGGTAGAAGGGAGGGGGAGAAAAATAATTTAAAACTTGTTTCTAAAACTTGCTCTTTCCAATTTTACTAACATTTATTTTTGTCATTCTAGCTTACATGTTAGATTTATAAAGGTATGAAAAAAAAGAGTGTTTATTTTTTTTTTTTTGAGACATTTTCGTGTGGAGTGAAAATTATGGTCAATGTGATATCCAATTTGAGATACATTTACGAGAAAGGGGGAAGAATTTAAAATTAATGTTATGATTTTAAAACAGTCGATTATGATTATTGTTGTTATTGTTAATATAAATTTTCATGTATGTCTAGAAATTTTTATGTATATGTTAGAAATGCAGCAATAAATATTAGTTTATGAGTAGTCTTTATTAAGTGTGATAATTCATCATCAATGTGAATATTAGCTATTTAAGTTCCAATTAGATATACTAAAATTAAGCAATAATTATGAATTTCTTTATAAAAATTAGGTTTATGATTAGGCTTAATCCTAAAGCTGTGGTTAACCATTATCGTTATCATTATCATCGTCATCGTTGTCATAACGTTTTAATTAATGAGCTGTTTAAATGTTTAAAGGCCATAAATAAATATTGATTTCTTCTTATTATTATAATAACCACCACTCCATCATCTATGTCATGCCAGGATGAGTGAATTGCCATCTAAATGAATCATATAATCTGAGCTAGTAAAACTTATAAAAAAATATTAAAACACATTTATTATGTAAGATCTAGGAGATGATTACTGTCTGATAAATCTTGTATACTCCAATTTAGTTTAAAGATGTTTTATATTTCGCAAAATATTAATGCATACAGTGATACAGTGATATGGGTCTAAAAGCAAAATTCCTCCATTTTTATTAGAAATAAAGTACCAAAAAGGGATTCAAACCCAGTACATGTGAAAAGGTTATAAATATAACTTTGTCTAGGTCCAGTTAACCTAGTGGCGCCCTGATAGACCATATTCACTTGTTGTTCATGTAGATATGCACTTGAGATCCAACCAAGAGATAAGGATATATTGAGAGATGTTTGATTAATTTACCAGTGTACTCACTCACTTGATTTCCATATACCTGAGTTATAATAGTTTGTTCTGAATAATAATTGCTTATAGTTTGATCTACTTGTTTATTGAGGATACAATGCCTGCCTAACTAGGATTTGAAATAGGTCAGACACCTTAAATGACTAGTCTACAGGCATTATTGTTTATAGTTATTGATACTGTGATATCTTTAATTTCTAATTATAGAAATATGTTTAATTTATTCCTACTCATCATTTTAATATTTATTTACTATTATAGCTACTATCCATGAGTATGTTTCATTTAATCCAACGTTATTTTAAATATTATGATTTATATATTATAGACTACTCAGATAATGTGATAAGATTTATATGTTGAATCGTTTCTACCTTTATTTATTTTACAATGATATATTTTTGATCATGTTAATTTTAGTTACAATATATATATATATATTTTTGATCATGTTAATTTTACAATATATATATAACGGAAATAAACTAGACTGTATATAATAGTTAATTACGGTTATATTTCTAATTTTTATTATTACAATAGTTTTAATTAATGGACACTTTATTTGTTTTAAAAATTTATATATATATTGCTTAATGATAAATTCAAATGCCTAAATAATAAACTAACAAACAAAATCTTATTTCACATGTTTATAAATATGTACCAAAACTTTTTATTTAGAACAGTATTTTTAAAAAAATCAGCTTAGAAGATGTATTAGAACTGTGAGCAGTACTATTATTTAATTATTTTATTAGTGACTTACTCAATATACTAATCAGTATAAAATTAATAAATAAATATTTTCAAGTTTTTTTTTTTTTTTAAACAAAAGGCATATCTTTTACACTTATTTATATAAATCAGAGAAATTGTGCAAAATTTTGGCGCCTATTGCCAGGAAAAGAAATAGCCCATTCTTAAAAAAAAAAAAAAAACATCAGATATTTTTATACTTTTTATTTCAATACAATAACATACTTTTACTATAATTTTATTTTCTGAGATTTTCTTTGAACAAAATTATCTATTATGAAAGATGTGTCAAAGATATCTAGTAGTTCATGACAGAAATTTGCTGTTGAATAGCATTTTGTATTTCAAAGGCTTCTAAGAAATTCAATTTTACTAGATTTTTTTTACATGCAGTACTTTTTTTATTATAATTTTTATTTTAATAAAAATTTTAATCGATTAAAAATATATATTTTTAATCTAACCAGAATTACTGTAAAAAAGTAATGAAGCATTATTTTGAATTTATCACATGACTAGAAATGCTTGTGGGATATTGTTAATATCAGTACTTGAAATAAAATTTGTCACAAGATACATAGAAAATCACAGGAAATCACAGGTGTTTTGCAAAGTTATTTTTTTGCACGAATATTAGGTAATTAAAAAATATAAAAATATGTCAAAAATATTTTTTATGTCTCTGTCATTTCCAATTTTTTTAAAAATGTTTTTTAATAACATATTTTTCAATTAAAAATCTCAATTTTTGCACCTATAACTGGGGTTACATTGGCCATAGTCTCACTATTTGATTGATAAAAATAAAATATTGTTATATTAATGATAACATGTAAATTATTAAATAAAAAAATTATTCAACATTAATAATGCAACAGTAAAACAATAACATATATATATAAAATTTTAATGGTAAATACAATATTGTAGTTTAAATTCTTTTGTAGCACTTTCGATTATGTGGTAATCCTTGTCAGCTTTAACTGAATTTCAAATTTTTTAAACTTAATGTTACATATATTTCCATAAGAAATTCAGTTAAAGCTGACGAGGATTACCACGTAATCGAAAGCACCAAAAAAGAGTTTAATCTATCATATTGTATTTACCGTTAATTTTTTATATATATATATAATATTTTATGATGGGTACTGTATTTTTACACATATATATATATGAAAAGGAAAAATCACTCAACTTATATCTGTAATATTAATTTAGATCCAAAAGTAATTGAATATATATAGGTGTGTTTGGGTATGCATGTACAAAATAAAGAAATTATCAAACTTTCAGTTAGAAAATTTTTTTTTTATAAGTAACTTATCCAATAAAAACTAAGGTCAGAATATTAAAAAACTTGCTCATATTTTATTATTATTTAAAAAATTTGGATGGAATATAACTCTTTTTGAATTACTGGGAAGTTTTAATAATTTTTCTTCAATATTTTGTCTTATTTGGATACCTACATATATATGGTATTCTGCTTCAAGCAAAACTGAAGTGGTGCCTTAGCTGTATTATACTAATTTTCTTTCAATTTTGTTTCTTTATCAACCAATATTGGATAGTTAGTTATAATGGCCATAATTTACTATCTAAAAAAGTGATCTTTTTGAAAAATTTTTGCTACTTAGTAATTTTCCAATCTTATGTGAATCCTTAGATTTAGACGTGGCAGGGTAGTACTTGAATCACTATATCTACTATGTCATAATGTTCCTTCAAAAATGAATATAAATATATACTGTGTATGTGCAGTTAATTTTGTTAAAGGCAATCATATTTGGAGTGGCATCTTTTTGTCAAAAGTGTATCAATTATAAAATGAATTTTCTCATATATGTGTTTATATAGATAATTTTCTAACCAAAAAGAGTTCCAGTGGATGAAATGTTTATGTTAGTTTGCCTTACTTGGTATTCTAAAAAACTTAGTTTAATATTAGTAAATATTCTTTCACAATTCTAATTTAAATAAACAGTAAACTAACAATAAAGTAAAACTTCCTTGTAAGTACTTCTAATTAAAGTCAATGTCAAATCCTTTTCTACCAATACTTTTTTTATTGCAAAATGTATTTTATAGAGATGAAAATACTATGGAATACTTCTTACTGGACAGCATTTCTCTCCAAAAGTATTGCATTTTTATCACTGACATCATTTGCTCACATAATCAGCCTCATTAATAGCACATATAGAGGCCTGTTTTTGATAATAAAAATCTTCACCATTTTTTTTTCCTTTTGATTTACAAAATGTTACATAATTTTTTAATCCTATATCACATATAAGGTAAAATTTAGTTTTTCTAAACAAATAAGATAATATTAAAATGAAAAGTTAAATCCATGCACCAGGGAATAATTTTACCACTACCTAGAAGTTGGTCCCATGCACAATCCATAGTGACTTTACTACTTTTTTATTTTATTATTATCAAAAAACTAGTGTATAAAATATAACTCTGTGAATAGTTTGATGAAATAAGCTATTTTAAAACTAATTACTTTTGATTTCTGTTTTAAAGATTGAATCATAGCTATCTATATTTTGTCATGTTTTGTTGATAAGCTTTGATTTCAATAGAATATGTATTAATTTACTGAACTATAAATGCACAGGGTTTTTTACATGTACATATGTTTAGTACAGATACCTTTTTGTGTGTATAGTATGCATATATAAATTGAAATTATTATGTAAAAAATTTAAAAACATAATAAAAATGTAGTTATTAGTAATAAATTGAGAAAGCACATACACATATATATTTACTATATGTGTTCATACATTCATATTCATTCTAAAAATAAAAATAATAAAAACTTTAGTATATCCTTTTTCATTAATAACTATTTTTTCCTTTATAAAAATGCTTATAATAATTTTATCATTAGCAAACTTCTCTAATTATTTTGATGTTTTTTTAAAATCCACATTGACATTAGAATCTATATGTTAGTCTGTTCTTGTTATTATCTATTTTAATATCTCAGTTAAATATTCCAGGCTTTAAACTTTCTGATAAATTCAATATTGTTGTTGTTGTTGTTATTATTATTATTATTATTATTATTATTATTATTATTATTATTATTATTATTATTATTATTATTATTATCATCATCATCATCATTATTATTATTATTATTACATCAGTAAAAAAACAAAAGAGTACATCAAGAAACAAATGTTACAATTATTATTATGAGTATGGTTCTCCAATTAATTCAATTGTCTATTAATGGATTAGAATGGGATGGCACTTGAATGAGATGAGTCCAGTGTTGGATTCAATCTCAATTGTTTTGAATTTTAGAGTTCCACAAAATGATTATATTCTCATTCAATTAAGATGGTGTAAATCTGTATGTTGTTTGTTTTTGTCTCATTAAAACATTTGACAATGTAAAGCATAATTCTCTAATAGATAAATTGAGAAAGCTAATAACAAAAAAGAATATCATACATATAACAAAACAACATCCATCCAACAGAGAAGATTTTGTTATGAATATGAAAGAAAGATGCTTTCTATTTAAAAACAATGAATTACTCACAGAAATATTTTATCATTTATATTATTCAATGTTTTTCTGTATGATTTTCAATAGGCGATAATCAAATGATCATTACTGTTTTATGCAGATGATTACAGTTTTCAAACAGATACATATCTATGAAGATTTTGGTAATATGTAGGCAAAGTTTAATTTTTTATTTACAAAACATGTTTTGGGGGATTATCAGAGTCTATCGTGCATGATATATTATTGGTGGTGAAATGTTCTTGTTAGAGGGGGTTGTGTAGGTTGGTGAATGACAGTTGTGGCTGATTATTCATTGCATGGGTAATATATTTTTTTAATAAAAAAAGTTATTTTAATTTGTTGAGTTGTACTTAATATTTATATGTATTTCATTCTTACTTGGAAAAAAGTGCATTTTGGGATTTTTTTCTGGATTGACACACAGAAACTTATGAAACTTTGAACTAGCTCTTGAAGAATTTACTACAGGTCACATGACTTGGTGTTTGACTTTATTTAGATGTTATTGTTGAGAAAATGTTTGTTTTCTGGAAATTTTCCATGATTACTTTTTTTGACAAACAAAAATTATCTTTATTTGTTGAATTGTACTTAATATCTATGTATATTCGATTTTTATTTGGAAAAAAGTGCATTTTGAGGATTTTTCTGGGTTCAAACATGGAGACTTATGAAACTTTGAAGTAGCTCTTCTAGAGTTTGCTGTGGGTCATATGACTAGGTAGTCACCATTTTAATAAATTTTGTCATTAAGAAAATGTTTGTTTTCTGAGATATTTCCGTGATTAATTATTTTTGTCAAAGAAAAACAATTTTCACTGGTTGAATTGTACTTAATATCTATGTATATTTGATTCTTACTTGTAAAAAAATGCATTTTGAAATTTTTTTTATTCAGTCATGGAGACTGATGAAACCTTGAAGTAACTGTTTTTATTGTTATTGTTGTAATTATTATTATTATTATTATTATTATTATTATTATTATTATTATTATTATTATTATTATTATTATTATTATTATTATTATTATTATTATTATTATTATTATTATTATTATTATTATTATTATTATTATTATTATTATTATTATTATTATTATTATTATTATTATTATTATTATTATTATTATTATTATTATTATTATTATTATTATTATTATTATTATTATTATTATTATTATTATTATTATTATTATTATTATTATTTTTCTTCTTCTTGTTCTCTTGTAAAGAAACCTTTATCAAATCAATTTAAATTTATAAAACCCAATGATAATTTGATTAAAGTAGAAAATAATGAAAAATGTGTTGCTGACTTGTTTAATAATTTTTTTTCAGATCTGTCAATAGATAGAACACCAGTACAAGAATTGTCTTTTGTGGATTCTTGTTTAAATTCTTTTTTGTGTACAGATGTTACTGATTTGGATTTGTCTGGTAAAATTGATCTCTTAAAGAATTTTCATTCAGCTGGTCTAGATAAGTTAACACCAAAGATTCTTAAGGAAAATAAGTCAGCTTTCATACCTGTTCTTGTTTATTTGTTTAATCTTTCCTTAAATGCTGGCTTGTTTCCTACTTGTTTGAAAGTTGGTTTTATTACACCTGATTTTAAAAAGGGTGATCCTGTACAGCTTGACAATTATAGACCGATTTCTATTATATCTGTAATATCCAAATTGTTAGAGATGGTGGTTAAAGAGAAAATGATATCATTTTTATCTAAAAATAATATTTTATCTGAACATCAATATGGATTTATTTCTGGTAGAAGTACCTTGGACACTTTCTATAGTCATGTAAACAATTTGACAACTTCACTAGATAAGGATTTTAAAACTGTTGCTATTTATTTAGACTTGTCTAAGGTATTTGACTCTGTATCTCACAAAATTTTACTTAAGCATTTATATTCATATGGTTTTCATGGTGGATTTATTTCGTGGTTTGCGAGTTACTTAAAGGATAGAAAACAAGCAACAAATATTTCTGGTGTTGTAAGCTTTTTTATAACAGTTAACCATGGTGTACCACAAGGTTCAGTTTTGGGTCCCATTTTATTTATAATTTATATAAATGATTTATTTTCTTTACTTTTAGAATCTAAGATTTATGGTTTTGCAGATGATATTGCTTTATCTTATGCTGCAGTTTCATATAATTTTGTTGAAAAAATAATTAATGATGATTTAATTCTAATTAGTAAATGGTTAGCATTTAATAATTTATCAATTAATCTGAGTAAAACAAAAGCTATTAATTTTTCTTATAAGTCAAATATTCATTCGCTTAACATTACTATTTGTAATAAGTATTTTTGGCATTGTAATAGCACTTGTACTTGCCCTAACATTTCATTTGTTGATAATATCTGCTATCTAGGCATTTTTATTGACTCCAGACTATCTTGGTCAAACCATATTGACTTTCTTTGTTCTCATTTATTTAAATTAAATTATATGTTTTTTTACTTATCTAAATTTTTTCCTCGGTCAGCTTTGATTACTTTATATATTTCTTCTTATCAAAGCTTATTATGTTATAATATATCAGTTTGGGGGAACTGTCCTACTTTTGCAATGACTACTTTGTCTGTTTTACAGAATTATACAATGCGTATCATTTTTGGTAGATCACGTACCACATCTGCTAAAGATATTTATGCCACTTTTAATATATTAGATGTTGTCCATTTGTATAAATATAGAGTGATTCTTGATATTTATTGTAGGAAACTTCATTTGGATACTAAATCTTCTGTTGTAAATACTCATTTATCTACTAAATATCAGCTAGCTTTATCTAATTTTCTTAAAACATCCAGTAGGAAGCAATTTAGTTATAATGGTCCTAAATTATTTAATATGTTTATAAGAGATTGTTCTGTGAATTTAATGAACACTAGTTATTTGATTTTTAAAAAAACATTTATGACATTGGTTATATTACACTAAACATTAGTTTTATTTTATTTTTTGTTTGTTTATACTGTATGTTATGTTGTAATTATTTACTACTGTGATTGAATTGCCAAATGCAATATCTGTGTGATTTTAATATTTTATGTTATATTTATACTTTTTTTTTTGTATTTTATTAGTGTTTTTAGTTGTTACATTTCTATTCCTCACTCAAGATTTTTCTTGTATGGAATTTATCTCACTGTATTATACATTTATTGTTTGTTTCATAATAAATAAATAAATTATTATTATTATTATTATTATTATTATTATTAATAATAATAATAATAATAATAATAATAATAATAATAATAATAATAATAATAATAATAATAATAATAATAATAATAATAATAATAATAATAATAATAATAATAATAATAATAATAATAATAATAATAATAATAATAATAATAATAATAATAATAATAATAATAATAATAATAATAATAATAATAATAATAATAATAATAATAATAATAATAATAATAATAATAATAATAATAATAATAATAATAATAATTTGATCATTTGAAAAAAATACTTTATGAATTTTCTTAAATTTCGTAAAACATAATGGACAACAGTAGAATTTGGAAAGGATAAAAAAGTCAATCATAAAATGTGCTACCATGTAATCTGAATAAATGTGATCACACACAGTACTTTGAGAAGGAAAAAAGGCTGCCATTATATAATAAAATTTAATAAATTCACAAATTTTAATATTTCTATTTTTTGTTTGTTAACATTTTTTTTTTTTTTTTTTTTTGGATATTGTCTGATTGAAGTAATTTATATTGATACATCACATATCACAGCTTTACTCAATTTCTTTAATCTGTCTTTTATACTTTCAACAGAAATTATTTTCTGGAGTCATCTACAGTAAGATAGAATAATCAATGAACATTAAATGATATCACATTATAAAATTGTTATCTCCAGACTGATTTCTAGCTTTTGTCTTTTTTAATAAAAAATAGAATTTAAAGCTCAAATTATTGTAGTTATGCATCTAGAAGCCACCTTTTACTCTTTTATTCTATTAAAGTTGATATACTAAAAATTCACAAAAGCACATAATCTAAAACTTAAGCTAATTTGCTTACACAATTATAAATATAATCTCAATCTGACACCAGATCATCTATATATTTTGCTATTTCAAGTTTTATGACAATGGTATTGGTACTTTCTAGTCTTTGATTAGAAAGATTAGTGGGATATTTTTGTTGATATTAAGTCTGTTATTGTGATGATTTTATTCAACTTATTTCTCTATTGATAGTATATCAAGAAAATAAATTCAATACTAGTTAGTTGGATATTACATTTTGATTTATATTTAAGTTAATATTAAGTTTCACCATTCCACTTCTAATCATATCATAAGAGGATGTCTACTTTTTTTTAGCTGTATTATCTTACTTTTATCATCCCTTTATTTGCTTTGTTAAATTTTTTAAAAAAAATTTATTATTAACATCTGAATTAAGCAGCAGCAATATAAGATGTTGTGGATAAGTGTCAGTTCAAGAACCAACATTTTTTAAAAATTATAGTAATCAATAAAGCAAGTCATATATAGTGTGACATTGTTTCATAAGCTTGTATTTACAAATATGTAATATAGAGAGCTTCCAATAGCTCAAACAAGCTCTTCATTTATATGTGCAGTAAAAGAAAATATTTAAAATGTCTATCCAAATCATTCCTATTCCCAGACCGATTGTTTTTGAGCTTATGGCTCACCTCAGTGAGGAGCTTGTGAGGGAGAAAACAACAATGAACTGGCTGGCATATATTATATCGAAAATAATAGATAGTTACTTATAAAGATTTGCTAGCTTAGATACTTGGAGACAAATGACAGGTTATTTTTCCATCGAATACTCTTTGGCTCTAAAGTCAGAACTTGCCCGCTGCTCTAACTATATGATCTTTAAAGGTGATGTCAATTTGATTACACTTATTAATAATAAATATTTTTGAGTTACTTTGTAAACTAATAAACTAGGTCTATATATTGTGTTCTGCTGAAGGTTTGTGATGATGGTGTTGTAGTTGTATTTTTATATGGAAAAAATTGAAAAAATCAGGAAGAACCTCATAGATAAGTATATGAAATTTCTACAGACTGTTGTTTTTGGCAGGATGGCTTAGTGGGTTAGAGTGTTACCTTAAAATTCAATACTCAAAAATCTAAGGGTCCTGTTACAAATCCTATGCTAGTACTGTCACTCATTAGGCCAGCAACACCAGAAGAAGAGAGGAGAATAATACCTCTCAAAACGTTGTGTATTATACTAACCTGTTTGATGTGCTATTATTAATAGTTGAATATATTTGAAATATTTAAATAAAGTTAAATTTTTGTAAAGACATTTAATAGACATATTAGATGATGGAAATAGTCATATATATGCTTTATCTTTATAACTCCAGTGTACTTACAAATAAAAAATAGCAATACAATATTTATTTGCTTAAAGAAACTCGTGTTTTCTTTTGTTATGCTTTTTTTATATTGTTCTTCTATTCTATTAGTCTTAAATTATATTAATTTTATAACTTCTTTTTTAAAAGTAATTTGGGTTTTTGTTCATTGGATAGTAAATATGTTTTTAATCTTGTTTGTAGATATAATATATTGATTTCAACAATAATATCCTTATGTTTTTTTTTTACTTGCCCAAGATTTATTAATTGGTAAACTCAATGAAATATTAACATTTTTTTAAATACTTATTATTATAAACTTACATTATTTGATGTAAATCAAAATTAAAATGAACGTAAAATGTTTT
This sequence comes from Epiperipatus broadwayi, assembly GCA_028023455.1. Classification (NCBI taxonomy): domain Eukaryota; kingdom Metazoa; phylum Onychophora; class Udeonychophora; order Euonychophora; family Peripatidae; genus Epiperipatus; species Epiperipatus broadwayi. The sequence continues at coordinate 10,262,749 of JAQFVV010006223.1, read as the reverse complement.
TGTTTTATTTTGAATTTGCAATTAGTTTTTTTTTTTAAGTCAGTACTAGTTACAAATGATTAAAGAGTTATTTTAGATCATTAATTTCACAGGTGTTTTTACTTTAGGTTTAATGTAATGCATATTAAAGTGGAGTTTTTAAATATGGTTTTAAAAATTCTTTGTCAAAAAATGTTTTATTTTGATTTATACTCTGTAATATCATTAGTGTTTCTAGTAGGGTTTTAATAATAATTTGTAATTTGTGAGTATTGTTTAAACTCTTTCAAAAATATGTTTTATTAGTATTAGTGAGTATTGCAATGCGCATGTTATATCCATCACATTTAAAATAAATTGCTTTGTTATATTCCTAGTTAATAAATATATAACAAAACATTTTGTTTTTTAAAATTAATATTACTATTATAAAGTATATTTTAGTTTTTTATTTTATTACTTATTAAATTTTAAAGTTTTAATTGTTGCAAAGAAATAAATAAAAATTATTTTTAAAGGCAAATTAAAGATTTAATTTCTTTACACTCATTCATCCATTAATTTAAACGAGTGAGCAATTAAAATATATAGGAAATTTAATAAATATATTCGGAAATTTTGAATTTTGCGATGATTGTATTAACTAATTTATGAACCACAAATGTATCCACATATTGTGATTTTGTCCATTTGATATTTTGCATGCCATCTTTTATCTTCTTCTGCAGCAAAGTTTTCTTTCTTTAATACTTTAACGTTTTGTGTAATTGTAGTTCTCCATTATATTCTATAACCCAGCCACAGCTGCTCATTGAAAGCAATCAATATTGCATTTTTTAAAAAGCATTTATTGAGATAATTTTTATAGGGTAATAGGCATCTGCCTCTCATACTGAAATCAAGCCTCAAGTTTAACAATAAAATCCTTTTTTTTTTTTTAGAAATTTTTATATATTGCATTCATTTCAGATATCCTATTATACCGTTTACATAATTTTATAATAGTTACATTCCACTGTATTACAGGCTGGCAATCTGAATATCTTGTTTGGTTTTAAAATCTTGCCCTATTTTTAGAATTTCATAGACCATCCTTAAAAAATGTTTTTCTAATGGTATAGGTTATATAAATAGAGGATTGAAATTTCCCTTTTATACATTAAAATAACCATTCTATATATAAACAATTTAATTTCAGTAGTTATTTTATTGTGATGAAATACATCTTTCTTAACTTGCTAAAACAACAGTAGATTAGCAACTGTACCTCAATATTTAATCCTGCCTTTCTACTTAAAAATTGGTCCATATTCTCAAATTGATAAACTTCTAAGCTAAAAGTTGCTGAAGTTATTTCTTTCATAACTGGCTTAAAAAAAGGACTGGAGGAGTGTTTTTGAACACTAATTACTAAATTAAGGTACTTTTATATATAACATTCAAAATGTTGAGTTTATTCTGGTGAACATCTTTTGAATTGGGAAAGAATTATATACTCATAAGTATATTGTAAACCCAGAAACCAAAAAAAAAAAAAATTGCATTTGGTTTTAATAAATTCAAATAAAAAATTCAAGCTTAAAATATTTATTCCATCTTAATGACCAATTCATGAATATACCTTTAAACATTTGTCATAAAAATTTAAAACGGTGTTGGAGCAAGTACCCAGATGTGTATAATACAGTTTCATTTAAGTGTCTCAGATTTTCTTATTATAGTAATAACACTTTCACTTATTCCAATGGTAGAAGCTGTAGGATACAAATAAACTTTAATGAACAATCAAATAATTTCAAACAATACAACAGACATATTCAAATGACAGAATCATTTTTTATTTATCAAATTAATAAAATCAATATATAAATTAGTCCTTTGTGCTCAACACTTCTTGTGTATTTTTCAAGCAACAACGCTATGTCTCTAAAGCTTCATGATTATCTAAATGCATCTTGAATCTTTGATAAGTAATCATCTATGTCTAGAAGCAACCTATTCAACAAAATTTTTGAAGATTACTGCAGTTTTACCTATTTTATTAATTTTTAAAAATTGGAACAATAGAAGCATTCTTAAGAATTTATATAATCCTAAAAAATTCCAATAGTTTTGAAATTAACATACACCATATTTTACTATTTGCAAATATCACATCAGAACCATTTCACTCAGCTGAATCTCTTTGCCCAAATCTAAATGAGTAGTCAGAATAAATATATTATTAAAAATAATTATCTCAATTTTTATATCATTTTTTGAAAGATAAGCAAACTATTCTTTACATCTATTTGAAACATCATTATAAACATATAAATACAGATTTATCATATGTTCCTTTTACTGCTCAAAAAATATTAAAAATTTCTATCATCAGTCAATGTATAATAATAAAAGGAGCTACAAAATAAATTTTTGTTAAATAATCTTTGATCAAACTTTGTTCTGCATTTTGATGATAGGGATCTTGTTAACAGTTCAGACCAGCAACATTTAAAAAAGAAAAGAGAATAGTAGCATTTGAAAGGCTGTATTACATACTAACCTATTTGTTACACTTGGGTGAATTTGGAAAGTTTAAAGAAAGTTTGTAGGGAATTTCAGAAGATAGGCATTAAAATGCTGATAGAAATTTGATAGTGAAAATCTTAATTTGAATTGATTAAAAGCAAAAATTAGAATTGCATATTTTTGTCTTCTAAATTTATAGTAAGCTAATGATGTGCTCAAAAGATAATCTACAAAATTGTTAAGTAAATTGTATCAAAAATCTAAATGCTTTAATAGTTAGTAATAATAAAAAAGTTTACATCATTTTTGAGTTTGGATATTTAAAAATGTAAATTAATTCATCAATGCAAATATCCTTGTAACTTTTTAAATAAAAAAAAAAAAAAGAAAAACAAACAAGCAATGAATAACATTTCTATAGTGTAATTTTCATTACACCACTGTCATGCAAGGTAGGGAATGATTTCTGTTTCCTTTAACATCTTGTGCAGGAATATAATCATAAGCATATAATCAAAGACATGTGAAAATGCACATTTGAAGATGAACCAGCAATCATCAGTTGGCCTAGATATGATCTCTTGCGCATATTTTTATCATTGTTAAGTATATATAGCAAATTTCTACAATTGAATTGATAAACATGCAGTCCTCTCAACACTATCACAAATCACTATTAAAAGCATAGTAGTAATTTTTGTTAGTTACTCATTAGTCTAGAGATTATCCAATAATGAATAACATTTCTGTAGGGTAATTTTATTATACCACTCCCACACAAGGTAGAGAATAGTTTCTATTCACTTTTAACAATGTGTGGAGAGATGTAATCATAACCATATGATCAAAGATATGATCATTTTCATATGACTTTGACTACAGGATTATGAAAAGATTCCTCAACAAAAAGTAAATAGAAAACATTCCCTATCCTTGTGTGAGAGTGGTGTAATAAAAATTACCCTACAGAAATGTTATTCATTATTGAATAATCTCTAGTCTAATGAATGACTAATAAAAGTTATTAGCAAACAAACAAATTTAGAAGTTAAGATTCAACACACATTTGAATATGTTAGTGATGCATTTAATAAATTAAAATATAGTGATGTTCTATAACAACTTTAACTAAATTAGTTGTATATAGAGTTATTATTTTGTAAATTTATTGTATGACTATAATATAGCAAAAAAAGAACTAGGAAAATTCTACTTAATGGTGCTTTGTAAGGTTCTGAAAATATGTTCAGCTCAAAAACTAATCAGTACATTTTTTAGATTTCTGGATATGTCGACATTGTATTTACTATTATAAATAACATCTTCATTGAATTGAACATGTTAAGAAATGAAAAGTTATAGACTTTCCAAAAATGTATTTTTTTTTTTTTGTAAACTAGAATGTATTTTTAAAGTGAAAGTCAAATCCAATTATATGTTATAAAGATTAAATCAATAATGAACAAACACTGTCTTTTATTTTAAAAATAGGCCATTAATTTCAATATATATATATATATATACAAAACAAACACCACATGCAAACATTTTATAAATCTTGATTTATTACATGTACAACAATACTCCAACATTTTGACTATATTTTTTTATAGACTTTATCAAGGAACAACTAAAAAACATATAAAAAAAACAATAAATATAAATACAAATATTCCACAATAATTCAATACATATAACAAATATAAATAACTCTTACCTTAAAAGTTTTCTGACAAACATTCTTAAATTTCATTACATTCGTTTCTTAAATACCTTTCTTAAGATAATCCCCTATAATTATTTAATTCAATCTATTATTTTCTTTTTTAATTTTTTGTTAATTGAAAAAAGAAAAGAAAATAATAGGTTGATTTAATTAAATAATTATAGGGGATTATTTTGAGAAAGGTATTTAAGAAACGAATATAATGGAAATTTAAGATTGTTTGTTAAAAGAGTTTTAAAAAAAGTAAGAGTTATTTGTATTTGTTTTATGAATTGGATTATTGTGGAATATTTATATTTACTGTTTATATATATATATATTAATTCTTCTTTGATAAAGACTATAAAAGATTAAAATTGAAACATTGTTTTGTACTTTATAATAATTTATTTAATAAATCAAGATTTATAAAGAAGTTTACGTATGGTTTGTTTTATATATGGGTTATAAAGATTATATCACTGCCAGTTTAAAGAGCAACCTTGGAATAATATAGATTAGAATAAAAACTTAATAGAAATCTGAAATCTTTAAAAGAGTGCATAAGATATCAAATGCACATATGATATATAGTAATATTTATTATTTACAGATTGGTTCGTATTTGTATTGTCTTTCATACTGACTTTAATTTTTTGTTCACTATATTTTATTTCATTTTCTAAATTAAATAATCATACTGGTTAAATAAAACAAGTCAATGAATTTTTTATTGTTATCGATTAGTGTCTAAATTAAGAATTCTAGATTTATAAGATTTTTTTGGAAAATTTAATTCAAACAGTAATAAAATCTTTGTCAAAATTGTTTCTGGATAATTTAACTAATTATAGAGAATTGTTCACAAGTGATATTTGATCAGGAATTTTGTTGTGCTGATAATTTTTTAATGCTATTATATATTTTTTCTTTCAATTTAAATTGAATTCATGTTAACAAAGATTGTCTTCCAATCTTTGATTGATTAGACAAGGTAAAGAGAAAAAAAGTTAATAGATTTTCCAACTGTATTTGGCATTCTTCCATAAAATTGTTTTGCTTAGTAACACTAGGTACATATGGTCACCAATAATAAAATTCAATTTTTTCTTGGGTTTTTAAATATTATTATTGAATTTATATGGTGCAACTATCGTAATAACTTCCCATAATGTGAACATAACATATTGACAATATTATTTATTTTAAATATATTTTTTATAATAATTAGTTAATAACTTTTAGAATGTTGATCACTGAAATGCATCCATACTGAATGTTGTGACTTTTCTCCATTAGTAAATTAGTGGAATTGAGATGAAGGGTTCATTGATTAATAAAATGCTTGAACATATATAGGGTCTACAAGCTATTGTGTCTTATCACTGATTAATGATTTTCTAGCATAAATACATGAAAAAATTTGATCAAGTATTTAATTTGAATACATACAATATAATATTATTTAAATACATCGTGTGATTAGGGATAATAAATCTTAACAATTTAGAACTGTGGGACAGTTAGGGACTCCGGTTCAATGGATTTCACAGTACTTCAAAAATCCAATTACTTCTACTTTCTAGAATTTTATGTAAAATTACATATGAACTCCTAAGCAGCAAAATATCTATTTATTTTAAGTGAAAATAAATAAAATTTAGTAAACAAAATTTTATGCAAATAAAAAAATTATAAAAATAATAATATATTTTTAAAAAAGCATAATATATTATAAGTAGACAATTTGTTATCTATTTCCACTTATTTTCTTTAAAACATAGGTTTACTAAGAACACACATTTAATAAAAAGATAATAATTGCAAAATTATTATATTTTCTTAAAATATTACCAAATTTATTTAATAAATGGAAGAATGTTTAACTTTTTTCTTTAACCCAAACAAGCTCAAATTTTAAAATTTACTTAAAAAGTTTATATATTTTTTCTCCTTGACTTATAAAATGTAATCTATTTGATGAGAACACAGTCATAAGCTAGTTTTATATATATTTATTTTTAAAAAAGGAAAAGATTGATTCTCATAAGTATATAAATGTAAATGAAGAATGAATATATTATTCACTATATTTTTTAATGTTTAAATATATCTTCAAAAACTTTTTGTGATGTCTTTATTTTTAAAAATATATCTTTAACCCATATAATGAGGACAATTGGTTCTCAAAAACTCATCATAAAGTAAAAGTATCATATAAAAGCAAAGAATTTTAACTGTTTTTATGGGGGAAACACTTTTAACCTAGTATATATAGTAATTTTTAAAAAATTCTTATGTACAATATATGCATGTGTAGACTATGCTATGTGTGTTATGCAGGTATGCATTTAAAATATGTATGAATGTAAGATAATACAACTTAAATCTATATAAAAGAACTTAGCTTAAAGTTGTTCTTTTTATAATGTATTCATCATCATATACTTATCTGAGTCAACAAGGATGTATCATCTTTTAAATCCTTTAATGATCTTGGAATTATTTTAGAAGAGATACATAACTGTACAACTTATTATAAGGTCTCATTCATTGACTTAAGGCATTTTTAGATATGATGGAATATTCTAAGTCAGAGTCAAATTCTTTAAATATGATTTTCATGGCTCATGATATGAAATTACTTCCTTCACTTTTTGATGTGTAGGTTATTTTCTTTATTGTCTTTCTTTAATTCATCCAGTTGTATTAATTCCTCATTAGTTAATTCTTTTATGAGTGATTGCAAAAGCTTTTCAGTGTAGTTATCATCAAATTCTTATTGACTTCTATCCATTGTGCCAACAAAATGCTTCTTTAGTTGTTGAAGTTGGTACATCTTGAAGGTTGTGATGATTCTTTGATCCACAGGCTGAAAAAGTAATATGGTGTTCAGTGGTATTAGTAGCTGCTATGATTTGAGTTGAAAACATATGTAACTGCAAACTTTTTTTTAACCAAAATCAGTATCACTAGAAATAAAAAAGTTTTTTACCATGCAAATAAATAGAAAAATGTACTGAGAAAGAGAGAGTAAGCTCACACTTGACAATTTTTTGTGTTCTAAAAAATTGCTAATCATTGCTCTGAAAAAAAAAAACCTACTCTGAAGTTTTATTTTTTTAAATTCATAGTCTTATTATTTATATGAAATTATTTAGAGTTAAAAAAGCAATGTTTAATAGTATTTCATTAATTGCACTGTTTGTACCATAAATACTTGTTATTTATTAACAGTGTAATGATCACCAATTTATAGAACTTTTTTACCATAACTTAATCATGCAATTGAAAAAAAAATAAAAATTCTGACATATTAAAAAAAAAAGTATCTAATGTGTTCTATGTTTGCATATTGTAATAAATATTTGTCATTTTTACAGTACATTCTATGAAGATCTAAGTAAAGAGCACCTATATACAAATATGTTACTTATGGTCTTTTTTTATGACATGAGATGTCACATTTTATTACGTGCATTAGTCATTTTCTTAAAATGACATTTTTTTGAATAATGCAGTATGTTGTGGCAGAAATATAGGATATTTAAATAAAAACTAAAAGTATAAAACTTCTTCACTTTATTTATTCTATCATGTAAAATATTATTAAATACATAATGCATGAAATTATTTTCCTCCCTTTTTTTAAACAAAAATACATTTGCATTAATAGCAGTTTTGATTTGACTGAAATTGGTATTCTTAAAGGTTTTAATTTAAAATTTTTCAACTGAATATGTTAGTTAATACATAGCAATGCACAATTATTAATATCCAATCCAAATTCATTTTTAATTTTATGCTGAATGAAAATTTGTATTTGTTTTTATTATTAATTTTTAAGTTTTCTATAATGTCATCACTAATTTGCATTTGTCTGAAATAAACTATGAGAATATAATTTAAAATCTAGCAAGTCAATTTTATTTTTTAACTTGAATTTTAATAATTTTTAAACATGTAAAGTTTAATTGCATAAGTCATGAATCCTTTTTACTGAAAATATTTTAGATCATTGTTTTTTAATCGGTGGTCTGTAGATCATTAGTGTTCATAGAAAAATTTTAATGGTTCACAAAAAACTTATAAATTTGCTCATATTTATTACATTTTTTTTTGCAATCTTTTAATTTATGACTAATTTTTATAAATTTATATTTAATTCAGGTCTAAGATTTTCTTTTGTTTGTTAGTTGTTTTATTCATAGAATTCATAGAAAATAAATTATGAAACAAAATACTACAAGAAATACATAAAAATTTATATTCCCTAGTATCAGTCACCTCACAGTAAAAACACTGCTTCATTAACAATTTTATGCATGTGCACATCATGCACTGAGGTGGACTTTACTTGATATTTACCTTTTTGCTAAATTTTTGCTGTTTAAAAATGAATAATAATAAGAAAACATCTAAAACTATTGCAGACTTTTTTCAAAAACCAAGAATAAGTATTTGAATGCTAATGAAAATATTATTTATTTACAAAATGATTCTCTTCAGGTAAAACAAAAATGTACTGTTGTTTGTGAATTCAATCCTGATTATTTAAGATTTGGTTTAATTTCTTGTCCTTAGTTGAAAGAAAATTTACCAAGACCTCAATGTGTTATTTGCAGAGAAATTTTATCCAATGAATGAATGAATCCAGAAAAATTAATGCATTATTTACAAACCAAACAGAAATCTACAAAATAAGCCACTTTATTTTTATTTTTTTGAATGTAAAAGTGCTGAATTGAAAAAAAACAAAATCATCTTTTAAAAAATTTCTTTAGCCAATAAGTATCTCGAAAAAGCATCATATTTACTTGCCTTAAAGACTAGTATTGCAAAAAAGAAGTATTCTTACCAAAAACTTAATTAAACAATGTTTAACAAATGTGTGTTCTGAAACAAAATGAAAACTTTGCCACTTTCTAATGATACTGTTTAATGCAGATTTAATAAATTAGTGAATAATGTTGAAGTTTAATTCAAAGAGTAAGCAAATCATTGTTTGCAATTCAAATAAATGAATCTACAGATATTACCAATAAAGTTGTACTTTTATGTTATATTCATTATGTTGATTACTAAATCAATGATGTAAAAACAGAATTTTTTCCTTGTGTTAAACTTTCTAACCACACAATTAGTTTGGGTGTATTTAAAGTAATTGACAATTATATTCAAAATAACTCACTTAATTGGAAAAGTTGTGTTGGCTTATGTACGATGGATTGGCAAGTATAACTGGAAAACATTCAGAAGTTGAAAAAATATTAAAGAAGTTGTGGATGACAAAATGATTTTTACTCATTGTGTTATACATTGTGAGCATTTAGTTGCTAAAAAATTGTCTCTTGGCTTAAATAATGTTCTTATTCAGTCAATAAAAAGAATAAATTATATTAAATGAAATGCACTAAATTCAAGACTATTTTCAAATTTACACAATAAAATGGTATCTGGACATGAAAGTTTATTATTTCATTCAGACGTTTGATAGTTATCAAGAGGAAAAATATTGACAAGATTTTATGAATTAAAAAAAGGAGTTGAAACATTTCTAGAAACATAAAATTTAGTATTGATTAAATATTTTACATGATAACAATAAGATTGCTAAACTGACTTACTTGCTGAACACGATTTCATTAATAAATGAATTAAATTTAAACTTGCAAGGAAATGGCACTACTTTTGATTTAAGAAATAAAATTGAGACATTCAAGAAAAAGTTAAAACTATGGTCTAAGCATATAGAAGAAAAAATTATGACGTTTTATTCCTTTTCAGAATTGATAAATGAAGTTGATATAAGTATTGGCAAATTGAAAAATACTCTTTATAAACATTTAACAGAACTTTGATATGCATTTGATCAATATTATCCACAGGAAGCAAACATATTGAAAGGAAATGTGTGGAATTTAAATCTATTTATTGAACAATAAAATAACATAACCGATTCAGAGCAGGAAAAATTAGTAGACTTAGGTTGCAATCGTACATTAAAGGTATTATTTAATTCAAAAAATATAACTCAACTTTGTGCTAAAATTAAAACTAAATATCTGAAAACACATGAAAAAGGATTAAGAATGTTATTGCCATTTTTGACCACACACCTATGTGAGTGGACATTTTTAATAATGGCACTCATAAAATCAATTAATAAATCATGCTTAATGCATAGCAATCACAAATATATCTCCAAGAATTGATAAGTTAATTATCATAAAGAATCAACATCAGTTGCATTAGTTTTTGGTTTTACAATTATAATTATGTTTCACTCAGTTATTTAAATATTATTCTTTTTTTTCTTCATTTTTTGTTTATTATTAGTTTAATAAATTTTTAGTTAATTTATTTTGTATACTTTTGGTAATTGTTGTTTTTTTATTGTCATTGTTTGAAAATATATTATTAATCAATACAATAATTATATTTTACTTAAAAATATCCACCTCTTCTTCTATTTTTTTTGTTCAATACTTCATTTGGTCCATAATGAAAAATTTTTTAAATTTATTGGTCGATGACATGTTAAGAAACACTACTTTAGATTAACATTAATTAACAGTTTTAGTTTGACTAAAAAGTTTTAATTCAAAATTAATTGACTGAATGTTTTAACTAATATAATACACAATTTAAAATTAATTATTAATAGTATAGTATAAGGCCAAAATTTATTTGTAGTTTTATATTGAATAAAATTTGTATTTCTTTTTTTTTTTTTTGACATTATATCTTTTTCTGATTGTGATAATGTCTCATTTGGCTTGGATATTAGTAAAACAAATAATGATATTTTATACTTACATTTAAATGATTGATTATATAATATATGAAATCATTTTTTTCTCTCTCAAAATAACTTGCAATTACAGTAATTAAATTTTACAATTATTATATGATGATTATGTTTTTGCTGCGAGCAAAATACCATTAATAAGAATTTTAATCTATAAACATTAATGAATATATAGTTTTTAAACTGTTGTATTGAATGAAGTACTTTTTTTTTTTTTTACTTTTGCAGTCATTAAACTTTATTTTGTATATATATTATTAATGAATGCATTGACTAACACTGGATGAAAATTAAATAAAATATTGTACATTAATTGTATTTTAATTTTATAATCAAAATACTGTATACTGTAATATTGTATACTGTACTATGTGTAGTGAATAAACTCTGTAGTATACAATTTTAGCATGATTGTCACCAAGATGGCATCCAAAAAAGTTTGAATTTTTTTAATGATTGTTATAGCAAATAATCAGTTGTAAATTAAAATAAGTAGTTCAAATTGATGATCATTATTGTGAATCCCCATATAAAGGTCCTGCACTAAGTAGTGTATAGAAGTATATTGAATTACAGTGATAGGACTTTATTTTCAATTATAGTTTTTGCCATAAAAAAAAAATATTAGCATTTATTTTCTGCAAAACATTTAATATTTAATTAATCTTTTTCTGAAAAATCGTATTGATTTTTTTTAAATCAAAAAAGGGGAAATCAATGTTTATGTGCTTTTTTTTTTATTATTAAGGATAAAGTTGGTTATTTTATGAAATACTATTTTATATTTGAAAAGTGATTACTGATAAATCTAGAAAAGTAATAAGTATTCATATTTATGATAACATCATTTATGGTTTTATTATTTTAAAGTTTTAAATTTCAAATGTTCAATTTATCTGAAAACTCTGTTAAAAATATACCAAATCATTCTTCCTCTCTCACGTTATACATTTAGTTAGTGTGCTCTCACTAATTAAGGAAAAGAAATCGCATATTAACCTTGTGGATATACTCCAGTGTTTTGAGGCCACTGCAGAAAGAAAACTAGTTGGGCAACCTTGGGATATAAAAAATTAAAACGAAAGGATTAAATTGAAAAAAAAAAAAAAAGAGGTATTTTTTAAAATATAAAATCGAATTAACATTTATTAAAGATTTATGTGAGAAAAATATTTGAACGTTCATAGTAGTAAGAAAAAATAATAGAGAATAGATAAGAGACAGAAAAATGTAAGAAAAAAGTGAAAAGGGCTGCATAAAATTATTTTCCAGTCAGAACCGAAGTTAATTATAGATCCTTTTTTCTTCTTATTTTTCTGTAAAAAGATCAGCTATTTAGTAACTAATATCCAAAATAATACTCCATCTTTTTTTCCAGGGATTTAAATAACTTTATTTATCTCAATTGCGATCAGTTGCTAAGAAGAGCAAGTGATATTTGAACATCAATGTAACCTGAAAGCAAAAGCTTACATTTAGAATTCCATTATAAATAATATCTTTACAAGGAATCCTGCAGTAATTGAAGAGTCACGCTATTCTTTGCAACTAATGCTCTGCTCGAATTCACTTAAAACGCTCTGTACTCACTCTGTTGATCTTTTCAAAAATGGCCTCCCTTTTATATGTTTTCTTTGTTTTCTGGAGTAACTTATAAATTAAGGTGGGATTTAATTAGATTGGGTTTTGCTAATTAAATTCCTTCGTTATCTGTTTAATTACTTTGTTACAATTGATTGCATTTCAAGCTAACGTCTATGATTAGAATATCAGTAGCAAAATTTAAAGATTTAACAATAAAATAATATTTTAGAATAAAGATACTTTCGTATGTACGTTTAATTTAAACTGCATATATTACAAATCCTATTATATGCTATCACTTTAAAAAAAGTGATATATACACCTGTTTATTTGAAAACAAAATGAACAAAAGAGTTAAATTAAAGGAACACGAAAAGTTGTAAAAATAACTAAAATTAAACTGAGTATTGAGTTTATTAAGATTTAAGTTCTTTATTACATTAATGTTTTTAAAAACCTACTCGCATAACATTTGTTTTACGTTTTTGTATGTAATTTTTGGAATAAAATTTCACAGCAGAATGCCTACATATTATTTAGTGTTTTCAAAATTGTCAAAATATCTTATAACTCTTGTACTGTCAGCTCCGTCTTTGCCTAAATCACATTCCCATAATCTTTTTCTGATTTTTCTTTAGTTGATCCATTTCCAGCAGCTTTTTAATTCTTATTAATAAAGAATGTGATTTTAGACATTTTTAAACATCATCTTTGATCACTTTATGAAACTCTATACTTTTCACAAAAGGTAGAAATTAAGTAATTGAGATGTATACAAGGGAAGATTGATCTCGTCTTGATACAAATTAATTTATTTTTAGAAAATAAATTTGCAAATTATCAACAAGTTTATTTAATCTAAATACAAATATATAATGAATTACTAGAAATATTAGTAACTTCAACTAATGATTGCTATTTGATTTAACATTAATCCAAGTTGCAGATAAAATATGGAAGTTTCTTGCATTTTCTTATTACCATACTATCTTGTACATTTCTGTGCATTAATCTATGCATGCAAACTCTCACAGTGTGGCACTATATTGCTTTACTGTACTTAATTGCTGCACATGGCTTTACTCAAATAGTTTCATCCTTACCACATAATTTTGCCCACATAATATTACAAATACATATGGCTCATGTAATTTCTATTTGGCATTGCTTAAATTACATTATTAATCCTTACTTTTCATTCTTTTCAAATTAGCATACTATAGACAATTTTTATATTTGCATAACTTTTATTATTATGCATACTAAATTTTCTGGAGTGCTATTTTATTTTTTACTTTCTGATAGATGCACATACTCCTAAAGTTTTTATTTACTTTTGTACATTAGCAGTATACAATTTTATAATTAGAACATATCAAATTGTTAATTTCTTCACATAAGTAAATAGATTTTCAATATAATTTTTTTCAGTATTCATTTATTAAAAACTTTTAAGTTGAGTTAAAAAATTTATTTCAGTTGAAAATGTCTAAGTTTTATAGAAGTCTTACCTATTGTTTTTATTATTTATGTTAGTTTTTGTTTATTTATTTGTTTACTTTGTCAGGTGCAAAACAAATGAAGCACCAGGAGGCAAAAAGTTGTGTAATGCCTTAATTCTTTAGCCTACACAATATATGATAAAACATTTCTGGGCTATATTTGAGTGCCATTTATAGTTAATTTGAAGGTAATAAAATATATAATTACTGATTTAAAGGCTGAAATGATTCATATAGGTTGTTTAGGATACAAAATTTGAGATGTTTTGAATATCAGACTTTTATCTTGAATAGTAGAATAGAATTAAAAATGGTGGCTGGATGCATAAGTACATTACTTTCAGCTTTGAATTCCAGGGCTTATAGCTAAAAGCAAAAATAAAAAAATTGTCTGGAGAGGAGGATTTAAATACATGTTATCTGGTAAGCATTAATTATTCGAGCTTAATATAGATGGCATTAGAGTAGACAGCTGCTTGATTTACATTTCACCATATACTATTAAAATTCATTATAAATTGCAACATGGTGTAAAATTGCCTTTTTTTTTCTTGATAACATTTTTTTTGATAACGTCTCTTTATTTCCAGATCAAAATCACCTACAAATTATAAATTTGTCATCAGAATTTGTTTTGTAATTTAGCTTTTTTTTTTTTTTTTGATTTTTAAATATCAGATGATATATATTAATAATTTTTATTAGGCATTCATTAGACTAGAGATTTGTCAATAATGAATAATATTTATGTAATGTAATTTTCAATACATCATTTTCATGCATGTGTAAGGGATTATGGTCTGGATTAATTGATGAATGCTGGTTACTAAAATATGCATCTTGGGAATTATGCTACTTTTGTACATGTCTTGGTCATATGTTTATGATTGCATCCCTCTACAAGGTATTAAAATCCGATAGAAACCAATCCCTACCTTGCAAGAGAATGGTGTAGTGAAAGTTATACTACAGAAATATTATCAGGTAGTGATGATTTTAAACAATATTTTTGAATTGTGAGAAATTTTATTTTTAAATGCAAAGGATCATAAATTTTTGAACCCAAGCCAACATAAGTATAATTATTCCAACTTTAAAAGATAAAAAAATACTACTTTAGAGAAAGCTTTAGGATGATAATACAAATCAAATTGTAAACCACAAATATATCCAAGTATAAAACATACTGGTTCACTTTTTTGTTTATTTGATATTTTACAGTATATTTTTTTAATTTTTTTAAAAGAAAACTTTTCTTTCTGAAGTACTTCAATATGTTTAATTATAACTCTCCAAGCATTCTATTCTCTGTCTCATTTTTCGATAGAGCCAATCAATAATGCACTTCTTTAGAATATCTGAAAAAAATCGTTATATCATTAATGGAATGTATCTTTCCCATAAAAAAACCATAAGATAACTTTTAGGAAGTTTCATATTGTTTATTTGTTTTACATGCCCAATTTAAAAATAGGTGTGATTTTACAATAGTGTACTTTATGGTATAACATCCAGAAAGGTAAAGAAAATATTGTTTTTATAATCTTGTCATTATATTTTAAAATTTAATAGAACATGCTTAAATAAAAAAAAATTGATGCCTTCATGTTTTGTCAATGGGTAACCAATTGTTATTTTCATATCTTACATTAGGTAAAATAACAGCATTACAAAGAGCTAATTTAGTTGCAGTAGTTATGTTTCTATAATCAAATACCATCATCTTTTAACCTTTTTAAAAGCAGCAACATTTATGTATGCACTGCATTTCAAGTCCACCTTTCTATCAATAAAAATTGATAACTATCCAAGCTAAAGATTGCTGAAGATTTTTCTTTTGTCATTGGTTGATAAAATCTCAATATTCATTATTAAGCCAAAGTTTTTATATGTTGCATTACATATATTAATTACATTTTAAAATTGTAGTTTTGAACTAAGAAAAATAGATAATCATAGCTTATATAAATCCAGATTTAAGAAAAGTAAATTCTTGTTTTCACTTTTAATCATTCAAATTAAAAATGATACCATTAAACTCATATCACATCTTGACTCTACTTCATTGATTATTCTATAGAAACTTTTATTAACAGCCATTAAATTTTCTACCTGTATTATAGAATTTCTCTCATTCTATCATGAAGAAGCATGTAATACAAAAATTTTTTTTGCGGACAATCAACTAATTTCAAACTATTTCATAAATCAATTTGATTAATTAAATCATGTAACCTTGACCAACTCAACGGAAGCAATATATGTCATTTTTTTGAACCTGATACTTTTCTTGCATTTATTTTGCATTAAAAACCATATCTATAGTACTTTTTGTTTCTCTAAAACAATAATGAATCTTTGATAACCATTCAACTATGGATTGAAGTTGACCTACTCAATGACATTCTTAAAAACTTCTTTGTTATAGTGAGTAATGATGATTCTTGTAATAATTATGGTAATCTTATCTATTTCCTTTATTTTTAAAAATTGAAGCTCATTTGAGATCAAATGGAAGAATTTTATAAGTCCATACATTCTTAATTTTTTTTAATATTTTTAGCTAACATCTTACCACCATATTTTAATTCTTCTTCAGGAATTTAATTAGGATTTGCAGTCTATCCATTTTTATAACTATGAAGAGCTATTTTGATTTCTTAAGCAAAATAATTTTTTATTACTAAAATAGATCATTAAAAATCCATTATTTCAATTCTTGTATCATTATTATTTCAAACGATAATCAAAATATTACTTCCACTATTCAAAATATGTCATCATATGGATTTAATAGAATTATGTTTCTCAGGTTCATATATTGCTTTCAATTCATCAAAAATATGTAGAATGACCAACATCAGCGAATGTTTATATCAGTCATTTTAAAATCTTTTTGTTAGATGTTGAACAATTGGCTTTAGATCTCTATATTTATTATGAAGTTCCACATTTAATTTATTATTCTGCCAAACAGAAAACACCACATGTATTTTTCCTTTAATCAAATTACTAATGATAAAATCATCCTTTTTTATTTAGTAACCCCAAAATGGATTTATTTATATCCATATTACATTTCTTAAAAAAATTCCATGTACCAGTAATATGGCAATCTTGAAAATTTAAATGATCAATTGTAGTATTTTATAGTTGATGAAAGAAGGAACATCTTTTTTTTTTGGAAATATGACTGCAATAAGACATATTTTTTTAACTCTTACCATTTTAATCTTGGAGTATATTAATCTATTATTTATTCAACAATCTGCATAAGTATGTGCTAAAATATTTTTTTGTGTGTGTTATTATTTTTAACTATAATGTAATCTATTAAGTGCTATTGATTTAAGCATGGAAGCATCCATATTTTTTAAAGTGATGTTTTTGTTTAAACAAAACATAGTAATGTGTGCAAAAATTCAATTATAACAGACTATTTAAATTCATATCAATTATATCATTATTTCCAATAACTTTTAGCCAAAGTCTAGTATTTGCACCCATGTGCGTTAAAGTCTCCAAAAAGAAAAATGTGATCTTTTATTAATATTGCTGAAATAATGCTACACAGCAAGGAATAGAAAAACTGTCTTTCTCTGGGTATTCTGAACCAAATACTGAAGCATATCATTAATAAAATGAGTGTTGTTCCTACTGCGCATTAACCGTTCACTGATACAATGAAAGTTCGAAGAATGGAAAATGTTAAATTAGATTTTGCAGCAAATACAACACCATCCATTCTTCTTTCATTGATTTATTCTTTCTTACTAAAAGCATGTTACCATCTATATGTTCTATTAATATTATTTCCTCTAGAAGATGAGTTCCATTAACAACAGCTATATTAATCTTAAATCTTGATAGCTTCTTAGTCATCACTGCTATCTTATGATCTGGTCTTGAAGAATTTCTATCAAGTAAAGTTTGCATACTTTATACACCTATATCTAGATAAAGAAATAGAATTGTAATATTTACCTTTAAAACTAATATTGTCTTTTTTTTTTTACCATTGCTACTGATATTATTATTTCTATTACTTTAATGTATAATTTTCAAAGGATAGAAATCTAACCAGATTGTGTATGACAGGTCATTTTTAGACTGCATTTTTAAAGTTTCTTCCACTTTCATACTAGGCAGGGAAATTCCTAAATAAGACTGCCTTCATTTGTGATTGTATTATCTTAAGCAAAGATTATAACTAATGACTGTCAGTCTATTAAGCCTGTCCTTTTCACTACTTTCTTAATTGTTGAGACATTGAGATAAAAATAATTGGAAAAGAAAATTGGAGTCAGAAATGCTATGCATGTGGTTAGTGGATGGAAATGTGGTTACACAAATACTCTATCCTATTGTCAAAATTAGTATAGAAAGATGACTGATAGCATGAGAGACTGATGATTTAAGTGACTGAACAAAAAAGGGAGTCAGATATTTCTATTGATATAAAAAAGAGTAGATAATCTTTGATGAATTAATATTCTATCCAACAAAACATTAGAAGATACTCTTGATCAGACACTGTTTGTTTGTTACTCATAACCTCATCAGCCATCTATAGACTCTCTCAGTAGCCTAAACACAGCAGCTGACATCATCTACTATAAGATTGAACCATGAGTGATTAACAGATGTGTAATTTGACTACTACCTTCAGACTGGTTTTTGGTGTTTTACTTTATCAGTGAGGGAATTTAAAATTAAAATAATTGCAGTTATGTATTTGTCAGACACCTTTAACTTCTTTTGAATTTTACAGTTAATAACTTGAAAAAAAAAGGTCCTAAGGTTTTGAATCCAAGACATAGATTTAATATTATATCAATAACTGTATATTCAGCAATCTCGATTCCATTCTAAATATTATACATATTACTCATTTAAATTAAAAAATATATTTACTGTATACATCTATTGATCCGTCTAACATTTTCCTTTACTTTGATGAGGTTACTATTTTTCCTGTTTTATTTTATCGGACATTTTTTTGTGTTATTTCCGATTGTTCCAATTGCCACGATTAATGGATATCCTCAAATTTGTAAAAATATGGTAATTATTTTGATATTTTTCTCATTTATAATGAAGTATTGTTTATTATGAAATCTTGACAAAGAAATGTCAATATGTCCAGAGCAAGTTTTTTTTTTTTACTTCTGGCTTATTTCTCCTTCCCGTGGGTTAGTTTTCAATATTTCTTAGATGAATGTGGTATTTAATTTATTTTTTTATTTTTTCTTTTAAGCACCATAAAATGTAATAATGTAATTATATTTATATTAATATCTAATTTTTAAAAGTTAAATTAGCAATTAATTTACTACATCATTTATTTAATATGACAGCTTTAGAGTTCTGTTTACTAATTTATAACGCTTTTGTAGTTTATTACTAGTATGTAAGAAATATTTACATAGCCATGGTAGTAATAATTATTATTTTAAAATGTAAATAGATTTGTGTATATTAACAATGTATGTATATAGCCAGGATTTTATGGTATAACCTGAAGTTCATGTGTACTTTTTTTTAAGCAATCTTAAAAATTTTAATTAGGTAGCTAACCCAGTTTTCCATGAGTAACTTTATTCATAACTAAAGATAGAACGAGGGGGGGAAATCTTACTATTTAGTATTTTATTAATCTAATGGGTATATCTTCTTTTTTATTATTTCTCTGCAAGGAAATTCTGGAGAAGCCTTTGTCTTGCAATAGACTATTTTACCCCTTAAATATATATATATTATTCATTCAGCCGATTAATCTCAAATATTTTTGAAAATATTTATTAAATTTATATATATATATATATTATAAATGCTACAATTTTTTTCTAAAAAAAAGAAGCAATAAAACTTTTTAGTTAATAACTGAGCCACTGAGCCATCATAGGGCTGAGCCCTCATAGGCGTATTTATAACTTAGGGCTAATTTTTGAAATTGATAAAACCGAGATTAATCTGAAAATATATTTCAGGATGTATGACGTGCATAATATAAAGACAAAAATATAATTATCGCAACATAAAATGACAAATAGTTAGAAAATAATACTGTTGTATATAAATAAATTGATTATATAGATTTTTTTTTTTCAAATTTATGAAATGTTTCAAATTTGGGATAAAAGATAATATTGACATTTAAGCTGTCTATATTCAAAAGATAATCCAGTATTTCAAAATATAACAAAATAAAACTTTTTTCAAACTTAAAACATGCTATTTCATGTACTTCAAGCCAAGGTTTAGACTTAATATGTGCAAGAATTCACCTGTTCATTTTTTTTTGTTGTTAAAATTTTTTCAAAAAATCTTCCCTGCTTTGCAGTTGAAAAGCATAAATACTTTTACGATTCTTTCCAATGTTCAATTTTCTCATTAATAGAATACCAGAAAAAGTACTATTATTTATTTTGCTCACTATTTAAAAAAAAAAAAAAATTGCAGGATTTTTATCAATGGCTGTGTTTATGATTAATTATAATGAGGAAGTTCTGTCGATAATATCTCTCTTTTCACGATAAATTTTTCTATTTTCCAAATAATGAGTTGAACTTTTCTCTGTTTTCAGTTACAACTGCATGTCATTTAGCATATCTAAAGTTGTTGATGCTTTATATCTACCATTTCTGAATCCAAAGTTGTCTTCATTCAAACTGTCTTTTTTTAATTATTCATTAGAAAAGTTGAATTGAAAATAGTTTGTTTTACCATAGCTTGTTTTAACTGTTACTTATAAAAAATACAATTATTATTAGGAGAAATAAATAATGTAATTATATGAATGGGATAGATAGAAATCAAATTTCAAAAAAAATTTTACAAAGAGGAAAACGACTTGAAAAATTGAAACATATATACATGTATATATTTTCCATATGTCATATAATTGAACATATTTACATTTAGATTTTAAGAATTATATGTGAAATTTTCTGCCATATAAGATTAGGGTATCTAGACAAAATAATGCTATAATATTGTTGTCATAGATATTTTATTGTAGCTGTTAATATTATAATAATATTAATAAGATTCAACTGAAAAGCAACAGGAATCTATTTTTTTTACCGAATAATGGCAATTGATTACTATTTCTATTTGCAGGAAACTTAAATTAATAAATTTGCCTCTAGAAAATGACTAACATACATATTTATTAAAAAATGACAATTGATTAGATATGAGTCTGCTTAGTAATTCTTTCTTTTATCTGAAGGCTATTTTATTTGCTCAAAAGATACTTTTGTTAATAGAGTATTATGTTAATATTTAATAAAATTATACTATCATTAAATAATAACCTGTAGATTTATACTTTAAGTTTGTCTTCAATATGATAATCTTAAATCGTGCTATCACACTTCCAACGTAAAGCTGTCAACAAACAGAAAACTAAATTAAATGGCTGAGTGCTTAATATTATCATTAAAACAATTCTTAATGATAACATTTTTGAAATGTTTATTCTATTCAGGTATAATTTATGGTTTAATCAAGTTGATTTATTTTATATTTTATTATTATTGAAATACAATTTGATTCGGGTTTTTACCCACTCATTTTATACTTATGGAATTGGTCATTCAGAACTATCAAATTTAGTAATGCACATTTACACACTCATATATGTAATGTTGTTTTAAACTTTGTTAATTATATGTAATAATTTTTGCATATATATATATTGACATACTTTACGAAGTGTATAGTTATTCTTTCTTAAAATGATTTTGATTTTTTTGTTCCACTTAATACATTTTTAGGGCTGTGCACTATAATTATATCTGTTTTACTTCATTCTGTATGCTTTTTTTATAGTAGCCATTGTTAATATGTAAATGAATTGATTTACATATTCCAGCAATTTGATGACTGGATAGTGCTATAAGCTTTTTTAATTATTACATTATTATTTGGGATGTATTAAACCTTCTTTATCTTTTTCTTTCATCCCACTCTACATATACCAATTTGACATTCTGCAGATCAAAACAGTGACAGTATACTTTTTCATGATCTAAGAACATCAACATATATGCTCCATTTCCTTTAGGCCTTTTATATAGATATTTATTGTTTGTAACATTGAAGAATACCTAATCAACATTGGGAATTGCCAAAAAACACTGAACAAAAAAATCAAAATGTATGCCAAAATAAAATAGAATTTAAGAAGACAAGATAACAACAAATGCTGGATCACAATGCCTTATATACAAAGTGTAAAAAATTAAATAAAAATATTTACAAACAAAAATACACTATAAGCATTAGAACACCAACCAGCCTCAATAAATTGATCAGCAATGACAAAAATAAAATAGAAAAGGAATTGCTGCAAATAATCCATGAAGTGTAATGCATAAGCCCAGGATGCACAAAAATATTCTATGGGAAATTTCAAACCAACATTACCACAGGGACAACACATCATAAGTATCTATATAAAATAGTTAAATAAAATACAACATTTATGTCAGTGTTTTTAGATCATGAAGACATACATGGACATTATTTTGATCCACAGAATGTTAAACTGGTATGTGTAGAGAGAGATAATAGAAAGAGAAAGAAAGCTTGGTATATCACAAATAATAATAATATAATGAAAAAAGGCTAATAGTATTCAATTATCATATTTCTGAAATATATGAAATAGCATAATGAGTGAAAGAAAAGTGATTATAACACATTTCTATCAAAAACGAATTAAACTGAATGAGAAAATCAAAAACATTGAACAAAGAATAATTACACACACACACACATATATATATATATATTCTAACCAAATAAAAATAATTGATCCGAGTACTAATAATGATGATGAGACTACTGATGATTATTATGATACTAATAAATAATCAATCCAGACTAAGCTCAGTGGTTGGTTAGTTCACTATCACTTTTGTTACAGAGACTTCTATTAAGACAAAAGGAAATTTTGAAGAAATAATAATATACATAATTATAGAACAAATGAACAACTGGAAGAGGAAAAACTTCACTCTTGCCTATATAATACTTTTAAAATATAAATTTCCCCTATCAAGATATATTCTCTGAGCAATAAATTATTTGCACTTAAGGTAACAACTAATAGAATCCTTATATCTTTTCTTTGATATCTTGTATAACCATTATCTAATACTAAACAATTATTCATTGACATGATCTGACCTACTCTACTCTTGCAGAGTATAAATGTAGTGTACTTTTCTAATAGTACAATAAATACTAATGAATTTCTTTTGCCACCACCAGAATTATAATATAAATGATTTGATTAATGGTTAATAATCTAATAAATAATAATCTCAGGGTTCTTCTTGTTAATTTTTAGAAAGCATACAGTTGCATTGTGTTGCCAAATAAATGACTGACATCCTGACAGACTATAAGAGACACTTCTCTTATAAGCTAATGTATCCTAATATACTATAATAATAATAATAAGCATTACATAAAGAAGTGTTTAATCTGCTTGACAAGTATTAAACAAATTATATAAAATTAGAAAAATATAGCCTTTTATTTAGGATATCATTCGAAATAATAAAAAGAAAGGGTACCTTTTATGACTTTCTATTACCCCATCAACAAAATAAATTAATTGAGTTTGGTTTCTTTGTACTTTCACTAATACAATAAATAATGTGCAGTCTGAAAAATGGATCAAGTAATCTGAAACAAGATTAAATAAATATTTATTTCTTTTGATTACAATTCCATCTTGGAATTGAATCATTAATGGAATATTTGCATTTTAAGTCACATTGGATTTGCATAAAATTGATCATCTGATTTACCATGGTTTCTGTCATAAGTAAGAATTGTGAACACAAAACAAAATGCATATGGAAAAACAAACTATATTTGAATAATAACAAATATATTTATTAACATTTTTATATACAACATAAGCAAAGTTTATTTACAGTATTTAGAAGGTTATTTTCCAAATATAGGCACTGTTAAAATATTTGGTAGGATGTGACCATAACTGGCATATCATAACCTCACTAACAAACAATCTAAGGTTTTAAAAATATTTGGATGAGTTATCCAACAAAATATACTTGTTGGAAATATTGATTTAGACATTTGGCTAACTTGTTTTATAATTAACCTGGTTATATCCAATTTTAACAAAGGTATGGTTTAAAGAAAGAAAATAGCAATAGCTTAAACCATAACCTAAGCAATACAATTTATTTAAAATCTTCTCTTATCAGATAACAACTCATAATACTCTTTATTTACAGATTAAACTATCATCAACCTGAATTATACTGTGACTAGGCTTGAATAAGCAAACCAGCATGATAAAAATAACTATCATATCCATACAAATAAAATAATATTGTCTAACACTCTTATATTTTTAAAAAAAAATAAAATTAAAAAAAAAAAAATGGATCATTCATCAGAAATTATGTACACACATACTATACTAGAGTTATGTCCACATAATACTAAAATATTTAATATTAAATAACTTACTAATCCATCAGTGAAGTGCTCCAGATGGTGAAAACAAGCAACATTGAGTATGAGTATTCCTTTATAATGTTATGTGCTGAGAATAAGTATTTTAAATTAATATCTTGTTGTTTTACTTGTCGATTACCGGCCAGGCACAGTAGCACAATACAGACATTGTTGCATTTAAAAAAGCACTGACAATAACAAAGTGCATTTTGAAGAATTAAGTACTTCCAAAATTAACTTACCATTGCCATATCACTTCTAATGCACAAATAACTTTACCTACATGGTGAAAATATAATTAACAACATTATGAAGGATAAGCTAATGAAGATAGACTCCCCAGAGAAAACTACATGAATAAGAATATGGTGGTTTCCAATACCTATATGTAAGACAAAAAATGTATGTGTGGTGGATGTAGTCTCATGACATAAGGAAAAATGGAATACATGCCAAAATATGGTCCTCTCATGGGACATAGATACCTAAGCAATATACAAAAGCAATACTAAATATAAACACTATCCTCACATGGAATATAAAATGTGAACAACTGGGAGAGCATCTCCATTTCACAAAGCACAATAAGCAAACTAGCAATAAATGAAGTCTAATGCTCTAAGGCATATATCCTAGACTAAATGATGGCAAGATAACAAAATTATCACTAATAAAACTAGATAAATTAATATTCACACTAAAATTGCAAATTGTTAAGCAACATCTGAAATGAATAAATTTATGGTCAGTCAAATGACTGTAAAATATTTAAAATAGCACAATAAAAAATTCTATATTAAATAAGGAATACATATATATACAATGAGCAGCATAAAATTTATAAAGGTAAAATGGATATAATAGCAAAGTAAATATTAATAAAAATGACTAATAAACATTCAGTTAAATTAAAGTTTAACTATACAATTATTATATCATAATAATTATGAAATATTGAACTTCTAATAAACATACATTGGCTGTTTACCTATGGGTAAATGAAACACTAATAAGCATTGTTTTAAAAATATATATGAGAGATGAATATCTCTACTTGAATAAAACCATTATAAAATTCTAATTTTACTTGCATAAAAACATTATAAAATTATAACTCTACATGAATAAAAGCATTATAAATTTACCTTTAAACCAGCATTTATATGAATTTTTATCTTACAATGTGTAGGAGTACCTATGAATTCTGTAATAAATTCCTTAAAGATCAATAACATTATAATAATAATTTTTTACCTTGACATAGAAATATAATAATAAAATAAAAAAAATATTGGATATTTCTTTTTTTTTTAATACCTTAGTTCATTAGCAGAATTGTTCCATAGTGAGTGATTTATCAAGAGCGCAAGGTCTTTCTTTGGCAGGTTATCTGTAGAATGAAGCATCCGTACCATTCAAGTAATATATATATATATATTGTACCAGTCGGTTTTATCAGTTCATATAACAAGATCTAGCATCTAGGCAAAAGTACCTTGAGTCCAATCATGTGCAAGATACATAAGTCAGGAACACTTTTGGACACTGCCCTATTTGCCTATTTTTCAGATTTACTAACTTATGAGCAACAATTCCGATAATACCAATCTAATTTATCTCTCCACTGGCATCACAAAGTGGAGACACAAAAAGACGCTAATTTGAAATTATGTAATGGAATATTTTAGCATAAAATATAAGTTTGATCCCTTTAAAAGTTGTGACCTTTCACATTAATTATTTACATAGAGGACTAGTGGGAGATCATCTCATCAGGGTGAGCATAATTTAATAACTAAAATATTAATATTTTAAATAAAAGAAACAATGATTCTGCAAGTTTATGATATATATATATAAGATTTATTAAGTTAAAGAAGTATGCATAAATACTTGGTTTATTATTTAATTGATCGTCATTGGCCTTTTGACGTACATATAATTTGATTAACATTTATACATAGCAGGTGAATCATATGAAACTTGTTTATAACTTAGAAAATGACAGATATGATTGATTACTTTATTTGATTGCAGCTAGCTCATATGCTAATAATTAATAAATATACTGATGAATAGTTGATTTAGCACTAAGAGGAAATAACTTTGCGAGATACCAATCCACCCCCAGAAAGAACAAAATATAGCACTTGACCGAATATTTAAAATGATAATTTTATGATAAAAATATACTTTATAGGTATAATTTATAAACCAATTAAGCGTATGTCACGCTTGAATGTGAAGCTATAATAATATACAGGAATTAATATACGCTAAGCGCTTTCGAGGTCCTTTACCTCATATTCATAGCGATGCTGTGAGCTGCGAAATGTAAAAAATGGAGCGGGAGAAGTGGTATGCAAAGCATATGCAAATGGGCTAAATAGTCCAGTGTTTAGAGATGTCGAAGCAGGCGTCACATCCATTGATAGAGCCGTTATTGCTACTGATGCAGCAAGCCTCTATCAATGGACGTGACGCCTGCTTCGACATCTCTAAACGCTGGACTATTTAGCCCATTTGCATATGCTTTGCATACCACTTCTCCCGCTCCATTTTTTACATTTCGCAGCTCACAGCATCGCTATGAATATGAGGTAAAGGACCTCGAAAGCGCTTAGCGTATATTAATTCCTGTATATTATTATAGCTTCACATTCAAGCGTGACATACGCTTAATTGGTTTATAAATTAAATTATCGAATGAGAAGATTTAAAATTATATAATTTATAGGTATAAGTAAATTACTCTCAGTTTATACTGAGTGAAATGCATGCGTGGAATAGCTCATTATCACATATATAATTGCATCACAAAAAGATGCACATATGAAAATATTTATAAATATAATAAAGAAATCTGTTTAGTAGAAACATAATATTGTGATTTATGGACATTCATAGGTTTGAGTTATGGTGAGAACTTTAAGAGAGCAGTGTATGCATGATGGTGGAATTAAGTGATCCAATCTCGGATCCGAAAATGTGCTTCCAAATTTGAGGAAGAAGAATGGTGACTGAATTCTTTCTGCTACTTTGGCAGATTCGGTTCACAGTATGAAGGTGTCGGCTATTAATAGGCTGGATCTTTCTGGAGCAACCGTATGTCAATAGCTCATATGATGAATAAGTCCCACAGGGGGTTTGCCAGCCATGTTCTTGGATTTGGAATGAATATACGGGATCCAGATTACCGAAAATCCTGGGAAACAAAGCATGAAGACACACATGTGTATTTGAACATGGAGGCCTGTTTGCATACGATGCTTGGAATGAAAGACATAGAATATTTTAAAAACTAAGGATGACTGATTGATAACCTATATATATATTGAGAATGTCTAACGTAATAGTATGATTTAAATACTAAACAGTAATGGATTATTCAAACTTATTACTAAAATACATAATCATTGGAATAGAGACTCCCCTTCCCCCTTACTTTAATTGATTTAGAAACTTCCCACAATATTAAATAAATATAAGAATTCGGTTATATGTGCTTTTATATTATACTAAAACATAATTTAAACATATAGAAGGGGGGGGGGTTATTAATTTCATAATAAACAGATTTGATTTCATAAAGTTTCTTTTAAAGTTAGCGCTTATTATTTAAATAAATAAAAAAACATTTCTTAGAAAAACAGATTTCTACTCTGTTTTTCTACAATGACATTATAAGATAATTAATTTGTTTTCCCAACTTTGCTAGCATTCGCTGTCGTCAAAATAAACTCGTTTGAATTAAAAGCTAAACTGACCTCCCCATCAAAAGAAGGGAAAATAAAATAAAAGAAAAAGATGAGTGAATATTCTTGCAACTTTAGGAAATTATTGGCATATTATTGAAACATAAAATATAAAACATAAAGATTAGAATTATAATATATTATTGCCGCATGAAGGGGAAAGAAAATATTACATTTATTTAATAGAGGTTCAGTGATAAAAACAAAATTAAAGAAAGTTATATAGAGTCGTATACATAGCTAATATCTGGTAAGTAAATTACAAATCATTTTAGCGAAATATTAAATTTTTGGTCGAAGGACCAGCTAATAGAATGATACATTAAATTATAGACAGGGTTATTAGAAATAATTATGGAAGGCTGAATTTAAGAATTTAGACATTAGGTAGTGGCTAGAGTTCTTTTACCTTTGTAATTAGTGGTGATTGTTGGTCATTCGGTGTCCATTGGGATTGATGAATTAGATCTAGTTAAATTCGGTCGGTCAGGCAGGTAGCATTTAATCATTCAGTCTTTAAGCATACTAAAGTTCATGGGTAACGGGATAGAAAAATTAATAATTAATGTGATTTATTTATCTTTACTAGTAGTTGTTTAAAATTCTTTTTATTTGATTGCATATTACTAGACCATTAAAATAAATGTATATAAGCTATGAGTTAATAGAATATACACCCCAAAACAGTAAAATGAATATATTATAAAAAGAGGGGATGTATCTGTGTTCTAATATAATATTAAAATGACAAATTGTGATATTTAAAGTTTGTTCTGGTGTTTAACTATCAATGCTATAATATAATAGTAATATATTTATAGCTAATTTTAGCTTATAAGTCTTCATAGGTATAATTTGTAAGACATGTATAAATCAAACACTGGAGATACAAAATTAATACTCGAGTTATTAGATAAGATGAAGATAAATATTTTTTATTTGATGCAGAATGCACTGAAGAGTGGTTGATCCATATTTAGCTTAATATTCTTAATGGTAAATGGAAATTAGTCCAAGAAGAAATAAGTAAACATATTTGATAGGATAAAGGATAAAAGTTTCATTTGTTGTATTTTTATTATATAGTTGAGTAATAAGACCATAAGAAAATTGAGAGTAAGGTAAAGAGAGAGATCAAATGAGGAATATCTTAAAATATAAACACACATAAAATGTAATATTTCATAATATTATAATGAAATTATTTTAATTAGGAAATAAAACATTAATCCGTATTTTAAATCTTCTCATATTCTCAGCATAAGGGGTGATGGATGAAAAAAAGGGATTGATTACTTAATATACACTTTATTTTGTAATATAAGGAACAAAATTAAATATCACACAACATTTTATTGTATTAGCAAGGAATTATATTTTGAATATCTCAGTGTAATTCAAGGGGAATATAAATGTTTAAACTTTTATATTGTTTTTATATTATATTGTTATATAGTTGTTTATATTGCCAATAAACATCACATGACCACCACTTCTTATGCTTGTGTATAACTGTTGCTAAAACAGGCAAAACTCACTATACATATTGCCACACACAGCATGCTACAGTAATCAATGGGTGCCAGAAGGCTTGTGCAATACGTATAGTGAGTTTTGCCTGTTTTAACAACAGTTATACACAAGCATAAGAAATGGTGGTCATGTGATGTTTATTGGCTTAAAACCAATCCTGCCTAATAGGATAGTGGTGGCTATGGTTATTAAAAAACCAAAGACACCAAAATGTATGGGTACTGAACTGAGTTCAGAACCATATGACTATATAAGCTAATGGGCTTGGATTGAAAACATTAAGATGTTTTCAGTTTAAGACTCATAGTTTTATAGTTAAGTGGAGTTAAAAGGTGGTTGCTGGAGGATTGCATTAGATCCTAAGATCTAGGTGCAGTGCTCTCAGATCTAAGGCTCCTCACTGACAAAGGCTACAAGCCAGAAAATAGTCTGAGGATATAGGATGAATAGGCACTAGATGGGGATTTTATGCACAAGCCTTCTGGCATCCATTGATTACTCTAGCTTGCAGTGTGTGGCAATACATATAGTAAATTTTGCCTGTTTTGTTTATATTGTTTATGTTAATTCAGTTATTAGTTAAAATTAATTATTGAAAGTTTGTAAATAATATGATTAAAATTAATGTTTTAAAAGTTAAACTAAGTATCTAGAGTTGCATTTCTTTTGTTGGGATCATCATCACTACATCATCATCTGAGAGTATGAATTGTAATATACATATTAACCAAAGCATACAATTTGAGATTTGGAGGAGAAATTAATTCAGTACAAGATATTGTATAACAATTATCTCGGACAATATTTTTTAAATGGGAACTTAAATTATTGCAAATTACCTTAAACACATCAGTCATTGGTAAAATATATTACAATTTATTAAAGTAAGTTTACTTATAGGAAATTAGAGTATGAATTAGTTATTATTTAAAGTTATTAATTATGATTACAATTTACATAATAATAGTGATTTATAGTCAGTAGTAAATAACCTTATTATAAAGTAGTAATATAATTTTAATGTATTTATAGATTAATGTTATAAGTCTTTTTTGAAATGATACCCTACCAATAGAGTTAAGTAAAATCCCTCTTGACATTTTATAGGTAGTATAAATAGCTGATTAAAATCAATGATAATCCTGAGATCTCCTTAGTTTATTATTATTATTATTATTATTATTATTATTATTATTATTATTATTATTATTATTATTATTATTATTATTATTATTATTATTATTATTATTATTATTATTATTATTATTATTATTATTATTATTATTATTATTATTATTATTATTATTATTATTATTATTATTATTATTATTATTATTATTATTATTATTATTATTATTATTATTATTATTATTATTATTATTATTATTATTATTATTATTATTATTATTTTATTTTTTTTAAATGGTTATTCTTAATAATAATCCTCTAAAAGTAGTAATAATAAAGGATCAATATGCAATAAAATGATAATATAACTTATTAATTAGATTAACTTAAATTTAATAATTATAGATGTTTTATTATATTTATTTAAGAATTATTGTTAGACATGGGAATATTTGAATACTTAATAAGGAGTGTCTTGGTACTCTTATGCCATTGAACAAATACTTTGGTAGTTGTTTAATGTTAAAGGGTATGTATTCTTGTTAATAGGATAAATGGGTCTCATAATTGCTAATACAAATTAAACTTAATTTAGAAATCAATAAGAACATCAAATTGTACCTAGATAAATTCATAGTATAGCCTAATTTAGAGACTTGTTAGTTCTGATAGAGGTCATTTTCCTATTGACAGGGTACAATATATATATATATATATATATATATATATATATATATATATATATATATATATATATATATATATAATTAAATATTTATAATACAGTAATTAGATAATTAAAAATTGTATCCACTTAGGAGCACTTTTGATTATCCTAGTAATCTTTGTCAACTAACACTTTGAAAGGCTAACCTTCTTACAATTTTGTGATCTTAACATTTGCTGCTGTTAATTAAGTCATGTTGGTATTTGTATATTAACATAGCTTCCTTTATTTTCCTTTCATTGTTATTCTTTTCAATTTGAAATATTTTTACATTATTAAAATTGAAGTCAAAACCATAAATACATGACTTACTATAGTCATAAAAAACAGATGCTGAAATATTATTATCTACTTTACAATTTTGTTTCTATTTCTGAACCTGTTTTAATAAGAGTAAGTGCTCTTTAATTCTTTTTCCAATGTACATCTTGATTCACCTATATATTCATCACCACACCTACATATCCATTTATAAATTACACAATTTTTATTTACAAATGAGATTTTATCTTTAGAGTTATTTATTAATTTGTTTAATGTAGGAGGTGTGTAAAATGCGATATCATATATACCTTTATAAATTTTCGTTATAAAATTTACTTGATCATTCAAAATATATGGCATTGATATCCATACTTTTTTATTAGCAGGAGAATCAATATTATTATTAAAATTGTTATTCTTATATTTTGTATTAAAATCTGTAATGCCATTATATATATGATTATAATTGTAGCCAACATTTAACAATTCATTTGAATATATTTCAATATTTTTGCCTTTATTTGATGAATATTTGCAAAGACTATTATTTCTAAATAAGAAGGACTTTAACCCTGCCATTTTGTGTGACATTGGCACTCTTGATTTATATGGAATATAACCTCTTTTTACTATTGGTTTAATGGTCACACCTCCTGTATTAAACAAATTAATAAATAACTCTAAAGATAAAACTGCATTTATAAATAAAAATTGTCATTTATAAATTGATATGTAGGTGTGATAGTGGATATATAGGTGAATTGAGATGTACATTGGAAAACAGAACTAAAGAGCACTAGCTGTTATTAAAACAGGTTCAGAAATTGAAACAAAATTGTAAAGTAGATAATAATATTTCAGCATCTGTTTTTTACAGCCATAATAAGTCATGTATTTATGGTTTTGACTTCAATTTTAATAATGTAAAAATATTGCAAATTGAAAAAAATAACAATAAAAGGAAAATAAAGGAAGCTATGCTAATATACAAATACAGATATAACTTAATTAACAGGCAGACAGCAAACATTAAGATTACAAAATTGTGGGAAGGTTAGCCTTTCAAAGTGTTAGTTGATATTAATAGGATAATCAAAAGTGCTCCTAAGTGGATAAAATTTTTAATTGTCTAATTACTGTATTTATAAAAATTAATTATATAATTATGTATATTGCTTTGAAAAAATATAGGCATTGAATAATATATATATATATATTGTAACATAATAAATGAGTTCAAATAGAAATAACTAAGTAAAGGTTCAAAATATAACACTATCAAGAATTATAAGCAAATTATTATAGCAATGTATTATAACTCAGGTATATGAAAATCACGTGAAGTGAGTACACTAGTAATTCAATAAAATATAACTCAGGTATACAGGCAGTAGGTTTTATCCACTTTCATTCCTTGGTTTGATGTTAAGTGCATGTTTAAACAAATACTAAGTGAATATGGTCTAGCAGGGCGCCACTAGATTATCTGAATCTAGACACGGTTATATCTGATAACCTTTCACATGTACCGGGTTTGAATCCCTTTTTGGTACTTTATTTCTAATAAAATGAGAGATTTTGCTTTTTGAGCCATATCACTATAAGCACTAATAGTTAGGTAAAAGTAAAACATCTTTAAACCACAGTGGAGTTCATTGAACATAAATCATTTCTCAGATCTTAACATAACAAATGTGTTTCAATATTTTTATAAGTTCACTAGCTCAGATTATATATAACTAATTTAGGATGGCAATTCACTCATCCTTGCATGAAATAGATGATGGGATGTGGTTATAATAATACTAAGAGATCACTAAATATTATAAAATCAATATTTATTTATGGCCTTTAAACAGTTAAACAGCTCATTAATTAAAACGTTGATGACGATGATGATGATGATAATAATAACAATAATGACAAGGGTTTCAACTACAGCTCTAGGACTAAGCCTAAACATAAAACTAATTTTTATAAAGAAATTCATAATTATTGCTTAATTTTAGCATATTTACTTATATCTTAAATAACTAATTTTCAACCATTGATGATGATGAATAATCACACTTAACAAAGACTACACTTAATGAAATATATATGCCTCGTTTAATAAAACAAACTAATATTTATTACTACATTTCTAACATATACATAAAAATTTCTAGATAATATGAAAATTGACATGAATAATAATAATAATAATTGATTATATAACAATCCTCAGATTAATTTTAAGTTCTTCCCCCTTTCCCTTCAAATGTATTTTGTATTAAGTTGGACGTCACATTGACCATGATTTTCACTCCATGAGAAAAGTATTTTAAGAAAAAAAAATATTATCTGCTCATTAGCACACATACTTTAAAAATCTAACATGTAAATAGAATGTAAAAAAAAAATGTTAGTAGAATTGAAAGAGCAAGTTTTAGAAACAAGTTTTAAATTATTTTCTCCCCCCTCTCTTCTACCTCTGAAATGCTATACTTAATGAAACAAACTAATCTAATATTCTAACATTACTTGTTACTCCACATTCAATCGCAATTATACACATATAAAATATCATTATGTATGTGCGTGTTTTATCCCATGATAACACAATATTATTTAAAACCAAAATAATAATATATTAGTTAAAACTAAAATCATAATACCATAAAAAAAATTGTTTTACATATTAATATTTTTCATAACTGTAAAATTAATAAACAAATAATTTTCATACATTCAAGATAATTTATGAAGCTCAAAGTTATTTTTAGTAAGACATTCTTGTTTTAATCGATCTGAATAGTCTTTAAAGGTTCTTTAAATAAAATATACCACTTTATTGCTAAAATGTTTCTTAAGACTGATATCATAAAGAAAATAGATATAAAAAGTCATATTACCGATCTTTTGTTTGTGGCGAATTTCCAAGGGTTCACACTTGTCTTGTATAATGTTTATATTTCGGCAGCTACCATTTCCGTTTTACTGGGAACAATCTCTTTCTTGAGGTGTATAACTATTTGATGATGATGACTCTATTGAGGTTATTTGCTTTAGTGGATAATTTGGAAATCATTATATTAATTTTTCGTCTCTTCCTGTCAAGCATGTGGATGAAATACAGCAGTTGTTTTCACATTTATAAATTTTCTTGAGTTTAAAATCAGTTGTTGTAACAATTAATTGGACTTGATGATTAATATTTATCAGTAGATTAATTCATCTTCTTTGAATGCAGGTGAATGCTTTCTTCCTTCTATTAAAAACATCTTATTTCTCTGGTCAGTTGAAAGGTGTAGAATATTATTTTAGACACATCTTTTCTTTCCTATGTGATGTGCAGCTTCCTCCAGATGGTCAGCAAATGGGACATACATATAATTTTTCTAGCCAGACATTTCTTATATTTTCAGCATTCAATTGGATAGTTTAATAATCTGAATCATAAACAATAATCCTAATAATAATTCAAGACAGCTTTTTATATCCAATTTTTAACTAACTTAACCAATCAGAGATAGCATCACTTGCTATTTTTGGACAAATTTGTTTTAATTAGATCTCTAATTTATTTTCAACTATATTATTTTTCAACTGAAAAGTTTAATCCTTTTTCCAGACACTTTTGTTTAAAAAAAAATAGACTCAATCCTTATTTCCTTTCTTTTCTTTTTTTTCTTTCTTTTTAACATCCAGGTAACACTTCAAATCTTTGAGCTTCCTTCTTTAGATCTTGAGATAAGACAATTAGAGCTCTGACCCATTATAAGCTTCCAAAGTGAAACAATCATTTACAAAAAAAAATTGCTACAAAGATCGATATCTGATTAAACAGATTTCCTCTTTTAACAAAAAATTGTACAAAAAAAATAATTTGACAGATTTAATACTTCCTTTTCTTTCAATATTTAGGAAATGTAAATTTTTGTATGTAATGTACACACATCCTTCATTCTTTCAAATCATTCATAAACTAACCTTAAATAATATGATTGCTAGCTTAGTAATTATAACCCAATTATTTAATTAAGTCTGTAACTTTTAAATCCCAATTATAATTAAAGAAAAGCAAAATAAAAGTATAGAATAAAATATTAGAATTGATCAAGCATAGGTTAGTTTTAAAGAAAGTTAAAATGTTTAATATTTGAAATATAAAACAATTAAATAATTTACACATACATTGCCTATATGTATGCATTATAACTTTGCTTTTTAACAGGAAATTTAAATATTAAATAGTTTAAATGTGTGTATTACCTTTCTATCAACACACAAACAAGTAAAGCATGTAATTGTTGACCCATTCTTTCTCTGTTTAAAGCTTTTAGAACTGGACCTTGTAGGGTTTAAACTTGGATGCCCTACAGCTTCATTTATGATTATATAAAAATGTGATGATGATTTTGTTTTACACTTTTCTTACATGCACATTACTATAAATTTGACTAGTGACCAAATTGTAATGGCACAATATATATATATATATATATAGTAACCTGACCAGACACTCCCTCCCCCCCAACATTATGATGATGTATGGTTGATATAAAAATCAAACTTTTAGCTCAGTCTAATTATATTTTATTCTTATATATAAAATTCTAATAATACAAATATACTCATTTCATGTCTAATATATTATATCAATATTAATAAATTATTTAATAATAAAATAATAATAATCATGAGTCTTGTTATCTAATCATCCAGCAAGGTACACCTTTTTAACATTAAGTATATAACAAAAAGTATACCCTCAATGGAATAGCAATATCACAAAACATTACTTCACTAAAACATCAATGACACTCTTATAACTCACAATATAATATTCATCCACTTATTAAAATGATTGTATACCATTTCTTTATCAATGTTCCTAAACTCAGTCAAGGTCTCAGATAATTATTGTTTTTTAAAATAAATAAATAAATTTACATAATCAAATCTAAATAGGGATTTTACTTGCATCCAGCTACATTTAAAATAATTAAGAAACAAATATACTAATTACTTCCTCCCTTTCAAAATAATTAATCAATTTTCTTATCAATTGATTAAAAACTAAATTGAAATTATTAACCAACACTTATCACTATTAATTATCATAAACAAATTTAAAATAATTTCTTATCATAACGTATTATAACCTAATAATTTTATTTTTTTATATGACATGCTAGTTATTCGGTATTCATTATGATAATTGAATAAGATAAAGAAAAAATAGAATTAATTGATATTAAAATATAGTATTAAATGTGAACAATCATATTATTATTATTATTATTATTATTATTATTATTATTATTATTATTATTATTATTATTATTATTATTATTATTATTATTATTATTATTATTATTATTATTATTATTATTATTATTATTATTATCTTTTTTTAGATGATATGCAATAATCCTAAATATATTTCATTATTACAATATATGCATGGTAAGGATGATAAATAATAACTTGGAAACAAGAAAAGAAACTCTCAACACTTTATTTATTTAAAGACAAACATTAACATTTATTACAGTAGTAATCTAAAAGTTAAGTAACAATTTACATGTATTTTATATTTAATAATAAAAAATTAACATATACAAAACTTTATGTATTAAAATTAACAAAATAATTAATGCTTCATACTTCACTTTAAAATTATTTGCAAACAGGATATAATATATTCCATACTTTGCTCCATTAATATTAAGATACTTTTTAATATTTTTATAAGTTTTTCAACTTTTTGAAAATAAATTTAAAAAATCACATTTCCAGGGGAATATCTTGTTACTAAACCAACTATTGTTTGAAACAAAGGAGTGCTCTCTTCTTCCCCTTTTCTCTCCTTCATGCTTTTCACCATTATTTGTAGCATAAATAAAAATTCAAATACAAGTTATTTATTAATAACAATAGAAAGTGTTTGAATCAAAAATTTATGCTTCCTTATAGTATTGATAAAATTCCTTCACATTTTAGTAAATATGTATACTATTATTTAATAAAGACATTTATTGTATTTTTAAAAAGTTTCAACTCTTTCTGTATACCCCAAAAATATATTACTGTAGACTTATAAAGTTATATATATATATATATATTGCTTATAACACTTTTTCCATATACACTTTAATGCAACAATTTTTCTTAAAAACTTCTTTATTTTCCTTACAGTTTCGACTGTCCAGCAGTCTTCATCAGAGCTCTATCTTCTTCTCTGCTTATAAAGTTCTAAGATTTCTCTTATGAATAATTCATATTTAAAATATTTATATCAAGTTACCAATATTTAGATAATATTAAAGTTAGTACTTATAAACTTTTTAGTCTATATTATATTTTTTCTCTAAGGCCACTATTATTTTAATAAAGTCATTAATAAATTCATGTATTGAAATGTCAATAGTTTTAATGAAAAGAAATAATTATCTCTAACATTACTAAAGATAAGATTTAGTAGTAAATGTTTTCTATCATTATGCATATGAAAATTATTAAAAAATAAATTCTTTATATGTTTTCATTTTATGTAGACAAAACGGTTTGATAATCTTTAGTTTTTCTTGTTGAAGTATATTTTACCTACTTGAATGTTTTTATTTTTTCCATTATCACAGGTTTATAGTTAGCCCATGTAGAATACCAATGAGAATAGTTTTGCTTTTTATTCCATAATGAAATTAATGAATCACTTTTTTAAAATATATATTCCATGCTTTTTAAAATTATTATTATCTTGTAATGTTAAAATAATAATATTTTAATAAATTTATATTTAAAATTTTTTAAGATAAAAAAATGCATTCTTCATTGTTTGTTTTCTTTATTTTTCTCCCTATATTGCCTGCTTATCTTCTATTTATAGGGAAAAAATTCACAATATCTGATTGGTTAATTACTTTCAGGTGTCTGGCAAAAAATGAATATTAATTAATCTGTCTACAATTTTAAAGTGAATTAAAATTAATATTATGAAATTAATATTTTCTTAATTTTAATAATGCAAAACTTAAGTTATCTTTAAATAATACTCTTCTTTTTATTTAAACTTAAATTTTAACACTTAAATTTTATAATATACGTTATTGTTATTATAACTATTGATTTATAATTTTTTTATGAAATTTATATGACTAAAAAATAGCATTTATTACTCATAATTAACAACTTTTTAAATATTATATTAGGAACTATTTTTATTATTGTTATTAAATGAATGGGTGTGTGCACATCTATTAACACAATCTCACTTTCTATTTATTTTATTTATTTATTTTTTATTTATTTATTTTATTTATTGATTTTCTATTTATTTATTTTAAAATTTATTTATTCAGCCTTTTATGTTCACCAAAATAGTACAGGCCATATATGTAGTTCAAAGGATTTTACAATATTAATGTATAAAACACATGATAAAAAATGCTAGATTAAAGAATCGTATCTTATACAAAATTTATCTTTTGCTATGAATTCAAAATTAATCAGCTTTCTGATTAGTTGTTCCTGGCCAATACAATGAAATGTTGAATTCATTGCCTAGGAGAAAATGGAATTTTTTATGCTGTCTTGATGAGGATTTGTAAAAGTTAAAAGTGCTTGGCAATAATTATTTAGTTATTAATTTAGTTTATTTATATTAAAGATTCTCCATTTTAACATTTGACAAATTGTTATATTATATTTATAGTTATATATTAACAGAAGTATATGTATTTATTTATTTTATCATTATGTAAATGATTTTCAAACAATAAAGAAATTGCAATTTTTAATTTGATTATTAATAATTATAAATATATTAATTTTTAAAAGATTATAACTATTGATTAAAACTACCTTGCATGATTTTAATTATTATTTACTTTTTATTTTAAAATACATAGCACAATTTATATTTCAAATTTATAACTTATAGATTATAGTTATCTAAAGAAAATTAACTCAAAATAGCACTAAATACAATATATTTTAAATTCTTCTACAAATTAAATAACAGATTTTTACTAATCATTATATAAAATTTAAATTTTTTATTAAAATTGACCATTCACTATAACCATATAATGATGTCACAAAGTAGAAAGGCTACAATACTTATGTATTTAATATGTTCATATATTATTTAAGAATTATCCATACTAAAACAACACTTTTTCTCTTTCTTAAATACATAAAATTTGCTAGTTTTGTATCCATTTTGTGATTCTTCTCATAATGAAAATTATTGATGAAATGCAAATGATGTCACTGTAATTTGAACATGTACAATCTATGGTTCTTGTCTGAAAAACATAGCTGCAACCATTTTGATGTGAATTTTATGATTGATAGGAATAAAAAAATGAAAGCATAAAAAACTAATTTTGTTTTTTATTAACTTTCAATTTTTCATTTTTTAATATTTTATTGAAAATGTGGATTTTGGAGAAATATATATATTGTAATAAGAAATTATAATACTGAAAAGGAAAAAGTTAAAAAAAACAGAAACACTACTTTTTAAAATTTGGATTATCTATCTAGGCTTTATAAATTATATATATATATATAAAATACATATTTTGCGGGTTCATCCGTGTTAAAAACTTTTAATATCAATATACTGACGTTTCGACTTGGTCACACAAGCCATCCACAGAGTTATAAAAAGGTAGAAAGACGGTTGTAGAGGCGCTACAATCACTGGTTTGAATAAAACATTAAAAATCCCACCAATAGCAAAAATGTTAAATTTAAGAATGTTTTTTAAAGAAATCTTTCCAAATAGGAGGAAGTTTGCACGTATCATCTCGCTTATTGATACAATCTGGCCTTTTAAGTATCTCAATGGCTTCTCTGATTTTGCATTGGTAGAGATTATCACATCTGGATATGATCCTGGTACTAGAAAAATCTATTTTATGACCTGAATCTATAGTATGGAGTGAGAGTGCTGATGATGATGAGTGTTGTTTAACTGCATTAGCATGCTCATCTCTCCTAACACTGATGCGATGATTACTCATACCTATGTAAGAAGCTTTACAATTTTTACATGAGATTTGATAGACACCATGAGATTCAAGAGGGATTGAATCCTTAGGCTTGGTTATTATATTGCTGATCTTTTGATGAGCAGAAAATGCTGTATCTATATTATAGCATTTTAATATACATCCGATACTGTCTGTAGTTCCTTTTACATATGGAACACAAATCCTAATAGCTGACTTATCATCTTTTTGTTTCCTATTTTGTCTATTTTGGGCTTGAAATAAGGCTTTTTTTATAAATTTGTAATTATAACTATTTGCTAATAAAACACTATTAATATGATTTATTTCTTGAATCTCATGGTGTCTATCAAATCTCATGTAAAAATTGTAAAGCTTCTTACATAGGTATGAGTAATCGTCACATCAGTGTTAGGAGAGATGAGCATGCTAATGCAGTTAAACAACACTCATCATCATCAGCACTCTCACTCCATACTATAGATTCAGGTCATAAAATAGATTTTTCTAGTACCAGGATCATATCCAGATGTGATAATCTCTACCAATGCAAAATCAGAGAAGCCATTGAGATACTTAAAAGGCCAGATAGTATCAATAAGTGAGATGATACGTGCAAACTTCCTCCTATTTGGAAAGATTTCTTTAAAAAACATTCTTAAATTTAACATTTTTGCTATTGGTGGGATTTTTAATGTTTTATTCAAACCAGTGATTGTAGCGCCTCTACAACCATCTTTCTACCTTTTTATAACTCTGTGGATGGCTTGTGTGACCAAGTCGAAATGTCAGTATATTGATATTAAAAGTTTTTAACACGGATGAACCCGCAAAATATGTATTTTATATATTTAACCTGTGCAAATCTTCGTTTTAACATATATATATATATATGTTTTTATGGTTGTATGATGTAGATAAATTATTATTTTTGGGAATAAACCATGTATTATTTTGCATTACAATCCGATATTTCGACAGATTAGCAACCACCATTATCAAGGTTAACTTTTGAAAGAAAAATCGTTAGATCTCAAACAATAACATGACTCAGTGTGAGATGAGAAATGAGATTCAACTTGAAGTAGTTCAGCATTCACAATATGAGGCTTATCAAAATGTTTACTTCCCTCAGTTTTTTCACCTATTAATTTTGAGTTAATATTAGATAAAATGAGAGGTTTCCACATAGCTGGAATACGTTGTGCTTCATCAGCCCTATTTAAAGCAGTAAGTCTCTTTAATATTTCAATTGACTCTCTGATGGTTCTTAAATAATATTTTTCCAAATTAGCAAGTATTTTTGTATTGTCAAAATCAGGTTTGTGACCAATTTTTATAAAGAACATCTTACTCAAGAAATAGAACTTACAAAAAATATTCTACTTTCTAATAATTATAATAAAAACATCATATGTAAGGCTTTACATAACATTAATACTAAAAAGAAATAAGAGGATAGAGTTGACAATTCCTCTTTTAATTGAGTAATTTTACCTTATATTAAAGGGATTACTGATAAAATCAGTAGAAGATTATCTTGTTTTAATATAAAGACTACTTTTTCTACTGGCAAAAAAATTGATTTTTTATATAAAGCTAAAAAAAGAATATTTTTGGAACACCAAGGAGTTTATGAAATTCCATGTTTGCAATGCTCAAGAAGCTATGTGGGTCAGTCTTTAGATGAATAAATGTCAGAATTAAAGAACATAGAAATGCTTTTAATCAAAAAATTAGCACATCAGTTTTTACTTCCCATTTTTTAGAAATTGGTCACAAACCTGATTTTAACAATACAAAAATACTTGCTAATTTGGAAAGATGTGATTTAAGAACCATGAGAAAGTCAACTGAAATATTAAAAAGACCTACTGGTTTAAATAGGGCTGATGAAGCACAATGTATTCCAGCTATGTGGAAACCTCTCATTTGATCTAATATTAACTTAAAATTAATAGGTAAAAAAACTGAGGGAAATAAACATTTTGATAAGCCTCATATTGTGAATGCTGAACTACTTCAAGTTGAATCTCATTTCTCATCTCACACTGAGTCATGTTATTGTTTGAGATCTAATGATTTTTCTTTCAAAAGTTAACCTTGATAATGGCAGTTGCTAGTCCATCAAAATATTGGATTGTAATGCAAAATGATACACGGTTTATTTCCAAAAATAATAATTTATATATATATATTGCCTTTCCATAAAACAGCAGTCAGGTTTAAATAATTCAAAAAACAAAATCAATGAAGATACACAAAATGCCATTTTAATGAATATTGTTCATTAAGAAATTGAAACATAATAATTGATCTGGAGTATAAAGTAAATATAAGCTTGCAAGCTTTCTAGAAGACTTGTTGTGGAGTTAAGTTATATATTAGCCTTTGAATATTTCACACACTATTATAACTTGATTAAATTTATTTCAAGGCTATAAATTTGTATTTATATAATAATGTTAATAAATTTATTTAAAATGTTATTATTAATTATTACAGAATTAGATTAAGAAAATGGATATATCTTATTTATCATTTTTAATAAAAATATAATAATTGGGAAATTTCTTTTATTTAAAAAATAAATGAGTAACCATAAAAATTTGGAATCAAAGACAGGGCAAATTTTTCACTTTAATAATTCCTTTTTTAATATTTATTTAATATGTGTATTTAAATTTTACTTTCACCCTCTTTGTATTTATTTACATTCATTATTAGAAATCAACGTTTTATTCATTTCAATATACACTTATCTTACTTTTTAACAGTGTCTCCATTTACTTATCTTATTTTAAATTTACAGTCTACATTCACATATGTTTTATAATTTGGGAGAAGGTAATACAATGTTCTATTTTCGTAATAAAAACATTTTTTTTAAAAAAAAAATAACTAAATGAATGTTTTTTCCAAATATGTTATTCTGCCATACAAAATATGAAATTTCTTATAATCTTCACAATAACACTGAAGACATTATGCAATGAAAAATTGAAATAAATATTTAAAGTAAACAATTTTTCAAATTTGAAATTATTATGATACTTTTA
Source organism: Epiperipatus broadwayi (assembly GCA_028023455.1). Lineage (NCBI taxonomy): Eukaryota > Metazoa > Onychophora > Udeonychophora > Euonychophora > Peripatidae > Epiperipatus > Epiperipatus broadwayi. The sequence continues at coordinate 10,218,677 of JAQFVV010006223.1, read as the reverse complement.
AAAAGTCTTTCATGTTATAGGTTAAATATTAGTATAGAAATTCTATAAATAATATTTTTTTAATATAAAAAGCTTTTCAACTCATTGGGATTTAAAAACAATATATATATTTTCTTGTGTCATGGCATTGCTGGGAAGCAAATCCGGGACAACTGCTTGTAAGGCGGCTGTGCTGACCTCTCGATCACCAACGCTTGACATTTACTTCTTTTATGTGTTTTCTATCTGTTTCTTTACTCTGTGTTTTAATGCAGTGATAAAATGATAAACTCTGGAGAGAAAGCTTTATAAATCACAGTCTCAACTGTATCACTGCCAGTGCTCAACCATCTGAGCAAGAAGCCATTTGATAATCTATTTTATCTGTAGGCTTGAAAATGTATAATATTAAATCTGGAATTTTGACATAGCAAATTGGAGAGGAAATTATATATTTTCATAATAATTTATTTAAAATAATTGAAATTATTATGTGGCAAAGCTGAATTCTTTTTTTTATATTTTTCATGCTGATTTCCTATAAATTAAAAGATTGACTTTTTTTAAATTGAAATTTTAGCACATGTCATAAATAAATATCCGTAAAAATGTCAAGCATTGGTGGTCAAGAGGTCAGCAATGGCTGTTTTATAAGCGGTTGTCCCAGATTAGCGGGTTCGCTTCCTGGCTGATGCTATGGCACATAAGAAAAAAAAATACCAGTAAAAATATGGAATCAATGGAATATAAAGATATGGATAGCTTTAAAGATTTTTATGGCAAAAACCTCACTTAAATAATTCTTTTAATATTTACTTATTTAAATTTCATATTTTCCTGTAATTTTATTTATTACCGACTATTCTATTAACACTTATCTTACTAAATAACATTGGATATTGATTTACTTATTTCATTTTAAATTTACATTTTAATTTCATATATATTTTATTTATACTAAGGAAGAAAAAAGAGCACAATATTATTTTTTCTATTTTTATCATAATACCATAATTCCAAAAATAAATAAAAAATAAGTAGATGGATATTTTTTTTTTCTCGAATGGGAAATTCAATCATAATGACTAAGCAATATTTTATAATGTAACAATAACATAATGTAACCAAAATCTAAAATAAATATTAAAGATAATAAATTTTATTCTAAAACAAATTTATTAATGCAAAACAATTGAAATATGATTATATTGAATACATTGTATCTTTGAATAAATAGTAAATTAATCATCTAGTCCTTAGACAAAGGCTATTTTCCCTATGAAGATATATATAAATTTATTTGATCTAGTCTATTCCATGTAGTGTATCAAAAGGTTTCCAAAAAAAAATTCTTCAATGCAAAAACAATCAGAACATATCTATATTGAGTTCATAATAACTTTGAGTAAAATGTAATTTTATCATCTAGTTTTGAACAAAGTCTACCTTCCTATGAAGATGCATACAAGACCATTTGATCTAGACTATTGAGATGGTATATTAAAAAGCTTCCATGTCTCCTCATAAAGGAATTTTGTGGCGAAGGTTTTGTCTCTTTCTTTTATTTTCCTAATCACATTGAGGAAAAGATGATCTTCTTCTGGTTGGGGTAAGGTATATAATTTGCTACACCTGATAAGCCAGATTGAGTAGATAAGAAAGACAGATAATCTTATGATAGGAATGTCTCTGCTGTGAATGCACACTTTGAGATCCATGATTTGATAGTAGTCTATAACTGAATTATTATATATGAGGCTTTTCACATTTCCAAGCCCAAAGCATGACTTAATAACATGTTCAAATGTTTCATCATATCTCTGGAAATTTGAGCATATTGGATCCACTTTGGTGATCAGCCTTCTATACCTGAGAAACCAATTTGTTGGTATAGCATTTAAATTGATCTTGATAATAAAGTCCAAGTATTTTGGCTCGAGGGCCCAGAACTTAAACAAAGTAATTATTTTTTTGTTTGACAAGCAGAGTTGTGGCTTAATAGGGATAGATCCAGGCTTATGATGCAATATGCATCCCACATTTTAATTTTTCCTTGGAAAGATGGTTCTGTATTCTTATTTTGTCATATTAGACTGCTTATTAGTTGGTCAAGCCAACATATCTTGTGAGATGGAGGCCAATCAGTTGGCTGAATTATTTCTGTAATCTGACCATAGCTATATTTTTGGATCAGATTATATATCAGAGTGTGAGATTTTTGGTGTAAAATGGCTGGAATGGAATGAAGAGACATACTGTTTAACTTTCAGAAGAGCCTTGAGCATATTTTATTGATTTGTTTAATAAATGTTTTGGTTACAGTCATAACTGGAAGGAAATATGAAATCTTACTAAATATTTTCATATTCAGTAGGGCCACCTTCCCCTGAAGGGAAAGATAGAGCCCAGGGGGTGTCTGAGTAATCTTATCTGCTGAATTCAGGATCTTGACTTGAATTTCCTTGGACATTGCGGCCTGAGATTTACAGATTGAAAAGCTCAGAAACCTCTGTGATTCTGCTTTAAATCTGGAGTTAACTTTTTTTCCAGAGAGTATAACCCAGGTAGATGATTTAACTGGGCTTATTCTTAATTCTGTTAGACTAGTGAACTTATCCAACACAGTATAGAGACTGTTGAGATGCTTCTCTGAAGGGAGAACAACCAACACATCATCCATATAAGCTATTGTGTGGATAGTTCTTTTTAATCTGAGGATATAAATTCCAGGGAGTGTAACCTCTATTTCCTTTAAGAGAGGATTGATGTAGCATGCAAATAGTAGGGCACTGAGAGGAGAACCCTGTGGAATAGAAATATTTGGTACAAAACTATCTGTGTATGATCCATTGAGAGATATATGGATCTCTCTATTGTATAAAAGGTTGTCAAGAATCTGAATTATTTCAGAGGGGATGTCAAGGGCCTTTAGCATATTTAGGAGAGTGTTGATGTTAACTGAGTCGAATGCTTCGGATATATCCAACTGGACAGCAATTGGTTTGGACTTCCTGTTAGTTCTAATGTAGTCCAGTAGAATTTTTGCTTCTCCAATTGCTGTAAGCACTGATGACCCTTTTTTTGGCATATTGAGATTGTACAATGTGGCTTAAAATTTATAATTGAATATTGTCTTTGACAACACCTTCTATGATCTTAATAAAAAGGGGCAACATTGAGATTGGTCTGATATTATTAATATCAGTTGAATCGTGGTCTTTCTTCATGAAAGGTACCAATTTCACCAGAATGATAATCATTTTTAGGGCAGTCTTTTAAATTGTGGATAAATATTAAAGAACAAAAATTCACAAATAATATTTTTTTATAAAGAAGTTTTTAGCTCATTAAGATTTAATAACCCTGGGAAGCTAGATAAAACCTATTTTAATTGTTTACTATAGTTTAACAATATAAAATTTTGTATATATTCCAATATGCATTTAACCACCTTTTTTAACTTTTAGTATAACATAATAAAATTTTAATAATTTCTTTAATGCAAGACTAACCAGAATAAAATTTATATTGTAATTATATGTATATTAAATATATTTTTACTCTAAATTTATTAAAGCAATCAAATAAAATTGCTTTAATTGTGCAAAAATACTATGGCTCAAGAATAAATAAATATAGTGATGAAATGTCATCATCATTGTCATCATTGTTTTCTTCTTTTTCTTCCTTCTTCCCCTTCTCCTTCTTTTCTTCCTCCTTCTCCTTTTTTTGTTATTATTTTTATCAAATAAAAATCAATAAGGATAATAAACATGAAATTTTGCAATATTCACACACATTTTGTTTCTATACATATGCACATTTTCAAAATTTTTGGATTTTATCAGTGCCTTTCTCATCTCAATTCCACCATATCATAACCATACACTAGTGCAAGAACACAGCTAATTCACTTTCAATATACATGAATTTTGTGAAAAACTTTTATTTTTTTCGCTTAATTGAATGTACCAAACATCTAAATTTCAATGTCTAATGTTAACAGATTGATATCTTTCATCACATCACTTTTATATGAGTAGACACTGTTTTCTATCCACTTTTAATGTTTTGTGAAAGGGTGAATAATTATTGCAATGTACTTATGTATTTTCATTTTTTTATCGTTCTTTCTCTTATCTCAACCCCACTATATTATAAACATCCACCTGCACAGAAACTCAGACCATTCTCTCATTACATATATGTGTGTGCAAGAAAATAAATTAGCTTCAGAAAAAATATTTCCATAAAAAAACCAGTCGAGAAAAAGTTTTAATCAATTGCTGATTGATGAAAGTTCATATGAAGTTTTTTTCTTATTTGACATTTTAACTTTAATAATAGCAAGTTACTGAAAAAACAAAACCTTAAAAATATTTTAATTTTGATTAAATTAACACCCCAAACAAGAAAACAAAAAAACACATCCCCTGTCTTATATATATATATATATATATATATATATATATATATATATATATATATATATATATTGTCTATTCTAAACTTAATGCAATTAGAAGGGACCTGAATTCAGATCTTATGCTCCATACAGCTATGCACTCCATCTTATACAATCAATACACATGACCAGATATATGTGAAAAAGACAAAAGATCTCTAATATACATATTTCATACTAAACCAGCATTTATCAGTTGGTCCATGTCACATTCTGACACACATATATACAATCAGTGCTCAGTTTATGCTAAGATAGCAAATCTTCAAACTTTAATGGACAGACTTCAATCTTCTCTACACTCCAAATCTTCAGCCATCCATATCATTAAAAATCTAATGATGGAATATTCAAAGCCCTTGCTGATGCCCATCTTATGGTCATACTCATATTATTGTCATTCCCATGTTAACTTTAAGTCATTCTGACCCCCTCACCTATAGGATCTTAATATATCTATTTAAATACATGGAAGAGGAATGGTCAGAATAAAACTGAATATGTAATATTCCAATATAAGTATATTGTCTATATTAAGCTTAATGTCAATAGAAAAAATCTGAACTCAGAACTTTATGCTTCCTTCAGCTATGCACTTCATCTTATATAACTGATACATGACCACATATATGTGAAAAAGATAAATGATCTCCAATATAGTTCAGCAGAAAATACATATATTGGAGATCATTTATCTTTTTTACATGTATGTGGTCATGTGTATCAGTTGTATAAGATGGAATGCATATCTTCAAGAGGATGGAAAGTGTGAGTTCAGATCTCTTTTAACTACATCAAGCATAAGTATATACTATACATTATACTTGTATTTAAATATTATATATTTAGCCTATATTCTGCCCATCCCTTTTTTATATGAGGAATCAGATTGAATTAAAATCCAACATTAATATGACAATAATATTGGCATCCACATGGGCTTTAAACATTTTAACATCAGGTTTTTAATAGATGACTGAAGAGTTGGAAGGTGGAATAGATTGTAGCTGATCCTTTAAAGTATGAAAATATACTATCTTAAGATAAACCAAGCACTGATTATATATATGTGTGTGAGATGATGATCCAGACCAACTGTTGAATGCTGGTTCAGCATGAAATACACATATTGGAGATCATTTCTCTTTTTCACATATATGGTGGTCATGTGTTTTGGTTGTATAAAATGCAGTGTACAGATTTAAGGAGTTAAAATTCTGGGTTCAGGTCCCTTCTAATTGTATTAAATTTAATATAGACAATATACTTATATCTGAATATTACATATTCAATCTGTATTTTTCTCATCCCTCCTCTGTGTCTTTAAATGGACATATTAAGGTCCTATATGTGAGGGATCAGAGTGACTTAAAATCAACATGGATATGAGCAATAATATTGATATCAACAAGGGTTTTGAGTATTCCATTATTGGATTTTCAATAATATGGATGGCTGAAGTGTTGGAGGGTGAAGAAGATTGAAGCTTGTCCCTTAAAGTTTGATTTGCTATCTTGATATAAACTGAGCACTGATTGTATATGTGCATGGGAGATGGTGATATGGACTAACTGAAGAGAGCTGGTTCAGCATGAAATACATATATTGAAGATCATTTATCTTTTTTCAAATACATGTGATCATGTGTATAAGTTGTATAAGATGGAATACATAGGTTTAGGGGTGAAGGTCTGAGTTCATATATATATATATATATATATATATATAAATCAATCATAAATACCAGCAGCTAACTGCTTATTATATATAAATTACATATCCCTACCTTCATGCATAATCAAACCAATAAATATTTTATCACAGTTACATCTACAATTCATAAATGAGATCCAATTAAAATCATGACTAAAATTTATTTAAATTTTTAAACAAATTTTTTTTTTCAATCTGTTTCAGTCATTTTTTCCATTAGTCGTTTATTACTGACTAATTGCATTGTTGTGATGACAACAGATTGCTGATATTTTATTGGTTTATTTAAGTATGGAGGCTATGATGATTAATATACTTATGCTGTATATTGTCTTACAATTTTTGTTAACTTTTTTGAAATAATTCTTTTAGAGATTTGGTAGGCTATTGGAATGTAATTTACATAGGTGTTGTCTCATTATAAATGTTATTTTATCTCGAAGCAATTCTTTCAGAACCTCATATATCTTTTGATTATTATCAGTTTTGTTATTACTTCAGCGCAAATTTGAAATTTAGTTTAAATGAATATGTTTAGCAGGAGAAATGATACTTCTAAAAAAAAAATAAGAATTACAATGCTTATATTAGTATTTATCTAAAAAAAAAAAAGTCATGGAAACTCTCATTTTTAGGTAAAGCAAGATTGGGTTTACCCTTTCTGTCTATCAAATAATTTCAATGTGAGCTACTAATCAAAATTATAAAAATTCAATAAAAAGTGAACTTTCTTTCACAACTAGTAGATGAATTTGGAATATTTTAATTGACAAAAAACAGATTACTACAATTACATTTAAAAACAGTCATTTTTCATTTACTCTATTATTTTTTGTTTAGCGTTGCTAAATTTAAAATACTTAAAATAATTTTTTTTTTTTTCAATATATTGGTAGTTTAGAAATTAAAAAAAAAAACTACCACATGAATAAAGTTTGGATATTAACGGTGAAGTCAAAAACGGACTGTAGTTTCTAAATAAATTCAGGTAATTTAGTACGTTGTTTTACATAATTTTTTAATATATCATATAAGCATAAATTTAAATAAATAGTTTTTGATTTCTGAATTCACACATTTGTTTTAAAATGTTTTTTTTAACATTAAAAAAAAAGTAAATTAATTTCTTTATGCAAATATTAAAGTTATAACAAAAATCAATTAATTGCAATTTAATACGATAAAGTCAAATTAATTTCCACAGGTATTGATTGAACAAGAAATCAATTTTAAATTTAAAACAGCATTCATTTAACAAATTATTTTTTTATATAATATATTAAATTAATTCATACACATTATGTATAAAAAATTAAATTATGAAAAATTATAAAACATCTTTAATTAAAATGTTCTTCTAAATATTAAACATTTAAAAAAAAAAAAGGAAAATAATATAAACAAAGGTTAGTTTTTAATTTATCGTTCTTTACATGCACATAAATATATATATATTTTTAAAAAAAAAAACATTTTTATTTAAAATTATGGATTGGGAGTAAAATGAACTAAGCAAAGAATACATTTTTAATGATGAAAATAATATAGGAATCTAATTGATAAAGAAAATTGAAATAAAAAGATAACATTTTTTCAAAAAAAAAAAATATAAAATTTGCTGTAGTAATGAGTTATAAAAGGTGACTTGTTTTAGTAATGTGATGATAAAAATGAAATTGGAAAAATTGAAAGCTAAAAGGCTCAGTGAATTGAGATCTGAATAAAATGAAGCTAAAAAAATGGCTAGAAGAAAAAGAAAAATTCGTGGGGCTATTATAAAATGTAGATTTGATTTAAAAACAGTTAAAATGTAAAAAAAAAAAAAGTGGTAAACAACAAATATTGATTGAAGATAGGAATGCTAAATTACACTAAACATCACATGATCACTATTTCTTCTGGTAGCACATTACTGTTATTAAAACAGGATGTGATGTGATGTATTGTAGCTTCTCCATACAGTAGTGCCACTCACTGCCAATCAGAGTAATCAATGGATGCCAAAAGGCTTGTGCATAAAATCTCTATCTAGTGCCTACTCATCCAATACAAGCCAGAAAATAGTCTGGGTATATTAGATGAGCAGGCACTAGATAGGGATTTTATGCACAAGCCTTTTGGCATCCATTGATTACTCTGGTTGCCACTGAGTGGCACTACTGTATAGAGAGTTTTGCCTGCTTGAATGCTAAATTACTAGGAAATAAAAAATATGAAAAGAATGTATAAGTGATTTATGTGATGAAAATAAGACTTCATTTATGTTAATTGATATAGATGTTGTAGAGTGGAATTAAATAGATTGTGTAATTAGAAAGTTGTGAACATATTAACTGCAATGAAAATTAATAAGTTAACAAAAAATCAATGGGATTTCAATTAAATTATTTAATGTTATAAAAATAGTAGCTTCCTTTATTAACAATTACTATTCACAAAAAAAGGCATAGCAAAATAAAAAGGGTTTTGGAATATTATTTTAATTTCTAATATGGTTGAAATATTTCTGCACAATAAGAACAGTTGGATTTCAAATAGACTAGACATGTTCCCTTGAAGAACATTACATTTAAAAAAAGGGAGCAAGATACAACTGGAATTATGACAATAATTGTGTGTGTGAATAATCAATTAAACATCACATAAATATGTAATAATATTATTAGCATTAATTTTAATTTACATTCTCTATATAAATGTTTATGATCATTTAGGTATTAATGTTTGTTGAAAAAAAAAATCAGTCAACCAACTGACATTCATAGCAGCCTGGAAAACAATTGACACTTCATCAATTTCCATTTTAATATTGTTATAACATTTAATTTGATATTAAAATGTGAACATAAATTTAGCATAAATTAAAAATCTCTGCCTTGTCTACTAACATTAATCCCAATATTAAAAAAAGGTTCCATTTAAGTTACCACTAAATTTATGTTAAACCATTAAGCATTACATGATCATCATCTCTTATACTAGCACATAATTGTTTATAAACAAGGCAAAACTCTCCATACAGTAGTGTCACCCTGTGCCAACCAGAGTAATCAATGGATGCCAGAAGGCTTGTGCATAAAATCCCTATCTAATGCCTACTCATCCAATATCCCCAAATTAGTTTCTGGCTTGTGGTCTTCATCAGTGAGGAGCTTGGATATGAAAACACTGCACCTAGATCTTAGAATCTAATGCAACCCTCCAGCAACCACCTTTTATCTCTACTTAATATAAAAGTATAAGAATGTTCCAACTAATTGGTTTTCGGTACTCATTTCTTTAACATCATCTCACAGATAAATACATTAATGATTATTACTACATATTTATTAAGCTGGAGATTATCATAGTATTCCTAGCCCAGATAAAAACTTTAAATCCAGTTGAATATTAATATATTTGTTTATTAATCCAACATAAAAACACTCACTATATATATATATATATAATATGTAATGTTTTAAGATGAACATATTGCATTGCAATGTTTCAGTGTATTATAAATATAATTTACTAATTTTTCATCTACAACTAATTTCTGTTATATATATAGACTTTTGCCTCTTAAAGATGATTTATTAAGTTATTTTGACATAAAAATAACGAAGCAGTAAAATACTTGATAAATACACATATGTAACATATAAAAAGAGACATTAAAAACTAGTGAAAATAAAAACATTACTAAGAAATATAATAAATAAAACCTAAATTTAATTTGAATAAATAATTGTAAATTGTTAAGATTTACTTAAAACTATAGATTTTTAAAAATAAATGTTACAATATTTAAACCAGAAAAAGCATGTATTATTTTAAAATATCTTTAATCAAGCTAGCGCTTTCAATACTGCAGGTTTCATTAGAATAGCTTTATGAATTAATCTTACTAATTTGTTATTATATGTGCTTTCTTGTTGTTTGCAGAATTTATATAAAGTAAATTTCTTATTTTTATCCAAATTTATGTAAATGTTTTTTAAAGAGGCCACTTTTTGCATAAAGGGATGCTAGTTTTTTTTTTTTTTTTTATTAATAGCGCATTTGTCTTTGGATATATTCCAAGCCTTCTTAATCTTTCTCTTTCTATCATCTCATTCAGAGCACCCAATATCCACTTTGGAGAGATCAAATTAATGGCCTGACAGTAGCTCATGATCTAAAAATATTGTAGAATACTCATTGTTTCTTTTTGCCATGTTATATAAATAGTTATGTGGTTTTTGTGGACATATTTGCTCTTGTTTACCCAAACATATATCTAAACAATTAATATTTTTGTTGTGTATCCTCTCTATCTAGTTTATCTTTAGAATTATTAAATAATTTGTTTAATGAGGCAGGCAATTGGAAACTTACATTTTCCTGCATAAATGGTTTTTAATGTCTGAGCCATCTTTGACACATAAGGGAGGCTAGTTCATTTTTTTCTCTTTGAAACTAAGTTGTACTGGGTTCATTATTTTGTTATGGAATTTTTCTATCAAGGAATTAATTTTTTTGAGGTTATACCCCATATTTTTTAGAACTTCTACGTATGTGCTAATATTGTTTTTCCGATCTGATGGAAATTAACATAATTTTAAATTTCTGTAAAAAAAATCTTTAAAACCTGCATAATTATAAGCCATGGGAATTAAAGATTTAGGATGAATTGTTCCTCTGACATATTCTGCCTTTGCATTTTCTACATCCCGAAATCTTATATTTTGATTTGTATCTTCTTTTTCAATCATCCAAATTAAAGAAGATTTCTGTGAAAGTTTTTGCTGAATTTGAATTATAATATCTTCACCTGCACAAACTAGAGTATCATCTATATATCTTGGATGTAATATTTTTGTTGGCAAGGATTAGAACTTCAATATAATTAAGTTTTAAATTTTCACTAAATATAGGCTGCTTATCATCCCATTAACAACATTTACATATATTTGGATAAAAATAAGAAATTTAACTTTATGTAAATTCTACGAACAACAAACAAGTACATATAATAACAAATTTGCAGGATTAATTCATAAAGCAATGATTATAATAGCTGAAGTGTCAAAATACTTAGCTTGAATAAAGATATTTTAAAATAATGTATGCCTTTTCTGGTTTAAATGTTGTAACGTTTATTTAAAAAATTACAATTATACAGAAAAAGAAGTAACCGTTACATTTATAAAATGAACACATTAGAATAAAAAGCACTGAACTTATAAGCAATTCAATATTAAGAAGGTGTAGATATGATTTTTTTATCATTAATTTCTAGGATTATTATATATACAGTATCTAATCTAATATATTCTTTTTATGTTTAAGCAAAAACTTTATTGTTAAATAATTATTTTACTTAAGTCTTAATAATACTCATTAAGCTGTTATTAAAACTACAATAATAACATTAAATTGCTAACATGACAATGATTTGGGATTCAACATTTTAATTGTTTCCAAGATCTTAGCACATTTGATAAAATAACTTTTTCTTTTATTGGAAGTATCTTAGACATTTATAATTGATTAATTTAGAAAAACTATATTTGCATCAGAAATACAATAAATTTTTAGAGCTTGTTATTATCTTTGGCGTTTATTTGTGTTGTTTTTTAAAAATTATTGTCTTTCTCTCAAAACCATTGGAAAACATTGCATTCTTCAAATAAATGTAACACTGTACTTTCACTAACTTAAACAGCGAATAGATAGAAACCAAAGTATGTTAAATCGATATTTAGAGGTATACATTTTAAATATGTTTAAAAGGGACCTGTATAATTTGAAAAGTAAAGTCTTGTATGTTGATAAAGCCAAACAAGAGATTTTTTTGACATTTGTAAGTTTTTGCTAGATCTTAAAAATTTATTAAGAGAGAATCATTTCATTTTGGTTAGGTCATTTAAAATAAAGCATCTAAAACTTAGATTGTGACAACTTGTTACCCAAGTATATAAACGCAATTTAGTGGTTTAAATTATTAATTTCTATATTTAATCATATGTACGTGTACGTATATATATATATATGTTAAAACGAAGATTTGCACGGGTTAAATATGTAAAATACATATTTTGCGGGTTCATCCGTGTTAAAAACTTTTAATATTAATATACTGACGTTTCGACTTGGTCACACAAGCCATCCACAGAGTTATAAAAGGTAGAAAGAAGGTTGTAAAGGCGCTACAATCACTGATTTGAATAAAATGTTAAAATTCCACCAATAACAAAAAAATGTTAAATTTAGGAATGTTTTTTAAAAAAATCTTTTTTTTAACACGGATGAACCCGCAAAATATGTATTTTATATATATTATCTGGGTACATTCTTGAATAATTTATTGGAAAAATATATAAATAATATATATAGTAAAAATATTAGAATAGAAATTGCATGTTTTAAATTCAATATATAACATGCATTTTAACAGATGATTGAAGTTAAGTAGTAAATAACCAGTTGCAATTACTAACAGAGGTGATCAAATGCAGATTTTTTATTGAAAACTTATTTATTTAAACAATTTTTTTTTTATTTATAAAAAAACATTTTATTTTTTAACTTACACAATATATGATCAAATAAGAATAGCTTTCTACTCTAATGACATTTATGGGAATGTACTCATCATCATCAACAACCATTATCAATCCCCTGCAGGATGAACGTCTCGCCAAGTTCAATCCATCTTCTCTGATCTTTAGCTTCTCTTCTCCACATCACCCCTGCACACTTTCTTATTTCATTCATCCATCTCATATGTGGTCTTATTCTGGGTCTTTTACAATCTCCTGGAATCTAGTTTAAGATTTTAATTGTCCATCTATTATCATCTTTTCTAGCAATATGTCCAGCCCAACTCCACTTCAGTCTTTTAATTTTTTTAATGAGGTCAGTAACACGTGTTTGTTCTCTTACCCATATATTGCATTTTCGATCTCTTTTAGTTACTCCCAACATGCATCTCTCCATACTTTTTTGAGTGATTTGAAGTCTCTATATTGATCTTCTATTAAGTGTCCAAGTCTCATATGCATAAGTAGGAACTACTAAAACAAATTTATTAAAAACCTTCCTTTTCAAACACATAGGCATATTTTCTTTTAGTATCAAGTTATTTCTACCAAAAGCACTCCGACCAAGTTTAATTCTATGATTAATTTCATCCATTATGTTTCCATCTGTATTAATAATCTGACCAAAGTATTTGTACCTGTTAACTTCATCTAACTCATCATAATCAATCTTTATTTTCATAATTTGAGAAAATCCATTAAACATTACTTTAGTCTTTTTAACAATTATTTTTAGTCCTACTTTCAGCTGATAACTCCTGCAATATTTCCTGCAGCTCTAAAACATTATTTTAAAAAAACAACTACATCATCTGCAAATCTAAATAATTTAAATAATCTCTATTTACTTTCACTTCTTTAGCTTCCCATTTTAATCCACAAAATAGTTCTTGCAGCACTGCTGTAAAAAGTAGTGGAGATATTGAGTCACCATGTCTTACACCCTTCTCAATGTTGACTTTTCCAGTATCGTTATATAATCTAATTATTGCTGTTGCATTTTTATAAATATTCTTCAAAATATGCAATATCCTGGATCTATGACTTGATGATCCAATGCTTTAATTACTGAAGAAATGCTTATAGAATCAAATGCGTTTTCATAATCTATAAATCCAAAGCATAATGGCAACTCATATTGATTTGTCCTTTCTATAACTCTTCTCAATACCTGGATATGACAAGTTGTAATTATCTTGGCAAAAATTTTGTATAAAACTGATAAAAGGCTGATAGGTCTATAATTTCTAATATCTTCTTTATCATCTTTTTTAAATATTAATATTAATACTGCATTCTTTCAATCATCTGGTACATCTTTATCATTTAGACATTTGGTATATAAGTTTGCTAAAAAAATTATATTTCTTCACCTGATTTTTTTAATATATCAATTATAATTCCATCATTACCTGGATCCTTTCCTTTCTTCATACATTTCATTATATGTATCACTTCTTCATTTAAAATTTTGGGCAATTCAGAAGATGTAATAGATATAGGAGGTACTTGTTCTTTATTACTATATAATTCTTGATAAAAGTCTTCTACCCATTTTATGATGTCATCTCGCATTTTAGTAATAATTTCATCTTTTTTTGTTATTGCAGATATAAATTTCCTACCAATACCAAAATGTTGTTTTACATTCTTGAGTCTTTTATTTTCTTCTACAGCTTTCCTTGCTAGTTCACAGTTATACTTTCTTATATCATTTTCAACTCTTTTCCACACCATTTTACAAAATTTGAGATATTCAATCATTTTTAATGCATTATTTTTGTATATCTTCATATTCCTTCTTTTCTTCATAAAAAAGTGTATCAGTTATTTTCATATTAATTTCATTCAAATCTGAATCATGTTCGAAATCTACTAATACTGGAAACCAATTTGTAAGTTGCAATTTAAATTCATTAGAATATTTCTGAAGATTAGGAATATCAACTGTAAATATTGTTTTTCTTGATAATTTTTGTCTCTCTAGTTTTGCATTAACACGTATCTTACATCTTACTAATCGATGATAACTTCCTGTGTTAAATTTATTAAGAACATTACAATCTTAAAATATGTATTTTCTGTTAGTCAAAATATAATCCAATTCTGCTGTACCTTCATTTGGATGCTTCCATGTCCATTTTCTTTTAACATTTTTCTCAAAAAAGGATAGTAAATTATAAACAATACAAATAAATGTTTAATATTTCAAATGTATTTGTTTTATTATTTGTATAATATTATACGAAGGAAATGTCTATAAAAATATATTTCTAGTATAATATATTGAAAATGTGATGTCAATTGTTTATTTTTTATTGAAATGAAAAAATAGTATTGGTATAGTAAAAATGTAAATTTTTGTTATATGTAATAATTCTAAAATATGTATTTTTATTTCTCATTATTGTATAATAATATGTTTATTTATTTACGAAATGCTCTAGACATTTCTTAAAAGAGTGAATATAGAGGATTACTATAGTTACACTGATGTCAATAAGAAATTCTTATAAATAGGACTGAATAGTTTGAAGTCATTCTTCTCTCTTTTGTTTTTGCTTTAAACAGAAGTATGTATAACTTTCTTTCTTTTTTTCTTTTTTTTTTTCATATGTCATAGCATCGGCCGAACCCATAACCGTCTGCAACCAACTACTTGCTTGCAAGATGGCTGCGCTGACCCCTTGGCTAACAACGCTTGACATGTATAACTTTCTTTCTATGATTTTTTAAAATTTATCTTAAAAATATATAATTGTCTGAACAAAATGGAATCAACATTGTCTGCCCATGAATCAAGCAGCTTATTAAGAAAATTTTATAGGAAAATAATTTATTATAAAAGGAAAAAAAATCACCGAATTACTTCATTACATTGTAAATCATCAGAATAATTTTAATCTTTCAAATGGATGTTACCTATATTTTAAAGACAATACAAACATCAGAAGGTGTACAAGAGTTATATTTATTTGCTTGTGAAAATTAATTAGATTTATTGATCAAAATTGTTTATTAATCAGTTTAATTTTCATATATCATCGTAGATAAAAGCTAGCATATATTCATTCATATTATTTTAAAATAATACATGCTCATGAAAATCTCTTCATATCATCGTAAATATAAAATAATAATATGAATCGAACAATTATTATTTGAAAGAATAATTTGAATATATACATAAAATATTGAAATCGACAAAATATACTTTGAATTTAAAAGTTCTCTCACACATACCTTATATCTTCTCTGGAATAAAATCATACTATTGGTTTTGTATTTTGAAATACAGACTGTGATCCCAGTAATCTGTGTCAACTAAAGCTTTGAAATGCTAACTTTCCCACAATTCTGTGATCTTAACATTTGCTGCTTGCCTGTTAATTAAGACATGTTTATATTTGTATATTATCATAGCCTCCTTTATTTTTCTTTTATTGTTATTTTTTTCAATTTGCAATATTTTTACACTGTTAAAATTGAAGTTAAAACCATAAATACATGATTTATTATGGTTGTAAAAAACAGATGCTGAAATATTATTATCTACTATGCAATTTTGTTTCGATTTCTGAACATGTTTTAATAATAGCAAGTGTTCTTTAGTTCTTTTTTCCAACGAATATGTAGATTCACCTATATATTTACTGCCACACCTACATATCCATTTATAAATGACACAATTTTTATTTATAAATGAGGTTTTATCCTTGGAGTTATTTATTAATTTATTTAATGTAGGAGGTGTGTAAAATGCAATATCACATATATCTTTATAAATTTTCCTTATAAACTTTACTTGATAATTTGAAATATATGGGACTGATATCCATATTTTTTTACTAGCAGGAGAATCAATATTATTATTAAAATTTTTATTTTTATATTTTGTATTAAAATCTCTAATAACATTATATACATGATTATAACTATAGCCAACATTTAACAATTCATTTGAATATATTTCAATATTTTTGCCTTTATTAAGCAGCAAACATTAAGATCACGGAATTGTGGGAAAGTTAGCATTTCAAAGCTTTAGTTGACACAGATTACTGGGATAATCGAAAGTGCTCCTAAGTAGATAAAAATTTTTAATTATTTAGTTACTGTATTTACAAATATTCAGTTATATAATTACGTATATTGCTTTAAAAATACAGACATCGGATCATAATATTATTACATATATATTACATAATTGATATTTAATAAATAGGGTATATGAACACAGACTTTCTCATGACCCACCACTCTCCACACTTTCTCATAATGATGATTGCTGGTTTAGCATGAAATATTATTGGTGATTGTTTATCTTTTCAACATATATGTGTTCAAGTGCATCAGTGTTATGAGATAGTGTGGAGAGTGGTGGGTAATGTGAAAGTCTTTGCTCATATACCCTATATATTACATATATAAACCCAGGTGTATAATAAACCTATGTGTTTCAGTTATAATTGATGTTTATTTATTAATAAATTTTTGATTTAAACTTAGTAAACTTGTTTGATTATTGTCTAGTTCTGCAAATGAATTCATTGATTAATAGCATTCAAGTGAGACTAGAAAAACTGTCTATATTTTAAATTTTTTTTAAATAACTGTATCACCTAATCCAGAAATCAAATCCCAGGTTTATTAAGTATGCATGATTATATTAGTTCTTTTTGTATTGAATTATATAATTATTATATGACTAGATATAAACTTTATATGTTAATTACAAGCAAATATTTGCATGTTTTATCTAAATTATTATTAGCTGAATAAGTACTATATAGAGTTCATGGTTAGCTATTAAGATCTTAATCTTATTCAATTATAGGACTAATGGTAGTATATTTTGTTCTGTTATAAATCAGAATGATTTCTTTAATTATGTTTAAATTTAGTTGAGGTGGATCATAAATCCATAACTATTAAATTTTAATATCCATATTTGATTATAATGAATGCTATTTATTCTTTTATATGAATTGATTTTTATAATATATAGTTTTAATAATTTGATTACAGCAGATTTAAAATAAATTGATATGATTAGTTAATTGTACTTAAGTAAATATCCAATACAAATCTGCTGTGTCTTTTATACATTTGTATGATTGGACATTATAGATTCAGGATGATCTAATAGGTTCATTGCTATTACATCCTTATTGAGTATTTTATTTTATTATAACTAGTTTAATTAGAAAGATTAAAAGTCAATATAAAAATATAGCATGGCCGAGTTAGTATAATTTATTATTTATTTTATTGTCTTTTATCTTGTTATAAAGATATATGAGTATAGCATGGTAGAGTTGGTAATGTTTATCATTTTATTAAGATATGATTTAATATTAATTATTAGGTTATATTTATTTAGATGTTATGCATATTGTAAACTAATAGAACATACTAAAGTTATTATTTCAATCATTCATGAATTATTTTATATAAATATAAACAATGTAAATTTTAGTATAAGTTTATATTATTATAAACATCATTTGATTGGTTAAATATATTAGAACTCAGTTGTTGAATTATTTATCATTATTTTCATTTGATTATAAGTGAAATATATCTTAAACATATATTGTGGTTTTGGGAGAATGACATTTTATTTAATTGCTTTATTTTAATCTATCTTAAGTAAAAATTATATTTAGAGTATCTGAAATGATAATCTTGTTTGTTTTTTATTTATTCTAAATTATATTTGAACTCATGATGCTATAATAAAAATTATCATCACTGATTTGTTTTGTTATGTGATTAGACAAAGGGTTATATTAAATACTGAATAATTAGCTATTGATTGTTATTCATTTAGTTTAGTTTATTTTATTCATTCTATTATGAATGATATTATTATTATTCACAGGGCGTTATAAAATTAGTATTATTTTTATTTGATCTACATTTTATTCTGTTATAAATGATGTCCAACTTCAGGGATCATTTTCATTTTATTACATAGGGCAACCAATGATTGGGCTTTATTTTATTCAGGTTATATTAGAATTATTGTTTCCCATTGCATGTTTTATCTGATACAAATGCCACCTAAATAATTAGGGCAATAATGGAGATAAGCAAACACACATATTTATTCTATCACAAACAATGCTGCAGTTTTCAGAGGATAATTAAACAGGATCACTCTATTATGGTTTTGCCATATCGATCTGTTTCAAATGGGTCGCAAATCTGTGGAGTATTAAAAGAAAATAAATAAACCATCATTTTTATTCTATTATAAATGGCATTCTAACTTTAAATGCAACCATAAGGGTTATTTCATCATTATCTTTTTATGTCACTTATAAAATGCTGCTTAAATCTATACAGCACCTTTTTATTCTGTTACAATATATATGAACACACACTATTGTGTTTTTTATATGCCATGAGACATTATCATCTCATATTTTTTCTCATGGGGAAAAGGTAAAAAAAAAATTAAACATCTTCCCAACAATATTTTACATGATATACATATACAATAAAAACAAAGTTTATACTTCAAACTATATTATTCAACAGGCAACAGAAGGAATAGTAACCAG
The DNA here is from genome assembly GCA_028023455.1 of Epiperipatus broadwayi. Taxonomy (NCBI): domain Eukaryota; kingdom Metazoa; phylum Onychophora; class Udeonychophora; order Euonychophora; family Peripatidae; genus Epiperipatus; species Epiperipatus broadwayi. The sequence goes on along the minus strand of JAQFVV010006223.1, from coordinate 10,199,385 downwards.
CAATCCAATCCAGCCATTGAACTATAAGTACACAATGCAGAATGAACACCAAAAGAACTACCTTAATTTAGACCCTATAATCTATATAAAACCTTTGATATAAAATGAAACTTTTGCAAAACCTTGCTTATTTGACTCTTAGTAGCTGGAATCATAGTACAGACCTATGTTAACTGTCCATTAAAACCACTGAAAGCGTGCCTTGCTCTTTTTTTGAGGCTTAGAGGTAGATAAATAAAAACATATGTGGCATGAAGCAGTGAATGAGATAGAATATTCCATGCAGCTGCATGAAAACATTGTATTCTCAAAGCCAATGACAAATCCTCCATCCAACACCAGTGAAAGTACAGCTAAACAAACTTTAACAATCAAAAATTCAATCTGATCTCTAAAAATTTTGCTTTGTTTTTTGTTTTACTTTAAATCTAAACTTTTTTCATTTATGCATCACCATCATCATTCTAAAATCAAGAAAAATAATCATTAAATAAACAAATTTTTATTTTCATTTGTCATATATTTCACAGTAATTCTGTGTATATTATTTTTGCATAAAACACTGAATTTTTTCTTTCTCAGATGTAGTTATATTTGAGATCCAAATTGTATGGTTATTTTTTCGTAGTGATCATCATCATCTGGATAACAGTTGGGTTGGCATTTGTATTGGTATGGAAAATTATGGGTAATCATAGAGAAATGGGAAACTACATCATCATCCCTATAAAATAACTAAACAAATTAAATACAAAAGAAATAAAAAATGAGCATTTATACAAAAAATAAGAGTGTGACTATCAGCACTGAACAGAACTCTAAGTACTTATGACAATAATTATAAGTTACAGAGTGCATCACCAAAAATTTTCAGGCCACATACTATTATTATTGTACTGGTAACTATAAACTCAATTTTCTTTAAAAAAAATAAAAACAGAGTGAATAGACTTTAAAGGTCATATCTTTGTACCATATCATCTTGATGTCCAACATCAACAAAAACCTCTACATCCATATAACTAACTGTTATGCTCTAATTTAGCTTAGGAAGCAAGAACTCTGCATTTGTGATTGTAAACAAAAAAAAAATACCATCATATAATATTTTAAACCTATTTTTATATTTAATAAATTCACGTGAATAACTTAAAACAATGATAAATAAATTTATTAATTAGAAAGCTTTGTTAAGTATGCTATAAATATATCATTCTAATTTTTATTAATAGATTCAAAAAATAATAAGCTGTAATTTCTAGATATAGAAATTGTAAAAAAAAAGTCAAATAATCACATACATATATGCACACACATGCACGTCTAAAAATATTCTGTTTATTAACAAACCAGTAAAAAAAACTATTCTATTATAACATATAAATGCATGTTTACACATAAAAAGTTTACACATTGTAAAATATACCAATAATACTCCATTTGTTAATATATCCTAATATTATTCTATAGATTTAAATAAACATACATAATAAGTGGACACATACATGCTTATTTCAATATAAAATCAAATATTTTCATTATCAATTCTAATTACTTTTACCTAATAACAAGTTACATCTTTTAAATGTAATCAGAGGGGATTTAAACTCAGACTTTCCAGCTCCTTTCAATCATCCACCCACATAACCACTTACATGTCAAAAAGATAATTGATCTACAATATACATATTTTGTGCTGAACTAGCACTTATCAATTAGCCTGGATCATCATTTCCCATATACATATATATATAATCAGTGCTCAGTTTATATTAAGGTAGCAAATCTTCAAACTTTAATAGAAAGGCTTCAATATTCTCCACTCTTCAGCCATCTATATCATTGAAAATCTTATGATGGCAGCTTTTGTTTGTCAATTTTGTTATTATATTCTTGTTGGTTGTACATCACTCTCACATGTTGGAGATTCAGACTATTTAAATACACAGAGGATGGATGGGCAGGATGGAGCCTAGATCTGTAACATTTAAATACAAGTATAGTATATATACTATATTTGTATTTAATGAGTAAAATCTATGAATGTTTTGTGTTGGAAAATGTAACATATATACAAATATTAAAACTATATTAAGAACAAAGCTTTATTAATAATTAAAATAATATACTGCTTAGCATGCTTTCAACACATAATTGTCATAAATGTAACGATGTTCATAACAAATCACCCTGTTTAAAACTAAAACATTAGCATATTATTTGTGTGGACTACCTGATTGACTCAGCATAAATACATGTGTGACTAGCAAAAAACATATTCAGACACTAAATCTGTTTTTTTAGCATTTCACTAATTCTTTCCATCAATTTGAGCCCATGTTTCAACAGTAATTGCTCAAAATACAATTATGCCCAAAAAATTCAAGGAGGCTTGGAACATTTTGAATGACAATTATGCCATCAGTAAGTAAAAATTCTGCATTCTCTCTTTCAAAAAGTGACCTGCTCTAAGTAATTAATGCATTATGCAAATAATATGCTATTTTTAAAACTTTTACACAGGGTTTTATTCCCCCACCTTTATTACAAGCATTGCTACATTTATAACAATTATTTCTCAAAAGTATGCTAACCACTACAATATTTTTATTATTAATAAAGCTTTGCTCTATACTTGTATTTACATATATTTTAAAATGTTAAACAAAAGTTTTCTTTCTTAAAAGAAAAAAAAAAATTACTTCTTTGAAAATCCTGCCTGAAAGTTTTTTTTCAGATTACCCTTAATTGTAAACACCTTTTAAAATATGGCTAGAAAGTTAGTTTCTTTCTAAATTTTTAATGTTCTCTAACTTTAAGAAACTTTCCCAAATTTATTTTCTTCTGTTAATTGCTTTAATTTCATTCAAAATTATTTATTCTTCATCAATACAGCTCATGATAAATTTGTTCTTATAGGCAATAAATAAAAATTGACTTTGTTTTCCTCAAAAATTAATGACAGATGCAACATTCTCAATATATAATACATTCTACTCACCAGCAAATTTTTTCTGTCAGTCCTTAATATTATCATTTGTGAAATAAATATCAGCATGGGCCATCTTTGTGTGACTAAGTGGCAGTAATTATACATTTGTTTTTTTTTGCATAAAGATGAATCAACATATGTGTAAAATCATATCACAATAATCTTTCAGTAAGCTGGGTAATACTGGAATCTTTCTGTAGGTTGGCCTATTATAAACATGTCTGCAATAGAGTAGTATAATGATTTATTGATATTTTTAGAAATGATATATATCAGGTAAATATTGACAGTCAGTCAGTCATATTCAGTCTCTATAGTTTAAAAGCCTTTAGGCAGCAAGCAGTTTAGTATGTGTGTATGGGCTATGAGACACAGAAAAGCTGGCTCTTTCATATGAATTCAAACTTGTACCATCATGAAACTAGCAGCAACTGGCTTGCACTTTACATCTACTTTCTCTTTATAACTTAATAATGTTGTCTTTTTTGTTTCAAGCTCACATTTTATAGTAAATGGTTGAATTTGAAAACACAATAGTCTTTTTTACAAAAAATGTTTTTTTCATCTTTATCAAGAAAACAAGTTAATCTTTCTTTTCAATTTACATTAATCAAAATCAATTTTTATCAAAATTTTCTTAATACTTCAAATAAAATCAACTTGTGAAATTTAAAATCAAAGAATATTATAATAATTTTCATTTATCTATAATAGTTTTAAATAAAAATAAAAACTTTACTTAATCCAATTAAAAATAGATACAAGAATTTTATAATTGCTAACTATTATAAAATGAAAACAACTTTGTTTTAGATTTTTTCTTAATTGTCAACACCAGAATTAACTAAAATATTAAATAAACCTTTTACAATGTTTGATTTAAAATATAATAATTTATAATAATTTTAAATATAAAAATTAATATTTAAGCATTAATCTGTTATTTCAATGTAATAATTAAATTTGTAAAACACATTGATGTTACATAAAGTAATATATATTAAGGCTATCACCTTAAGACGATGTACTTGAAAAATGACAATAGAGACCTCTACAAATCTTAACAAGATTTATTTAAAAAATAAGATTTGTAGAGGTCCCTCTTGTCATTTTTCAAGTGCATGGTCTTATGACTATAGCCTTAATATACCAATGTATATATTTTAAATAAATATCTACAACAAATTTTTTGTGTTCATTTCATTATCATCTTCATAAAATAACTAATGAAAATATAAAAGGGATGCAGAATAGATATAGAATTTTTAATAAATAAGAGCAGAATGTCAGAATGAACAAAACTATCTTTAGCATTACAGAAGAAATAATTAAATCAAAACTAATCATCAAAGAGGAGTCAAAAACCAAGAATCAGATTTGTGATTGGTTTTGAAAGAGGATATACTATAAAGGTACTAATTATCTAGCCACTGCCAGTCTTCAATACACATACCTAAGTGCTAATCCATTACTCATAATAAATAAAATTAATGGTGATCTACTAAACATGCTTCTCATCATCAATGCTTTGATTACCTAGTACTATTAATGTACTGGCCAACTATAAATTTAATTTATAATAATAATAATAAATATAAAATGCAGTGCATGGACTTTAAAGATAACATTTTTGTGCCATAAAGGGGTACAAATCTGCATGTCCAAACAACAATGTAAAACTCACATAACATTAAAGTATATTTATATCAAATCATGTCTTTAAAATATTATAATAATAATTTAATTTTTTTATTCCTTAGGCTAAAAAATATTTATATATCAATCAATGTGTTGATGCCAAAATAATAATGTATCTTCAAACTTCTAGTGATATTTTAATAAAGATGTAGTTGACTTTTTTAGAAATTTTTCTGTTTGCTTATTCCTGCACATTTACACAAATCCCTCTCTTTATATATATATATATTCACAGTTATATGATGTAGATAAAAAAATATGGTAATAAGGAGGTGACAGCCACTTTCAAATTAGTTCTCTTTATATATTAAGAACATTGTTCTGAACAATTACGAGGGAGGGGGTGAGAATAAATCAATCTCTAAATTGTGAATTATTTATTAACAGATTGATTTTTAGATAACAAAGCAAATATGATGTATACCAGCATATGTACTTGGTCTATGGAAAGGCCATCATTTTTGTAATAGTTTTTTTAATTGGTAGCTTTAACAAGTTTCAATCATCCATGGTATTACTTTGAACTATGGGATATCATACATAAATTCAATTATATGCTAACTAAAATTAAATGTAAATATGGTACTATAACATCTATCCCCCCCCCCCATTAAATATGACATTTCAAACATGGATTTATGTACTGCAGTACATATGCTGGTTTATATCATATTTGCTTTGTTATATAAAAATCAATCTGTTAATAAATAATTCACAATTTAGATTGATTTATCCCCCCCCCCCGATAATTGTTCAGAACAATGTTCTTAATATGGATTTTGTTTGTGTGTATGTATGTGTATTTTTATATATGTATGTTTTAAGTATATGTATGTATTTTTGATATACATATGTATGTATGTATATTTTTATATGTATATGAAGTAATAGTTATATGTTTATATCATTTATGTCATTCAATATTATAGCTCTTATACTATGATACTGTGTGTTTATGCAATAACATTTCCAGCTCTCTGACTCCAATTTTCCTTATTTTGTTGATCTTAAGTTATAGAGAATTAAGAAAGTAATGATGGAGACATACTTAATAGTTTAGTTGTGATATTTGCTCAAGATAGAACAATCACTAATGAATCTGTTTAGAGTGGGTTCCAGCTAGCAAAAATGTATATTTAGGCAATCCTATATAGAGTCCTTCTGCCTATCACTGAAGGCTTAGAAAATATTTTTAAAATGTCTTGTCTTACACAGTATGGTTAAATTGTCATGCCTGGTGGATTACTCATTATAGGAATAAAAAAATAGCAATAGTAATAATAATATTAGTTGTAGTGATAAAGCAGAAGGCAATAGAAGTACTAATAGCAGTAGGCAGTTGTAGTACTAATAGTAAGTATTATAAATATTTTTTTTCTAAATGTAACTACATGGAATGGGAAAACTTGAAACTTCCAAAGGAAGAAGTTTAATAGAAGAGAAGCTGGATATACCTTTTTTTTTTTGAAAAGGCAAATTGATCAGAGAAAGATGAATGCATGATACTGAATTTGCTGTAAGATCTAGCACTTTTTGTTATTGAAATTTTTGATTGGGTCAATGGAAGGTGAGTGGTGTTAAAACTTGCTTTGCACAATGATACTAGTAATTATTTTATTAATGCCTATGCATCAGTCTTAGAATCAGAGAAGTTTTTATTCCTTGTTTAAAAGCATTATTACAATATTACCATTAAAGGATGACATTTTTTTAGACAAATTTAATGCACATGTTTGTACAAATAGTAAGCTTTGTCCAAAATTTATTGGATGTAATGATATTAAAATTCAAATGGTTTGTTTTTGTTAAATTTTGCATGCACATAGTTTGATTATCTCATACATCTTGTTATTTAGGAGAACTATAAAGGAACATGAATGCATTCATGCTGAAAACAATGGTATTAATGGACTACATTAAAGTTAGATTCAGAATATAAGAGAAGTTCACATTATATGAGCACTTACAAATGCAAATTGCTAACAGATCATAGATTAGTACTCTAAGATTAAAATGATAATTGCATTAAAATAAATATAAATTTCAGTCATATTCTCAAGAAAATTGACAGTCAAAATAATCTTGTCTATGTACTAAATCTCAAGTTATTAAATACTAAAATTGCTAAATTGGATCTGCAGAATTGTCTTTACTGAAGCATGAAATTATCTTAAGGATTAAGTTATGGATACAAAAAAATCAATTATTGAGTTTTCCAAAAAAAAAAAGAATATGATTAGTTTTCTGATAATGATCATATTATTAATAATTTTATTGAAATGAAACTTATTTTCTGCTTGGCAAAAAAATAAATTAAGCACAGAACTTGAGAAGACCTAGAAATTCACTAATCTTAGTCATTCTAAATCTTTTTGTGATGCTTTGAAAACAACATATGGACCTGAAAACCTGTATAACAATTATATTAAATTCAGCAATGGCATCCTTGAACAGGTGGAAGGAGTAATTTGATCATCTTTTAAATAATGATACAAGAGATGTCTATTTTTAATGTTATATCTAATTTATCTACTCATTTGGGTTTGGACAAAAGTATCCAGTTTAGTGAAGTCAAAATTCATTATTGTAAAGTTATATTTTTTATCAGATAAAATGAATGAACAATGCAAAACTCTTTAAAAGAATATTTTATGATAAACTAGAGCTTGGTTTTGTGGAAAGGTAGATAATCTAAAGTTATCTACTAAAAAAATTAAAAGATAATACCATAAGATATAAAATTAACAGAAAAATGGACCAGCATATTTTATATGTTTGGTTTGTATGGTCACTGCAAAATTCATTTCTAATGCAGTTTTTCTCTATCACGCTTTTCTTTTTTTAATTTTTTTCTTTGGACATAGAATGACCACACTCATATACTAATGGTACTATTATTTTATATATTCAAATTAATCATATGGGTTTTTTTTTGAAAGATTAAATTTTAGTAGTTTGTTGTTACATTCGTTATTTTTATGGGTCATTGAAATTAAAAACTATTTTGCTATCCATAAGAACAACCACTTATTTTCTGAGTATATTAGTAATTGTTATTGCTGGATTTATCTAAGTGATCTTATTTTACTCTTTATCTATAAATTTTTAATTAATCTTTTAATGAAATATATTTTTTAGTTTTAATTTGTAGTAATTAAATAGGCAAAACTCACTATATATATTGCCACACACAGCAAGCTAGAGTAATCAATGGATGCCAGGGGCTTGTGCATAAAATCCCCATCTAGTGCCTACTAATCCAATATCCCCAGACTAGTTTCTGGCTTATGGCCTTTGTCAGTGAGGAGTCTTGAATCTGAGAGCACTGCACCTAGATCTTAGGAGCTAATGCAACACTCCAGCAACCACCTTTTATCTCCATTTAACTATAAAACTATGAGTCTTAAACTGAAAACACCTTAATGTTTTCAATCCAAGCCCATTACCTTATATAGTCATTTGAGTCTGAACCCAAATGTATGGGTACTGAACTGGGTTCAGACCCATATGACTATTTAAGCTAATGGGCTTGGATTGAAAACATTAAGGTGTTTTCAGTTTAAGACTCATAGTTTTGTAGTTAAATGGAGATAAAAGGTGGTTGCTGGAGGGTTGCATTAGATCTTAAGATCTAGGTGCAGTGCTCTCCAATCCAAGGCTCATCACTGACGAAGGTCATAAGCCAGAAACTAGTCTGGGGATATTGGATGAGTAGGCACTAGATGGGGATTTTATGCACAAGCCTTCTGGTATCCATTGATTACTCTAGCTTGCTGCGTGTGGCAATATATATAGTGAGTTTTACCTGTTTTAACAACAGTTATACACAAGCATAAGAGGAGGTGGTCATGTGATGTTTATTGGCTTAATTTGTAGTAATACACTTTTTTAAAATATCTATTATCTGAAATTTAATTTTGTTTTAAACTTTTAAAAATTTATTTACAAATTTTCCTTTTAAATTAATTTTACTGATATTTAGGTTATAGGTATGTATATTAAATTGTTTTACCAAAATCAGGTAAAGTAACTAATGTGTAGGGAAATATAATTCAGTGATAGCATTTGATATTTATCAACAGTTTGCCATTTCATAATACCTCCCAAATCAGATCATAATATGACATGTATAAAATATCTTTATTTAAAATTGCATTATTATTATTATTATTATTATCATCATCATCATCATCATCATCATCATCATCATCATCATCATTATTATTATTATTATTATTATTATTATTATTATTATTATTATTATTATTATTATTATTATTATTATTATTATTATTATTATTATTATTATTATTTCTAGAAAGATGTCCAGCCCAGGCCATTTAATCTTAATTTTTTCAATAATGGCAGTGACATCTTTTTGTTTTCTCATCCAAGTATTCTGCTTTCAATCAATTTTTGTTATTCTTGCATACATGTTTCCATACTTTGATAAATGGTCTGAAATCTCTATAATATTCTTCTAGTAAATATCCCCAAATATAAAATCCATAAATAAGAGATGGTAAAACAAATATATTGTGATCATGAAGTTACTTCTATCAAAAGCATTCTATCCAAATTTAGATCTATGATTAATTACAACCTATATGTTTCCACCTACATTAGTAATATGACCAAGGCATTTATAGTTATAAATTTATTTTTAAAAAATCCGTTAAACATTATTTTAATCTTATTATTTATCTTAGAGTCCTATTTTTTATTTTTTTTAAGTGCCATAGCATTGGCCGGGATGTGAACCCGCAACCCAGCTGACCTCTCGACCACTAATGCAAGACATTGAGTCTTATTTTTTATTGCAACATTTCTGAAGCTCTGAAGTTTTATTTACTAAAATAATCCTATAACCTGCAAAATGTAGATGATATGAATAATCTCCATTTATTTTTACTCCTTTAGTTTTCCATTTCAATCCACAAAATGCTTCTTTCAAAACTGTTGCATAACATTTTAATTGTATGGTGTCACTTGTGTACATACCTATCACTGTTAAACATTTTAATGTCAATATGTAATCTAATTGCGGTTATTGCATTTTGGTAAATATTCTTCAGAATATAAAAATATTCTGGGTTTATATCATGATCCAATTTTTAATCACTGTAGGAGTGCTTATATTATCAAATGCTTTTTTATAATATACAAATCCAAAACCATAATGGCTAAGCTAAAACTCCTTTTAAATCCAGTTTGTCTTTTGGTTGGTGTGACAGCAAAGTTTGCTACAAACAAGATTTTGTATGAAAGTTTGAAAGACAGGGATTTTTAATATCTTCCTTATCATATTTCTTAAACATCAATATTATTACTGCAGTTTTTTTCCACTTTTTCTATTTCATCACTTGCTTCTTTTAAGTTATCAATAATAATTCCATAGTATCCTGGAATTTCTTTCCTTTTTTATAGATGTAACTGCATGTCACCTCATCACTTAAAAAGCTTGACAGTTCAAAAGATTTAGTAATTATGGTTTACATTACTTTTTTTAATATAATTTTTGCAAACTTTTTCATATAGATTGTGATATCTTTTATATTAATAAGAGTTTCTTTTTTTTAATTACTGAAATAACTTTTATCAATACCAAAATGTTTTATATTATTGAAAGTTTCATTCTCTTCTTACATTTTTTCACCAATTTGTAGTTATATATTTTTATATTATTATTAACTTTTATTCATACTATTTTACACAACTCCAGATGTTCAGTGCTTAATGGTTTATTTTGAAATATTTTCATATTCTTTCTTTTATTCATATGTTGTTTTATCTCAGTTAAAGATTTACTGGTGAATTGCTTCTTTTTTGTGTTAGTTATCTTTGTCGCAATTTTTAATGGATTTTTTTTATTTATCTTAGTTAAATTAGAATCATGTCAATACGTTTAAATGATAGGCAAGTTTTTAGGCAAATTCATTGGAGTGTTTCTGATAATTAGTAAAATCAACTATTAATGTGATTCATCTATTTTGCATTAATGTTTACGTCCATAATGTATGATAACTTTTCAGGTGTTGAATTGCTATGGATATTTGAAATACATATTTTCTGTTAATAAAAATATAATTCAATTCTGCTATATCTACATTTGAATTTTCATGTTCATTTGTATTTAATATTTTTCTTAAATAATTCATTATATATAATTTTTCTTTTTCTGCAAATTCCACAAGTAATAGTTCTTTCTCGTTTCTATCATTTCCAATTTACACATCATATTTCAATTATTTTACAATTTGAGCACTACAATTTTCCATGAATTTTAAAATATTGTCATACTTATTTTATACATCTGTATAAAAATTCTTTACTTTTCCCTCACAATGAAAAATTGTTGAGCATAAGCTTAGATTATCTGTATTTCTTTAAGTTTAATTACCCATCTTGCCATTTTCTCTCCATTCTATAAATTGCCACAATATTCTTCTTCTACTTTTTACTTATAATAATCTCATTTCATTTGTGCTTTCCATATTTGTGCCTTTACAATAAAATACATATAACTTTTGAAAACAATTGTTTTCTCACCTTTTATTTTATTTTCATAAAGTTCAACAATTTCCCATTTAATAATAAACACTTCTTCTAATTCATGAATTCTTTCTTCACTTAAAAATTATCGACATTTGAAGATAGCAAAATAAAAGATTATTATCAAATGGCATTTTGTGTCTGCAATTAGAAGATTTGTAACAACTTTTACCCTCAATTGCTGCCTTGGTTAATGTCTATACATTTTTCCAGGGAGGTATAATTTAGTTTTGGCTGCCATTATTATAGTTATCTATAAAGATTATTCATTGATAGTTATACATTAGATAAAGTGCTGGGCTAGTCCTAGTATTTTTAATCTAATGAATATCCAAACATCTCACTGACGATGCTAGATGCAGAAACCGGTCTGGGGTTGAGGGTATTGTTTTGCAAACTCTATATATAACATTTGTAACACGAGCTTTATTAAAATTGGGTCATGTGACATCTGACTGATTTTTTTTTATCAATTTATTTTTTGCTACTAATGCTTTGGCGATTTTATATTGCTAGAGCTATTAATATATGCTGTATTTGAACTTAGTTCATTCCTATATGGCTATTTGAGTTAGATAGCTGGATTTTTAGATATATAGATGTCTGAAAATTTCAGATTTTCTTTTCAATGATTATACATTAGATAAAGTGCTGGGATAGTCCTAGTATTTTTAATCTAATGAATATCCTAACATCTCACTGACGATGCTAGATGCAGAAACCGGTCTGGGGTTGAAGGTTTTCTCAAAGCTTGCTAAGAGTTTGTTTTGCGAACTCTATATATAATAAAGAATATTCATATTTATCTATTTATCTATTTTTAAAAAATAACTCAAATCATATTTTACTTAAAAAATATCATGTAATTGAAAAGACTTTAGTATTGGTCTTTGTTGACCTTAAACTCAAAAGTAAACAAAAAACTCATCACACTGGATGATGTATGCTGGTGAGCAGTCCACATTTAGCCCATCTATATTTATTTGCCATAAATAAATTCTGTAGTAATAAGAGCTCCAATATTGATAATATCAGGAGTAAAAACTACAACTTTACCCTGCTCAGTTCCTTTAAGCCCTCAAAAAAAATGTCAATGGGGCTTCTATATTAGATAACAAAAACTGCAGTTAGGAGGAAATTAAAGCTTTATCAAAATTTTGGCAAAGTTTAAATAATTTATTGAATATTGCTTTCATATTATTGCTAGATCAAGTACATCATTACTAAACTATTTTAGAATGAGCGGATATTTATATAACTTTTGCCTTGAAAAACTCCTTTTTGAATTTATTCTCAATACTGGCAATATTGAAAAAAAATCCCAAAACAATGAATCCATTTAGAATGTTATTTTTTAAATTATTTTGGCAGATATATGACAGTATATCTAATGAAAAACTATATTCTGTAATTTAGTTTACTATTATTTAATCTTGATACCCCTAGGCAATTGCCTAAGTTCATATAATGGTAAATCCAACCTCTTTATGATTCAATATTAGATTTAAAATGATTAATAAGCCAAATCTTTTCTTTTTTGTTGGATAATTTTATTGTTTAAAAGTAATAAAATATTGACTTTTTTATTATTAAAGAAAATACATACTATTACAGCATGGATCTTTTAGTTTATAATCATTACTAATTGTTCATTTATAGCTTGGCTCAGATATTCTGAGCAGGAGGCTCGTCTAGTGGTAAAATTTGCACCCAAGTATCAACATAAAGGCACTCAGGGACTAGAAGGCAATCTCTGTTTTTTAGCTTGTCTATAGTTTCTTTATACACTGTCCATGTTTCTGGATTGTCCTGTCTAAAGATGAGCCTATTTCTCATTAGCCATATGGCATATAGTAAAAATATTGCCATTCTTGTCATAGCATACTTCCATTCTTTAGAGCTTTACCTATTGACAAAATGTTCTTATCAGAGGTCATAACTCTTTCCGTGATTTACTGTCTGATTCATGCTAGATGAGAGCAATTAAAAAAAATATGTTGATCATTTCATCTTCTAATTTACACAAATTACATATTGTATTCAATCTGGAAAATCCTCTTCTGGTTACCAGAAAATGGTTCATCAGAAGTGAGTTTAGATTATATTTGATTATAAAATCAATGAACGTGGGATCAAAACCCCCTTGTTTTGATTTTATGATTAGCATTTTTGTTGTAATTTTGAGCTTAGTCAGCAATCTCATATTTCCAGGATTCACATATTTGTAGATTTCCCAGTAAGTGTTCTTGGCTTCTATGATTTTTTTTGTAACTTTAAAAGACTTGTTTACATGTGTTAATAGTTCTGATTCCCATTTACTCAGCATGGGTGGAGGCATATCAGTAAGTTCACATCTTCTTTGGTCAGTTTCTTAGACATCTCCGCATGCATTGGTTTAAGAATTGTTAATGCCCTTTGTATGTAGAACACACTGACATTATGGAATTCAAGCCCATTCATGTCACTCATCTCTGCACTCTAGCTAGACTGATGGATACACTCTTCCTCTTCCATATTATACTGGTGCAGATCGAGTTGATCGCATTTTGAAAGGACTTGGTCAGCCAAAGAATTGGCATGTAATAATTAATGAGCAGAATCACAATCATGTTGATCAGTGTCACTTGCCAGAAAGTGATAGGGATATTGTAGATAGAACACTTGTTATATTCGTTTTTTTTTTAGTATATTTGTTTGGAGTACTCTCGTCATTCCCATTCTGGACAGAGCAATGGGAAAAAAATCAAGAAAACATTGGGGTTCCAGACTGCAGATTTATCAGGGTTGATCATTAGCCCATAATTCCTGGTATATCTGTCAAATAGTTGGTGTACTTGTGGTAAACATTTGTGAGAAGGGAGAAAAATGGTGATGTCATCCACACAGGAAATGTGGTGGACTTTCTCCCTCAGTGCCAGGACATACACCCCTGGTAGATGTTTTTCTATCTCCATTAGCAGAGGGTTAACATAGGCAATGAAGCACAGGGTGTTATGCGGAGATCCCTGGGGTATTGACAGATGAGGTTTGAACCCTGGTGCCAGAGAGCCATCTAAAGATACATAAATTGACCTGTTCAGCAACAGGTTTTCTATTATCCATATTTACACCATGGGAACCTCGTAGTGCTCAAGCAGTGAAAACAGCTATGCCAGCACCATGTAGTCAAAGGCTTCCACAAAGTCTATCTGGACTGCAATGGGCACAGATATTTCTCTCACTCTCACATGCTCCACCAATAAGGCAAATCTCTTTACTGCCTTGACCATAAATGAGCCCTTGCAGGCAAATTGATGTAATGAAATCTTACTGAGAAGCTGCTGCTGTAACTTGTCCTTCCTTGATCGATTCTATAGCTTTTATTAGCATAGACATCATAGATATTGGTCTGATGTTGAATAAAGATGATGGATTTAATGGTTTCTTGACAAATGGTACAAGAGCAATGGGGTGCAGGTCGGGTATGCTTTAAAAATCCTCAGCCAGCCCATCAATGACTTGACAAACTATTGTAACAGTGAACTTGCTGAAATGTAATAACACAAATTATGAGATTCTGTGTGGGCCCAGATGTACATGTACATGCTCAGGATAAGATCACAGATGGTGTAGAATTTTTTGTTCAGTAATTTCATGCACTTCATTTGTTGGATCTTTCAGACAAATGTTTCCAGTCTCAAACCTGTGATTTTGTAGTCTTTCATTAAAATGTTCATGAATTTTGTTTAACATTGCATTTCCTACATAATTGTGGTCATCAATAGTTATCATTGAGGGTGTTGACCTCTTTTTTGCACCAATTGCCCATCACAGGTAGCTTCGCATCCAGTTGACTTTTTGAACCCAAATTATTTTTTGTAATTGAATTTTTGCACAATACATAGACTCCATTATAAACAATTTATTTAATTACAAAAATCACTGTAAAGAAATTTAGATGCATTTACACTCAAAACATTGTCATCTCATTCATAACTTTTATTAGTCTTCATTAGATTAGATATTATCCAATAATGAACATTTCTGTAGTATAATTTTCACTGCACCAATTTCACGCAAGGTAAGGACTGGTTTTTATTCACTTTTAACATCTAGGGAGAAATATAATCATAAACATATAACCAAAGACATGTGAAAGAGATATACGATTCCCAAGATGCACATTTTTGTGCTGAACCAGCACTCATCAGTTGGTCCAGACCACAATTTCTTACACATGTCTTTATCATTGTTCAGTCTATATTGATAACAAATTACTACAGTTTTTAATTAATAAGTGTCTAAATTGCTGCCCCCACAACTTTTGACACAAACCACTTAATGGAAGTATGGTAATAATTTTTATGGGACTTATGTATTAGATCTGCTGTTCATGTTTGCGATGGCAAAATATTATACCTTTTTCCCCAGTGTGTGTGTATTTGCGTTGGCAGAATGTCATAGTTGTAACTTTTTAATACATGACTTTTTTAATGTGCCATATTAAAAAGTCACAACTATGGCATTCTGTTGTCACAAACATCCACCACCCCCCCCATCACTGAAGACAAGTGCAGCAGTGTGCTATCACAAACACAGGCAGCAGATCTAATATGTAAGTACCATTTTTATTAATCATTTATGAGACTAGAGATTGTCCAATAATAAATAATATTTCTGTAGTATAATTTTCACTACACCATTATCATATAACAGTTTCTATCTGCTACCTTGTATGATAATGGGTTAGTGGAAGTTATACTACAGAAATATTATAATATCATCTCATGGATTGCATTACAGTTATGGGTTTGAGTAAACAAAAGTCCACTATTCTACAAGCATTTACAAGCATAAGATTAGATTATAAATTAGAATATTGTACTCTTTATATATATAAGGATCAAGTGTATTGGCATTGGATAACATTTAAAAGCTTATATATATTAAAAAGGTGAGAAGGTTGCCTTGACAACAGTGAGAAATATTGATTACTATATTTACTGTGAATGTTTAGGTGGTGACTGGTTGGAATCTAATTATATATATATAACCAAACAAAAGATAAAAAAGAATATGAGCAGAAAAATCTAAAAACTGGTCAAGAGTATAAAAAGAAGAAATGACTTTGAGTAGGGTTATTGTTTTTCTTTTGGGTGGCATTTTCCATGGGTTCTGGATAGAGGAAAATGCCTCTATCCAGGGCTACTCATATGCTGAACTATATCATCATGTGAGAATAGAAACTGGAGTGTTTGCAGATATTTTCTTTTATCATAAAGAGGTCACTCCAAAAAGCTTTCAAGTTTGCCATTAAAACAAACCAGGAATATGAAAATGTTGACAGAAAAAATCATAATTAATTATAAATGAGCTCTTCATCCCAAGAAATAGCTGTTTGCCATTAAAACAAACCAGGAATATGAAAATGTTGACAGAAAAAATCATAATTAATTATAAATGAGCTCTTCATCCCAAGAAATAGCTGTATGCTACAATAATTTACAATCTACATAAACCCTTGTGTCTGATTCAATGTTTGCAAATTAAACTTAAATTTTATGAGATTATGATACCGATAAGAACCTTCGTTTATGGCTAATTGGAGAAAATGAAAGAATTGACTGTTGAATTAATTCATTGATTAATCTTATTATCTGGTTAGGTGTGTAGAGGTTTCTTTCCATTTTATTTATAATGTCATTGTTTTATTAATATTTCATGGTTCCAGTTAATATTTTAATTAGGTTATTTTAATAAAATTATCATTAATGTAATTTCTTTCATTGCACATTATTAACATTATTTTATTAGATTTTATTTTAAAGTTATAAGAAATATATAAATTACCTATACCAATACATTTGTTTAATATCTGAACACTGGAAAAAATTCATATAACAGATTCAAGTGTCAAGAAATCGAAATCCTGTTATTCTATTTAAACCACTAAACATCACATGACCATCATTTAAAGAACTAAAGACACCAAAAAGTATGGATGCTGAACTGAGCTTGAATTGAAAAACATTATTAGTTTTCATTTTGCACTTAAGGGTTTTATAGTTTGCCAATAAGGTAAAAGGTGGCTGCTAGAGGGTTGCATTAGATACTAAGATCTAGGTGCAGTGCTCTCAGATCTAAAACTCCTCACTGATGAAAACCATAAGCTAGAAACTAGTCTGGGAATATTGGATATGTACTAGATAGAGAATTTATGCATATAACTTCTTGCATCCATTGATTACACTGGCATGGACTGGTGTCACTACTGTATGGAGAGTTTAGCCTTTATGTAATAATCTGTCTAGTTATTTACTGCAAATCTATGTGATGCAGTGCAGTGGGAATCAATGGATCCACACATCCTGGCACTTCTCTTAAATAAAAAAACTGATTCTGGCAGCAATGCAAATCTGAATCATAAACAAGTTAATCTGGAAATGTAGTTTTCTGTGAAACCTTCAAATACCCAAAATGAATAAACACAGTTGTAACTTGGTTAACAAATACATTAAGAAATTTATAATGCATAAAGTCTAAATTGACCGAAAATGTTTCAGTATCTAAAGTTGAAGAAATAGGTGCATTGAAAAGTATCTTATATCCCAAACACATTGATAAAAAATATTATTGTTAATATTTAGGACAACTGCTCATTTAAATTAAATATCAACAACTGCTGAATGCTAAAATTCCCAATTTGGATTCATAGTGCCATATTTTATGAACTGACACGTTTGACGTCATTCATATTAGATAAGTACATTAATACTTCTTATTAATCATTAGGCTAAAGATTATTATACCATTCTTATTTCAGATATACACTTTAAATCTCAAAGATTAATATATCTAATTTTTAAATATAAACACAATGGAGGAATTCAACTTTATCCCCATTTTTCCATTGTTTAAAAATTCTGTTCGTCACATATTCTTGAAACATACAAATAAAGACACTTAAAAAGAAATGACTCCTCCCACCAAGATGTATTTCATGCTAAATCACCATTCTTCAGTTGTCCCAAGTCATTGTCATTTGTCCATGATTTCATAATTTGTTTAATATTTATCAATACAAATTAGATTTACAAATGTCAAAGTTTCTTACTCATAGCATTGTGACCCTCCACTTCGAATGGTTATCAATCATTTATTGAGCTAGAGATTGTAATATCATTCCTAACTCAGATATAACTATAAATATAACTGTTTCTTTATTAAACATAATCACATGGTCGATTTCATCCCTCATTTATATTACTGAGAACAAATTCATATAAGGAATGTCTTGTGGGTATAAACACGAGATTATTAGCTTAAAGATAATTGTAAAACATAGGATAAACATTTGTAGAATGGTAATGCTTCTTTTACTAGTATGATACAAAGACTACATCATATACATATTTTTTTACAGTATGCATATAAATACATATTTTATTAAGCAAACTAATCTGGGATTGGTTAGATTGGCTATGAGAAATAATCTAAAATATTCTGATTCACTCAAATCTCAGGCTATGAACATGGCAAAGAAATTAAAAGATTATTATGTGGTGAAATCCTTATAATTTTCCATTTATCTGACTAAGAAAATGAATATAGAGCTTCATAAACAAAATAAAATGTAAAAACATAACTCGAACAACTGACAAGAAGAGTTAAGGATAATAATAGATTAAAACTGCAAAAGAGATAATGTGAAATATTTAAATTAACAAATAGATATTTTAGAAATGAAGTAAAATCAAATTCTGTGATGTAATTAAGAACAGTATAAAAAAATGAGTTTATAAAAGGCGGTACATCAATATCTAGAACAGAAGTATTTTATAAAGTGAAAAGAATTTAAATTAAGATGAATTTCAGCAAATATTTATTTGTGATAAGTTAGATTATTATTAATTTCCTTTAATCATACCATTGCACAGAATACTCTAAAAAGAACAGTTGTAAAACAATAATATTCTTCAAGATTTCTAGAGAACTGCAATGAAGAAATCGTTATTTGTAAGTGAATGAACCAATTAGAAACTTAAACAAAATATCTTGCCCTTAAATATTATTTGATAAGTCTTTAATGTTTGTATGAAATGTAAAGGTAATATTATGATATAATATTGACATGTATTTAATTAGAAGTAAGAGATATATTTATTGATATTCAAAACTGCTTAACACTGTACTAATAATAAAATAAAATACAAAACCATAAAACAATATGATACTAGATAAAAATCCAAATTTTACCAAAATCCTTACATGACTATGGTTTCATCTACTAAACAAATAGATTTTCTCATGTGAAAATCAAACTAAAGAATTGTGGAAAGTTTTGTTTGTTTTATATATTGCTTCTTTAGTTTGATTTTCAGTTGAGAAGGTCTATTTGTTTAGTAGATGAAACCATGGTCGTGTAAGGATTTTGGTACAATTTGGATTTCTATCTAATATTGTATTGTTTTAAGATTTTGTATTATATATATATATGACCTTTTTTGCTATTAGTTTATTGTGTTCTGCCTTTAGTCATTTTTTCCTTTTAAGTTTTGCTATTTGTTAATTTCTCTCCTAGAAGTAATTAGCTTTTTAAAAAAGAATTTATAATAAAATCATAACACAATAATTTTATGATAAGGGCCACTTTAAATTATTTTTGAAGCATTAAGATCAACATCATATCTGAAAAATAATGCCATATTTCTATCAATAAATGGATAATACTGCTTTTTGATTAAATAAATAAAAGAATATTTTGATCATCTTTTGAATTCAAATGACTACTTAATAAAATGATATATCTATTCGACTCTACCTTTAATCATTTAGTTTGATATACAGCTTGATAAAAAGTAAGAATAAATGGAAAGATTGTAGAATCCTTGAAAAAGTTTCAAAATATAGTAGTCATGTGTTAGCCACAAAATTATTGGAATATTTTTATGAATACGTAGATCCATGAAGTTGCCCGATCTGATCTTAAGGATATTTTTATTGTTTTAACATTTGAAAACGAGATAGAATAGACTGCCATAAATGCTATTATAATAAAAAATATGATTTTTATTAACTAAATTGCTTCCAATTATAGATCAGTGGTTACCAGACACTCAAGTGTAGTTTTAGAGAATCCAAATTTATTATAAATGGGACTTTTGTTATATAAACACAAAAGAAAGTGTCACAAACAAAGGTGTGATTCATACATTTCTGTTATTGATTTGATCAAGTTATTTGATTTGGTGAGTCTAAAATGTTTCTTACAATGTCCATGATTGATGTTTATTAATTTCATTTAGCTTTATATGAAGGTGGAAAACATTTAAAATAAAGCTCACTGTTATACTATAATATACACTAGAGGTAACATTATCTCTCATTTTTTTTATGATTGTGCTCTTAGAAGAAGTTTGTAAGTAGCTTCATGAAAAAGATATCAAACTACAATAGAGATTTTATAAAAATTTTAATTTGAATAGATTAAAAGCAAAAACACTTTTTCCTTTACCTTTTAAAAGTAATTTAGAGTATGTTCTTAATTAATTAATATTAAAAACCTCTAGGGTTTTTATTATCCTATAATGAAAAAAATATTCAGCAACTATTCATTCTTATGGTTATTAACATAAAAATGTAGATTAGTTTAAATATCTTGGTGTTTTTTAAATAGAAAGTTAGACTAGGATGGTAAAATGAGGCAGAAGCTCCAATATGTTTCTATTATATTTGGGAAGTTCATTATCATAATATTAAGCTTGCTATTTTAGTGTATGAAAGTAAGATATGGATTCATAATGTAAAGACAGTGTAAGAAATTCATTTAAGGATTTTGTATAATGTTTAAAAAATGTGATAGCAAGATCATAAGAACAAGATAGTATGTTCTACAACTTATTGGATGTGATGATACTGAATCGATTAATGTAAGATCATGTCTTCATCGAGATGGTCATGTTAAATGAATGAAAAATGGGAAACTTTTTAAAAATATATTTTATTGTAAACTTTAGTACAGTTTACATGAAAAAATAGAACTAGTTTACCTTACAAAAGTTGTGTCAATGACATTACAATATTTCAAAGAAATGCAACGTTGATTGTAGGATATGGATTTAATTAGAATTTATTGAAGAGCTACAATAATGCAAGGCATTAAAGTTTTTCAGAGAACTTTGCTTTAGAAGAATTTAAAAAGCAGCTTTGAAAAATTGTCAAATGAAATGATTAAAAGGTCAGTATGTAAGATTACACTTGTGATTTATGAAATGTTTCATAATATCACTGCAAAACTTTAATTCTTTGTCTTTCTATTTTCTTTTGGAATAAAAATGGTTTCATTAATTTACTGATGGTTGCTTTTGACATTCTTTGCTATTTAGCTTCAGTTTTTGAAGAAACCCACACTTTAGTTGAAATATAAATAGCAAGTATACATATAAATAAGTATGCTTTATATATGTATATATTTAAAACTCAAACTATAAATAAAAATATTTGAAGATGAACGATACCCAAAATGCATTTCATGCTGAAACAGCATTTTTCACTTAGTCCAGGTCCCATTCTCTTATAAATGTCTTCACCATTCAATATTTATGAATATCAAATTATTGCACTGTGATTTACACTTGTCAAATTGTGACTGTAAAGTGTTGAACATTAGTAAATCAAAATTAACAATTTGGCATTGATAAATATCGAACAAATGGTGACGGCATAATGTGTAAGAGACTGCATACTAAAACAGCTCAAAGTGCTGACTCAGATAAAATACACCTTGGGGTGGGAATTTCTGTTTCACATGATTTTATTTATATATTTCAATAATGTGTGATGGAGGGAAAATTTTCAGTTATCTAAAATAGATATTATACATGGAAAATTTTTTATGAATATTTTACATGTTTATTTTTAATTGGATATATTAACCTTTAAATGACATTTAAAATTTATATGTAAGTTAAGAATAATTTCTATTTTAAAAAGTGATAAGTAAATGTCTTATTAATTTGAAATGGTTGGTATTAAAGTTGTGAGTCCAGATTCTATACACATATTGAAAGAGAATATTTTGTTTTACAAAATAGAAAATTATATATTTAGAGAGGCTAGAGAATGGAGTTTGCTGTTAACTGAAGAGATTTTTTGATTCCTCTTTTAAGCTTTAATGGAACCAAGCAGGGCAAATTTTGAATGTCCACTTCATATGTTCTTGATGTTGCAGCTGTTATTACTATGTGATTATTTAACAACATGGATGATCTGTTTACAATTAGCCAGGGTGGTGAATTTATTGGCTTTTTTACCTCTGATATTAAGAGCAAGAATCATCATGGTCTTTCTTCTCAGTTGCCTGATAGTTCTTAACTAAAATATCACTTGACCTTTTTTTGATGGCAAAATGAATGTGTATGTGTTAATTTTTTTTCTAATAGATATTTACAATCATGACAAACAAAACTAAATAATGGATCTTATTCTCAGGAGACTGTAAAATCACCAGCCAATGCAATAGTTGGAGGCTAAAGACAGGATGCTAAGAATCTTCAGATTTGGACTCAGACTCCCATTTGATGATGAGTTTTTGTTGAGGTACTTACAACTGCAGATCATATTCAAGTGAAGGAAGATTGGAA
This sequence comes from Epiperipatus broadwayi, assembly GCA_028023455.1. Lineage (NCBI taxonomy): Eukaryota > Metazoa > Onychophora > Udeonychophora > Euonychophora > Peripatidae > Epiperipatus > Epiperipatus broadwayi. The sequence continues at coordinate 10,176,522 of JAQFVV010006223.1, read as the reverse complement.
GAAGAACTATCTAATATTAAATGGGATTATTGGAATATGTGAAGTTAGAAGAAAAGATGAAGAAACAATTGCTATAAAAAGTAGATATCTGCCTTACTACAAAGATACAAACATTGGAAGTACAAATGGAGGATTCATTATAAATAAAGAATGAAAGAAAAAAGTGGGGATTGATGATGTATCAGATAAAGTGGCAAGATTAGTTATTCAACTTAATGATAGATATCAAATGCAGATAATATATTTATATTGTAATGAAGAAGTAGAGGATTTTCATATGAGTGTACAAATGGGAGACGTTAATGTTAAAATTGGCAAGTAATTAAAAGATGAAAATATTATTGATAAATTTAGTTATGATAATAGAAATGAGAGAGGACCTAGATTTGTGGAGGTTACAAAAAAATTAAAACTATATTATGAATTCTTTTCTTAAGAAAAACGCTAAACAAATGAATATAGAAGCTTCCAAATGAAGGTGCAACATAATTTGATTATATTTTCACTAGCAGAGAATATATATTTCAAGATTGTAATTCTTAATAAATTCAACACAGCAAGTAATCATTGATTAATGAAAGGTAAGATATGTGTTAATGCAAAAATAGGGACAAAAATTATTTAAAGAAACATTATTCATAGTTGATATTCCTACTCTTGAAAAGCATTCCAATTAATTTAAATTAGAACTTGCAAATCGTTTTCAAATATTAACAGATTTTGAACATGATTCAGATTTGGATGAAATCAATATGACAATAACTTATACATTTTTAAAACCTGCAATGAAAATAGCTGGTAGAAGAAAGCAGCAATTAACCAGCAAAATTTCTAGAGGCAAGACAATTGATGAAGAAAAGAAGAAATATGAAAATATATAAAAATGATATATTAAGAAGGCTTGGATATCTAGAATTTTGTAAAATGGTGTAAGAAAGAGTTGATAATGATATAAGAAAATATAATTGTGAATTAGCCAAAAAAAAAAAAAGCTATAGAAGAAAATAAGTCTCAAGAATGTAAAACAACATATTGTTATTAATAGGAAACTTATTTATACAATAAAAAAAAAATATCAATATGAAATATGATGATTTTAAAAACAAGGAATAGTACTCTTTACAACTACTATATCTACTGATTTTTTAAGGATTTTAAATGAAGAGAGATATGCAATTAAAGTTAGTAAAAAAAAGCTCCAGTTATTGATGGAATTATAATGGATATTTTAAAAAAGCAGGTGAAGAAATACATTTTTTTTTGGTGAAGTTATATACTAGATGTCTATATAATAAAGATTTATCAGATAATTGGAAGCATGCAGTATTGATATATAAAAATGATGATAAAGAATATATTTGCAATTACAGACCTATCAGTCTTTTATCAGTTCTGTGCAAAATTTTATCAAGGTAATTACAACTCATCTGTTGTGAATTTTAGATTTTAACTAACTAAAAAAAACAAGCTGAATTTAAAAATAGTTTTAGTATAGTGAACCATATCCATGTATTGATAGGAGTTGTAGAAAGAAAAAACCAATGATTATGAGTTGGCGTCTATGCTTTGGATTTGTAGGTTATGAAAAAAACATTTGATTCTATAAGCATTTCTTCAGTGTTTAAAATATTGGATCATCAAGATATAGATTTAGAATATTGTTTTATTTTGAAGAATATTTATAAAAATAGAACAATTATTATATTATACAATAATACTAGGAAGATTATTGTTGGGAAGGATGTCCAACACAATGACTATATTTCGAAAACTTTTTATATCAATTTTGCAAGAAGTATTTTGCAGATTAAAATAAAAATCTAAGGGAGTAAAATTAAATGAGATTATTTAAATCATCTAGATTTTGAAGATAATGTAATTGTTTTTACAAATAATGCTTTAGAGCTTCAGAGACTGTCGTAATAATGACAAGATGAAAGCAAATATGTAGGACTAAAGGGAAAAGATTAAAAAGCCTAAAATAATGTTCAATGGGTTTTCTCAAAAGAAGAAAATAAATATTGATTATGATGAATTAGAAGTTAACAACTACTAAAACCTTAGTCAGATTATTAGTACAGGTGGAAACATAATGAATAAAATTAATCATAGAATTAAGTTTGTATGGAGTGCTTTTGGCAAAAATAATAATATTAAAGAAATATACCTAAGTTTTTAATAAATGTGTTTTACTAGTTCTTATCTATGGATCCATGACTTGGACACTTAACAGAAGAGCAGTAAATGAACTTCAGACTATTCCATGAACTATGGAAAGATGTATGTAACAAAAGGGCTCAAAAACTAAATACATGGGTGACATGTTACTGATGTCATTAAAAGAATTAAGAAGCTATATGTGGAATTAGGCTGTGTACATTATTAGAAGAGATGATAATAGGTGGACTGTTATAATCCTAAACTGGATTCTAAGGGATTGTAAAAGGCCTTGAAAGAGACCACATATGAGATTGATGAATAAAATAAAGAAGTTGTTGGGGTTAAATGGAGAAGAGAGAGTAGAAATAGAAGAAGACAGGTTGTATTTGAAGAGACTTTCATCCTGCAATGGATGATATTGAGAGAGGTTTAAAAATTTGATTAAAAAAGACAGTTAAGATTTATAACTGTATTTCAACAATTCTACGTATCTGTGAAACAAGCCTATGCTTTTATTACCATAATTAAAAAGAAGTTATTAACATCTAAATAGAATATAGAATAAACACTTAAATCTTTTAAAAGTAAATCAAGGTTTCAAAATTTCAATTTTTTTTGTTTTTAATTTATTAGAATTCTAACTCTTAGTGATTAAGAATTTGCTTAGGATGCAAGCAAATTTGAGCCAGCACTGTCAACATTTCCACATTTTAATCCCTTTTTCATTTATAAACTTTGACATGTTTTACATATTGAGCAGATAAATAATTAAACTAGAAAAAACTGAACTTTGATATTGTGCCCATAATAAGTAATGTGGCCTTGCATTCATACAATTTGTTCTGCCTGCCTTATTATTTTAATGAATTGTTTACATTTTTGTAAATTTATTTATCGCTATTAATGACATACATTTTGTTGTTCATTAATATATTTTCACACGCCAAAAATTTGTAACATTGTTCCTGCAAAATATCACATAATCATTGTCAAAATCAAAAATGTTTCTAGTGTATCCCAAGTATGAGCAAGCAAAGAAAATGTGGTCCAGAGTCTCTTCATGGGTATTACAAAGTTTACATATGATGCTTATTTGACAAAATCCTCTTTGCATCACCAAAAAGTAACTGGTGGGCAAAGAGGACAAGTTAAATTTGATTATAAAATCAACCAGCTTTGGTACTATCCACCAGTATCTTGACTTGACAGTTTTAATCAGGTGGTTATCCAGTCTTAGGAAAAAGGAGCTTAAACACCTTCCAATATGATTGCTTTGTTTTTTTTTATTTGCTCAGTAACTGAAGTCAGAGTTCTTAATTGGTCTTCTAGCTCTTTAACTCATTTACTGGGAATGGGTGGGGTGTGTCTGTAGGTTCTACAGAGCCTTCACTTTGATCCTGTTCTCTTTTACTGTAGATTTCTCTGAGCACACAGATTGGTTGTAAAGCTTTGAACGTCTACAAAAAACTATTGTAATCAGCAAAATGTAGTTACCTGACACTGTAAATATTTGTCTTAAAAAAAAAAAAAAAAATCAAAAATGTTGATGACAACCTCATTATAATTTGTTTTCTATTTTTTACTTGTGGTAAATATTAAAAAGTAATATTTTTATTTATGCATCCATTTCATTTTCTAGAATTAATAATTTATTTCAATTTGTAAAATATATGGACTTTAGTAGATTTCTTTTCTCATGAGCAGTTTATTAAAATTATTTAATAATTATTGTTTAAAAATTATTTATTTTGCTTATATATTTGTATACTGTATTAGTCAATCACTTTATTCTGTATTTTCTACTTAAAAATTTATCTAATATATCTTAAAATATTTTGTACAATATTATTATGTGTTCATAAAGTAAAATGAAAAGAAAAATAATAAAATAACCACATTTCAACATAAAATTTAGAGTACATACAATCTGTAAATATTTTTATTCTTTAAAACATAAAAATCTTTTATTTAAAAACAAAAAAACTTTGAATTTAAAAAATAAATAAATCTAGTCATGTCTTTCTAAAAAAAATTTCAAGAACTTAGTATATACTCGTGTGTAAATAAACGTATATATGTTTTAATAATTACAATAATTGCAGTTCATTATATGTAATTGTCAATATATGTAAAATAATAAAAATGATTAATTACAAAAGCAGGAAATTGCCATTGTAACACAATACACCAAAATTCATTGCTAAATAAATACAGAGTGCTTCTTTACGAGAGTGTCTGTTCGAACTTCTATCAACTATACGACTGGTAATCATAGCGATAACTCTTTTATATATGTGTGTGTGCGCGCGTGGTTATGTAGAAGTACGTTAGTAAATTGTCAGCCCAGTTATTTCTCTACTAGGACTTTATTGAAAGAATAAAGCGATTTTTATAGTATGCCTACATATTATTTTCAGAAACTATTTCCCCTCCCCCCTTAATTTAATTCAGTTAACGTGTGTATAATTAAAAGCTATACAACACCTGCGTTTTAAAAGTAATATATATATTAATAAAAAAGTGCGTGCGGACATTTATATTTGATAAGTACTACGGTACATTATTTCTTCCAAAAAAAAAATTCTCCGGAGTTATTTTCAAAAGTTCTTTTCAAATATATCAAATATTTTTCTAATTTGTAATTTCACTGAAAATTTTGAGTTACACGAGGTAATAGAAATTACAAAGATTTACTTTCCGTTTCGTTATTAGGAAAATCTCTTAATATATTAGAGAGACGTTAACAGCTGGTTGAGTAAAAAGCTATTGTTCTTATAAAAATACAGGTCCCTAAATACTCATGTCATAAAAATAGAGATTGTAGTTGTGAATGGAATTAAACCATTACAAAATAATTATTATTTCTCAAGCGTTGTTTAAAAATTACACAAACCATGAACGCAAAAATTTTCACCAAAGTGTGAAATTACTCATATTGTCTCTACCGCTTTACTTTGGATACTAAAAGAAAATTGCAGACGTCGGCTTTCATCACTTTTAATTTATTACGGCCTTAACTACATCACACTTAATAAAGAAATTCATTAATTTTAAGCTCAAACCCAGATTTACCGTTTGTTTGACATACTCGTGTAAAAGTATTAAAATAAACGTTAATTTAACCACTGAATTTGGAAAGTGTGAGATTAAAAGTATTATTTTTTTATGTAAATAAATGCCTTTTAAATTATTCGATAATTAAAAAAATAAATATTCGTTACTATGTAAATAAAAAAATAAGGACATTAATCGTATATACAATTTTATATTGTTTATGCAAGGCAGTATATATATATAATTCTAATACATATATAAAATTACATTTATTTATTTTTTTAAATAAAGGACTTATTATTGAGCAAGCATTTTTTCATGACAGTCATCTTTAATAAATACATAAATTATTATTAGTCATTTGTTATTAAATTATAAATTATTTTTTAAGAACATTGATGTTGACTTTCAAATATATCTATTTATGCAATATGATAGCCTTCAACTTTTAAGTACCGTATTCACTTTTTTTATTCATGTCTCATTTATGCTTTTATTAAGTTACAATATAAGAATACTTTTACATTTTGATTTACAGTTGTGTTTAATGGAGATAAAATTGCTAATGATTCCTAAGATGCATTTTGACTGATCCACGTCTTTTCAAAGTTAGGTTGCATTTATTTAGTATTTTTATTCTATGTATTAATTATCACTATATATAATTAACAATGTTTCTTTTTCCACTTTATACAATAGAAACATAATATTTGTAGCTTTGAAAAAGACTGTTGGACAGTCAAAACTATAAGGAAATAAAATTATTTGAAAAAAATATATTTGCATTGTAGAAAATAGAAAAAGGTGTTATTAGTTATAATTATATTTTTAGAAATATTTAAAAGTCAATTATTAAAAATATCAGTACTTAAATAAATGAATTCAAATGTCTTATTGCTTTAGAACTGGTCAATGACAGAACTGGATATGTGATCCATGGAGTTTGAGCTTTAGAGCTCAACACTGCATTAAATTGCTTATGACAATTTAAGCAGTGGTAAATATATATATACAAACACATATTTAAATATGAATTATACATGACTTTTTATAGTGTAATGCAAAAATTAATATTGAATTCAGTACCTGTAGATGTATGACATGCCCCCATGTCTTGTAAAGGTAGAACTATATTACAATAATTTTTTATAAGCGACTGCACTCATCAGATGAATCAAAATTATTAGAGCTTTATTCTCTCTAGATATTATTGTTGGTTGTATATACTGTATGAATAGAGAGAAGTGCATTAGCAATAATAAGAGGAGATCAAAAATTAAATAGATGGTTAACACAACAAAAAGATATTACTGACTTCATTGAAAGAATTTAAATAGCTATATTAAACATAATGCTAAAAAAAATTATAAAAATATCTGGGAAGAGATCATTAGAAGGAGAAATTGGACCAAACTTGGGAAAACCTTCACCCTTCAGTAAATTTATATTGGATGAAAATAATATTGATTATGTGTTTTTTTCTATGTTTATTATTTTTTCTCATTATTAAATAGAATCACATATTTGTAATTTAAATATTGAAAATCACTATGTGGGTATATGGAGAGAAGGGTTTAATTTCCAGGACCACCAGATTGATGAGTTATTTTTCACAGTGAAATACTGTATGGTGATTAAATGGTTATTACTTGTATCAATGTGTTAATATTGGTGAATAATTATTTATTTCTTTACATGCTTGGATAATGTTTTTTAAGCAATTTTGCATGTTTTGATATATGTCTTGATACATTATTTATATTTGAATGTATGTTTTATAATTACATGTCATTTGAAAATATTAAAGACATAAAGCTCAACACAGTTTAAATAAAATAATGAGATTATAAAGATCAATTTTATTTTATAATTTTATAAATCTTTATGCATCCTGAGATCTGTTTCAAAAATTGAAAACAAAATTGGAAATTTTCATGTTAAATGCTTCAGATTTTTTACCTGTTGTAATAACATTTTCTCCCATTTCATCATGTAAAAGCTGTAAAATATTAAATACTTTATGGGACAATCAATTAATTTTAAAATATAACTACATACTTGTTTTGATTAATTCAGCCAAACTCCATGATAAAATCAATGAAAGTAATATATAAATCATACCATTGCTTTTGATACTTTTCTTGCATTTACCTAATATACAAAAAATCATGTCCATAATGATTCTTGATTTTCTAAAACCATATTGACTAACAGATAATGCAACCAATTAAAAAAAAATCATTTAAACTATCTTTATAAAGATATTCCAAATAATTGTTGCATTTTTGCCTACTTGGTGATATAACTTCATTGGCCTATGGATTCTTTAAAAATTCCAAATATGTCATCACCATATTTTAAAAACTGCAGCCTTTTAATTTATAAAATTGTAAACAAAGTGATAGATTGGTTATATTATTAAAAACCAATATTTTAATTCTTAATTAAAATACTCTCTCTTTTATTATTATGCAAAGGAATGCTCTAATTAGATTTTAAAAAATTAATATATTAGTTTTTAGGTTCCTACTTTTTTTTTCATGTATGAAAAAAGAACAAATGCAAATAAAACTACAAATTCCAGTATTTCCCTTGCAATTTTAATCCATTAATCATATTAAAATCTTGCCACTTACTGAACTTTTGTCTTTAACTTTCTATATCATATATGCAGTTCTATATTTAATGTTTGAGTCTGCCAAACAGAAAAAATACCATACAGTTCAATGTTATTTTAATCAAGTCATTTAGAATTGTGCCATTATCAAACAACCAGTCATAATTTTTTTTTGTGGATCAAAAAATAGATTTACAAGGTGTGACAATTTATTTCCTGGAATGACTACGTGATGCCACCCATGACCTAATTGTATCAAAATCACATGAGTATTCATGTTTGAACATGTTTAAGCTAATGTCTAAATTTTAAGCTAATAGAGCTGGTTATTAGTTAGCTATTGAGAAGATAATAAACATCTGTATGTATGCTTTGGTGTAAAAATGGATGATCACTACTTTGAGTAATTTATTAATATCAAATTTTGTGTGAAAATCAGCAAATGTGTTAATGAAACATTACAACTGTTGCAAGTGGCATATAGTGAAGATGCTATGAAGAAATTAAATGCATTTGAGTGGCATAAGAAGTTCAAAAATGAAAAAAGATGTGATGGGTAATCCTAGAAGTGGACAGCCAAAAACAAGAATGACTGATGTTAATATTAACAAAGTGTGAGATGGAATACAATCCAACAGACAAGTATGTGTGAGAATGATAGCTAAAAATTGAAGATTAATCAAAAAAGAATTAAGCTAATTTTAAATAAAGAATTGAACATGAGAAAAATTTCTGCAAAGTTTGTGCCTTGGATCTCAATGGATGAACAGAAATAGTGTCAGTTTGATATTGCAACTGATCTTTCTTCAAATATGTACCTGCTTCCAAAAGTAATTATGGATGATAAAACTTGGTGCTTTCAGTATAACTCAGAAACAAAATGTCAGAGCATGCAATGGAAGTTTCTGGATTCTCCATGCTCTAAAAAGGCTCATGTGATATGCTCTCAATTTAAGACTATGTTGGTATGTTTTTTTTGATTACAAGTAAATAGTTCACCAAGAATTTATTGAACAGGGACATAAAATTAACCAACAAAGTTATTTAAAAGTACTTCAGAAATTATGAGATTCTGTTCAAAGAAAAATGACCCAAATTGTGGCCTGACAAGTGAATCATTCATCTTGACAATGTGACAAGTCATAATTCTCATTATAAGAGACTTTTTTGGTGAAACAAAATCAATAACACAACTAGATAACCCTGTCTATTTATAGAGCATACCTATCTGTAATTTTTGGTTATTTCCAAAATGAAAAATTGTACTGAAAAGATGATTTTCTACTATAACTGATATCCAACAGGATGTGAGACAGCTGCTCAACTGAATTCCTGAACAGGTGGTCTTGTAAAAATGGGAATGCTGTTTTAATCAGTGAATAGATGCATAAGGAGACTATTTTGAAGATATAATAGCCACTAGTGTACACTTCCACATGTATATTTTATAAAGATGCATTCCAGAAATTAAATTGTCATACCTCATACTTGTATTCATGGTAAATTTAATGTTTAATAAATTGCGAAATTTCACTAATTTTTTTAAAAAAAAGAACATTACGTGGAATAAGACTTATGTTTTAATGCAACTATTATTTTAATCTTCACTTTTAAGTGCTTATGAATAATGTTTTATATTCATTAATTACATTATAAGTTTAATAATTTTATTGTTGCAAATCATTATATATTAAATATATTCATAAAACTTAGATATATATCGGTACAGACTAATTTAGCAAATTATTTTTTTAAAAAAATATTTTATTGATTGCTATATGCAATTTTTTTAAAACTTTTAATCTTTGTGCATACTGTAGACAATACATTTTATGAGTGCATTGTTTTTAAAATGAATTATTTTAAAAAGTTTGAAAACAATTTTGCTTAGATTTCTGATTGTAAAAAAAGGAAAATCCACGATCTTCTCAACTTTTAGAATTACTTATTTAACATAATGAAAGTTAGTATAATTATGTGTTACATTTTGTAAATTATTTTTTAATATCTTTTATAAGTGTGTATGTGCTATTAATTGACGAATAGCTTAACCCTTTGTAAAACATTTCTAAAAGACTTGTTGGTTTGACAATTCATTGCTAAACATGGCAATAGAAAATTTGATGTAAAAAATGCTTTGAGTGATTTTCAAGATTACAATATCTTTAATAGATAAAAATATTAATTCTACCTAAAGGTATCTAAATGATTTTTTGTACAGAAGAATAAGTACAGTATTGAATTTGCTCAGCACAGATTTTTGTTCATATTGTTAAAAAAAAACCAGAAAAAGGAGTTTATATTTGATTTATTTATTTGAATATTATTTCTTTGTAAAATTATTAAATATTTATTTTTAATGTGTATTCAATATTTATATTTAACCTTTATTTCAATATCTTGTTTTTGAGCAGAAAATCAAATAACTGAAATTTTTTTGATATCATACACTATCATAGAGGAAATATGTACTTTCAATAACTTTTCAATTAGTTTTTTTTATAATTATAAGTTGATTTTTGATATTTCAAAAATTCTTTTATTTTTTAAATGATACTTTAATGAAGCTTTTTTAATTATACAGATTAGATGGTATATATGTTTTTTTTTATATTAATTCTCTTATTAACAGTTCTGATAATTATTATGGCTTATTTAATTCAGAAATATCATGGTTATTCTATAGCTTTAGCTTGCTTTTCTACCACTATCTTAATTGATATTAGCATATGCTTTTCTTAATGCTAAGACTTCATTTAAAAAAATTTTGGTTTATTGATTTAAAATAAATCTGAAGAGATCATTACTTTCCAGGTAATTGGAAAATTTAAAAAGAATTTGGTTTTTATTTATAAAAACGTATAACCTCCAAGGCATTGGTGGTTTTAGTTCTTTATAATATGTTTTCCACAGCATTTGCATGATCACTTTTGAGAAAGTTTTTGGAATAATAAATATGATTTTTTATTGTTTTATTAAATATTTTTGATTATTTTTCTATGATAACTGTATAATAATTATTTAAAGCCAAAATAATATATATACTTTGATTTTATTTGTATGTTTTATTTTGAAAATAGAAGTTACTAAATTTGATCATAATGTTAACAAAAAACTATGACAGAAAAAGGACTATCTTTTGACATTTGCCATGTAATATCATTATCTGTCTATCCACATTGTGTAATAATATTTTTGAGATATTCTAAAAATTATAAAGCAATTTTTATGTTTTAATATAGAATTTGATATATTATCAAATATAAAAAATTCGACAAATTAAAAATCCTTCTCCTTGTTCTTTTTAAAAACTTTATTTTCTTATATCAATACTGAACATATATATATATATATATATATATATATATATATTCAGTATAAGAAAATAAAGTTTTTATATATATATATATATATATATAATACAAAACTCTGTTTCAACTGTTTTTATCTTCATACAGTCATTTTCAAGGATCTGCAACAACAATATGAAATACATATTTATAAATAAATCTCAATTACATAAATACCTTCATCTTACATTAACATGTTTGCTACTGTTTATGTTAATATTAAGGATGTTAAACTTCTCCCTCGATAATTTAATATACAAATTAAAAAGCGTATGAAACACTTGAACAAGAAGCTATACAGATTCCAAAAATTACTATATGCTAAGCGCTTTCGAGGCCAAATGGCCTCGAAAGCACTTAGCATATAGTAATTTTTGGAATCTGTATAGCTTCTCATTCAAGTGTTTCATATGCTTTTTAATTTGTTTATGTTAATGTAAGATGAAGGTATTTATGTAATTGAGGTTTATTTATAAATATGTATTTCATATTGTTGTTGCAGATCCTTGAAAATGACTGTATGAAGATAAAGACAGTTGAAACATTGGAGTTTTGTATAATATATATGTTCAGTATTGATATAAGAAAATAAAGTTTTTGAAAAAAAAAAAGGAGAAGGATTTTTAATTTGTTGATATTTGTGTAGAAAATATATATTTTAAAAAAAAAGTGATTGTACATTTGCTGTGTTATAATATATGATAAAAAATTCATTGATTTTTGTGAAGACGTTTCCTCCAGACCAATTAATCCTTTGTTTTTATTGCAATTCATTTTTTTAATACTTGAAAAGTTCAAATATGATTTTTAAGATGTTTTTAATTTGTAAAACTAAATTTCTAAAAAGTTCAATTTATTGAATTTAATCTAAAATAAAGATTTTATACAGAAATGAAAGATTGAGTGTTGACAAAAAACTGCCACTAAGGTTTACAAGAAAAAATGTCAACCTGCAAAAAAGTTAATATATTTTTTATCATAAAGATTAAAATGAAATTTTCTGTTTTGCTTACTATTATCTATTAATTACTTTTTTTTAATTATGAAGTTAATATTTTGTTTCTAATACTAATTTCATTTTTTAACTTAAGTTTTAATGAAGTTTGTCAAAAAAGTAAATATAAAATAGAGAATATTTTTCATTAGAAAATATAACTAAAAAAAAATTATAAAAAAAATGAACAGAAAACTTTCATGAGTGTGCTACAAAATGTTTAATTTACTGATCTATCAGATTTGTGATATTACAGAATAGTATGTCTTGGCTTTAAATCATTTTTTTTGGCAATCATTAATATTATTTTGTCACTTTTATAGTGAAATATAAAAATAAAATAAATATTGATTTATTAGTTCAAAAAAATTCTGAAGATATTAATTGTCTACAGAAAAGAATTTCAGACATGCCAACAAGGACCTAACAGATTTCTGATTAGAAATTCTTTAATATTGGACATATAAAGAAACTTATAAACTCTCTTTTCTTTTTTTCCAACATTAAGCAAAAAAAAATTGCTTAATGTCATAGTTTATTTAAATGAATAAGTATCAATATCTGATAAATCTATTGAATTATGCTTTAAAATATCAATTTTTTTATACTTTTTATAATATTGATGGTATATTCTAACAGATGGTTGGTAATGACATGTTTGTGATCACTTTAATAAAGTGTATTTATTGGAATTCCACAATTTTCTTTGTTAATGTTATACTAACAATTTAGTAGCTTCTATTTGTAAAAATATACATGTAAAAACAATGTGTAATTATGTATATTTGATTTTTAATAATTATTACACAATTATTGTTCAAAAATAATCATAAACCTTAATAAATTTTGACAAAAAAAAAATCAAGCTTTTAATTAGTCTAATACATTCATCAAAATAATCTTGCAAAACAGATAAAATCTGAGAATAATCAGAAAAACTCCTCAAACAAATATGGCATGGCATGTCAAAAAGTCCTTGAAGTCTCTGCATTTTCAATTATTGTAATATCTTTAGATTTTTTTTGGAATTAAAATATCAAAATAACATATATGTGTATTTCACAATTTTTTTTTAAAAAAATTAGTGAAATAACTCACTAATTGATGGTACAAGCAAGTTGAGTCAAGCAAAATATCATTTTCAATTTCTCTATGCCATATGAAGTCCCTCACATTGATGAAACATTTGGTTAAATGAAAAGATCAAATAGGAAATAGCTTTTTTTTCCATTAAGAAAATACAATTAAAGTAAAGTCTGAAAAGTAAAAGATTATACATAATATAGAAATGTGCTGTTCAAAAGCTATTTTTAAATGATTGCATGCATATAGATATAAAAAAGGAGTGCAAAAAAGGTAACAAAAGTGAGGATACAATTTTAAATATTTTCAGATGATTTACATTGTGCAAGTTATTATATATATATATGTGTGTGTGTGTGTGTGTGAAAATTGTGTGCATGTGTTTTATATATATATATTAAATATTGTTTATTATTCTTATTTATTTTTTAGCATGTCAATAGTGAAATGCGCCAGGAATGTAAATGCCATGGAATGTCTGGAAGTTGTACTGTTAAAACTTGTTGGATGCGACTACCTTTATTTCGGACTGTAGGAGATATTTTAAAAGATCGTTTTGATGGAGCATCACGGGTTTTAGCAGGCAATAGGGGAAGTACCAGAGGCTCTCGTAATAAAGCATTTGAATTAGAACCATTTAATCCAGAACATAAAATACCAACAAGTAAAGATTTGGTTTATTTTGAAAACTCTCCAGATTTTTGTGAATACAATCCTCATGAGGGTTCATTAGGCACTATTGGAAGAACATGTAATGATACTTCTATTGGTGTTGATGGATGTGATTTGATGTGTTGTGGTAGAGGATATAAAAGTGAAGAAATTGAAGAGGAAGAACGCTGCAGTTGTACATTTCAATGGTGTTGTCAGGTTAAATGTTTAACTTGTCGCACTAAAAGAATTGTGCATACTTGTTTATAACTAGATCTAACTTTCCTAGCAAAACAATAAGATTAAGCCAGTTGTCTAACATTATATTTTTTAAATGACTATTTATTAAAATTAGGCTTTTGTTTTATAATGAAAAAAGTGACAGAAAAAAACCTTTATAAATGAAAACGTCATAGTCAGCCTAGCCTATAAACTGAACTTCAAGGCAATTCTGTATATCACATTACAAAAAACTTTTTCTAATGTACAAAAAAGTTGAATCTCAGGGCTGAACTGTTATACATTTGCCATGGATACTAAATATAGGTAGTGCTAATATCAGATCTTAAAGCCTAGAAATTTCATATTACTATCTATTGAAGACGCATTATGTTAAATAACAACTTATCATTTTCTAAGTTTTACATGTATAAAAAAAAAAAACTTATTTAGCTAAATTTCTTTTTAAGAGTTTGAAATATGAATATAACAGTTTTATTTTTTCTAAATTTGCACTTTGAAATATGAATATAACAATTTTATTTTTTTTAAAGTTCACCACAAGCAAATATAATTCTGTTATCAAAATGACAACAATCAATCTAATAATGATACATATACTATTTTACTTTAAATGTATTTAATATTCACACACAATAAACATTTAATATTTTAAGATTTTATATATATATATATATATATAAAATAGAGAGCTTAATATTTATTAAAAGGTAAGTATGCCTTCTAAGTGTTTAATATATAATTAAAATGTCTTACTTTCAATTAAAATGGCATATTTTATATGTGTGTGTAATAAAATTTTCTGCCCAAAGACAGGTTAACAATTAGAGACTATTACAAATACACCAATGATATAAAAGTATCTTTTTTTTCTACTTTCTAAAACAATTTAATCTAGCATCAGAAATTATAGCTAATTCTTTTATTCAAAATATCCTCAAATTATATTTAACAAAATGTAAACAATTCATAATTTGTAGTTAAATACTGTATAATTGACAAAGTGGTTTCATTTTTTTTCATTTGAAAACTTAAGTTAAATTTTCATCTATATTAAAAAAAAAATCTAATAGGTAGAATATTATAATTATTTTTCTTATTGCATTGCCAAATCCATATAATATTAATAACATTTATATTCTCTATTACTTTTGCAATGATTCATATAATTACAACCCACCATTAACGGTTTTGATCACCCCAGCAATCTTTCTTCAGAACTATAACAAACACAATACAAATACATGAATACAAATATACATGAATGCATAATTTTACATTTTATATATACTCACATATATCTTTATATACCTCTATATAATTATTGTCTTTTTACATAAATATACATTTTAACCTTTTTTATATTTATCAATCAATACTTTCCTTATAGGAAGTATATATGATTATTCATATCCATATATTTTTTTTATTTCATTTATTTTTTATTATTATTTTTTTTATATTTAAATAGAGATTTGGGCCTGAAAAAAAATTTGACATAAAAAAAATATTAGTAGGCATTAAAAATAAGAATAGGTTTAATTATACAAAAAGTAGAAAGAGGGAGGCACTAGGTATAAAGTAAAAAATGATAATATTAGTAAGGATTAAAAATAAGAATAGATTTAATTATATAAAAAATAGAAAGAGGGAGCTACTAAATATAACTCTAAAATTTAAAAGTTTGAATAGTTAGCAGTTAAGATTTGAAAATATAAGTAGATGGTAGATATAAAATATGTTAAAAAATAATTAAAAGTATGTTAAAATAATTAATAATAAAAGATAAAAAGAAATAATATTATAGGTTAAAGAAAATTATCATATATTAAATGCTAATATAATTATTATTAATAATAAGAATGTAAAGTATAAAAATATGAATGTATAATGTTAGAGTTAAATACTTAAAAAAAAAAAAAGAAAAAAAAAGCTAATAACAAAATAATAAAAAAATAAATGAAATAAAAATAATATATATATATGATTATAGAAAGTATTGATTAATAAATATAAAAATGGTTAAAATGTATAATATTTTAAAAGGGTAATAATTATATTATAATGGTTGACAGAACCTCCCCAACCTAATCTGCCATACCAGGATGCCACTAGGCTATTGGAACCTAGAAAATTTATATAGTAGGCAGATACACATGGAAGTGGTTACTCTTTTATCAAACTGAAAGCCCCAGTCACTAGCTCAGGGAGAAGCTGAGCTTAAAATATCACACTGTATATTCAAATTTTTAATTCTTAATTTTAAATATTAATAAAAAATATAAAATTAGTTACTACCAAAATTTAATTAAACAAAACATTTTATTATTATGCACACACACATTAAAAAGGAAAAATTCTGAAAATTAAATTAACCAGTGAATATATTTCATTTGAATTATATGCACAGATGGAAGCATTTATTAGATTTAATACAATTTTAATATTTAACTAAGCGTGAATATGCTACATAGATTATGCATATAACAAACCCAATCCTTTTTAATCTTAGGCCAAAATCTCACATTTAAGCCAATGTTAGCTTACTGATATATCGATGTGACCAATGCAAAATGAGATTATTAGCATAACACAGTCATGCTAACAGGAATTTACATCTGTAGCATGATATCATTAAAGAAATAATGAATCATGGTGTGAAGGAATGAGATAATTAACATAACACAATAATGAATCATAGTGGGAAGGAATGAGCATCTTCCTCATGATCATTAATAAACCTCACCAACAGACAGAAATGATCCACTGCCCAATTGGTGATACAAAAAGAAATTCTTGAAATATATATATAATAAATAAAGTTTGATATCTGTATTCATTTCACAATATATGTAATATACAAATCAATATATATATATATCAAAATACAGTACAATTTATATAAATTATAATCTTTTAGAAGTACTTTCGACTATACACTTTGTAGTCTTTATCAACTATATAACGTTGATTATTCAACGTTATATAGTTGATAAAGACTACAAAGTGTATAGTCGACAGTACTTCTAAAAGATTATAATTTCTATAAATTGTACTGTATTTTGATATATATATTGATTTGTATATTACATATATATATATATATATATATATATATATATATATAATATATATATATCTCATATATATATATATATATATATATATATATATATATGAGATGCTCTGTAAAAGGGGATAACAGTCTTTGCCATCTTACTGTCCCAACCAGAGAGTAAGAAAATCAATGGCATAGGGTCATATGTTCAGGTGGATATTATTAACCCAAAATTATCACACCTTAAACTAAACAATCTTATGAATCTATTCAGCCATTTATGCTTATTTTAAATTATTAATTAAAAAAAAAATTACTGAATGGAAATGATATTAAACACATATAAAAAATATAAATAATTTAAAATTTTAGTCAGATAAAGGATTTCTTTTAAAATTAAATGACGTTTAAAATTACTACTTGAAAAAGCTCGTATTATACAATTAATGTTCATATTTCCTTTAAAACAAAAGTTTATACTTTCCAATGCTATAGGTAAAGTTTGTCTTTGTAGTCCTTGACCCAATTCAAAGTTCTTTCCATTTCATATTGTTTTGGTGGAAACAAGTCTGTTGCTGGCCATTTTCCAGAACCATCATACTCTGGAAACTGCCTCAGCTGGTGCAAACATGGTAAACATAAATTATTGCTGATCCCTACATTTTGGTGATCCACAATACACTTATAAATATATTTAATAACATGCAATCAGCAAGAGCAATCCAAATCTAAATCTCAACTTCAAAGTTTTCTTTTTATATCTTTGTGAATTCTTATCATCAAATTCCAGGATCAATCTTGCCTGACTTGGTGCTGTTCTTATTGGCGATGATGACTTTTCTCTGTGGACCATGTGTTTATTTTCATTGTTATTGGCCAGCTTGCTTTAGAGCAGGAACTCAAAATTTTATCACTAGTATTTTTTTAAATTTATCTATTATCTGACTTTATGCCCAAGGGTCTGTTTGCTATTACATCAATATAGAAAATCATTTCCATTCTAAGATTAAAATAACTAATTAACAACCTTTTTTTTTTATTCTTTTATATTAAAACAATCTTGTTTTTAGATTTTAAACTATAAATAATTATATAATTAGTTTGCCATCTGTGCATTATATATATATTAATTTAATTAAAATTATTAAATTCTCTCTTTTTTTACATATATTTCTATCTGAGGATGATTTTATGTTTTTTTCCCCTTTTATTTGAAAGTGATGTAACAGCATATACTTATTCTGTTATAATATAAAGAGGTATATCAAGAAATATGTGGTTATATAAATAATGAATATAAGATAGAATATATATATATAATGTAAATTATATGTTAATGTATATTTGTATTCAAGTACTTGAATTGTGTTTATTTATAGTTCTGAAGATTTCTAGAGCAATTGAAACCATCAATAGTGGGTTGTAATTAATAAAGAACACAAGTGATATTAATATTATATAAGTAGAATATTGTTTTGAACTTTATTTATTTTTAAAACAGGTTTATTATTGCAAAAGAGTTTGACCATAAGGTATTAATATCTAATGAATATTATATCAATTTAGTTTAAATGTCACCATAGTAGAAGATATTCATAGATAATTACTTTCAACAACTTTTTATCATTGTTAGTATTTTGTTATAACTTCTGATTATGATTTTTATAACTATTATTATTGTTATTATTTTATATATATATATATATATATATATATATATATATATATATATAATAATATATAATATATATATATATATATATATATATATATTAATTTAATAGATATTATTAGCCTATTCATTCAGTGTATTGAATGTTTCTTATATAAGTAAATAGTAGGATTTGTTCAGTCTATAATCATTCTTCACTCCATCTCAAGCAACTGACACACATGACCACATACACATGAAAAAGAGAGATGATTCCCAATATATGTATTTCGTGCAGAACTAGCACTCATCAGTTGGGCCAGATCATAATCTCCTACACATATATACAATCAGTGCTCTTCTTATATTAAGATAGCAACTTTTTAAACTTTAATAAACTGGCTTCAACCTTTTCATTTTTCCAACCATTCAACTGTCCATTTTATTGAAAACCCACTGATGGAATGCTCAAAGCCTTTGGTGAATTTAATATTGTAGTCATACCCATGTAGACATTACATCATATCCATACATTAAGAGAAAAGAGATGGATTGAACTTATAGATGTATCCTATTTTCGAGACAATATGTAATTAGCCTATTCATTAAAGGGATTTGAACTTAGGATATTTCAGTCTATATTTGTTTTCCCCTTTTTTTCAAACAACTGACATAACTACACACATGCAAAAAGGATAAATGATCCCCATTATACATATTTCCTACAATTGGCCTAGATCATAAACTCACACACATATACAATCAGTGTGTGGCTTATATTAAGATAGCAATTCTTAAGCGTAAATGGACAGGCTTTAATTTTTGCACCCTTTCAACTATTCTACTGTCCATTTCATTCAAAAACTAATGATTGAAGATTGAAGCCTGTTCTTTAAAATTTAAGGAATTTCTATCTTAATATAAGTCAAACACTATGTGTGTGGGAGATCATGATATGGCTCAACTGAAGAATGCTGGTTCTGCATAAAATACGTATATTAGGGATTTTCTATGTTTTTTGCATGTATATGGTCAAGTGTGTTGGTATTTGAGATGGAGTGGAGGACGAATATGGACTGAAACATTCTCAGCTCAAATCCCTCTAGTTACTTATATAAAAACATTCATTGCATTGAATGAATAGGTTAATTACATATTGCCTTAGAAATAGATTACATCTATAAGTTCAGCTCATCCCTCTTCTATTAATATATGGATATGTAATGGTCCGATAATATGAAGGGTTAGATTGATGTAATGTCTACAATATTAAATCCACCAAAGGCTTTGAGTATTCCAGCATTGGATTATCAATGAAATAAATGGTTAAATAGTTGAAAGGGTGAAATAATTGAAGCCTCTCCATTAAAGTTTAAGAAATTGTTATCTTAATATAAGCCAAGTACTGTTTGCATACATGTGTGGGAGATTATGATCTGGCCCAACTGATGAGTGCTGGTTCTGTGTGAAATACCTATACTGGGGGTCATCTATCTTTTTTGCATATATGTGAGCATGTGTGTCCAATATTTGAGATAGACTGAGGAAGGAATATAGACTAAAAATCATAAGTTCATTTCCCTCTATTTGCTTAATAGATATTATATATATTATTGGCTTTTAACACAGTTTTTAAACATTATTCAGATATTATTCCTCAGTTTGATAAGTTTTCTAAGTGTTTAAATTTTCTATTTTTTAAGTCTGGCATTTTTGTACTATTTTCTTATCATTTGTTATTAAATTAATATTAAGATGAATTTCTCCGCAATTTAATTTTTATTTATACAGCGCATAGAATATTAGTGGAAGTATGTTTTATTCTATTAAGCTTTTCTTTTTTTAAAAAAACCGAACATTGTTCGTTTATTGACTGTAATTGTTTTCATTTTTTGTTCGCTAATTTTCTGGATATTTTTCTTTTTTTTTTTATTTATTCAAAATTGTTAATTGATTTACGTATTTATTTCAATTTATCTAAAAGTGCCCCATACTATCCAACGTAGTGATTCCTCTAAAAGTTCCTGAATTACAGCATTCCCCAATCACAGTTGGTGCTTGAATGCCTGCCAGTTATATTTATTTATTTAACTACTAATTTACAAAACCTCCATGTTTGTATATATTGATATTTTATGTTCCTATTTTTAACTGTTAATGCGTTTATTGTCTACTTATAGCGATAGGTGCGTATATTCTTCTCCCTTTACTTATCACAATATAGTTATCTAATTGTCTATAGAAGTTTGTTTTATAAGCAACCTAAAATCATTATAGCCTTAATATATATTATCTGTATTTTAGTAAATTTAATATCGCATTCAAACTAAAATTTACCAAAGACACTTTTTGATTTTATAATCGTTATTGTCTTCTTTTCATATATAAATAATAAGCATTTTTAATAATAAATAATGCACAAACAATTATTTAATGTACATCAAATTTAATTGTATAATATATATTATTATAAAAATTAAAGTTTAATTTATCTGTATATATTTTTTTAAAAATAGTACTACTTATTAATTAACAATTGAGATAAAAATGAAATGTATATAAATATTAAGTGTATCCAATTTTCTGATTATATATTGATTTATAATATATATAACTCTCTCTTTTGCAGTAAGTTATATATTAACCCTAAATTTCTATGCTAGTTAAACAATAAACAACCTAATTTTAACATTTAATGCGTAACTAGAGTAATTTATTAGGGATAGTACATATTATTTTCTATTTAACTTCATAAATTTATTGCATGTTTAGTGCTTAAACAGCTTATATATATATTATAACGAAGATTTTTACGGTTATATGACAAAATTAAAATCTCTTTTAGGTTAATTTAAACAAAAATACCTAGTACACGGTATAACCCAAAAAAGATTTTAATTATAGGCCATTTTAATTTTAATTGATGACTAAGCCGAACAGTAAGTAATACAATAATTTTAAATCAACTTAAGATGTTAGTTTTCTAAAAACTCTTTGGAATCAACAAACCTGTTTTTAATATCATTCAATGCAAAATCAAAGTATCTCGGTTTACATATGTAATATATAAAATTTCAAAAAATTATTGAAATCAAACCTGTTTTTTTTAAGAAATTGCATACACAGACATTTATCTTCAAATATAAATGCAAGTCATTTTAATGCTTTTTTTTTTTAAGTTTAAAATTTGGACTATTTAATACAATAAAGACATCTATTTAGTAGATGCACTTTGTTTTTTATTTCTAATGTAAAACATGGAAATGTTATTATAAATCAAATTGATTTATTATTTATACTTATTATCATTTTTTTCTATAAAATGTAAATAGCTCATCTTTCCCGAATAAAAATAAAATAGATATTAGAAATATTAAAAATAAAACTCTATGTTAACCAGGTGGATATTTTTATCACAGTTAATAGAAAAAATTATATTTTAATAAAGATATCTAGTCAGGTTTATTTCTTCTGTAATTATTAATTTATTGTTCTAATAAAAGTGATATTTAAAAAAAATTGTAGGCATTGTGTGTACATGCATTTTTAAATCACCAATTCACAATAATTCTAATATATATTTGCATGAGTATATGTACTATGACACAAACTGAATAATATTGCTATTTATAACACTAAGGTAAGTATGTCTTCAACAATCAGATACTAAATTTATCAAAAATAAAATGCACAAATTTAAATTTGATTAAGAATTCATTGATAATAAAAAATATATTCATATTTTGTTGTTAAAATATGTTTTATGCTACATAAATCATTTCTATTTTCATGTAAACATGAGTAAGTTAACTATATTTCAAGGTCTTGTAAGTCTTTATTAATAAACTTTTTATATAAACAAATGATTAATCATAAAGAAGTTGATTTCAAAAAATAGTGAATGGTAGCTCAAATCTTATATTTTGTGTTTAAATGTATTTATAAGCCCTTTTTATTATTATTATCTTGCTTAATATATAGGGTATATGAGCACATACTTTCATACAACTCACCACTCTCCACTCTACCTCATAACACTGATACACTCAAACACATATATGTCGTTCAAGTGTATCAGTGTTATGAGGTAGAATGGAGAGTGGTGGGTTGTATGAACGTCTCATATATCCTATATATTACATATATAGATACCGGTATGTAATAAGTCTGTATTTCAGTTATATCATGCTTAATGTTTTTTTTTAAATAAAACTACTTTTATAATAACTGAGAGGAAACACACAATCTATTCATTATACTTCATTAAACATTTTATAATTAAGTGAAATGACATTTGTTATAATACACAGGATTCAATGTGATGATAACTAATAAGTGCTTTTGTATATGCACTTTTATATATATAATGTTTTGTGATTAACTCATTGCAACTATTTCCATATAATAAAAATGCCTTCTAGTATCAGAACATGATAATATATTTTAAAGTCAAAAGATATTCAAGGACTTTGCAAGTGTAAAAGCATCAAAAGTATAACAAGAATGTCCATGTATTTACACAGATAAAAATAAACCATGATATAATTTTAGGTCACCAATAAATTAAAAGTAGCAATTGCAAATTGAAATCAATAGAAAAGTAATATTCAATTGGTTTTAAATAAAAGTTTAAAATGAAAAGAAAAATTTATTGCTAATGCTGAATATCTTAAAAATAGGTTAATTGCTGATGATCATTTCTTGTGAAGACAAATCTGTCTGGTTTATCACTGTGGAAGTAAATGAGTTTAGGAAGAAAATAAAGAAAGAATTAAATAATAGTAAACATATGTTTTAAGAAAAAGATCCAATATTATCACCATTATTAAAAGGGTTGATTAACTTATTTATGGGATGAAATCTTTTTATTTATTGGCATTACTATCTATAACATCCTTGAAGTTTAAAAAGAAAAATTAAAAAAAAAATAGATTTTTCGATATTATGAGAATAATTAAATCCATCATTTAGAATCTTACTGAATTTTTCCACACAGAATTGACCAAGGAGGGAAAAAAATCATGTAACAATTTGATAATTCATTATCCACATTATTGGTAATTAAATTTGGTATTTCTTTGCACCATCTACTACTTTAAATCCACTTGCACCATAAGTCTAAATTTGCCCAGTGTTAAGATTAAAATTCTCATTAATCGAGGCGTCTAATTTAGGTGGCCAAAAGTTTAAAACCAACTGATTTTTGCATGTAGCTGAGTGTGGAGAGAATGCAGTTGAAATCAAGTGAGCATGGTTGAGAAAGTGCATTTATGTTAGATGTGCTTACTATCAAAGGTAACTACACAAATAGAGCTAAGATAAATGTATATTTATTTATCCATTTGATTATATATAAGAAATAACTATTCTATAGTCTGAATTGCAATAATAATAAATGTCTCAGGGCACTAGTATCTTTTATGCATCTACTATATTGCACTGTAGCATGGATAAATAATTTTTCTGATACAAATAACTATGTTTATTCTTATAAGCTAGCAATTTAATTTAATTCTTTCATTCTCCTATTATATATAATCTTAAGTCGATTATTTATCTCTGGATACTTAATTAAAATTAGTCAATTATTATCTAAAAGAATTATAATTTAAAGTCAAAATTATATCTATTCTGGCTACGATTAAGGTATCAAAGTTATTTTGTTGAACCTTATGCCTTATTGAATTCTGTATTTTAGTTAAAGAAGGGAATAAGCAATGGTACAAATAAATTCAATAAAAGAGTAAATTTAACAAAATAGACAATGACTTAGTTTATTCAGATAACATGTAAATAATGATGATTTCAATCAATAATAAAATAATTAATTTATTATAAATTAACAATTATATAATTGTTAATTTATAATAAATTAATTATTAACAAATAATAAACCATACTCTTAATATTAAAAGTTCTCTACCTAATATTTTAAAATTGTATTGCTTTGTTTGTCAACTAAACACTTAATATAGGGTTGTGATTGTATGTATTATCAATAAAGTGATAGACGTAACAAGAAATTCTATTGGAGAGGGTATACAATATTCATTCAATATCTCATGTTAATTAATGACGGACATGGGACTATTTTATAACATCCTTTTATATCTTTACAGTAATAATTGTCATAGTAACCTCATTTATAGTTATTGGTCTAATTCCTCAAATCTTTTCAAAACAGTAAATTATTTATGCAATAATAATATTAATTCTCTAAAATTAATATGACTTCATAAAATCTGACAATCATATGTCTTAGAGTGGTATAACTGACTATCTTAAAATTTTGAGTTTATGGTTAGAAGTCTATCACAACTAACTCATAAGACTATAATAATCAATGCCATATGATTGCTTTTGTATATAATCTATGATTTAGAAGATTATATACACTCTTTCCTGAGCACAAAGAAAAAATAAAATTTCCATGATTATGATTATTTATTGAACAACCCAGTATATCTTTAATTATTGAATAGTATAAGAATGAAATCAAGGATTAATAAAACAATAAATTCAATATGAATGGGTTTATGGAGATTTATATAATTTTAAAATTCATGCAACATTTCCAATACAAATAGTATAATAGACATTACACTTATACCCAATTGTCCTACCAGTATTATATTGAGAACTTTCTTAATACCATAATTATAATAACAATAAATATAAAACAAATAATTTAAACAAATCAAGACTAAAACTATTTATATATTGGACTATTTCAACTGTCTAATATAAGTATTGAATGCCTTTAAAAAAATTTAACTTTATTTAAATATTCCAAATACATTCAATTGTTAGTAATAGCAAACAGGTTAGTACATGCACAATGTTTCTATTTCCATTGTTCCTGTTCTATGTTCTTTAGGTATTGCTGGCCTAACCAGTGACAGTACTAGCATAGGAATCAAACCTAAATTCTTAGATTCTTGAGTATCAAATTTTAAAGTAATGCTCTAATCAACTGAGCCATTCTGCCAAAGGCAATAGTCAGTAGAAATTTCATATACTTATCTATGAGGTTCTCCTTGATTTTTCCACTTTTCCCTAAGAGCAAAGTTGATTATTGGTTTCCATATGTTATATATAACCATACTAGATTGGCTTATGGGATTATTTGCCATTATCATATGACCAGCTTCTTTAATTTTTCTTCTTTGAACCCTTTTCTCCATCCAATAGTTTTGTATTTTCCCAATTGAGTAATTCATTGGTACATATATGTTCTGCTACCATAGACACATGTTTTCTCTCTTTTAATCATCAGTTTATGTTCTTGCAACTGTCTTTCAATGGGGTGACTGGTCTCACCAATATATGTTTCTCCACATTCACATGGTATTTCACAGATGCAGTTTTTCTTTTCAGCATTTCAAGTTTAGGCTTTGTAGATGTTAGAAGTCCTCATAGTGTGATATGGCTCTGGAAAACTGTTTTGATGTCACTAATTGCAGATTTTCCTTAATTTGTTCTGCAATTTTTGTTATGTATGTGTACACTACAGTACCAATTATTGTTTTTTCTTTTGATGGTTCTTTTCATTGCATATTTACGGTTTTCTTAATAACAACTGATGGATAACCATTTTTTGTAAGAGTTTATTCTATATAGATCTTTTCTTTTTTCAAATCACTGGTTTCTGAATAAACATCTTTGCTCTGTTCCATAATGGTAGTAATATATATTAAGGCTATAACCTTAAGACTATGCACCTGAACAAATGACAGTAAGGACCTCTGCAAATTTTGTGTTTCTGTTGTGATTGGATGTATAGACTAAGTATTTTTCTGTATTTGTGGGTTTTCAGTAAACTGTAATTTTGATTTTGCCATGGGGGAGTCTTGTCCCAAGAATATCTAAAACTTCCAATTTTTGTTCTTGTTCTGATTCTATTGTAAATTTAATTAAAGGGGATATGTTGTTGATGTGTTTTCAAAAAGTTTGTAGTAGTGCTTCACCATGTGGCCATACAACAACTGTAACATTTACATAGCAAAACCAAACTTTATGTGGATATGAAGTAGTTTTTATGGTTCTATGTTCTTTCATGTAAATATTGCTAATCAGGAGTGGCAATGGTAATCACATAGCTATTCCTTGATTTTGTTGGAAGAATTCTGTATTATATTGAAATTAGAAATCAGCAATTTGAAAAAGAAAAGACATATGTAGAACAAACTCTTATGAACAATGGTTATCCATCAGCTGTTATTAAGAAAACCTTAAATAGACAATAAAAAGAACTATCAAAAACAATTATTGGTACTGTAGTTGCAAAACAATTAAGGAAAATCTGCAATCAGTAAAACATCAGAAAGACTTTTCAGAGCATATGACAATATGAAGATTCTAACATCTACAAAGACTAAATTGAAATGCTGAAAAGAAAAAAAACTGCATCTATGAAATACTATGTGAATATGGAAGAACATATATTGGTGAGACCAGATCATCCCATTGAAAAGCATTTGCAAAAACACAAACTGATGATAAGAAAAAAGAAAACAGATGTGTCTAAGGTAGCAGACCATGTATGTACCAATGAAAATATGTTCAATTGGAAAAATACAAAATTATTGGATAGAGAAGAAAAGGTACCACAAAGAAAATTTAAAGAACTGCTCATGTGACAATGGCAAAAAATCCCATGTCAATCTAGTGTTGTTATACATAATGTATGGAACCCATTAATCAACTTTGCTCTTAGGGAAAAGTGGGAAAATCAGGGGATCATAGAAAAGTATATTAAATTTCTTCCTGACTGTTGCATTTGGAAGAATGGCTCAGTTGGAGGGTTACCTTAAAATTCAATACTAAAAAATTGAAGCATCCAGTTTCAATTCTCAAGCTTGTACTCTCACTGGTCAGGCCAGCAAAACCTGAAGAAGAGCACAGAATGATATCTCTCAAAACATTGTACATATACTAACTTGTGTGCTATTATTAATAGTTGAATGTATTTAGAATATTTAAATAAAGTTAAATTTTTTTAAAGACATTCAATACTTATATTAGATGATGGAAATAGTCCAACATATAAATGCAACTAAAACATCATTATCACAAACCATCAGGAAAACACCAAGAATAAAACTCATTATATAATCTTCTCTAACAATCCATAGTTTCACTTACTGTCCAGAACAAAATTTTTTTTGTTCATTAGAATGTGCACTTAATATTAGATTCATATGATAGAGCAATCCACTTGGAAGATGAAATCTATACAACCGATCAACATGATGTTTTAAGGATTTTCACTAAGTCGCAATTATTATTTTTATTGTGGCTTTAGAAATTTTATCCACAACTTGTAACATCTTTATCATCATTTCAAAAACAATGTTAATTAAAAACCCTCTATTCTTAGACTGATATCAGACATGTATTATTCTATCAAATTGATTATTTAAACCATTAGGAAGCAATTTAATAAAATATCAATAATTACTATGTATCACATATGAAATGCAGGAATTGGATAATCCACTAGTTTATGCAATTTAAATATATATATATATATATATATATATATATATATATATATATATATATATATATATATATATATATATATATATATATATATATATATATATATATATATATATATATATAAGATCTAGCAAGGAATAAATAATCCATCGACTTGTTCAGGTTAAATAGTCTTCATTGAAATTTTAAATGGCATTATATGCACAATTACAATAGGTTAATCCAGAAATGAATGCAAGATTTATAAAATTCAAGAAGTCCATAGGGAGTTGTAGCCAATATGATTTCCAACAAGTTAATTCATTTGAAAGAAGAGATGAAGTATTATTATTATCATGTGCTGTAACATCCCATATGTGATTTTGAAATTCCAATAATAACTTAAAATATTAACATTTTGTTTCCTTTTGAATAATATTCAGTGATTATTACTGTTGCTGTCATAATTTACTCATTTAGGTTGATAAGAAGAAAACATTTTATTAGATAGGGTAAATTGCTTGGCAAGTTTTTGTATTTCTCCCTGTTTAAGCAAGCTAACAAAATGGCTATTTTAGATTTAAACCTGCCAAATCCCTTATATTTCAAAAATATGTTATTTTATTTGCATAATATTATACTATATATATATAAAACAAGTTATAATCACGTAACTTGCTATTGCTTGTATTTATGATCAATAGATGGCGTTTTACCAAAACCACTGAACAAGTGTATATTTGTTTACATAAACATCAAAAGAATGAGAATTCACTATCTATTTTGTTTGCTCCATCTTCAGATCAGCTGATCATCAGTGAAGGATAGGGCTAGAAACTAGATCTAAACACTGACTCCAAGCCTTTATGCAACAAGTTACTATCAGTTTGCACGGATAAATTTTTCAGACACATAATGTCTTCAAACCCAGCCTAACAAGCCAGATAGCTGCTTGTTCAGTGGTTTTGGTAAAACACCATCTATTGATCATAAATACTAGTGATAGCAAGTTATGTGATCATAACTTGTTTTTGTTTTTCATAGATGTACCTTTAAAGGTTTTTGCAATGATATATATTGCAGAGGCTTTGACTATGTTGTGAAACTGAACTGATATTAGACCCATGTAGCTATCTGGCTTGTTAGGCTGGGTTTGAAGACATTATGTGTCTGAAAAATTCATGCTTGCAAATTGATAGGAACTTGTTGCATAAACGCTTGGAGTCAGTGTTTAGATCTAGTTTCTAGCCCTATCCTTCACTGATGATAGCAAATTAGCTTGAAATCAGCTTACCTGAAGGTGGAGCAAATGAAAGAGATAGTGAATTCTGACTCTTTTGATGTTTATGTAAACAAATATACACTTGTTTGGTGGTTTTGGTAAAATGCCATCTATTGATAATATATATATGGAAATATATTTCCAGTGTAGTACAGTGAGAATTTATTATAAATTGTTGGAACGAAATCATGTTTGTACCTTGAAAATATAAATATTTGTTTATATAATAATTGTGAAATATTTTTTTGTTATTTGTCATTATTTTATATAATGAAATTTTTATTTGAGAAACACTGGTTGAAATTGGCTAAAGAGGGTTAATAAAAGGTATTGCTATAGTTACTGCAACATCAATTGCAAAAGTTATACGTAGAACTAACTAGAAAAAAAACCTCCCTACTTTGGCTTTAATAAAGGCAAATCTAAGTTCTTTTTTATGATTTTATTTATTTTTAGAAGTACACAATTTTAAAATAGATAGAATAATTGGTTGAAAGGAATAATGTTCATTATTAATTAGAGAAAATTAATTCTTAGTGTTTAAAAACCATTGGAATATTTCTTTGCTCTAAAAAATGGATATTACCTAATTTTCAATGATAAAATCTAAAAAGCTAATAAAAATATACATAGTGATTATGGTACACCAGATAAAATTTTGCTCAATTTCCATAACATTGTTATGGATGAAACTAGTGTCTCTTCAATTGTAATATTTATGAATTAATTCCTTGATAAATGAAAGAATATATACATTGCATTGTCATGGATATAAATTAGTGATGACATACTTATAACATTATATAGACCAAATATCTCTAAATGAAAAAATAATTTGGATATTTGGAAAATGTTGGAATTAACAGAATGTACTTTAAATATCTTACTAATTGTTCATGATATTTCTATTTTCTCTGAAATAGTAAAACATCATCAAATCACAATTTTAAAAAATAAACACTAGAACTATGGCATTATTTTTAGAAAGGACATATTTAAAGACTTACTCAGGTTGGTTGCTTATATTTATCATTAGTATTAATATATATATATATATATTCTTTTTATGTAATATATGTACTATTTATTAATATAAAGAGTGATATAATTTTATGTGAAGTAGTGATCTATTGATACAATTAAATATAAAACAGTTACACTTTCTTAAGTTTGGATTTATATTTTACAGAATAATTATTATTTTAATTTAAACTATTCATTTTTTTTTAATTTATATTACCAAATAAGTAGATTCATTTATATATTTATAAATAAATATACACTTATATTTGACTATATGTTATATGAAGTTTCGAAGGAAGATATATCTTGAAGTCTCATATCTCAGAAAGAAAAGATGTTCTTTGACATTTCTTGTGTGCTACATGAACATATGTGTTTATATTTTGTACCCAACAAGCAAGGATTGATGTGCAATCACATTTAATTATGAAAATTAATGTCAATTAAAAACTTATTACATGATGCATAATCATATATGCATGTATTTTAAATGTTTATTTGCCATATATATATTTTTGATTTTAGTTTATATAAATATGTTAATAAATTTTGAATTAATTTAAAACAAATAAAGTTGTTGGATGACATTCAATTTTACAATGCAAATTTATTGCTTAAAAGTGTAAGGTTGAAACAATATTCACTAATTGATTATACCACATAATTCATCAGAAACAGTTATAAAAATAATTTGAAAAAAAAACACAAAAGAGATAAATTATTATAACATATCATTTTTTGTATTGAATTTAATGCTTATTATGTGACTAGGTATAGATCTTATACAGAAATAAATTAATCAATTTAACATATTTAAATATTTAATAAGTAATTGGAAGATTATTATAATTATTTTATTAGTAACAAATAATAAATATATTAAGACAGAAATTGTACATAAATTGATTTGATGATTGATGAAGATACAAACATGATTAATATTGAAGATGAGTAAAGGTAATTGCAATTAGTTGTTTGTGTATTTTATTTCAAATTCTTATTGATTAAAATAAATATTATATTGAGTCAGTATACAGGCACAAAGATTGTAATCTTATTCAGTTATAGAGCGGGTAAGAGTAATATATTTTATTTTGTTAAAAATTAAAGTTATTTGCTTTAATTATAATAAAAGTTTATTATTGTGGATCATAAATTTAGTTTAAAAATTAAATTTTAATATTATTATTTGATTATAATAAATCTAACAATCTTTCATATGCTTTGACAGTTATTGTCTAAAGTTTTAATAACTTTGTTTTAATAAACTGAAGAGTAATTGGATGTTATTTGTTAGAATAAGCATCAAATAAGATCTATAATTTATTTTATATATTGTTATGGTTGGATATTAAAATATTAAGGTTATTTAATATGATGATTTGATTTTATATATTAAGTTGGTAAAAATAGATACATTAGTTTAATTGGTTTTATATTATTATTATTTTATTTTATTATAATTGACATAGTTAACAAGAATATATTGATATTAGTGGAATAGCAAGGTTGAGTTAGTAGCACTTTTATTTTATTTAGTTGTAATTAGAAATCAATTATTGAGTTATATATTTTGTTAGATATCACATATTGTAAACTTGTGGAAAATATTATGTTTATAATTTCATCCATCCATGAATTATTTTAGTTAGATATAAATAGAAATAATGTTTGATTTTTGCTACAAGTTTGTATTATTATAAACAGTATGTCAATTCATGAAAAATATTAAAGTGAATCTGTTTAATTCTTTGTCATTATTTTCATTCTATTATAAGTGATTTATATAAAAGCACATAGTGCTCTATAATTTATAAGATTGTGGAATTCAGTTTTATTATTTTATCTTTGGCTTATTGCAACTACAGCTTATATTTTAGGATAGGTTGAAATAATGATATTGCTTATTTTCTATTCATTCTAAATGTTATTGGAATCTATGAGATTGCAACAAAGACTATTATCATTGTTTTATTGACTTAAATGTTATATTGTTATTCATTGATGAATATTCATTTCAGTTTACTTTATTATTTTAATTCTATTACAAATGATATTACAATTCACAGACATTAATAAATTGGTATTGTTCTTACTCGGTTCATATTTTTATTCTGTTATAAATAGTGTTCAATTTCAGAGTATATTTTTATTCAATTGCAAATGATGACCAACGATTGGACTATATTTTGATTCAGATTATATTAAAGTTTTAATTTTCCATAATCATTATAGGTATTCAGTTAAAAATGATTCCCAAATCTGTGAAACATTAAAAGAGCATATTTTTATATTTATTCTGTTACAATTGGTGCTACAATTTGTGGTCATTATTAAATCAACACCATTCCTTCATGGCCCAAATATTTATTCTGTTACAAATGGTACCCAAACCAAATGGGACTATAATAGGGGTTAGAATACCCATATTTATTCTGTTACAAATGGTGCAATCAACTCAGGCTTGATCAACAACCAGAATCGGAGAGTTCAGAGTCTCATACATATCAGGAAAGGAATATAAATTTTTATTTTGTATACAGTAATAATATATCATATGTAGTCATAATTTATTCTAAAAATTTTAAAAGAATTTGTTGGAATGGTAGGTGAAGAAATATACACTTATAACAAAATTGTTATTATTGTCATTCTCTCACAGTTTTTATCAATAACTGGAAAGTTGAATGGATGGATAGATCAAATAGTAAATTAATTTAAAGTGTTCTCACATTTATTTGGGTTAAATAAAGGATATTATTTTGCTATAAAAACAAATATGGAAAACAATAGTGCTAAAATGTCAGAATCTGAAGGTGTTATTCAAGAAATGTTTAGGAATGTGATGAAAGAAATGAATATGTTTGATGCTCTTCCTTATAAAAGTGAAAAAAAAAAACCAGTTTGAAGTTGAAAGTAGAGAAAATATAAAATCTATAGAAGAAATGAGTAATCAAAATAAGGAATTTAAATAAGAAAAAATAGAAAATTATAAAGTGTCAGATAAAGTATCTTTTGAAACTATAACTATGGTTGTAAAGATAGAGATGGAAACAAATTCTTCTGATGATTTAGTAGAAATAAAATATATAATGGAACAGAAAAGCTTAGATAGAGAAACGTCTAAAAGTTGAATCATTATAACAAAGTGAAAAAGCATAGACTAAAGATAGAGAATTGTAAAAAAAAAATATGGTTAAAAAATAAAGTTAGTTTTAAAGGAGTTAAAATTTGGGGAATAAATGTAATGATAATATACATTATAGACATATAATACAAGGATATAAAAGCATATATTATAGAGAAAAGGAAAGATGAAAAATAATTATTGAAAAAGTCATAGCTATAATAATAAAGAGAAAATGGAATATATTCTATCATTAACGAAGTAAGAATTCCTGCCAAAAAAAAAAAAAAATTAACAAAGAAAATTTTTTGGCAAGAAGTCCTTTCAGAAATGAATTAAGAATTCATTTCTTGAAAAAAATTATAGTAAGGGTAACTATGTGATAGATAATAATGTCCATAGTGGAATTTATATGTTATTTTATTCAGAAATGTTGAAGATAGTTGAAAATTACATGGAAAGAGGAAAAACTTATTCTCAGTTTAAAACTGTTATAAGTTTAGATGGCTTTTGATTCTCAAAGACTCTTAAATTAGGTACCAGATTTGTTAATGTATATCTAAATCAAACTTGAAAAACAAATGTGATTTATTAAAATATTTTAGAATATTGGTTAGCTTATAGTATAATTGATGTTGCTTTAGGATTTGAACTTGAACCCTTTACTCGTGACAATAATTTGACTCTACATGTTTAAAAAAGGAAAAGATGTGAGCTCTTTGTTATTTGGATAGAATTAAAATCTAATATTTTGAACAAAAGACATTTATGAAATAATAATGTATTAGTATTTTTTTTGAGTGTTGTGAAAATACTTGATACCAGAACTAAATAATTAATGATAAAATAGAGTATTATGGAAAATAAATAACATGGAATATGGTAACAGAGAAAATAATTTATTAAATATTTGTGTTCATAGCTCCTTAGGTATTATTTTGAAGTTTTATGTAAATAAATCATTTTTATATAGCACAATGTTTGTAAACTGTAATATTTAAAACAGCATTACGCTGTTGCACATGTGCTTTGAAGATTTTAACTATAAATGAATGAATACTAACACTCAACCACATGATAAAGTCTTTGAAAAAGATAGAATGGCCTATCTTTTCCAAAGACTTTATCATGTGGTTGAGTGTTAGTATTCATTCATTTATAGTTAAAATCTTCAAAGCACATGTGCAACAGTGTAATGCTGTTTGAAGTTTTATATAATTCTAAAGTTAGGAATATTTTGAAATCACTTAAAGAAGTGAGATCTATTATTGGTTGTTACCTAGTGGAAATATGATAAATGATAAAGACCTACACCTATTACATGTTAATAATAGTTCATATTATATCATTTTGGTATTGAATAATTTTCTTCATGAATAAAAGATCTCTGGCACATTAATTTATCTTCCATGTTGAATAATGGAGGTATTCTTAAAAACAATGCTTTATTGAAAAACAAGTTGAAAATGTGATATATGAAAGAAACTATATTAATATTTTGGTAGTATCATGGCAAAAATGATGAGTTATTTGGTTTTGATATAAGAAACTATAAGTATATTATATCATAATAGTTAGTTATAATAAATTTCAGGTTATTATTAACACTCGTAAAAAGAACATGTGTAATAGCTTGGAAAAGCTGATCTTTAATGCATTACAATTTATAAGACATAGTGCTATAAAAATAAATGCTTATTTACATATGTTTAAGTTTTATTTGAGAGTGATGTTTAGTAAATTCTAGATAATTTCATTGACGTCATTCATTCAGACATTGTAAACAGTAATTTAAAGTGAGTGGTTTATCCTCACGCTTTCACTTCCAGTACTTAAGATTTGCCCATATATAATCATTTGGGTTGGAAAAAATAAGTGGATTCATTTTATTCTTTCTTAAATACTATATCTTGTGTTGGGAATGAAAGTATTCATTTATTATTAACACTCGTAAAAAGCGCATGCACAATAGCTTGGAAAGTCTGATCTTTAAAGATGTAAAGGGCCAGTTTGAAATTTATAATAAATCTTAGCAACAGTAATTGACAAATTTTATTAAGAATAAAAATACAGAACGATAAATGTCCATTATGATACCTTATAAATGAACATTCAATATGCTAATTTTTTGTTATTCATAATGCTTTGGCATGCTATTTACTGAAGGCATATAATAAACTGATTGGAATATATTAAGAAGATGAAAATAAAATAGTAAATATGCTTTATCTTGTTTCAGTGAGCATAGTAATGAAGTATTTAGGATTCATTAGGATTGAATTATTAAACATTATATGAAAATGGGGAAGAAAAGAATGGGTATTGGTGTATATCTGGGTGAAAATGGTTTATTGATGGTGAATATGTTAACAGATCAAGCATTGTACTGTGTTTCTTTGAAAATAATAAAATTGATATAAAAATTGTTCATTATTAATTGTATTGTATAAAATTGTGGATTGACTTTTTTCATTTTAAAATGGATATGAAAATAGTAAAGTATGTAGTTTATATAAAATTATTGTTCTTTCATTATTGTATGTGTTTTTGTTACTTCATTCACAATAATAAACTACAAAATAACTAAATGTTTAACATCTCAAATATATTTCTCATTTTATTTGTATAACATTATACTAGAAAGGTATATATGTGAAAATATATTTCCAGTGTAGTATAGTGAGAATTTATTATAAATTGTTTAATTTATGTTGAAATATTTTTTTTTATTTGAAATTATTTTATGTAATGAAATGTTTATTTGAGAGACACTGATTGGATTTGGCTAAAGAGTAAAAAAGTTAAAAATAGAACTGAAGAGAAGAAACTCCTCTCACTAATTCGGCTGCAACAGAAAAAAAATGCAAGTTGCTTCTTATGATTTTTATTTTATTTTTAGAAGTACATAATTGTAAAATAGATAGAATGATTGGTTGAAAGGAATAATGTTATTATTGACTGGGCAGGATCATTGAAGTTGTGAGAGATGATAATTTATTGGAATATGAAAATTAATTCTTAGCATTTAAAAACTATTGGAATATTTCTTTGCTTTAAAAAATGGATATTACCTAATTTTCAATGATGAAATCTAAAAGCTAATAACATAAAATGTACACAGTAATTATGGTACACCAGATAAAATTTGGTTCAATTTCCATACCATTGTTATGGATGAAACTAGCGCCTGTTCACTTGTAATATTTATGAATTAATTCCTTGCTAAATGAAAGAATATATACATTGCATTATCATGGATATAAATTAATGTTTGCTTATTTATAACAATATATAGATCAAATATCTGCTGAATGAAAAGATAATTTGGATATTTGGAAAATGTTGGAAGTAACAGAATGAGCTTTGAATCTTATTTTCTCTGGAATTACAAAACATCATCAGATCACACATTAAAAAAAATTAAACAATAGAACTATGGTATTCTTAGAGAAAGGTTATATTTAAAGACTATTACTCAGGTTATTTGTTTATATTTATTATTATTATTATTGCTATATATTTATTTCTTCTCATTTAATATATGTACTATTTATTGATATAAAGAATGATATGATTTTATGTAAAGTAGTGGTTTATTTCTATACATAAATATAAAAGAGTTATGGTTTCATAAGTTTGAATTTACATTTAACAGAATAGTAATTTTGTTTTAATTGAAAATATTAATTTTTTTATTTATATTAATAAGTAGATTCATTTATATATATATATATATATATATATATGAATCTATATATAATATAAATGATGATATATATATATATATATATATATATCATCATCAACCATTATCAATCCACTGCAAGATAAAGGTCTCTCCAAGTTCAATCCATTTTCTCCGATATTTGGCTTCTCTTCTCCACATCACCCCTGCACACTTTCTTGTTTCATCCATCCATCTCACATGTGGTTTCTTTCTAGGTCTTTTACAATTTCTTGAAATCCAGTTTAAAATTTCAATTGTCCATCTATTATCATCTCTTTTAGAAATATATCCAACCCAACTGCACTTCAATCTTTTAATTTTTTCAATGAGGTCAGTAACACCTGTTTGTTCTCTTAGCCATACATTGCATTTTTGATCTCTTCTTGTTACTCCCAAACATGTATCTCTCCATACTTCTTTGAGTAGTCTGAAGTCTCTGTATTGTTCTTCTTTTAAGTGTCCAAGTCTCAGATCCATAAGAACTGGTAAAACACATTTGGTAAAAATCTTTTTTTTTTTTTCAAACATATAGACATATTTTTTTTTAGTATCAAGTTATTTCTACCCAAAGCACTCCAAATAAGTTTAATTTTATGATTAATTTTCTCCATTATGTTTCCATCTGTATTAATAATCTGACTAAGGTATTTGTAACTGTTAACTTTTTCTAATTCATCATAATAAATCTTTATTTTCACATTTTGAGCAAATTGATTAAACATTACTTTAATCTTTTTAACATTTATCTTTAGTCCTACTTTAATCTGATAACTATTGCCACATTTCCTGCAGCTCTAAAGCATTATTTGCAAAAACAACTACAACAACTGCAAAATCTGAATGACTTAAATAATTTCCATTTACTTTCATTCCTTTAGTTTCCCATTTTAATCCACAAAATACTTCTTGCAGCACTGCTGTAAAAAGTTTTGGAGGTATGGAGTCGCCTTGTCTTACATCCTTCTCAATGTCGACTTTCCTAGTAACATTATGTAATCTAATTGTTGCTGTTGCATTTTTATAAATATTTTTAAAATATGACAATATCCTGGATCTATACCTCGATGATCCAATCCCAATGCTTTAATCATTGAAGAAATGTTTATAGAAACAAATGCCTTTTCATAATCTACAAATCCAAAATATAATGGCAAATCATATTTATTTGTCCTTTCTATAACTTCTGTCAGTACCTGGATATAATCTACTGTACTAAAACCACTTTTAAATCCAGCTTGTTTTCTTGGTTGCTGGAAATCCAATGTTCTCAGTAGACAAGTTGTAATTATCTTGGTAAAAATTTTGTATAAAACTGATAAACCACTGATAGGTCTGTAATTTTTAATATCTTCTTTATCACCTTTTTTAAATATTAATATTATTACTGCATTCTTCCAATCATCTGGTACATCTTTATCATTTAGATATTTGGTATATAACATTGCTAAAAAAATTTCTATTTCTTCATCTGCTTCTTTTAATATATCAATTATAATTCCATCATTACCCGAAGCCTTTCCTTTTTTCATACATTTAATTGCATGTCTCACTTTTTCATTTAAAATTCTGGGCAATTTGGAAGATGTAACAGATATAGGAGGTACTTGTTCTTTATTAGTATATAATCCTTGATAAAAGTCTTCTACCCATTTCATGATGTCATCTCTCTTTTTAGTAATAATTCCATCTTTTTTTCTTATTACAGATATAAATTTCCTACCAATACCAAAATGTTATTTTACATTCTTGAGACTTTTATTTTCTTCTACAACTTTTCTTGCTAGTTTACAGTTATACCTTCTTATATCATTTTCAACTGTTTTCTGCATCATTTTACAAAATTTTAGATATTCAATCATTTTTAATGCATCATTTTTGTATATCTTCATATTCCTTCTTTTCATAAATTCTCTAGTCTCAGTAAAAATTTTATTAGTCAATTGCTGCTTTTTTCTACCAGCTATCTTTGTTGCAGTTTTTAAAAGTGTATCAGTTATTTTCATATTAATTTCATTCAAATCTGAATCATGTTCAAAATCTCCTAACACTTGAAACCTATTTGTAAGTTCTAATTTAAATTCATTAGAATATTTCTGAAGATTAG
This sequence comes from Epiperipatus broadwayi, assembly GCA_028023455.1. Classification (NCBI taxonomy): domain Eukaryota; kingdom Metazoa; phylum Onychophora; class Udeonychophora; order Euonychophora; family Peripatidae; genus Epiperipatus; species Epiperipatus broadwayi. The sequence continues at coordinate 10,136,918 of JAQFVV010006223.1, read as the reverse complement.
GAATATCAACTGTAAATATTGTTTTTCTTAATAATTTTTGTCTCTCTAGTTTTGCATTAACACATATCTTACACCTTACTAAACGATGATCACTTCCTGTGTTAAATTTATTAAGAATATAACAATCTTGAAATATGTATTATCTGTTAGTCAAAATATAATCCAATTCTGCTGTACCTTCATCTGGATGCTTTCATGTCCATTTCCTTTTAACATTTTTCTCAAAAAAAAAAGAATTCATAATATAAATTTTTTTTTCTTCTGCAAACTCCACAAGTCTATGTTCTCTCTCATTTCTATTACCATAACCAAAATTACCTTAAAATGTCATTTACTCTGATCAAAAGCCTTTGTACATCCATATAAACATCTACTATTTCATTACTATGAGAAATTGTTGGGGCATAAATCTGAATTATTTGCATTTGGCATCTGCTATTAAGTTGTATAACTAATCTTGCCAATACACCATAAATCTCTACAATGTTGTTCTTCCACTTTTTATTTATAATGAATCATACTCCACTTGTATTTCCAATATTTGTGCCTTTATAATAGAGTACATGTCCACTTTTTAAATGTCATCAATGAGCCACCATATCCCCTCGGTGGCGCTGTTTTCGTGCTAAAACACATAAAAATGCTGTTTCCGTGGCCAACACGTTCGAACCCGCATTTTCTATAATACAACTTTTTTTTTATACTACAGATTGCAGGTGGCTATGTCGCATCGCAGTACAGCATGTATGTTTACACAGCAAATACATTTTCCCAATTCGCACAGTTTATAAAATGGTTACAACTTGGGGAGAGTTTTGAATTGGATGGAAATGTTATTTTCATTGGATTTTTTTTTATTTTAAAGTATTGAAATGTTCAGATTTTGTAAAGTAATAATTAACAGACTTTTTACACCATAGTGTATTGAAGTTTTAAGTAGTAAATGTTGACGAGATATATGTATAAAGTGAATTGGAATTAGGTACCGTGTCAAGTAACATACTATTCGTAACATTTCCACGAGACATTTTAATATTGTACCATGTGTATATTTTTGAAATAAAAAAGAGCATTAACACAAAAATATCCAGTAAGAAAAGTACAATTGTACACTGTTTTTTTAAATGTTATAAAAAGCATATATTATAAACATTTTATATATATATATATATTTGTTGTTGTTTAAAAAAGTTTTAGTTTTTTTCTTTTTTCCGACTACTGTTATACTTTGTTGAATATAGTTTATATTTATTATTATCATTTATTTTATAGATGTTAGTAAAAAAAAATATTTACAAAAATACGATTTTGATATTTTTTATTTTAGCATTACAAACAACAGAACACTAACCGTAAACCTAACCCTAAAACTAACCCTAAAACTAACCGTAACAACTTTTACTTTTAGTTGTCATTCTATTTGAAATAAAAACTAGCAGAAAACAACAACAACAAAAAAAAGCCGTAACCCCAGTAAAAAAATCTCTGATAGAAAATTGATTTTTCTAATAAAAAGCAAACTAAAAAAGACGAATCAAATTGTAATTTGTTTATTTTATTTTACATTTATTATTATCATTTAATTTGTATACGTTAATAAAAAATAATATTTAAAATTAAATAATATTTAAAAAAGACAATTTTCTTTTGTTTTTATTTTCGCATTACAAAAAACACATCAAAATGATTATAATTAATGGCCTGTGAATGATCATATTTTATAGTTTAAGCGTGATAACTGTGTCATCCAGTGGGATTTGGTTGTGACAACCATATTTCTTCACCTTTTCTTCTAACTTCACAAAGTCCAATAATATCCCATTTAATATAAGACAGTTCTTTTTTTAATTCTTGCAATATTCCTTCACTTGAAAGTGATCTGCAGTTGTACTTAAATAACATCATCAAATGGCAGCCAGAGTCCACAATCAAGGGATTCTTAGCACCCTCCCCTTTGGACACCAACTGCTGCTTTGGTTGGTGACTTTACAGCCTCCTGGGAATAAGGGTCATGATTTATTTTTGTCTGTCATAATTGTATATATGTATTGGAAAAGTATTTATCATTTACACAAACATTCATTCTGCCTTATTAGGCAACTGAGAAGAAAGATCATGGTGTTTCTTGATTTTAAACTCAGAGGTAAAAAGCCAATAAACTCACCACACTGGTAATGTGTGTTGGTGAGGAGCCCATCCATGTTCATATACTATATGAATAATCACATATAATAACAGCTGGAATGATGAGAACGTAAGGAGTGGACATTAGGAATTTGCCCTGCTTGGTTCCTTTAAGGCCTCCAAGAGGAATCAAAGTGTCTCCTTTCAGTTAATGGCAAACTCTTTTCTGCAGCCATATATATATATTGTAACAGTAGCCAGGTTCAAACCCTGTTACAAGGAAATGAAATAGCACTTTTCAACTACCCTTGATACACGTAATTATTTAAATTGTCTTCAATATGTTTAAATATGATGTATAAGGAATGAGATATATATATATATGTAATGGAGATAAATTTTGAAATCTTTTTTTTTTTTTAAAAAAAAGGGAAAAAGAAAGGGATTAAGGAAGTATAATTATTTATTTAAAAATATTTTTTGTTTAAATATGCTATTACAAATTTGAGAAACAGAGTTATATGCAAATATCTAGGTTTTTTTTTTATCAATTGTTTCAAATATACACTTTTTTATCATATCTTACTTTAATGAGGGTAACAAAAAGAATTTGTTGTATATACCTTTAGGCAATTGTTTGTTATGTGATACAATACTTAACTATTTTAAATTCCGAAAAAAAAACTTTAATGAATAAATGGTGGACAAAAATATACCAAAAAGGATAAAAAAAATGTTAAAAGCATTCCAGAAAAAGAAATCAAAATGATGATAAACTCTTTTTTTTTTTTGGAGAAAGTAAATAAATAAATAAATTGAAGAACTGAATTGGAACAGCTGAGCAGAGGAGAACAGGGAACATTTTGGAAAGAGTGATATAAATTTATATATATATATTTGATATATTAATTCAGATGGCTATGCTTTCATGGTTATAAAGGACATCAAAGTTTTTGAATTAACTGATTTGCAGAAGAAATGTATTTTGAATCAATTTATAAAATGTCAACATTCATAATAATGGGGTAGCAGCAGATACGTGAAGGGTGTCACCATCTGCTACAAGTACGAAGCTGATTCTACCTACCACCTGCCAGTGCAAGAAACCTAAGAACCTCACCAAGATACTACACTAAATAACAGAGTTAAAGAAAAAGGATTGAATCTAATATGATAAACAAGTTTTCATTGAAATATTTATGTATGACATCATTATTATTTTGCTTCATGTCCCATTAATACTACAAATGGACACTAATGCTGAACTTCACCAATAGCAGATATCTCTTTTAAATAAAATAAAACCTTGATTTCTTATGGATTGTGAACTTAGAACTACCTAAATGTACATAAGTGAATGTATCATTATTAAAACCCTGGGGTCCACAAGGTAATATGATTCTCTTTATATTAATATAAACTTAGAATTGCCTATCGTTACCCTCTGAATAATTAATTATATATGGTTAAATTAGTAATTTGAGTTGTAGCATATAACTATATATATATTTTTTTATCTCAATCAACATTTATGTGCTATTTTGTAAAAAATTTTGTTTATTGTTATTGCTTTGGTATACTTTGATATGAGAATTATTTATATATTTTTTTGTCTTATGAATAATATGTTTTAATAAATTAATAATAAAAGTTATATACTTACCTTATACCTGGAATTATCTATTGATTTATCATTTATGTTTGTCTATTGCTTTCCCTGCCAAGATGTATCACAAAACTAATTAAATATGCCTGATATGAATAGGCACGTATGTATTATATAGATTTTAAAACTCAAACCTTAAGTTTAAAAAATAAATTTGAGCAATTAACTAATGGAATAAAGGTTTAAAGACAGATAATTCAATATAGCTAATCACAAGTTATACACGAGCAGGTTTAAGAGATTTAGAAAGAGGGAAAGAGAGTGTTCAAATATGCATATTTCTTCATATATCTCCATTCATCTGATAGGTTTTTCTCCCAACCATGAGAATAAGCTAGCTAGGGTCAGGCATCTCATTAGAGATAGTATAAGTAGGATCATTAAGAGTTATAGGGAAAGTATAATTCTCACTGTGCTAGTGAGTTTGGCACTTGAGGTCAGCTGCCATCTGATGCTCACAAATGTATTTTTTCCATAAAAGTTTATATATTTTACTTAAGACATAATGGCCACTGGGGAAATGTTTAACTGAAACTTTTAACTTAAATTCTTAGATAAGATCTACGCAAGATCTAAAAATTGCATTTATAAAATTCCAAAAATAATTGATTCGTATTCAAATTTCAATTTGGTAGCCAGTGGTCAAATACTGTCTACAGGTGTTTTGGTGACTAGACAGCCATAGTATTACATCCATATCCTGTGTGGTCTACTTATCCATTTCAAAGATCAACTTTTGCCAAGCATTATAATTGATATATGGGGTTGACTGTTAAAATATATATACATACTCATTAAAAGCATAAAGCTAAACTAGTCAATAAATTGTCAAAATTACACCAAATTCACAATTCAATGACATTAGCCAAGAATATAAAATCTAAAATACTATCAATGGTTTCATTGCTACAAGCAGATATCTCAATTGTAAAGAACTACAAAATACCAACATATTTAAAGTAAACATTACCCACAATTTTACTTACTTCACACCCATTCTTAATATTAAAAAAACTTTTAAATAATTTAATTGCTTCAGAATCATAAATTTTCAGTAATAAAGTTTCTTTAATTTTTTTAATTTTATTTCTCTCAAAGAAAATAACCTTGGCTTCATCAAAATTAATAATGTGACCTATATCTTTTACATGGACATATAGGCAGAACTAAGATATTTATTTCTAACCCTACTTTTATGTAGCTTTATTCTTTTATTTAAACTCAAACTATTCTGACTTATATGACCTTCCAACAAACAAGAAATACAATTCTAAAAATAGTCTTTCTATCAAAATTTTCTTTTGTACTATTTAATAAATTATTCAAAGTAATATTCCTTTTTTAAGCAATTTTCTTATTTCCAAACAAATTACTATTTTTTCATACAATTTTATAAAGAAGACAATTTAAATGACAAAGAAATAAAATCATATTTTTCTTTATCCTTTATGTCATTATAAATATTGTAACGGTCAGAAAATGTGTGACTCATAAACATAGTGCAGAATTCGACCACCATACAAAACAGCAGCACCATTGAGTAGCGAAGCCACCCGTGGTACTGAGTTCAAACATAGTTTATCGGTTCCACAATACAATCCATGAAACAACGCATCTGATTCGGCATTAGTAAATATTTCCTTAGGCACGGTGGTCAGGGATATGCAAGAGACTCATGATTTTATTCTCGAGTTAGCCAATAATCAAACTAATATTAATTAAATATTCATATTTACATAATCGAGGAAATATTATATAGAGTGGGCATCGAATAAATGAAACGTAACTGCAGATATATAGTTTAAAATTATTTATTAATACATTTTAATAAAATCATTTACTAATAAGATTTTAGGGATTCAAAGCTTCAGTAGCGGAATTTGCAACATGAATATATTTTAAAGAGTACATTTATTTATTTAGACATTATTTTATATTGAGGATTTCAGTAGCGGTATTTCCGATACTGTAGTGTTTACAAAAGGAATACATTTATTTGAAAGCGTAATCTAGCTACCTAAAATTCTCGAGTAAATATTTCTAATGCATGCCTGGAGGGATTTATACCTTTGCAATGCAAGAGTCTAAAGTATGGGTTATAAGAGTAACGGCAGACATACATTTATTTAATTAAAATACTTATTTATAACTAAGGGCCAACATTTATTTGAGAGTGAATTACAAAGATAATGCAGAGGCGGAGTGATATATAGAATAATAAAATTAAGCAAAGGAACACGTGGTACGCTTTAGAAAGGTGATATGGAATGGCAGTATATCGAAACTGCAATGCCGTGAATGGGTTTATAAGAATACCAGACTGGTCTCTGCCTCGGCCCGATGAAGTAAGGTGTCACATAAGCATAACCAGGGACAAGCGATACGTGGCGCAATTTGCTGGCTGGCTGCATGACATTGTCAAATCCTACGGGAGCACCCATTATGCCCGCTTGTGTAGGATGACTGGGGTTAATTTCAACCCTGAAGAATCCGGAAATTTCACAGCGGAATGGGTCATCGCGTCTCTAAAACGTAACACATGTATACTGTATAATCGATTATGATGAGATTTAATTAGATTTCTAATTCGGCTCTACATTATCAACATTTACTAAAGAACGTTGGTGACTCTCAAAGAAATGTAATTCTATGGAATTATTCATGATGATTTAATAAATACCAAACATATATAAATTGGGAATTATTATAACTAATACGTCAGCCATTTGCGAAGTAGTAGACCCTGCATTACAATAAATGAAGCATTGAATGCGTGTCGATTTATATGAAAGTTAAGTTATTAAAGAAAGTAAATATTAATGAAAATTTGACACGCATTCATTGTTTTAAGCGATTATAGATTTAAACTTTGAAAATTGAAATAATTATGAGCATGCAATAATTAAATAATAACTATAGATAGAAATGTAGATTATAGAAATACGCACCCACGAAAGATAGAGTGAGGTAAGCTAGATTATTAGAGAAATTTACATATTAAATTAATTATTCAATTTTAGTTATACAAATTATAGTTTTTACATTTTATAAATCTAGATAAGTAATATGAAGAATAGCTATAGCATGTTATTAGAGTACTCTAGAGTTTGAACACAGACAGGTACCTGTTTTATAAGAAGTTTTCTGAATCCATTAATTTACCAGCAAAAAGTTCACGAGTGGCAAGTCTTTCTTGTATTTAGATATTCATTTAATTTCATGGCAGCAGCAGCTTTCTCATTTATTTCAGGCAGCAGATCTTCATGGTGAATTTATGACGGGCAATGAAAGTCAGCATCCGATAGGCCATCTCCCGATGGAGAATAATCTAGGTGCTTTACTTGGTCATACCTTGGCAGGAACAAATTATATTTTTGGAGACTCTCAGTGATCGAGAGCAAAGCTAAAGTTTTAGTGAATGTCTCCAGCAAGTCTAAGATGGCCTCTTTTCTTATCTTGATCTTTCACATTTTTGTTAAGATATTTTTAGGTTCTGCTTAATCTGCCCTGAGGATAATCAATGCATTTAGTTGGTTTTTAATTAAAGAAAGCTGCCGTTCTATTGTTTACATTTTACATTTACTAATTACATTTTTGGGGAATTTTTCTTTAATTAATCTATTATCTATCACTGACCAATCCTTTTAAATTTCAAAAACAAAAAGGGAACATAAGATTATTTTAACTTTTAATTAAATATTACATCAGATTTTTTTAGAATTATTATTAAATGAAATTTAAACAAAGCAATAAATACGAACTTTATAATCCAAAATAAATGATTAAAATTATACAAAATTATATAACTAAAAGAAATCTAAATTATATTATTTTATCCCTATTTATTGCGTTTAATTTGAGATCGAAATGTGTGCGTGTTTATGCTGAATTCTACACATATACATTTCTAAGATTGCTACACACACAATTCGATACCAAAAAGTTTAAATTTGGGCAGGATAGACCGGTCAGTGAGAGACGACAGAAAAAGGTGAAACTTAAGATTCGAATACGAATCTTACTGTTTCAATATTATTACTATTAAATAAAATACTTTTAACAAATTGATCAGAGTAGCCAACACTCAAATAATCTTTATAAAATTGATTTTTTGATACAAAGCTACCCCAATGGAATTATTTAATCTATTTCTATAACAATAAATTCATAAAGGAGTTACTTTATGATATATATCTTAACTCTTTACTAATATTCTTCCTGAGGAAAAACAAAGACAAAAAGATAAAGAACTAAAAGAAGAGGATAAGCAACAACTGCAGAAAACAGAGGGAGTCTTAATAATAAGCCAGCTATTAAAAATTATGAATGAACGAAGTGAAGAATACCATAAAGAAAGAGAAGAAAAGAATAGAAAATGAGATGAACAAAGAAAAGAAGATAATAGAAAAAAAGAGATAAACAAAGAAAAGAAGAGAATAAAGAAAGAGAAGAAGACTGTAAACAAAGAGAAGAGAAAACAAGATGAACAAAGAGAAGAAGGTAATGAACAAAGAATAGAAGCAAATAAAACTTTAAGTGAAAGAATAGAAAAACTAATTAAAGAAGCAGTTGAAAGCCAAAATGAAAAGATCAGTAAGATAATGAAAAAAAGTGACAGAATATTAAAAATTAAGGTGGGAGTTATGGATGAAGTAAAAAGTCATTAGTTAAACAAGAAGTCAAGATGACCCAAATGTGTGAAGCCAAGATACAAAAATGATAAAAGTCCAAAAATCTATGCAGGAGCAGGTGGACAGATTGACCACTCAAATGGAAGAGATATAAATAAAAAGTAGCAGTGCATTGCCAATAAAAGAAAGGGTGGAGACAGTCCCAAAAGAAATTCAACAAGAAAATTATAAAGTTAATCAAGAAGTTCCGCTAGACAAACATATGCCAGGAATTGTAAATCAATTCCTAAAAATAAGAACCTTTACAGGAGGCTCCAACAAAGCACTTATTAAATATATAAAAAGTTTGGACCAGTACTTCAACATCAATGCTACGTCAGAGGTAAGCATGGTGGGACTCCCTATTCAGCCAGCCTACAAATTTTCAGGATTTCACAGCAGCACTAACAAACTGTTACTGGAGTAATGATTGTCAGGAGGGCATTAAATACAAGGTATTCCAGCCAAAATGTCCACCTTACACACTCTTTTTTAAAAGACAAGTGGCCAAGTTAAGGGCCCTGACATCTGACTCAGAAGTCCAGATCATCAGGTTAATCCACCACAGCTTCCCAAGTTATATAGAGCGGATGCTGATTGCAACAGATTGTCGATCCATTGAACAGGTGGCTGAACTGCTGACTGCTTATAATAATTGCATACATCAACAAACAAAGAAGGAGGTTCTAAAATGACAAATAGTCTACCATATAGGAGAGTTTATCGATCAAAAGTTGGAGCCATAAAGTACAAAAGAAAAATGCCTCCTCAAAATTACAGTAATCATGACATGCCACCATGGCACTAGCCTTGGAGGAAGAAAGCACCATATTGGAAAAGAAAGAGAAGAAACTTTACAAGAGGTACACATAATTCATATCAGACCTGGGTAATAAAAAGAACCAATAGCAATAATGAACTACAAAGACAACATGAACCTAGAGAAGCAAGTCATCATGATGATATCTGGCCTGATAAATGATCCAGAACTGCATCACCATATAACAAAAAATGTGTTACAGGAGAACTAATCATGATCCTCAGTCTCCCAAGCCAAGATGCAGCTACAATCCTGAGCAATGAAGCAAAGGCAGCTGGTGGAAGAAGTTCATGAGTGAGATGAAGTGATGCATGAGCTTGTGTTTTTCATGTTGAGATGGGTGGATGATAAAGTGGGTGGATGATAAAGTGGGTGGCCTGGATGCATTGTGTTCATGATGTTCCAAAGTATATGCTTGGCACTATCCAGACCTATGTGACTGAGCTCCTAAGATATTCCAGCATATATTGGCTTCATGAATAGGACATGGTCTTATGTATAGACCTCATGTATAAGCCCCTAAAACTCAGTGGAGATGAGCAGAGTTGTCTTAGAGCCTGATATTTTTTTCCTCTGGATATTCCTCATGGACGATCTCTCTAGGTACATAGCAGGGCAGTGCTAAAAATAACGTATTTTCTCACGTCATGGGGCATTGTGTACTGGTAATCCACATTTAGGCATCTGCTTATCCTGACATTGGTGGATGCAATTCACATATTCACTTTTTTCATCTCATCTTACCAATTTCATCAGATATATCCAAGTAGAAGCAATAATAAAATAATAATAAATAAAAGTTATATTTTGTGGAATGAAATTATTTCCAGGCAATTTTATCAAAAAACTTGGTGGGGGGTAATAAAACAGATATACCATTTTACATATATATTTAGAAGATTCCTCCCCCCAAATAAAAAAGACTAACAATATTTTTTAAAAAAGAAGTAATGAAATTTGACCACAATTAAAATGATTATTTGTTAATTCATAACAATTTGGTCAAATGAAAAGAAAATCCAACTTTTCAAAATGAAAAAAGCAAATACATTTATATTTGCAATTAAGGAAAGTATAAATCTTTCTTTATTATCAATTAAATAAAAAAATTTTCAAACATTAAAACTCTGATTGAAAAGAAAACGTCTAAGCCAGAATAAATGTAGGTGTCAAATCAGTGTGCCGCAGGCCATAAAAAAATCAAGATTCGAAAACACATGAAGGCAGATAATCAATAAGAGTCAGTAATTAAAAGTATGTTTCTGCCGAAGAGAAACTGTCCAATGAACTGGGATTAATGGCATGAACATGAATGAAAACACACCAAAAAATCAATTGGATTCAGCAGGTACATCAGGTGAATCCATTCTGATAGAGAGAAAAGTATAAATAGGTTGGAGAATTCAGATTAAAAAAAAGACAATTTTATTTTTGAGAGCGATGATTGTTAGGTTATTATTCTATACTTGAAAATGATAAGAGACAACAATTTTTTATTAAGATTTTTAGATTACTAGAAAAGTGAATTGATCCATCAAGCAGCTACATGAAGAATCAAGGTAATATGGGCAGTTAGCCCATTTTCTCTTTATCCACTACCATGAAGTAAGCCTCCAGTGCCTGTCCAAGCCTTTAGTGCTGTTCAAATTCAACCCTCCCTGTTATTTTAAGAAACAGCAATAAATGAAGTCCTTAGTTAAAAGGTAAGCATTAGAAAATAATTCAATTATTAATTCTATAATAGTAATAATGTTTCACAATAGAAAATTAATGAAATAATATGAAAATATTAATTGTGTTATATATTCAAAATCATAAATGTTCTACAAATATGGAATGGCTGATAACAAACTTATGTGTAAAAATATATGTTTGTGTTTGACTGAATAATAATTATCTAAAACATGAAATTGTTATGTATTAGAATAATTAAATGATGATGATTTATAAATTTTTAAATGCTTACCTGAATAGTCCACATCTGGATAAAATGATAAAATCGATCTAAAAATATACATCTATGTTTGACTGAATAATAAATCTATAAATCTGGAAGTGCTATATATATTAGAATAATTAAATGAAGATGATTTATAAAGGCTTATATGCATATCTGAATAAACCACACTGAATATAGTGATAAGACCTATGTATACGTATACTTGATAAAAGGACTTTTTGACTTCTTCACACAAGATGAACTGAAATGAGCTTTTGTTTGATACAAATGATGAACTCTTTTGGAAGGACTTATCAATAAATATTGTTAAAAAATTGTTGCTATTAAAAATTACTTTTTGTTGTTCAGTTCCATTTTGCATCACTAATTATTCTTTGCATTCTGCTCACAAAAATCTCATGCTTTGTGAACTATGTCCAGCATAACCAGATGATGGTAAGTAAAAGTGTAGTGAGATGAAACTCTAATGGTCCTGTTTGGGAAACCAAACACAAAATTTCTAGATGCTTCCAGTCTCTATGGTGCTACATCCTCTGATGAGCAGGAAATATTGTTGTAGGTGGCGTGACATCTGCATTGGGAAATGCCAATTGATAGTTCCTTCCTACAATATGCTCATCAGGAAATAAAACCAACCAAGAATGGGGTTGGGTGTTGTCCATTTATGGTATATATATATATATATCGATGCCTGTATTTCTTCAAAATAATATACGCAAATTTATAAATTAATATTTAAAAATACAGTATTTAAAAGCTTATAAAAATATATGTATAATCATCACTTAGGAGCGCTTTCAACTAACTTGTAGCTTTGTCAACTATCACGTTTAATATATATATATATGTATATATATATGTGTGTGTGTGATACTTATTTAAGTCCTTTTTCATCTTAATGAACATCTATAGTCTATGATCAGATTATAATAGTTCTTTATACTGCTAATAATATATTCAATTACTTGGTTATGTAAAAAACATCACTTCAATATACCAAATAAAATTATTATTGTGATGTTTATTGCTGTCATTTAATTTGTAATTTATGTTTTGTATTCTTATCTTGAATCTATAATTATATTTATACCAGTGGTTAATATTATCAAAATCAATAAAATCGAATATATACCTGTAATAACAAAATAACATTTTGTAAATTATTCCAAGTATATTTTAAATAAGCAGTAGTATTTCTATCATCACTACTTTTATAAAATTCCGGGCTAAATCTTTTTATTATATTTAGCTTATTTTCAAAAGTTTTCCACTGATCATGTTTTTTACTCCAATAACCTCTTTTATCCTTAATAGCTTAATAATTCTTATTAATTACATAATTATATTTGTATATTGCTTAATAATACTTCAAACTCTCTTTTAACAAAAATATAAATTCATTCCGTTATAATTATCATTATTCTTATTAATACTATCATACTATTTTCCTTTTGAATAAATATTATATGAAACTAATCTCTTTTTACAAGTATTAAATATCTGTTGGTAATTACTCTGAACAAACATCTCAAATCTATTCTCATATTGAACTGAATATTTATCAAATTGACTAGTCTTATCTATGTACTTTTTATCATTTTTCTTATTATAATGACTCAGTATATTACTTTCGTCATATGTACTATTGCATTGACTTGCCTCTATAAATTCCTGACATTCAACTTTAACTTCACATTAATTTCTTGTACTTTATTATCTAAAGGAATAACTTCAGTACCTGAACATACCTTAGTTATCTTAAACTTATCTTTTATATTATTCTCATTAGTCTAAGATTCTTTAGTTTTGTAAGTAAATCTTTTTTCTGTTCTCTAGTCTTCCTGTTTCAGCTTTTAATTCATCAAATCTCATATCCTATTTTTTATCAGACTCTTTTAATTTAATGTCTAATTTATGCTTAAATTCTTCAAATCTAGCCTTTGAAGCATTAAATTTTATATAAAATTTGTCAAATTTGTTATTAAATCCTGTTTCTAATTCTGAAGAACCAGCTTTTAATTTCTTTAACTGACAATCTGATTTATCAAACTTATTAGTTAATTCCTTTAATTGACAGACTGGCTTATCTTTTAATACTGCTATTTTATCATCAATTTATTATTTAATTACTTCAACTGGCAGTCTGATTTAACTATCCTATTATTTAATTTTTTAAACTTGCTAAGAAATAGCTCTAAGATATTTTGATTACCAATTTCAGACCTTATTTCAATAATAGTAATGTTCATCATAGTATATTAATAGAAAAACAAATAATACATTTATACATGGTGCATCAAATGAATAATAAATAAATATTATATTAATTAATATTTTTCTTTTACCAACATTTTCACACTAGACAATGTAATCAAATGAGAATCTGCAAATAAAATATCATCTCACGGTACTCAACATATTAAGCATCACATGATCACCATCTCATACTAGCACATAATCATTTATAAACAAGGCATCAATTGATTACTCTGGTTGGCACAGGGTGGCACTACTGTATGGAGAGAGTTTTGCCTTGTTTAGTACTCAACATATTTAGCCATAACTATCATTTTGCAAAGTATTTACAATTTCTATATTCATTCTATAATAACAGTATAAAATTCACGGACAGAATATGTAATTTAAAAAAATAAAAAAAATTCTAAATTAAATTGTCAAAATGTTTAGCTCATTTGAAACAAAATTATTTATTATTCATATTATTTTAAAGTGATCAATAAAATTACAATTACGATTGAACTTTACTTTTCAGGTGATAATATATATGATAACAATAATAATAATCTCAGGCAAATGATTTCTAATTGTACCCACACTTTGAGATGCCAAAATCTGTAATAGTATAATAAGTGGTTTGTATTCTCACCACCCAAATAATTGGGAAAACCACTTTCTATAATAGTATAAAAATATATAAAACTAATTAAATGATTTTCTCAAGTCATTTTTGGAATATCAAATTTTACTGGCATGAAATATTTATAAAGAAATGATTAAATAAATATAAATTATGAAATTTTAAATAATGTTGAACATGAATTTATACCAGTTTAAAGGAAAATAAATTTATGCATCCTAAATTTTAATAATTATTTATTCATTGTAATCAATAAAATGTGAATTAGAAAATACTAAAATAATACAAAAAGTTATTAAAATATGTAAATGTTTATTTAATATTTTGGCTATCTGAATATTTAATATGAAAATAAAATATGTCAACTCTTTAAGTTGTTAATAAGTATAAGCTGCTCAATGAACTATAAATAATCATAAGATTCAATTTTACTTAATAAAAAATCAAAATTTTTTAATATAAGAAACAATAGATAATTAATAAAATATAATAAATTAATAAAATGAGATACTTTTGATTAAAATATTTAACTATAAATTAATTACCAGTAGTATAATTGCATATGTTGTATAAATTTCTTATTTATATATCTAGCAGATGTTGCAAAGAGAGTCACACTACTAAACCAGAAAAAAAAAAATTATATTTGCATAAGTACTTATAAATAAATCCTTAAAATATATTAAAAAAATAATTAGGTCTATTAAGTTTCTTTCCTCATTTCCAATTTAACTACAAAATTATACTATAATCATGGTATATGAATTATATTCTGTCCTAAATATAATTCATAAATACTTATATTTAAAATCTATTGTTTTTCAAATATATGTAAATAATGAAAACAAACTTACATACTATGAAATTTTATATAAAATCAAAATTAGTATTAAGAAAGATATATTTAAATTTTATTTTAAAATAATCATAATTTTCTTTTTGGTGAATTTATATTTTATATTGTATGGACAAACACATACATTATACAGTAAATAAATATATAATGAAAACATACAATATGGCTAACTTTTCCAAGAATTGATAGATATTTTTAACTAAAACTTTGTTAAAAAGCATATTCATATTCTCAGATATCTTATTAATATTCATATTTTAATAGTATAAAAATATATTACATAATCATTATATTTGAAGTTCACCCATATTCTAATCATATTGTTCAAGACAGAATTTTTATCCATTTAAATGAAGTATACATTTTAAATAAAATATTCTGTAATAAAATATTGTGACATTTATACTTACATTTTTATGTAAATAATAACGCTATTTAATACTTTGGTATTCAATAATAACATTGTCATAGCCTTACAAATTTAATTCATAATGAATTTCATGTTGTATCCTTAAGTTATTATATGGCCAATATACATTGTAGCACCAAGAGTATTTCATGAATTCCTATATTTTACAAGCATTAGAAATGTACATGGAGATAATTTTATTCCAATGTGATAATAAATCTATCAAAAGATCTTTTGGAGCAAACAGTTTTTCTTTATCTATCCATTCATTTTTATAAAATGAACACTCTATTATTCAATTAAATTTTTTTTTTTTGCTAAACTGGCAAAGTGATATACAAATTTGTTTAAAAAAAGAACTGAAATGAGTTCTTCAATAAAAAACTAAATTCTATATAAAATCAGATTTTCTTTTTTTATTTAATGAGACAGTGTTTTTTTCATTCAACCTATCAAATGTTCACTATGCTTAGTGAATAAAAATAAAAGAAACACCACCAGTTAGCTATATATCTAACTTGGAATACTTGAATTACTTCAAATAACTGTGGCAAAATTGCAGAACAACACTTATTTCAAATAGCTGAGATTTAACTTGGGAAAGCATATTATAATCCTACATGAACTGTTTAATATTAACAGAAAAAACAAATAAATGATGCTATTTTGTTTAAGTTTTATATTAAAAGTCTGTTTGAACTTTATCCTGACTGTTTTGATATAATATTTAATGGTTGTAATTTCTTTACATTCTTTTACTGTTTATACAATTAAAGTTCACATTCCTCAGAAATAATGGTGATGTGCTGCACAGTGACTTCTCCTTATATAGAGTCAGAAATCTCCCAACTATACCCAGAGTAACCCTGTTAGTCATGTTATCTTCCCTTTCCATTCCCCACTCTAAGTTTTCCCATATCCTGCTCCATCCCATTTCCACAACATAATCTTTGTCAAGTCCATGGCTTTTATATCTAAACTTCCCTCATTTTTTTCCAAACCCAGTATAAAAACCAAGAACCCACTTTCTGTATAATCACTTTCCTTATTTTTATTCTTCCACAACTTTATTATTTGTATCATTTCTACTTTCAGGCATTTACATTCAATTAACAGATGCCTAATGTTTTCTATGCCTTCCTTGCACAACTTGCAGACTAAATCACTCACATTTTCCCAATTATGCGTATAATCCCTGTTGCTAAAAATCCCATTTGAGACTTAAACAGTAAATAACTGTTCTTGCTATTATCATAAATTAACTCTCACTCAATATTCCATTTACTTCTATATATATTTAAACTATTTTTACTCTCCATAAAAGTTCTCTCTCTTTCTAACTCCTTATCCTTTATTAATGCATCTATTCTTCTATCCCATTCCTTACCACTACAACCCTCAACAATTTTCCTAACAAAATCATCCCACCTTTTGTACAAGTATACTGATATAAATTCTTTATCCAAATCTTCTGCATATCATATAACCTTTCTCACCCATCTTGTTACCTGCTCTTTATTCATAATCCAATTAAATACTATTTTGGCTATTCTTTCATTATTCATAAACTGCAATCTACAGAACATTTTCATTTTGATTTTTGCATTCCTTGTATAAAAACTTGACCATTCCATTTCTTCTTGAATTACCTCCTTTACTGTCCACACATCTGCATCTAATGCATGTCTTCCTAATTCTCTTTGTACTTTTTCCAAGTAATTTAATACTCCTTTACTAACACATAACACACCATTACCATATGTTAACCCTGCTACTGCCACTCTCATACAATTCTAGCTACATCATATTTATTATATGAAAACACTGTTAATTTCTTTATCAATGCCTTTCTTTTCTTTGCTTCATTTATCAATTTTTTCTCTCATTCATTCAAGCAGTTTCTCTGATTACTTAATATGATTTCCAAATAGTTATATCTATTCACCACACTTAACTTTATATCCCCCAATAAAAATTCTTTGTGTTCTCTTTCCCCAGTATTAATCATCATTACTTTTGATTTTTCTTCACTAAACATAATCCCCTTCTCTTTACCCATCCTTGGGCATGTCCTGAGTATAACTTCCATATCTTTCCTTTTTTCTGCACACAAAAAGGCATCATCTGCAAATAACAGACCAGATAACATATATATATATATATATATATATATATATATATATATATATATATATATATATATATATATATATATATATATCTCCCTTGCCACCAATTAATGGTACTTCTATCCCTCTTTGTAATCTTTCTATTACTCTCTCCATTTCTCTCAGATACAACAAAAGCAAAATAGGTGAAATAAGGTATCCTTTCATTAGTCCCACCCCATTTTTAATTTTAACTGATTCTATATTTATTTTCATATAATTTCTTACTAATATCCACTAAAGCTCCATTCATTGTCAGATTTAATAAACTTACTCATAATCTATTTCTATTTACTCCATCATACGCCTTCTCAATATCTATAAAAATCATATATAACTCTCTACCTGTATACCTACTCATATCCATAAGTTGTGTAACTACAAATAAACTATCTCTTATATGCCTATCTGATTAAAAACCTCCTTGCATTTCTCCCACTATATTATTTTCTTCCATCTATTTTGCAACCTTCCAGCCACCATATATGAGAAAACTTTATAGAAAATTAATGTTACCACTATCGGTCTATAATTTAACTTTCTATGATCATTAGCCTTTCCTTTAAATAGTAGCCTTAATCTTGTATTACTCTAACTACCTGAAAAATTTCTCTTCTGTGCCATCTTATTAAAACACTAACTTCTTGCCTTTCCACCACTTTTCAATTTCTTCCTTGCCTTATTCAGTTCATTTCATGTAAACCTAATATTCCCATTACTACATGCTTTCATGTTTGCTATCACTCTGACCTTTACATCTAGAATCTTTTCTATGTCCATTACATACTTATTTAATATTATCTCTAATTATTCTCTAGAGCTACTCTCTACTCCCTTATCATCTATGTAATACTATCTCTCGCTCCCCTACATTTCTTTTAATGTATTTCCAATTTTTTTTACGTCCATCTCTTCCACATTTATTAGATTCTCCAACAATTTACTATTCAATTTCATTCTCTCTCTATAATTATCTATTTTAGCCAACTTCATAAGTACTTTTCCCATTTAACATTAACATCTTTTTCACTTTCTTTGTTTTTAATAGCACACTTATATTCTCTGCATGCTTTCCCCCTCTCTTTTTCACTTTTACTAACTTTCACTTTTTTATTACTTTTATTCTCCTGAATATTTTCACCTAAAACTCTATTTGCCTTTTATCTATTGCACCACACCAGTCTTTATACTCATCCCCAACCAACTAGTTCATGGTATCTTCTACTTTTATTTTGTACTTTTTTAACTTACTTTTATCATTCACTCTCCATCCACATCTTTCACTATCGTTTCTACCTTTATTTCTATTTTCCATCACATTACTAACCATTTTTATTATAAAAGAATCATGATCACTATTACATACTCTCTTCATTATCAAAAATTTAATTTTTGGTACTTTTTTCATTCCCCCTTTCTCTACTAATACATAATCTATTGTGTGGAATACATTATTTCTAGACCCATGGGTATTGTCCCTCATAAATATTTGATAAATTTCCAATGCTCAAATTCATTCTCTGACAAAAATTCTTCAAACACTGTCCATTCTTATTACCTACCCCATCAATTTCTTCACTATGCTCATTCATATCCTTTATAACCATTATTTTTTTCCCCTGTTTTTGAAACTTTATATATTCTTAACTAGGCATTTATATATGCTACTGTTCTACTCCATTATAGATTGACTATCTCAAGTGGCTATATACACTATAGCCACCATCCATTCTCATCTTCCTAACCTTATCTCACACCACAAATGTTCTTGACATTTAACAGTATTAAATTTTTTTTTTGACATAACTCCTATACCACCATTCCTTTTTTCTTTTGTTTTTCTTTTTATATCTTGCCATACCAAGTCTTCCAGAATAGGTTCTTCTTCTCTTAGATATGTTTCCACTACTGCTAATACCTCAAGCTTTTCGTTTTTAATTGCTTTGTTTAAATCCAACCACTTTTCTTGTCTCCTACCATGCATATTCAAAGACCCAATTTTAACAATTTCTTTTTTCCTAACTATTGCTTTATAAATTCTTCTGACTCTTTCTTCTCCATTACATTTATAAACAACTTGCTTACCATTAATTTTACAGACTCATTCCCTCTCCACATCCACATTTATATCTAAATCAGCTATCCCTTAATTATTTCTTTCATCTCATCTATCCTTTAATTATTTCTTACATCTCATTTATCCTTTTTCTCTCAGATAACACTGCAATTTAAAACCTCACCCCCCTTTATAAATTTCCCAAACCATATTTTTTATAAATCAGATTCCCTAAAACATCATTTCTTTGTTTTCCTAAATGCAATCTATCTTTACTATATAACTTCTTCTTCCCAATAAAAAAATCCCACACATCCACAAATATAACATCATTTCTCTCACACAATTTTTTCAATCTCTTATTTATAGAACATGCCCTATCAAACATATATCTCTTGTCAAATCTTGGCAATAATCCAACTGCCCCTACTCTTTCTTTAATATTACTCAAATCCCTTATCAATCCTACATACTCATCCATTAATCTCTCTGATGGCTCAGAGAAATTAGTAGTCCCTACCACAACATACATAACTCTATTCCCTTGCTTCTTTACTTTATCAGTAACATCCCTAATTCTAAGTCCAGGCAATTATACTCTTATGTACCTGTTTCTATTTCTCTTTGCAATTATATCTCTACATTCTCTAATTAGTGAATCTCTTATCAATATTGTCTCATATTCTACTTTCTCTGCTTCATTCATAACCTTCTCTACCACCTTCTGGACTTTCTTATCTACTTCTTTCTTATCATTCCTACTCAATATTTACTTTATCTGCTCACACTTCATCTATAACAATTTTAATTTTGCTTCTACATCCTCTACCTCTATCTTATTTATTCTTTGGCTAATCATATCCATTGCAGTATCTATTTTTTCAGGCATATCTCTTGTCCTTCCAATAAAAACATACTCTATCCTATCTCCCTCAACAATGTTTTTCTCCATTTCTCATGATTTTCTCTTTAAGCTATCTATACTTAGAAACCACTTCTTCACCTATTTTATCACATTTGCACACTGTCTACATAATCATAAACCTGATACATTCTTCCTAGTCTTATTTAAACATTTCAAGTAATAAACCTCATTATGTACGATACGCTCTACCATAACATGCCTAATTCTTTCTGACGATTATATATACATTGTGGAATACAAATGCAGACCATATTCCTTATTTTCCAAGTAATCTATTCTATATTTGATTTTATACTTTTTCTCCTACTCTTCAAACCCTTTGCACAGAAAGATAAAAACTTTACTTTCTTTCAAAAACGATTGATCGATAACCACGTGTTTTCCGACCTTAACCCTCCAAAAACGTTATTTTTTTTCTCAAATAAATCACTGATCTTAAATTTAAAAAAATCTTTAGTAGAAAACTTACTAAAAAACCAAATAATCTTACATACAACTTAGTTATAAAATATCCTTATGTTAACACACATTCAATAAAATAATTTTTTTTTAAAACTTTTATATTTAAAATGGGGAACGATCTCCATCTTTAGGGTGAAAACATTCACATTCTTTCTATAATCAAAGACAATTAGATTAAATGTCTATTTTAATTTAGATAAAAACACTTTCTAAATATAATTCCTGGTGGTCTCATACATATATGTACATTTTATGACTAATCAGCTACAAAATATTAAATCTGTTATATAATTACTCTTTTACTTAAGCAATCTCCCTTTTCGCTAAAAACACCAATATAGATTTTACTTTAAAATGGTTCAATATATTACATTTCAAACATTTATTTTATTGCAATATCTTGAAACATATGAAATATATGTCTAAGAAAATTTAGTGCTGACTTATTGGACCATAAATATAATAAAAAATCACTGAAAGTGCACTAGACAAGAAATTAAATAATAGCATTTTGTTCCAAGAGCAGTTGGAAGAATCAGTAGATCAGATGGTATGGTTCTATAATATATCAACCTAGGTCCATTACTAGACTTTGCTTCCATAAGTAGAGGCTAAAATTTCAAGTTTAAATAAATGGAATTATATATCTAGTTGCCATCTTTTACTTTTTTATACTATTCAAGCTAATTGTCTGAATTTTAAAAAAAGGATGTACTGAGATTATAAATCCAGGCCATCTTGCCTACACAGTAATATAGATCTGATACCAAATTTTTCTAGAAGTTTTAGAGATATCAGATTTATGCTAATTCCAAACTTCTCTTTGACTTATCCTAATACTATGAGAAAGTTATGGGATATTAGTGTTGATGATAGAAAGGAATAAAAATAGACCTGTATATGCAAAAGTGTATTAGATTCTGATTTAAATTCTAATTCTTGGTAATAAAGACAAAAGCTCCACACTGTCTGGCAATGGGGATATTATAATCCTATACCATAAAGTGCCATTTATTATTCAACCTTATAGTAGATGACTCTGGATTGCAATGAACAAGCTTACAAGAAAATCGTATAACATTGTAAGAATCTTTAAAGATTAATATTAACAATGCTTTGTTGTAAGTGCTAGATCCAGTGAAATATTATAAGTATACTGACAATAAAACATGCAAATAAATGAAAAAATTCAATATATATGGATTACGTACATACGAAAAGTTTTTAACATATCATACAAACTCTTATAGTTGTCTTATATTCTTAAATAAAGTGTTTTTTAAAAAGAAAATTTTAGTTATTGATAGAAAACTTTTATTTCAAAACTAAATTCAAATGTTTCATTTTCCAAATGCTTTTAGATTAGCAATCATACCATCTCAAAGACATATACACACATTATAATTTCTGAAATTTTTATATATATTACCATGTGAAAATCTTTAATATATATATATTAATTTTTTGGCTATTCTTGATATATGTAACCGAAAAATGTGCAACTTTAGACTAAAAGGTCATTTTCAAAACAAAATCAGAAAAAAGATATAGTGAAAGCTTCCAATGTTATCACTTTTACATTAACCATCACAAAATAGCCATAAGTGTTCAACTAGTGTGTTTTTTAAAAAATTCTTTTATAAAAAAATGAATTTATCTAATTTATTCATATGCTATATGATTAATACATGTTGATTCCTCATTGTGTAAAATAAATAAAAAAAATTGCAATTTTGCACTAAATTTTTAACACAAAATAATAACAAAAAAAATGGTGAAAAATATTAATATTTGGGGTCTTTTATATTAGATATCACAATGAAGCAAAAATACATTTTTTAAGAGCATAGTTTTTCTTTTACAAAAAAATTGAATTGCTAAATAATCAAAACAGTTTATCCATTAGTGGTTTTAACTGTGAACAAAATATAAAAAGAAAAAGTTTGTAATTGTATGCTAAATATTTATCTTCATAAAATAACAACAAAAAAGTGACATGAATTATCTGCCATTTTAATGTCAGATGACAAATTAGTTGACACAGTTTATTATTAAATTTTCTATTATACATTGAACAATTTTTTTCTCATCAAGTAAATACAAGTAAACAAGGCAAAACTCTCCATACAGTAGTGCCACCCTGTGCCAACCAGAGTAATCAATGGATGCCAGAAAGCTTGTGCATAAAATCCCTACTACTACTGTATGGAGAGTGTTGCCTTGTTTATAAACAATTATGTGCTAGTATAAGAGATGGTGATCATGCAATGCTTAATGGTAAATTGCCAGTAATAAATTTATTAGTTAGGTTTAAATCTTTTGTTGTGCAATAACTTTGTTTTTGTTCAAATCTTTTTAATAAAACAATTAAGTCTTGTTAATAAATTAAATTTATTAGAAGTTTGAGTTCCGGATATGCCAGCACCAGAATCAATCCTGGGACTTCCCAATCCCAACTGCACCAAACAACACAGGATATTAATCATAAATATAAACTGATAACAGGTTTTTATTAAAGTATCAATCATAATAAGATATAGAATAGAGCAGGGTTTCTCAAAATGTAGGTCATGACCCCATATAAGGTCACATAACTAAATCTAGGGACCACAAAAATTTTAGCAAAACTAAAACATTTCTAAATCTGTAATGGCTAAAGATTAATTCAAAACCAATTTGACAATACAATATATATAGTATGTAAGTTTATGATAGTGAAAAAAACCAGACAACTCTGCATAACATTGAATATGTCCTGAAGTATCAAATATTCATCTAAGATTTAATTTTTTAAGTAAATCAGCAAACACACCGTATCAAATATTCATCTAAGATTTAATTTTTTATGTAAATCAGCAAACACACCCAGTTCATTAGTATGAATATTTTTGGCTCTAGCTTTAATGAATGGTAAAATTATATTTGTATCTATATCAAAGAATCATTTTCAAATAAATTTTCTTTATGATTTATTATGTTTTAATTCATATTTCTAGTTTGTATATCTCTATACAGGATATCTGTTCTGTAAAAGAGGTTGCAAGTGGAAAAAGTTTGAGAAGCCTGGAAATAAAGCAATATATTGTCAAAAACAATTTTTATTTTTTTTAAACTTTAAAGTAAATTTATTTACAATATAAAACCAATACAAAAATAGCTAAAATCTATAACAAATCAAAATCATAAATTATTTAAGAATTTGTCAAAATAAAAGGTGGTTTGATCATGCATCATTGAACACAATAATTTCTTTTAAGTGACCAAATTAATATTTTTTAAAATTTTACTCAAGTAAAAATCAATTCCAGAAATTTTTAGTTTTTGATGTGTCTCTTTATTAATATGCAGAATATTGATTCTCCATTAAACACTGATGGGGCTAAAGTTTTACTCTGACCCACTGCAGATAATATGAGAAGATAATTTTGCTATATTAATAGAAAAAGTACTAGTAAATCAACTCTTTCTTTAGTAAAATGTATTTTCATTTTGTAAAAATTGATGTTATTCATGTAACATTTAAAAAAATAATGAAAACAATTTAATACAATATTTATTTATTTATTTTAATTATCATAGCAAGTACTGCCTAAATAGACACAATTTCTTTTACAACTTATTTGTATTTTTCTTGTCAAAAATATTTTCAGTTCTTCAGAATTAATAATTTTAAAACTGCTTATTGAATCTGGCATGCCATATTTCTCTCATTTCATTTTTTTTTTTTATTAATTACCTTTTATAAATAATATAAAAAAACACTCATATCAAAAATTTATAAACAGTTTCAAGTTAAATTCAAATTGATCCATGTTTTATAAAAATTACAGACATTGTATATTTATTTCTATTAATTTTGCTGATCAATATTCATTTTTATAATTTACATAAATTATGTTCATTAAAACATGAATATTAAAGCATGTTTTTGAACAGTTTTTTTAAAAACCAAAAATATTAAAAATAAATAAATCATTTTCTTATTTTCAAGAATGATTGCAATTGAAAATCTATTTTAAATATTTGGTAGTCTTTCAAAAAAGGGCATCTGAAAATTAATTTATCTATACATTTAAAATATTTTCTTGTGTATGAATTTAAAACCTACTACTTTATCATAAACATTTATAGATCATCCTGACTACTGTACAGATTTCACATACAACTTCGCAGCACCAGATGAAACGGCAATGACAATTTTCAGTTACTGTTTGTTGGATTTTTTCATATCCACGACTACAACATAGAATTTCACAGCCACCAACACTTTGAGAAGTTTCATTACATTCACGACCATGAGTACCCAAAGATCCAAATTTTTTATTAATTTCACAAAAATCTGGAGAGTCTTCTGAATAAATTAAATCATCTTTTCCTGGAGGTTTGATGGTTTCACCTATAGGTATTATTGACAAGCCATCATTTCCTGCCATCACTTTTGCTGAACCGTCAAATTTTTCTTTTAATCTAATTCCAACATCTCTGAAAATAGGTAGCTTTCTCCAGCATGTTTTTATGGTACACGATCCAGAAAGACCATGACATTTGCACTCAGTTCGCATGTAATTTTTTACAGCCTTAAAAAAAAAAAGAAATAAATTAAAATAAAATAAAATAAATTATTGAAATAAATAAATATCTATAATTTATTAATAAAATCAAGTGGCAATAAAAACTGTAAATCAACATTTAAAAAATATATTATAAATAAAATTAACTTATAAGCAATTAGATTTATAAAACTTTAAACATGAATCAATAGAAGACATATAGTAGCCACACACTTCTGTATTGATTTGGTTAATCTAGTCTATTATTATTAAGCAGGGCATATTCATGTTTTCATTTTCTGTGTGTATGGAGGGAAGGGGGATGCCAAAAAGGAATATAAGATGGGGTTGATTTTTAAACAAGTCTAAAATATTGTCCTATATTATTTCCTGAAAACATGAGATAGTGATGCTTTTTAATTTATATATACATATATTTTCTTAAGACATAAATTTTATATACTTTACATATATTTCATATACTTTAAAAGTAAAATAGTTCTAAATGGAATACTAGAGTAAATCATATTAATATGAATTATATTATACTAGGTTGTCTGTGTTGAGAATTTACAAATTTTCTAGCAGATATCCAAAATTCATGGCACCTATGTGAAATATACTGATTTATGAATGAAGATTTGAAGTAATAAGTTCGAGAAAATACTTATGTATCAGTTTGTTGTCCAATTAATGCATAAAAATTTTTCATAGTATTTAGGTGCTATCTCTTTAACTTAAATTATTTCCTTTTTTTATTTTTTAAGTCAAAATTATTGTTCCATTTCAAAAATAAACTTTATTCATAGAAAAGAAACAATACAGGGGATACAATAAAATTTGAATACTGTTGGGAACTTATATTTGTTGTTCCATCATTTTATGATAAACACTAATAACAATTCTGTAGAATGTACAAAGAAAGGTATACAAACAAATTTTCATACAACCAGCCAAATGATTGAGGTGTACATCGAGCAAGTTACAAAAACCACAATATTTGGCTATAATGATTTAAAAGAAAGATTGGGTAGAAATATAAAATACAATAAGAAACGTGCATATGGCGTTCCATTGTTTAGAAGGATAGTTTAAAAGAAATACAGAAGAATGTACAAATGGAATTATACTGTCAGGGTTCACACTTTTGTGGGCATTTCAAATGGCTGGCCCAATGATTAGCTACTACATCAAATGAGTTATGAAGTTACATTAATTTGTTACAGTAATTAAAAAAATTTGAGTATCAATATGAATACCTGTCAGGAACATGTATTTTGGGTGCATACAAACATTCAATAAAGCCTCAACAGCAGCTAAACAATTGGCCAAATAGGCTTGATAACTTATATGATAGAACACAGTATTTGCATAGATCAGTTTAGGCAAAAATGTTCAGTTGATCATAGTTTGCTATATTTTCAGCTGCTCCCAAGTTTTATCAACCAGTGAAGGCAGACAGATCCACTTATCAGATCTCCTTGCCTTATGAATGAACTTCACAAAGAGGTCTTCAGTCCAGAGAATGGATCCTTTCTTGAACCATGCTTTACACATGATGTTCCCTATTCTGAAATTTATAAAGGTTGCCAGACAGATGGAGCCAAATAGATCCTTCTTGAAGGCAGTCTGGATCATCACACAGGCTGTGTCTGGCATGGTCATTTTCATCAGCACATGGTTTCATAGTTCCAACCAGAAATCACATTAAAATAGAAGGTGGTCAATTGTGTCTTCCTGTTTCCCATACATTGGGCACAAGGGATCAATGTTGTAGCCTGTGATAGCATAGGAAAGCTTTCAAGGGTAAGGCCACAATGTTAATCTTGATCAGGAAGTCCACGTATTTGGGCTCAAGCCTGAGGAACTTGGTCCATTTGATGACTCTGGAAATGGCATCTGGGTGAAGGTTGGGAGATTTGGTTTTAGAGTTAAACATCAACTGGTAAGTGTCCCAGTAAGCGATCTTGGAATCAAACAAACTGTTGGAAGGTTTAATGCTTCTTAGCACTAGGGCGACCTTTTGCCAAAATCAGAGACCTTTGCACTTAGGTGGGGACCTATCAATTGGATCAACTTTCTTTACTGGAATGGGGCATTCGATGTCCAACTGGAAGTTTAATAGTCTAAGCAGGATGTTATGTGTGCAAGCCCAACCCATTCAGGGGTTGGGGCTTTTGTAGTAGATTAAGCCTGATGACAGGGACTCCTTCACAGCATAGCCTCCTGCTGAGGGTTTCAAACTTTTTAATAAAGGTGGTGGTTGGGGCAAAGCGAGCCAGGAAGTACACAATTTTTTGTCAATAACACAAAATTTAGTAACATGACTTTGCCCAACAAGAATAGGTAGATTTTCAACAAAAAGGTGACCATGCTCTCAATCTTGGAGAGTAAGGTCTTCTCCATGCTTCTCTTTATAACTGAGGGGGCAGACTAGGTGGAATCCAAGGAAGCCTTGCAGGGCCACTTTAAACATGCCTGGGATTTCCTTTCCTGTCAAGATGGACCACATGGTGGATTTGTCTTCATTTACCCTTAGAACAAATTTGGAGCAAATCAGTCTAAGAGCTCATGAAGCCTCATGAGTTCATTGCTAGAAACACCACCACATCATCCATGTAGGAGATATGGTGAATGCTCTCTTCAAGCAAAGAAACAATGGATTCATGTAAACTGTGAAGAGGAGGGCACTTAGTGGCAAGCCCTGTGGGACAAAAACACAGGGCCTAAATCCTGGACCAACTCAGCCATCCAATAAAAGAAATACCTCATAATTTTGTAGAAAGGTTCTCTACAAGTAGGAGGTATGTTGCAGGCACTTTGAGTTTCTCCAGTACACTAAGTAGTTTATCAATTCTGATGCAATCAAGGCCCTGGAAAAGTCAAGCTGCACAGCAACTGACCTGGACTTTCTTCTCTTGTGTACATTGTTGAAAAGGAGGTAAAATAAAGTGACAGCATTGGCAGTTGAGCACTCTTTTTTAGCAAACTGTTAAGATGATAGGCAACCAATGATGTTGTCCTGAATCACCATGGAGATTTTCCAATTCATGTGGACCCTAATATTTCTTGATCAGTGGCACCATGGCTATTGGGAATATACACAGGGCTTTCCAGTTGTCATCAGTTAAGAAGTCAATCATTTTGTGATGATGGGCACAGCAAAGGTGCACAGGTGGTATAACAGAAATTTGGGTATTCCATGCAAGCCTGGGTGAGTTCTATCTAGGAGGGATTTCAGTTTCAACAAGACTCGAGCATTGGAGATCTTGTGGGGGACTGAGTCCATCAAGGTGAACCTTCTCCTAGATTAGTAATCCCAAGTGGCTGAAATTTATGGTAACTCTTATAACTCCTGGATGCTGGCCAGCATGGAGAAATCTGAGTAACAGCTACCTATACCTTGATGGATCTTGGGGACTTAGACCTCTTGCCTGAATGAAGGGTCCACTGAAGGTAACCCCTGGTCCAGCAGTGGTGATAGTAGAGATACTGATGGGCCCTCTTGATTGAAAGGTATTCAGTGATTGCACACTGTGATGACATACTTCACCTTTAAGGCAAGAATGTTCAGGATGTTTTGTGCCTCAATGCATGTTGTTTAGGGCTTTGGCAATGGCATCAAGATCACCCATCAACCAGACTGACCCCTTGGTCTTGAAGGTATAATGGTTGACCAGGTCATTCAAGTTGTTGACAATAGCCAGTCACCCCTCAACAGGGGGGAAGAGATAGAATTGCTAGCTGGTGAAAAGCAATATAGGCTTCTAACACCAGTTGTGTTGTAATGTTAGACCTGTTCAGCATCCTATTGGTACGTGAATGATAGGTGACACAGGAACCATTGGGCTGGTCTCGACATCTAATGCAAAGTGTTCAGAAAATATGTTGGGCCAAAGATAGCATTTGATCAAATGCAACAATGAGGGGGGAAAAAATAGAAGGTCTATGGGATTGGGTTTTTTGTGAAAAAAAAAAAATTTTTCAGGAAGAGGTTTTTCCCATTTACCATGGGTAGACTTAGGCACTTGAGAAATTTGGACTAAAATGCGTCATAGAAATGGTTAAAATCACCTATAAAAAGCATGGGAAGTGGGCTGATTTGAAGTCTAGTGTTGATAATATAAATAATTGAGAATAAGAATTTTTTGGGAGGTAGACATTAATTAAATTAAATGAGCATTCTTGAGATTGCATGATCACAATCAGGCAATTGGACTCAATGTATAGAACTTTAAATAGTATGATTGGGAAGTTTTTGCTAATTATGATGGCAATGCCTCCCGATGCCACAGTTAAGAATGAGAAGTGGAAGAAGTTGAATTCATGTTTAGGTTAATAACATGAGGGTCAAACTGAAGATGCAGTTTTGTTTCAAATAAGCATAGGATGTCTGGGGCCAGTTGCCTAAATCAATGTGACAGGGCATAGGCTCTGTCATGCAAATTCAGGCCACGCACATTGACCAAAAAGACTTTAAACACTGTTGGGTTATTTAAGGTATTGGGGTTTCCAGGGGTTTTCCTGGAACTGGAGGATCATCCTTCCTGGAATCAACACAAAGAAAAATATCAGAGTCAGAATCACATTGGCCATCACAGTCAACACTTGTGAAACAAGAAAAAAACTCCAACTGGACAATTTGCACTTCATCATGCTTGACAACAGACAGTGTGGGAATAGGTGCATCTTCAGTAATGACTGGAGTTGCTTCATATGGAGTAATAGATGCCAGAGGGGAAAACTGTCACATTTTCTTTTCACAGGGAATCACTAAACTTTCAAGTGTATCATTAAAATTCAGAAGGTCATCGACCATGACATTATCTGAGTCAGAGGTAGAGCAAATGGGTGTGTATCTGGGTCTTCAATGTTTTTCTTCCTCTTACATGTTGAAGATCCACTCATGAGAAAGTCATTGATGTTGGGTTTATTGGTCACTTGCAGGGGAATCCCATTATCAGGAATCCTTTCAGGGAGGCCAGCCAGTTGATCTCCAGCACCCGTTCTAATTTGGTGGGGTTGTGTTCTCATAATATCTTTCAGAAATGGTAAGAATATGGAAATGACTATCAGAGGAACCTTGACCAGCTTCTGGATCCCAAGCTCAGGGGGATCCATTCCACATAGGCCCTTTGGTAGTATTGTTTGAGGAGGAAGGAGTGATGTGGGTTCTAGCTTTATGTGGCATTTATGATATCTTTGTGCAACCAGTTCACATTAAGGGAACTGGTGCTCCCTACAATCTCTCATGAAGTGTACTGAAGCCAACATTGGAAGCATTGAGGGAACACCTGCAGAGGATGGTAAGAGGGGAATCAAGGAACTCAATTAATTCAGGGATATTCAGAGGCAAGAGCCCTTGTTCAGTACTATTCAGAAATCTGATATTGGAGAGAACCTCTACCCTCCTATATCTACAGTTCTGTATTGATAGGCAATGATGTTGCCAATGGGAAGAAAAGCAATGATGTTGCCAAAGAGGGCAAAGGATCTCTGCAGATAAGCCCTGTCAAAATTAATCCCACAAAGTTTTGATGTATACATCTATGGAGCTCAGTCGATTGGCATCAATGAAGACCAGGTAGTGGCCAAGGAGACTTCTATCATTATTATAAAAAGACTTTTTAGCAATGGTGTTCTAAAATTGCACTACCACATACCAGTCACTGGGATGAAACAGGACCTTACAGATCGACTTCCAAAGGTTGTGCATGGTAAATAGATCAAATAATGCCTGGACAGGGAACCAGAACAGTCTGATGTCATTCTGTGATTCTCACAGATCTGTCATCCCTATAAATTTGGAATGATTTTTTGAGAAGTGCAGGGACCTATTGGTTGAAGCTGTCACATATAAAAGCATGTCTGGAAAAATTGCACTTAATATTGTCACTAGCTCCATGAGAATGATTACCATCACCAACCTCTCCAGAGAGTGAGTCATTGCCACCATTATTTTCACAGCTCTGCTAAATATCCCAAGAATTGTCAGAGTGGGTAAAGGCTGCACTCTGAGCCATTGCCATTGTTGGTCCAGCCACCTGGGGGTTCCTAACAGCCTTGTGGACATATGACCTAGGCCAGGGATTTTGGTTATTAGTTTCAGAACTGGGAGCAGACCCCTGAGAGTTGTGTGACAGATTTGCATTAAGTTTGGGAGATTGTTCATCTTTATATTTTCTTAATGGGGCTACTTGAGTTTACTGGGTAATCATAAAATCCATTGAGCCCTGGGGAGTTGGAAGGTTTGTTAAAATTGGGGGATTTGAAAGTTATCTGTGAAAAAATGGATAAACTTGGAACTTTTTTTGGATGGTGTTAAGTGGGATTAACAGCAGCAAGAAAGATAGCTTTGTCAGTTCTGATGGTTTTGGGACTTGTAACATAGATTTTGCCTTGTAATATGCTCTGTTGCCATTATTATCATCATTTAAAAAAATTCTATTTTTTAATGGTGCCACCTCTGCGATGATTTTTGGTGCATAACTTTGCTCCCCAACCTCAGAAAAATCTGGTTCTTGGCCAGGGATGTAGATAAGGCCAAAATATATGTTATAGTATTATGGAGATTGAACCATCTTCCAGGCTGACTTTCCAACCTGTGAGTTTTTGTCACTTATCAGCACTTCTGAAATAAAGTTTACACTACATAAAGCTGAAGAATTGGTAGATTTTTTAACTGAACTCAATGGGGAATTGGATGATTTGGATAAATTTTTGCATAGGCTGTGGGGGAAGTCAGGGCCTTTTTTAATTATGTGGTCATTTGCACTAGGCCCAGGTATAAGTATTTTTTCTTTATTCTACTTTCATGTTACTTTTGCAGTTAGACATGATGTTATTCTGGGTAGTTTTTTCACTTGAATTCCAACTTTTTTTATTGTTCTGTGTCATTTTGATAATAGGGAATGTTGTATTTAGGAGGTTTCTTTGTTCTAGTGGCATTTGAAGTAGTTTTGAGGCCTTCTTCATTAGATTTTGCCTTGGACAAAAATCTAGTAGTGAGTTTAATGGCAGTCAGAGATTTGTTGACAGATACCATTACTGATTATTAAAATGGAAAGTCAATCTGCAGCTTTTGAGTTCTCGAAGCTAGAAAGCAAGAGTATCCTCAAATATTATCACCTTGGACTATGAATTAACTTGTTCCAACTGGAGCATCAAAATAGATAACTATTAAAGATGGCAACTGGAAGCAAGCTAAAAAAATATTAGATAATTATATTATTAATCATCATACTGATGCTTTGAATCTTTTATTATATTGAAATAATAAAATCATTTTACTTCTTCAGTATCCTGATATTATTTATTTAATTTTTGTTATATTGTTATGATTATCATCTAACTTATCAGTTGTCAGTTTAGGATACCAACTATTCTTTTACTTTTAACAAGTCTTGTTTCAAGAAATGTCTTGAATTTGGAAGCTTCATTAGGTATTGTAAATACCATACAAAATGTTAAAAAAAGGGTATGGGTGTGTGTGTGTAAGGTATGTATATTAATGCTAAAATTTAATAAGTGATATATTAATCTGTCACTAGGTTTTAAGTTTATGTCTGGACAGAAAATTAGAATAATTTATAGTAATAAAATGATTAGGAAATAATTACTAATATTAATTCTAGACAAGATTGAAAACGTGAATGTATTTAAAATTAATTCCATTTATAAATTAAATTATATGTTTTCTATATGTGAAAACAGATCTGGGATAATGCATGATGGCAGGTTTAGCTAGAAATACATATTGTGATTATTTACTTTTAACATACTTTTGCTCATGTTTTAAGGAGTGTGGTTATGTTCAAGATTTCATTTAATATATATATATATATATATATATATATATATATATATATATTGAAACAGACAGGTTGTTTCACATATACATGAAGTTCTCTCCCCCCCCCCATCCAATTTAAAACTGTCGAGATAAAATAAACAAAAGCTGTCACAGTTTTCAAAAATAAAAGTTAAAACAAAGAAATAAAAAGATGACAGTAATTTAAAAATTAATATTTTAAAATATTAAAAGTACTGTTAAAATGCAGTATTTCACCAAAGTTTAATGTTTACAAATTATCAAAATAAAGGCTATAATTAACAATTAATAAAAAAAGATTGCCATGGGCATAAAAATGAATAGATGTTTTTCAAAAACATCAGATAAAAGTCATTAAAAAATGTTCCGACCAGAAATAGATGGTTAATGAGGAAAGAAAATAAACACATGGATCTCTGAAAAGATTGGTGTTAGATTGATCCCAAAACTGAGAGATAAGGAAAGCATAAAGTGATAAATAGGGGAGTAGAGTTTGCTTAAGAGATTTTTGTAGCAGACATATGGTTTTTATTAGAGAAATCTATATTATATGACTACTAAACCAACAAAGCTTGGAGCACAGTGAATAATAAAAAGAAGGAACCTGTAACTAATAAAATATTAAATGAAAAAACACATGGTTAAAATATTATATCTTCAAATGTCTGGGTAATTAAAAATAGCTTTCTCTTTTCTCTGCCCTTGGTTCAGTTATGAAGTAGAATAAAATCAAGGTCTGTGAATTGACCATTGACTTGTTCCCTTATTGATTGGAAAATTTATAGTGAACCACCAGCAGATGTAGGTTCAGGTAAAAAATTGTACATCTTTTATAGCCTTTTATAATACATAAAAAATATTCTGTACATTGTATTTTTTAAGTTAAAATATAACAAAATGAAATATTGCTTTTAAATTCATTGATTGTAAGTAATACAAAAGGAAATATATTTAAAAATGGAATGCAGTGGAGTAATAGATGAAATAAACATATTTTGGTAAGATGTGTTTATTAAGATAGTCTATGATTTAATAAAATGTCATTTTCTGGATTGATTAATTATTAAAATGTTTCCAAATAGTGATTTCAAAATGTATTGATATGATGAATAAGTAGTTCAAACCCACACTGAATATATCAAGTAATAATAAATCTCTTTCAAATAATGATTTCAAAATGTATTGAAATGATGAATAAGTGGTTCAAACCCACACTGAATATATTAAGTAATAATAAATCTCTTTCAAATAATGACTTTAAACTGTATTGATATGATGAATAAGTGGTTCAAACCCACACTGAATATATTAAATAATTTTAAATCTCTTTCAAATAATGATTTCAAACTGTATGGATATTATAAATAGGTGGTTCAAGCCCACACTTGTATGATATGTAAAATAAAAATAAATACTTGGGATTCCTGGAATAAAACACATAATTCTCAATACTCAGATTAAAACAAGTACTTCAAAATACTTGGATAGAATAAATACTTCAAGATACCTAAATAAATTACTTACTTTTATACACATGGACACATATCTATGGAGATGAGGAAGTTTCAAACCTAGAAGGACAATTCCCACTTAGAAACAATCAGAAAAACATCTGTAATGTGCACACAGATATGAAGACAGCCAGTATAGAGACTGTCAGCAAAACTTATCCTTCTTTAAAAATATACTTCTTCTTTAAAACTTTATGAATCATATTGTTATTAAATAAAATTATTGTTTCAAAATAAATAATAGCTTTTGTCAATTTTATTTGCATCATTCATCCATTTATGCACTGGTTCACAAGAATATTGTAGTGAGATGGAACTCTAGTTTGCACCGTTTGAAAACCAAACATATAAATTTCTAGATGCTTTCAGTCTCTATGGGACTACATCCTCTGATGAGCAAGAAATATTGTTGTAGGTGGGGTAACATATGCACTGGGGAATGCCAATTGATAGTTCCTTCCTGCAATATGCTCATCAGGTAATAAAACCAACAAAGAGAGAGGTTGGATGATCTTGTTCGGTTACAAATATATATATATATTAATAGATAACTCAATGTATATGTCATTGTACTAAGAGAGAGAACAATAATAACAAAATTAAAGAAAATAAGAAAGACAGATAATAAGCTATTTATTTAGATATCCTTTATGATAATCATTTTGCAAAATTTTTTAGAAGATGTCAGTATTTCTTAAAATAGTAAAGCATAACATCTATCTTAATTATGGATAGAAAACTTTATCATGAAAATATTGAAAGTGCACACATGACTATTCAACAAATGTAAACACAGTCTCTCCAAGTAACGTTTATTTGTTACAATAGTAATATTAATGATAAATCTTAATAATTAAAAAAAAAAGCTGACTATTTTTTTAAATGTTAATGTATAAAACTTATTTGTTATTTTATTTTATTTACAATAAACACTTTTTTTAAAAAATAAAATAATGTTATGTGCAAAAAGGAGAGAGAAAAAAAAATTATACGCTAGACATTTGTTCAAATAATACCCAGTTTGTCTTCAGAAATTAATAACAAGAAATCAAAATAACTTTATTAAAATTTTTTGAACTAAAATGTATTTTTAGAATCTGAAGAATTGAAAAGGGGGGGGGGCAGTTATCATCTTTATTTTCATTAGGTAGATCTCTAAAGAGCTTTAGGAATTAACAACTAACTTGAAAATTAAACCACTCTCATCTCGTGATATAGTGCTTGATTTACTAATTATTCTTATGTTGATAAAAAGTATAATATTGGAAAATAGAAATAAAATTAATACATATGTTAATCAATGGAATAATGTTACTTGAAGCATCTTACTCAGATGCAAAAGGATTTGAAGAAAGATATCAACAAACATTTAGCAAATTAAACAGATAGAAAGTAGTGCATTTTATAAAAAAATAATATAATGCTACTACTACTACTACTACTACTACTATTATTATTATTATTATTATTATTATTATTATTATTATTATTATTATTATTATTATTATTATTATTATTATTATTATTATTATTATTATTATTATTATTATTATTATTATTGTGATGATGATGATGTTTCAAAAAGGAACTTTATTTTATATTAAAAGACATATTGCTTTTCAATGTACATATATGATGACATAGTTATATATAAACTGGGGTGTGTGGTTTACAAATATGTGCATGGGTTGATGGGATAAATAATATAAAGACCTTTAGGAGGCATATGATGTGTTAAATTAGTAAAACATATAGTTTATTGGTAGTGATATTTTCTGGGTAAGTAGCTGTGCTTGCTGTTAGGATTTCATGTATATCTGCATGGTATTGTATGCTGTGTATTAGCTGGTTAGTTACCATCCAGGTTATTGATGTTTTCTATCAGGGCCATTTCAATCATGTGGATGTTACATAATTGGATATGTTTAAATCTTGGTTATGTGCAGCCATTTAAAACTGTAAGGGGGTTAATCTTGATTATAATAGATGGTTATTTTTCTAGACTGTCTTGCAATATTTCTTTATGGTGTATGTTTTCTTTTATGGTGTTGTAAAGCAACAATAAAATATGATGCAAGTTTTGGTACAGGGTGCCTGTTAGCTTGTGGCAGTGGAATTTTAGTTGGTGAGTGACTCAAGGTGTAATTGTAGTAGGGTGTAACTGTGATTAATTAGAAGCTTGATTGCTGTTTAAAAAGTGGCCAGGTGGCAGTAAAAACATCAGGTTATGATATTTTGTTATCTCTGGTTCTAAGCTGTATCAGTTTGTTGTAAAATGTAGAAGGATGATATAATGTTATTACCAATGGTAAAAAAGCAGCAAGTTCACCAAAATGCATAGAGAATAAATGTGGCTGCATGAGCCATAGATGCAAAAGCCCTGCAGAATGCAGTGGTGATGTAAAGTGATATTTGGATCTCTGCAGCACATTATGTTACATATTGCACTGTGCCAGATAATCATAATACAGGTGGTATTGAGTATCCTCTGCTCAATTTGTAAGTTTCAAAAAGGGTTTACATTGATATACAATCACTTGTATTGCAGAAAATACGAAGGTGGACAGTATTTTGTCTCTAGGGATGACTTTTTGAATTTTTTTTTTTTGAATTGTTTGTTGTTGATCCCAAGCATTGGAGGGTTGTGTTAGGAATGTTTGGTTCCATTAAGTAATAGATATACCAGTATATGTACTTACTTGTGAACTAAAGAGATATTTGATTGGATATAGATCTTAAATTGCTGATGACCATTTATTGGTAGCTTGTCTTGAAGGAGAAATTATCTGTTGATGTTATCTTGAGAAGGCATTGTAGTGTAGGGAAATGGCTGAATATGGTTGTTATTAGGTTTGAAATTTTTTGAACCTAAAAAGTGTGAATGTTGTGCAATTCTAATCTACTGCTTATTGGTGGATAGCTAAGACATCTTGCAGATATGGCCATAAAAGCTTGTTGCAGAATGAGAACATCATGAATGTGAATATTTTTGTGAATGTTGATGACCAACTAGTTAAATAATTGAATTTCTGAATATATGAATAGATAGGCTTTTAATAGTGATGTGGTGATATTTTTTGCCTCATCTTTTAACTTATTTTGTATTTTGTTGCTCATTGTATTAACACCTATGTAGAATGGAATGCCAAAGAAGTTTGCATGTTTTCCTTGGCATATCTGTGTGCAGAGTTTACTATTGTGAAGTGACCAGGCTGCAGTTTTGTTTGGAGTGAACCTTACATTATGGGTGGATATAAATAGTGGATACCAATTCTTGAATAATTTTTCATAGAATTGATAGTTGTTTTTTTGGATGGAAGAAAGACATTAATGTCAGTCATATATGCAATGCCTGTTATATGTTGTGAAGTACTTGATATCTGGATGCCTGTGAAAGCTTGCTATATTTTTATTAAAAGTAGTTTATTATAAAATGTGAAAATTAGGAAACTGAGAGGTGAACTTTGTGAGAGAGACTGTATAGGGATGAATGATTAAGAACTTTTGTCACTGAGTGTGATGTGAGTTTCATGGTTTAGCAAGTTGGCTAATACAAATAGTAGAGTAGGTAGTATGGTGGTGTTTGCTAACATGTTTATTAGCACATTAATGTTGACTGTGTCAAATGCACATTGAACTGTGATTGGTGCAATTTTGTTGGTCTCATAGTGAGTTCAAGACTACCTTGAAGATAAATGCATACTTGAAGATGCATTGCATCCTGTGCTGTAGATGATTGCTCCCTTTCAAATTGGATGGGTAAGATGAGGAAAGCAAATAAGATTCTAACTTATCATTAATAACTTTCCAAGGATCTTAATTGCTTGTGAACCCATTGACATGAGCCTGAGGTTGGACAGTGTGGATATTGCAGATGGATTCTGATTGAAAGGGACCATTGCAATAGGGTATAATCCTTCAATATTATGGTACTTCTGTGATATGTAATTTGCCAGGTCACACGAGTATTGTGCAATGAAGCAGCTTAGAAGCTCAAATATGAATTTGGGAATGTCATGTCTTCTAGGATGGCAGGAATTAAATAGAGTGACAAGCTTCATTGCAAACTCCATATTATTAAATTATGACGCTGTATCTGGATGTTAAATAGGTCTATGCATGGGTTAAGCATTGGTATTTATGAAGCTTCTGTTTGAAGTGCTGATATATAGACTCCACCATGTTAAGTTGAGCATAGGTGGTTCCTGCAATTTGTAAAGTCATGAGAAATCTGATTTTGGGAGATATCCCAGAGCCCATTGGATATACTCCCTTGTCCCTATATGTTTCTGGCTGAAGCAAATTTTGCTCTTTTTATGGCTATGTAGTTTTTAAGAATGTTACAGGCTTTTTTATATGTCTGTGTAAGTTTGTATATATGTGCTGGTATGTGCTGTGTGTGGGATTTCACATCGTAATTTGCCTATGTAATTCATCAGCCAAACCAAGTAATATTGTTGGGGTGGTGTTCTGTGAGTGATGTAGTCTATGTTAAATGATAGTTTGTTTATGAAAGCTAGGTATTTCTATGCAGAGCAGAGCTGTACGCCTTTGATCTTGTGAAGCATAATGTTTCAGAGAAGTATGGTGTATGTTTCCATGGAGTTGCAGTTGTTTGAACTTGTTAGATTGATTAACATAGTTTGTGCAGAGGGTCAGCAAAACAAAAGAGGTTTAAATTTAGGCTGATCAGATGATATAACATTAGTAAGTAAAAAGACAGATCAGTCAGTGAGACATGATGATTATTATTATGTAATGTGATTGCACCATTTAGTCAGAAGCCTACAGAACTCATGAGTGATAGTGATATCTGATGAAGCCATTTGGTAAAAAAATTGCTGGTATTTCATATTGAAATCACCCATTAGTATAGTCAAGTATGGAGTTGCGTAAGAAGAGGGTTTATGGTAATAATCATGAGATGATAACAGGACCTTGTGATAGATAGATAAATATGATGATGAGTATAGTTATAGGATGATGAAAAGTTGCAATTAATGTCAATATGAATAATTTTAAATGATGTGAATGGACAGTCTGAAGTTATAAGTAAGCCAGTGCTAGCTGAGGGTTCCCATAAATAATGCACAGAAGTCATTTCTGTTCAGGTATGCAGCAGGATTAATCTGTGCTCCAATGTATGTTTTTGTTTCTAGAAGTCCTAGGATGTGTGTTCAGTGACATTAGTCCATTGTTTTAACAAGTTTATCTTCATGCTTGAATATAGTCCATGAATATTAAATGGACTTATCTTCAGTTTGATAGTAATTGGGGGAAGGTTGGTTAGTATGGAATATTTATTGTAGTGCTTCTGTGTACATAGTATGGTTTGGTGTATATATATATTATTAGGTTTCGAGACTAATGATGGTTAATGTGCAGTTAGTCTTTTATGTTTCAGCTCTTCAGTGTCTTATTGTTTTTTGGGGTGACCAGGCCTCCTTTGGGTTTTTGTTGATGGTGATTCCATGAGTAGGAGACATGCAATGAGTATCTCCATGATGTAAGTGGAGGGTTAATTGTGTTATCTGAGTTGTTTATTCTGAGGTTTGTGATATGAGTATTTTGATTAATAGAAGAGATATTTTCAATTTGTGCAATCCAATTAACAGAGTAGACATAATGTGCTGCACAAGGGTGGTGATTGTCATGGATTTCATCATGAGCATTTGTTCAGCTGTTGTGACATGTAGGTGGCTGTTCTCTTGACATTTGACTTATTGTTGGGCAACTGCAGTTGTGGCCCCTGTCAGGTAATGAATCAATAGCAGAATGTCAAGGTTGGTCAAATCATCTAACACTGTGGCTTTTAGCCTTTTATATAGAGACGAATCATGACTTTGTGATCAACAGTCTGTGTTGGTATATTATTTAGATTTATATTATTGTGAAGTAAGTTTAAAATTATAGTTATTACTGTATATGAAGTGCCTTTGAGATAAAGGGCTAGAAAAAAATAACTTTGTCAATGACTCTATCATCTTCTGGAAATCTGGATAGTGTATCTAAAGCACACATTCTTAAGTACCATATTAATGCGGTTTTGATGATCTTGTTCAGTTGTAATAAGAGCATAGTTACTTATAGTCTTGATTTTAGTCTTAAAGCAGTTTTTTGGTTCTCATGAAAACATTTAATAATATTTGGGATTGGGATATTTTGCAATTCACAGAACTGTATCTCAAAGCCCATGCAATGTTATTACTTTATATAGCAATGATCTTGGATATTTATACAGTGAAATATTAGTGTCTGTGGTAGATATGATTGAGTGGGGTGAAAAAATCTCTTGAAGGATGTGTGAAGACTCTTTGGGATGGTGTCATTAAATTTATGATTGATGATTGCATCTCCAGTCCATTGAGTGAAAAAAGAGGTTTGACTCTCTTGGATTTACAAATCAAGTTCTCTGATATCTTTTATATTACTTTTTCTAAATCTTTATTTAATTTTATTATTAGCTGAGGTTAAATCTTTTTTGTTATTTTTTGATTGTAAATTATTTTTATTCACATTTGCATCTAATTTATTGTTGTTTAAAATTAATATTTCAGGGTTATCCACCTGATCAGCTGACTGGATGGTTGTCATCTTTTATAGTTTTTATGTTGAGTAATTTTTTGGAATTTTTTTTAATTTTTAAAATTTCAGTAGTTGAATTAATACTATTATATAAAGTATTTGTAACAAATAATGTTTATTCATTAATTTTATTTATTGTAGTAAACAGATTTTTGAAAATTTTTTTGGGTTTAAATCTGGAACTTTTTAAAGTATTAATTTAGTAATAATAATAATAGTAAAAATTATTATTATTATTATTATTATTATTATTATTAATAATAATAATAATAATAATAATAATAATAATAATAATAATAATAATAATAATAATAATAATAATAATAATAATAATAATAATAATAATAATAATAATAATAATAATAATAATAATAATAATAATTCTTCAATTCTATTCAATTCAATTCATTTATTTACCGTACAAAACTACAGCATAAAGCTAATTACAGTATTGCACCATAACAAATATATAAATACATAAATGAGTTTAAATGACAAATTATTAATATAATTATATGCCATATTTCAATAAAAGATAATTAACACATTTAAAAATCTAAAGTAAAATTCAATATCAGCATATAAACAATTATTATTAAGACATTAATAGAAACAAATAAATAAAAGGGATAAATATAAAGCACATAACAAAATAAAAATAAAAAAACAATTTAATATATATATATAAACAAAATCAAGTTAAACCAATTAAATCTGACATTTAAATTTAATAACATTACAAAATTGATTATAATCTAAATTGAAGTAATTAATATTACTACAAATCTGATTATATAAAGATGGTAGCCTAAACAAAGAAGAAAATCTAAAAACATTGGAATGACAAGTTTTAATGTAACGAACAGAATCAGACCGAGTATCATGCACATGAGATCTAATTATAACAGTAGAAATTGTATTAGATAAAATAACTATTTTAT
Organism: Epiperipatus broadwayi; assembly: GCA_028023455.1. Lineage (NCBI taxonomy): Eukaryota > Metazoa > Onychophora > Udeonychophora > Euonychophora > Peripatidae > Epiperipatus > Epiperipatus broadwayi. The sequence goes on along the minus strand of JAQFVV010006223.1, from coordinate 10,094,506 downwards.
TAACAAGTTTATAAAGACATTTAATATCTCTATATTGTCTTCTAGAAGAAAGATGAACAACAGTTTTATTTCCCAAAGAAACATATTTAGAAACTTATTATACACTGATTGTAATAAATTACATGCCTGTTTAGAGCTAGGATTCCAAATGACTGAACAATATTCAATGATGGGAAGAACCAATGATAAAAATAATTTAAATTTTGTATCACCACTGAAATGATAACCAAACCTTAGAATAGTACTTATAATTTTTCAAGCCTTACCAATAATCATTTCCAAATGAGGAAGAAAGAATCCATTACTAGAAAATATAACTCCCAAATCTTTTTGGGATTCAACAGAAATAATTTTGTGAGAATTAATAAAATAAAAAAAATGCAAAACTTCAGATTTTTTAGAATACGAGACTAAGGAACATTTACTGAAATTAACAGTCATATTATTTAGATCACACCAAGCACTAAAATTATCTATATCATTTTGAAGAAGAGTGCATTCAAACACAGATGTGATTCTTCTAAAGATTTTACAGTCATCTGCATAGCACAAAAGATAAAAAGATTTTAAGCAATCCTTAAGGTCATTCATATGGTGCTAAAATACTACCCTGAGGAACCCCCAAATTACATTAAAATTAGATGAAATAGTATTATTAAATTTAATGTATGCAGTATGACCATGAAGAAAGGATTGAAACCAATAAACAAGCTTAGTAGAAAAACCCATTTGATATAATTTGTAAAGAAGAATACTGTGGTCTACTTTATCAAAAGCTCTTGATAAATCAAAATAAACAACATCAAGTCTCTGCTGGTCTTCAATTGCATGAGCTATATGATCATAAATTGTTAACAAATTAGTTTCTACAGATCTATTAAATATAAAACCATGTTGTGAATAAGAAATGAATTTACTAACATCTAAAATAATTTTATTATAAACACACCTCTCAAAAATTCTAGAAATAGTATGTAAAACAGAAATAGGTCTATAGTTATTAATACAATCACGTGATCCATTCTTAAAAATTGGGACCATTTTGGCACACTTAAGCACATTAGGAAAAACACAAGAGTTCAGTGATAAATTAAAAATAAATGCAAGAGGTACTGCAATAAATTCAGCTAGCCCTTTGTAAATAAATGAAGGAATATTATCATTTCCCAAACTAGAATGAATTTTAAGTCGCTTAATAGCCATAACAAGATCATCCTTAAAAATATGGTCAATCATACAATGAACAGTTGAAGAATTACAAAATAATGCAATATTTGAAGATATTGTATCATGTGATGAATATACATCAGCAAAATGTTTTGAAAAGTCATTTGCACTTAAAGTAAGAAAAGGGTTCAAGCTACTCAAACATGAGTAGCTTGAACCCTTTTCTTACCCAAACCAGATTTATTAATGAAATCCCAAAATTCTTTAGGGTTAGAAGAAATATTAACTCAATTTTTCTAATATAATTCTGCAAATCTCTTTTATAAACATGCTTCACTAATCTTGTGAAATTAACAAAATTATTATAAAAAAAGATATTCTGTGTTTTAAAATAAAGTCTATGATGATAAGACTTCCTTTTAATAATTTTAATAAGATCGCATGAAAACCAAGGAGGAAAACCCTTATAAAAAGGCCGCTTATTGGGAATATACAAATCAATAAAACTATTAAGAATCTTTAAAAACCCATCCAAGAAATGATTTACATCATTAAAAGAATACAAAAATTTCCAATTAACCTTAGAAAAGTTACTACAAAAATCATCATAATTACCCTTCCCATAATCCTTTCTTGAAATATTAGAAAAATTAATCTTTGAGTGACAAACGTTAATATAAAACTCAAAAGATGGATGATGAGCATCAATAGAAAAATTAACAGAAACAACTTGAAAATTACTAACTACTGTAGAATTACATAAAATATAATCCAAAGTACGATGATAGGAATTAACAAATGGGTTATATTGCTTAAGTCCTAAAAATTTACAGAACTTTAACATTCTAGAAGCCCTAGAAGACAAAACAAAAAAGTGTGTAGCAATTCTACCCTGATATAAATCTGGAATATTTAAATCACCAGTAATAATAATATTATCATAGCCAATCAGAAAATCTTCAAGAGATGTCAAAAAATAATCAAACTCCAACAATGACAAAGTGGGTTTGAGGTAAACGTTACCTAAAATAAATTTAAAATTGTGATTTAAAGTAATTTCACACCATGTAGATTCACAAAAAGAAGAAGAAAAATAAAGTTATTATTATTATTATTATTATTATTATTATTATTATTATTATTATTATCATCATCATCATCATCATTATTATTATTATTATTATTATTATCATCATCATCATCATTATAATAATAATAATAATAATAATAATAATAATAATAATAATAATAATAATAATAATAATAATAATAATAATAATAATAATAATAATAATAATAATAATAATAATAATAATAATAATTCAATTCAGTTCATTTATTTACCGTACAAAACTACAGCATATAGCCAATTACAGTATTGCACCATAACAAATATATAAACACATAAATGAGTTTAAATGACAAATTTTTAATATAATTATGTGCCATATTTCAATAAAAGATAATAATAATAATAATAGTAATAGTAATATAAATAATAATAATAATAATAATAATAGGTCGTCTCTAGCTTACCACTCATTCAGATCGTGCTCCTCAATTTATTAAAATATGAAAAAATATACCGATTACAGGTAAGAGTTTTATATCTCTAATAATTATAAAATAGAAAAGTAATAGATTAATTAAAAAAAGAAGAGAAATACAAAAAGGCAACACAGATTGATTGCATAATGGACTTAGATGTCCAACATCCAGCCATGATGTCTGCCAGCTCAGACACGTATAAAAGTTCTTATGCACAAGTTGCAAAATCACCATCGACGGTTATAAAAAAAGTGAAAATAATCTGCGATTGTTTTTCTCAAGGAAAAAGCAGCTAGCACCGAGATTTCACCATTCTACAGCAGGAGATCTGATGAAACTAGATCTTACCCTCAAAAACTACTGAAACCTATGTTAATGCAATAAAAGAGAATTGGTCTAATGATAGCCTTAAAAAAATATCTGAAATGTTTAACTAAACTATCCCTAGGGAGCTCTTCAGTTCATTTAAATGTTTTTTCACTGAACACTCTGTTGTCATAGCAATTACGGATAGAAACTGTTCACTTTATAGATTCCCTAAGGAGCTTCTATTCGAAGAGATAAATAATAAAAAACTATGGAATTTGATAGTTCGTGTGGGAGATCATCCGAATCCGCATTATCTGGCTATTGAATTTGTAAATGAAGAAAGCAAAGAATTGTTCCAACAAGAAATGAAAACTCTGGGGCAATACGCATTAGTTGTAGTCAATCCCAACAGAAAAAACTTTATTACTGGCTTAATTAAAAAAACTTACCTAGGTTACTCAGAAACAGATTTCATTAAACTTATGAAACCATTCGGGAAGGTGATAGATTTTCAGCCTTTACAGATTAAAAATACACCCATCCCAATATTTAGTAACAATTATAGATTTAAAGTAAAACTGGGAGAGAACATTAATCCTGAAAATATTCCAACACAAGTTGCAGATGAAGAAGTGACATTATTTCTTGTTATAAACGGTCTAAAACCGCAATGCTTTCATTGCAAAGAATGTGGTCATCTTATTAGCAACTGTCCAGCTTTATATTGTAATAATTGTAATATGAGCGCATCCCCCTTACATCAATGCCCAAAAGAAGACTTCCATAGTAATCAAGAAGTGACTGTAGATGAAGATGTGCATTCGACAGACCATAATATTGAGGAAAAAATAATATTGATATTAGCAATAGTGGAAAGGTGATTCTACATACTACAAGGTTCGATAGCATTGTAGTTTCCTCCTCTCCTATTCCAGAAATCTCACCCCTCTTAATAAAACATCTCTCGAAATAATGGAATCGCTCACAGTGTTGCCGTCCCAACAAATTCTAGAAACTTCACAAATCACTAGAAAACCAGGTCGCCCACCTAAAAAAAAATCCGGTAATAATCCCAAGAAACTCATGGCTCTAGAATGTGAAAGTAGTGATAATGATTCCCCTCCTCCAGTCTCTGGAAAAAAAAGCCAACATCATGCAAAGTTACAATGCCTCTCTAATTGCCACATACTCATCAGAAAATAGTCCAATGGAAGAGGAAACTGATAGTATTACAAATATAAATAAAGCTTCACTTGAAAACCCATTCACAGACAGAAAAATGAGATCCAATGATATTTCTCTCAAATCTACAGACAATAATTGAACAATGCATATTTATTGATCCATTAAAATATACTACAGATTTCCTTATTAAAATATTTAACTTTATTTTAGAATAAAACTTTCCTATGCTAGGCTTAGATTCTGATATATACGCGCACACACATACAAATAATGGATATTAAAATAGGAGTTTTTAATGTTAGAGGGTTAAACTCCCCACAAAAAATTGACCTCCTCGCTAAATGGTACGACATTGTTAAACCGCAGATAATGGGCATTATCGAAACAAAAATCTACAGTGGCTCACTAATCAACCCTACAGACAAGCTAAATTCCAAGGGCTTTACAGCCTTCTCAAACACATCTGACACTCCATCAGCAGGTACAGGCATTATCATTGATAAAGCCTGCCCATTTAGTTCTTTCAAAATCCTACATATTGATGCGCACTTGCTGATAATTACATTTACTCATAAAGCCATTACCTTAAACATAGCAATTGTTTATATACCTCCAGGTCCCACTATTATAAATAGAATTATACAAACACTTAACTCCAGGTTCACAAATGCTATGTATCCGATGATTATTTTGTGAGATTTCAACATGACATAGCAGACCTTTATCAGCAAATGGTTACATCAGCTGTCTTTTCCGATGATGAGTGGAAGAGGCTTTCTGCTGGAGAAGGCTGTGTCATTTAACAATGGTAGACATTCATCACTTATAGATCTGGTTTTCTATTCGCCATCATTACATAACATGATATGCATTCAATTAAAGAATTCCCCCCTCTCTGATCATGCAGCTGTTTTAGTGTCACTGGAAATTAATTTTGATAATAGAACAACAATTAATACAGGAAGAACCATCAGAGTTCTACTACCATCATGCACACCAGAATATCTTTTTTCAGAAGTATACATATATCTTCACAAGTTGAAGAATATTACAATGGATCCAGTCCAAGCATGGTGTGCTTTTACTAACCTGATTTCATTTAACATTGATCATCTTACCAGGACAACAACATCTCCAACAAAACTACTAAAGCTTATGGATGATACCTATAAAAAAATTATTGGCACTTCTCAATCAAATCTCGATTATCCCTGTCTGATGGCTTTAAAGAAGATATATCAAGAGTTAACAAACCAGCTTAAAGAATATATCTCCATTAAAAAGAAAAGGTTATATTTAAATAAGCCACACATGTATACCAGAAACTTCATTAGATGGGCGCTAGGCCACCCCTCCCAGGTGCGAGTCCCAGCAGCTATTAAAGTTCAAACTGAAATTGTCTATGTAGATTTTATGTTGGAGCAGCTTTACATATTGTATAGAAAAAAAATTCCAGAGGGTATCCTCACCTAGTCTAATGGACTTTTCACAAAATAGATCAGAAAATGAATTTAAAATTTCTTTAAAAGATTTCATTAAAAAAATAGAAGTGATGCCAAATTCATGTCATCCTGGCAAAGATGGAATTCCCAAGTTTGTATACAAACATTTATAAAATTGCTGCACAATATATGCTTAACCTAGTCTCCTACCTCACTAAAGACATCTATAAAATACAGGGCTTAAATCAAATTATGCTTGTGCCATTCATCAAAAAAAAACAATTAATCTCAAACACCACTAACCTATGTCCAATTTCAATGTGCTCCCTTGGCATAAAGATAATAGAATCAGTGATAAAAAATAAAATAGAGCCATTCATTTTGCCAAACCTATCAAAAATGTAATTTGCCAAAAAAGAATCCTCAACAGGACAGGCAGCCTTTCTATTCAAGTCAACTATAGAAACTGTTAGAGATAATAAAAAATACAGTCCAGTTGTTATTCAACTAGATATTGAAGCTGCTTTTGACATGATTTCCATCAGTACTCTTCTTAAAACTCTGCAAAAATACTCAGTTCCGAATGCCTATCTAAACTTGCTTGCTAACTTGCTTTTAAACTGTGAGATGTATGTTTCCCTAAATGGGAAAACTTCACCACCAATAGTGCCACATCAGTCCATTTTTCAGGGCTCACCTCTCAGTGCCTTACTGTTCACTGCCTATATCAACCCTCTTATAAAAATAATAGAAAATGAATTTTCAGGAGTCTACGTGCCTACCATCAATGACAACATCTCATGTATCACATATATGGATGATATAGCAATATTTCTATCATCCCAAAAACAAATTCCCAAACTTCTTAAGATACTTAATAATTTTACAAAAGAATATAAGCTAACATTTAATATGGAGAAATCATGTGCATGGCAGATCTTCACTGGTAATAGCATTACTAAAGTTTTCAAAGGTAGACGAAGCACATTTCTTGGGTTCAACTTTTATTTATGTCATTCACCTATGAGATCGCTCATACAGAAAAATTTAATAGAGAAAGTGGAAAAGACTGTCAATTCACTCTCCAAAGCCCACCTCTCTCTATATACAAAAATGGCTTTGCTTAACATGCTAGTGATTATAAAAATCTCTTATTTTACTCCAACAATCATTTATACCAAGGCATTTACAAATAAGATAGATTCCTTATGCAGGAAATTATTCTGGGGCAAACAGATTATCTCAATATCAATAAAACGCCTAAGAAAACCCCTTTCACAAAATGGCCTTGGCCTTCACTCAATACATGTCTTTAGGATACAAAAAACATTGAACATAATATCTACATGTGCACAAAAATTCCCATATTTAGAAATTTCTGCCAAGATTACCCCTACAGATATCTGATATCTGAACACACTACTTACACCATTATTAACAATCCACACTCTTAACTTTAAACCACCACAAGCCAAATATAAATATTGGGAAGTTTATCAACTTCTATATCCAAATCAAGATGATGTACAAACTCCACTTCATATTAATAATAAACAATTATGTTGCAAATTCAAACTATGGTCACTTGAACCAAAATATTTTGACTTTCTCCTAAAGATAAATCTGGACTCACTACCTACAAAACACTTTTTGAAATATCAAAGAAACTATAAAGATATAGATGATATATGTAATCTTTGCCATAGGGACTCAGAGACACAAAACCACCTTTTTTTCTCATGCTCAAGTCTAGAAAACATTCGTGAAATTATTAGCACTTCACTCAAGGATAAAAAAATCAATATGAAAACCCTTTTTGACTCTTTTAAAAGGGGTATCTTTGCTGAAATAAGAATCTGCACATTTTTACTCTATGCCTTATGGTGTACAAGGTGTAATTTCATATACAATTATAACCCCAGAAGACATCCAAACACATTCAGAAATAAGCTGCAAACCATACGTGAAAGAGACATGAAGATTACAGATCAATCTAAGTACATTGACACCTGGAATATACAAGAACTTATATAAAAGCACTAACAAAAAAACTATATCTAACATGGATCCTTGTGCCAGTTCTAAAGTCAACTGACACAAACTAGATGCATTCCTGCTTTAATTTAATTGAAGTATATCTAATTGAATATAATCATATGATTGAGTGATCATCATTGACTTTGTTGAACTGTTTTTTTTCTTAGATACTTCTAGTTTGATAACGCATACATTTACTGATCAAATCATTGTACATATGCAGTTTTGTGAAACCAATTTATATATAAGAACTATGTTGTCAAATGTAACTTGTATAACCTTTTAGAATACTAATAAAGTTTATTCTTTGAAACATCATCATCATCATCATCATCATCATTATCATCATCATCATCATCATCATAATAATAATAATAATAATTTAATTTAATTTAATTTATTAAACATATAATCTCCTTGTGATAAATAAATCATGCATGGAGCTTAACAAAAATACATGTGCAAATAAAATAAAAAACATTAATATATAATAAAATAATTAAATAGAAATAAAAAGTTTTTCATTATCATCAATTATAATCCAGTCCATAATGAATTTTCTCAAAGTTTTCCTTGATAGGTCATTAACATTAAATCCAATGTTCCTTATAAAAATATTATAAAATCTTGGACCAAGATAACATTTCTGATATCTACAATGAGTTTTAAAGTATGCTGGTTCAAATAATAAATCAAAATCACTTGATCTAGTCACCATTATTGATGAAGAATTATTTTTATTCATTCCTTTGTATTTAATATAATAACACAAAATATTCACTAAAAATAATTGATGAATAGTTAAAACTCCAGCACACTTATATAATTCAAATCTTGACAAATCCAAAGGTTTAAACAAAATAATTCTTAACGTAAAATTTTGTAGTGTTTGCAAAGACTTCAAAAAATATGCTGCAGTGCCACCCCATAATGTTATACCATAACAAAGTCTGCTTAAGAAAATTTGTTTATATATACTTAATAGGACAGATTTATTCAAACAATCTCTTAATCTTCAAAAAAGAAAATTAAGTTTTCTTAATTTTACTTGAAGCCAAAGAATGTTTATCCCAATGTAAATACTCATCCAAAACCAAGCCAAGGTAAGAAATTGTTGAAGTCCTGGTAATTTTCTGACAAGAGGTTTGATTCACATAAGGCAATTGAATTAACAAGTCTTTTGCTGGAATATTTTTAAGAGAATATATTATGTAATTACACTTATTAATATTTAGCAGTAATCTATTATTGTTCATCCATTGTGTAATTTTAAATAAATCTTCATTCACAAGTTTCTCAAGTAAACTATATGAAACTGCTGAAGTAACCAAAGCAGTATCATCTGCAAAACAAAAAATGTTAGAATGAAGAGAAAGATCAAGCAGATCATTAATATAAACAGTAAATAACAATGGACCCAGGACTGAACCTTGAGGAACTCCATATCCAATTATTTCAGAATCACTCAAAAAATTATTAATTTTCACAAATTGGCTTCTATTACTTAAATAAGATTTAAACCATTCAAGCATAGTACTCCTTATGCCACAATGGTGTAACTTAATTATTAATATATCATGTGGAACACAGTCAAATGCTTTCCGCAAATCTAAATAAATGCCTATAGTTTTGTAACCTTTTTCTAAAGATTCAGTGATGACTGAAACATGTTCAGATAAAGCCAGTTCTGTAGATCTTCCTGGCAAAAACCCAAATGGATTGTTTGAAAAGAAATTATATTTTTGAAAAAACAAAACAATTCTGTTTTTTGCACACATTTCCAAAATTTGAGACAATGTTGATAAAATAGAAATTGGCCTGTAGTTTTCCAAACATTCCTTATCTCCACTCTTAAAAATAGGTGTAACAACAGCAGATTTTAAACAATCTGGAAATATACCTGAATCAATAGAAGAATTAAATAAAAAAGATAAAATTGGTAAAAGAATGGAAACATTTTCAATTAATATTTTTACAGAAATACAATCCAAACCAACACATTTCTTATGTCTCATTTTATAAAGAGAATCTAAAATTTCACAATCTTCAATCTCTTTAAAAACAAAAGAATTCAGGATAGATTTCTCATATTGAAAAACATGAGAACTGCAATTATTGTCAAAACTATTCATTAACAATTCCACACTATGTACAAAATATTGATTGAAATGATCAGCTATTAGTTTTGAATTATTTAAAACATCAATAGATATTTCATTAATCTTTAGTCTAGAAATTTGTGAAAATCCTTCTTTAAAAATAAATTTTTTAACAACGGTCCAAAAGTTGCTTAATTTAGTTGATTTTAAAGAATCAATTTGAGTAGAATAGAAAATCAATTTAGCTTTGACTATATCTTTCTTTATTTCTTTATCAAGAACCTTTAGCTGAACTTTAAATTCTTCATTAGCAGGAAACCTTTTGAAAAGCTTGTACAATTTATTCTTTCTGTTAACTTTTGATATTAACTCATTTGTAATCCAATCATGTCTCTTCAGATTTCTCTAAGAACAATAATCTATAAACTCCTTCATCTTGTCAACAAAGAATGAAAATGCACAATTTACATCATTCAACTCAAAGATTAAATTCCAATCATATTTAGTAATTAAGGATTGCAAACGATCATGAGATAAAAGTTTAAAACACTTTTTACTATGAGAAAAATTCTTTTTAAAAGTAACAACAATTCCTCTGTGATCTGTAAGACACCAATCCAAAAAAGATGTTTTCAAAAGAATATTTTCAGGACATCTAGCAAAGACGTGATCAATAAGTGAAGATGTAACACGTGTAGGATGAAATAAACACTGAATAAATCCAAAAAGTGACAGCATATTTAAATAATGTTGAGCAGCAACAGAAATTTCACCAGAAATATCATGTTCAAGTCACCAACAAGAATAATGAATTTATCATTTAATTTAGTAAGCAAATCACCAAGTTCATCACTAAAGCTTTCAACTGTATGACTGCAAGACCTATACAGAGCAATAAGTGTTAATTTGTCTGAACCTAAAATGAAATTTAAAACAAGACATTCAGAAGAATCAAAAACTGCATCAATAGAAGTCACACAAAGCACTGATTTATAATAAACTAAAACTCCACCTGACCTATTATTAATTTTAGAATTAATAATTGATGTATATCCCTCTAACTCATACAGTCCTTTTTCACATTCCTTAATCCAGATCTCAGACAAAATTATAATATCAAATGAATAATCAAGTGAATGTAAAAAAATTAACATCTCATCAAAGTGTTTCCTCACACTATGAATATTTATATGAAAAATCTTAAAATTTTCATTAACCAAATTATCTTTTTCTGTAACAATATTTTTAAAAGATAATCCATGTCATAAATTAGACAAATCTGATTCAGAACCAATCCTAATAGCCCTATTCCCAGTATCTTTCCTCAACCAAATTTTCCCATCTTTAATCCAAATAAACCTATACTTATTTTCTTTAGCCATTGAACGAACTTTCCAAAATAATTTCCTATTTTCAGGCAACAAATCTTCATTCAAATATATATGCTTATCAGCTGTAGCAATAGGCAAAACATCAGATAGATATATTTAATTCTTTTACCTCCTAACAAGAATAAATCTCTTACCATTTTACTAACAAAATTAACTTTTATTACAGGCCTAAAACTACCTCCATATTTTAATCTATAAATAGAATTAATATAATTTTTATTACAGTCTGACAATTCTAATTTTTTAGCTATATTTTCAACAATATTAAATAAATTTTCATCATTAGCATATTCAACACCAACAATTTCAATATTGTTTTCTAATCTTTCCTGCTTTAAATAAAAAACTTCTTTTTGCAAATTGCATAACAAAGAATTTTGTGCTTTTACTTTTTCTTGCATTTCATTAAATTCTCTAATCAATATTTTTATATTATTTTGAACTAATTCAAGTTCTAAAGTAAGTTTAGCAAAAGATTGAGATAAGGAATCAATATTATTTTGTAAAACAGGCAGTATATCAAGTTTTCTATTCATCTGCTGAAGTAATTCAAGACTAGAATTATTATCTAAAGAATTAGATAAGGAATCAGAACTAGATCCATCATTTAAAATTTAAATTAGTTCCTGCTCTACAATTTTTACACCTCCATAATGCTTTATTTGTAGATGACATATTTTTAAATGTCTTTTCACTTACTGTACTACATTTAAAATGAACATTCCCATTACAACCCAGACAAGTTATAAAATTTCCACCAAAAGGAAGAGCTAAATGACAAGAATTACATTTATCCATAATAATAAAACCGTTAAGTTTTAAAACCAAACAAACAAAAAATAAAATTAAAACTAAAATTACAGAGATTAAAAAGTAAAATAATTAAGAATCTAAAGTAAAGATAAAAAAAATCAAAAAGAATAAAATAAATCAATTAATTAAAAAAAAATTCCAACAAAGATAAAATACTAAGATAAAAAAAAATTCTAAAACAAGAAAAAAAAATGGCTACTTAAAAATAAGTTTAAAAAAATCAATAAATAAAAATTGAAATATAAAACCATTAAAAAATAAAATACATACAAAACAAGATCAATAAAATCTCCAAACTCTACTTAATACACTCACAAATAGAAAAAAAAAAACTTAGCCAAATAAGAATTATAGAATTCAAAAATCAGAGAGACAAATAACACATGTTAACTCTACAAAGTCAGCAGCAGCAGCAACAACAACAACAACAACAACAACAACAACAACAACAACAACAATAATAATAATAATAATAATAATAATAATAATAATAATAATAATAATAATAATAATAATAATAATAATAATAATAATAATAATAATAATAATAATAATAATAATAATAATAATAATAATAATAATAATAATAATAATAATAATAATAATAATAATAATAATAATAATAATAATAATAATAATAATAATAATAATAATAATAATAATAATAATAATAATAATAATAATAATAATAATGCATATGAAATATCAAATAATATTTCTGTTTATCTGGACAACATCATTAGATATTTTTGCTTTATTGCAATATAGAGAGTGTACCAATATCTCAAACAAGCCCTTAATTAATAAGTGTGGTATGAGAAAATATTTAAAATATATTCAGAACACCCCCATCTCCAGAACAACTGAGATTTAACACATTTGCCAGAATATCTTAATTAGTAGGATGTTAGCAAGTTTTAATTAAAAATAAATAACAAATGGTTGGTCAAGGCTAGTGCTGATATGCATGAAAATAGGGCGATTCTTGGAGTAGGAGTTCATGATTTAAAACCTTAATGTAAATAAATAGTGAGTTCACTGTTAAAGGTCATTAATTCAAATAAATAGGAAGTTCATCATATATAAAAGCAGAAATTTAAATAATAGTAGTGCAGGTTGTTATCAGAAGCAGACAATTTATTAAAAGCAAAAATTTTGTTAGGTCATAAAATAGATAATTATTTTTAAATTTGTCTTTTCCCAACATAAAAACTGAGAAGCAAACTGACAGTTTAAGCCCAAAGCAGATGCAAATGCTTAAGAACATGATGTGAAAAATCATCAGGAAATAATGGAAATATTGTGAGAAAGTCTGCAAACAATGGAACAGGATTTAATAAAAATGATTGCTTTCTAAAAAATAAGACAAAGTATATATGAATTAAAACAAAAAAAAATGAGATCAATGAATGAAAATATTAGAAATATTGGAGAGGATTAAAGTGGTTGTGAAGATATAAAGTGTAAGTATAAATAATGAGAAAGAAAAAATAGAACAGAAAAAAAAGTGTTAGAAGGACAGAATATAAATATAAGAAAGAAACTAGATGATAGGGGTTATCAGTACAAAGATTATGAGAATGAGTTTAGAGCTGACAAAAAATTGAATTGTGAACTGTTGTGTTTAAAAATAAAATTCACTACATATATGGAACAACAGGGTGCTACCTTTGTCAGAAATTTTCATAGTATCCTCTATAATGTTACCTTTATCTACTTGATAAGAGAACATGATATAAATTTTAATGTAAATAATTTTAATGAAACCTTAGATAATCTAGGAGATGACATTCCATTACAGTAAGAGCAATCTAGGAAATTTTGCAAATACCTTCCCACATCATTGCCTACAGTGTCAATAATAAAGTATGTAAAACTTCTGGGCAGAAAAGTGTGAGTAGAAAGCTGCTTTATTTTGCAACAAAGGTGGATATTAATTTAAAAGACTGGTTTTGCCAAGCCATATAAATCTGACATAGTTTATTATAGATTTATTGAGGCTTTCTTGAAATTATCTTATATTTCAATAAAAACAAAACTCTTGTTGCTGGACCAGAAAAATCTACAACTGTAGAAGATCCAACTCATTTAGATGTGAAATCAGATAGGTTGAGCATATTAATAACACATAACCAGATTAAAATGTCAAAAAGGAAGAAAGAACCACTAAATAGAAGTCAACTTTCAGGGGGAAATGATAGAAAACCTAAACAGAATACACTATGGTACAGAAAATATTTGACAGTGCATTAAATTGGCAGACGACAGTAAAAATGTGCAACAAAAATAACTTTGATTTAATCATAAATTGAACTTATTTTCAGTCAATGTAAAGTTTTTTTAAAAAAGAAATAAACGTTTTCATATTTACATTAATCTTCAATTTCATTTATTTTTCTCCCTAACCTAGGGCAGTTAAGATGCTTTGGCTATCTCAATAGTAGATTATATCTTGGTATATAGTATTGGATAAGCAAATATAATTTTAATTGAAGTTGTGATTTTTTTAAAATTTGTGTTTTTTTATGAGTGTAGGGTTATGTATATATACGCACACAATAATAGTGAAAATGTTTGAAAGTTAAGTAGTCTATTTAAATGTAAAAAAAATTTTAAAAGGATGATTTAGAAGCCAAATTTATTATTTTTCAGCAAAATATATTTTTTATATATTTCATAAAACAATACTTAATCTTTAATTTTTTTTTATCAATTGTAATTTGGTCATTAATAATTAAAATCTTAACTAAACATAATTTCTTTCATTAAGTATTGCTATCTTAAGATTTTAAATTGATTAATTATAATTTGGGATTTATTAATTAAAATATTTAATTTATCCAGTTCAAAACTTTTAATCACTAGTTTGCTGATTAGGGAAATTCCTTAACTTCTTGAGTGGGCCACACAATGAATTGTGAGTCTATAAAAGACCAGCTACAATTTATTTAATTATGTTTTCTTTATCAGAGTCTGCTTTAATCTGCTTAATTCATCAGATTCTGCTTAATTTTAATTCTTCTTATTCTGCTTCTTGCTGATTCTATTTATTCTGCTGTGTCTGCTGCTCTCGATGATGAACTCAGAACTTGTACCAGTTGTTATATCTGAAGTTATGTGTTGCTAGCATGAACTTATAACCAGCTTAGCTAACCTTATCCAATTGACCTCCAAAACCTGCCAAGCACCAACATCTTAGAAATCACCATAGCAATGCACTTTTCATCACCCATGAATGGTAATAATATCAAAATTCCAGGCATATGTATGCATTTATATGTCATCTGTACAGAAATTAATATCCTTCTACACCCATCAATATGAACTAAAGATACCTTCTTTAGGTATACAAGTAAGACAGTGAGTGATTGTCATAAAGGTATAATTTTTATATTTTAATTATTTGTTGATATTATGTAATTTTATATTTGTTGTATCAATTTTATTATTTTATATATGTGTCATATATTATAATTATTTTAGTTACAATCTTTCAATGTCTTTTCAAATTTGACAGTTGATAATTAAGTTTAATAAACTCACAATAGTTTCTACAGTTATTACTTTCCCCTTTAAAATTAATAGAAAAGTGATTTAAAGAAATCGTAGAAACATTCTTTCTTCCCATCTTAACAATTGTTTTAGACCATCTCATTTTTTTTTTTAGCAAAAAGTGAGAAAGAAGTTTTGTAAGTTTATAGAAAAGAAAATCTGGATTCATATTTTTTATTTTTTTTAAATTAATAATGCCTTAGAGCTTGACATATTCAGTCCTTACTTGATATATGTGGATGCATGTATAATAATTTTTATATAAGCTTTAAATTGTTTAAATTATTGGCACTTTTCTTTTCCTATTATTTATATCATGCATGGCTGAATTAAAAAAGAAACTTTTCCTTATACATGTGCATACCTGTATGAAATGATCCCTTATATATACCATATGGAGGTTCATTAATATATTCAACTCTTATTTATTTCTATGGGTACCATTATACGTAGGTGGATTTTGATATTTCACATTCCGTTCAACAATTTTCTTCCCATGGTCATTTCTATATACTTTTATCTATGTTTATTTTACTTTTATTTATTTACCACTTGAAATTTGTGGCCTTTTTATTAACATTTTTTATTAATTTTTCAGGTTTATTATATATTTCACTCTTTAACATGTGTACTTACGAGCCTTTTTATGATTGTTCATTTTATATTTCTTCTAATGGCTGGAATCTTGCACCAAATATGAGCTTTGTTATTTAAATCAGCATGTGTAAGTTTGTCTAATAATAAATTTTGTCATTTTTTGATTATAAATTAATGTTGTAATGAAGATATGTGCACACGTATGAAATTGTCAAGTATATTCAAAATTCTAGAATAACATTTAATTATTTTTATGGACTAAAAGTAACATCGATGAAAAAGATATGAGAGTCAATCACTTGTCAAATACATTAATTACTTATTTAAGGAGGTTTCATAATTCATTATTATATTTTTGAGTTAACACTAGGTTAAATACCTATTATTAATGAAAGCTTGTTATTTTATCGTTATTTCGTTATTAATAAATATTGTTGTTAATTGTTATATTTGTTTAGCATTTCATTACTGTTGTCTGTCCTGCCAATTGTTTATTTTGAGAAAAATCGTTGCTGTTAGTGATCTAGTGGCAATAATTGATCTATATGTGATGAGACAGCTGTAGTATGCATTTGCAATAAATAACTTTACCAAAAATTTGTTAAATATTATAAAATAGAGGTCTATTGGCACTTTCAGTTGAAGGAAAGTAAGTGAAAGCTGTTGAGTGTAATTTATATGTTTACATATTGCAATAGAATAAAACTGCAGCCCATCTGTTGATCACCATTTGCAATAGATTGAAAATGTAAGACAACAATAATGGAACAATAATATGTTTATATTGGACAAACTATTTATAATGGAATAAAATAGTGATGATATAAACCTATCCTAAGTGTTAAATGTTATTCGTATTTAAACAAAATGATTCATGAATGGTTAAAAATAATAACCTTAATAAGCCCTATTAATTTAGAAGCTATTTATAACAAAATGAGAGTTATAATAATAAGAAACAAAGATTTAGCATAACTTACAAAACTCAAAACACCAATTGTATCAAAATAAAATATAATCTAATAGTTATTCTTTAATTATAACTAATTAAAATACAAGTAATGCTAATCAATATTATTTAATTAATATTCATATATCCTTATTGAATAAATTAATTGCAATGAGATCAAATACTTGACGATAATAAAGTTTTACTACCTATAAATTTATGCACATTAATTTTTACTTAATAAGTATATAAAATTTTCTCTTTTGAAATTTTATAAATTCATAACATCAAATTGTAAATGAAATAAAATCCTTCAAATAAACTATGATATAATATAATACACAAGATCAACTAATCTAGCATATTTCACTACATTAATCAACATGTAACAATATAAAATTAAGTTAACCTTTAAATAACCTTAAAATTTACAATATCCAATTATAACAATCTGAAATACATGATGGATTCCCATTTAATACTTATTTAAACATAATTAGCAAATTGCAAAAAAATATTTTTCAGTTTAATAATACTAAGTTATCAATCTTTAAATTATAATTATCATAATATGTGAAATAATATTAATGTTCTATTATGAGTAAATGTCAATATTAAAGCCTAGTATTTAAACTAAATTTACAATCTACACCAATGAACTTTAAATATAATTAAAGTAGACCATTTTATTTAATGAACTTCAAATATCAATTTTGATGAATACAATGACCAACTTTATAATATAATAAGATTACCATCTTTATAAGTAAATACTAACTTGATATATATTCACTCAATAAATAAGTCTAAAAGAATATGGAAGCATCCAGTTGTAGATGCTTTATTTATCTCAAATAATTATTATATTTATAAATAAAGAGTAATTCCCACAGAGCATGTACTTTAAAATCTCTGTGCACTCTCCCATAAAGATAAGTTATAAAATCATAAGTGTATGCATATACTTAGGGTTTATTTTCTTATGTAAACCAATCTTTTTTACCATGCTTAAATCAGGACATCAATCTATTGGCTGTCTGAATTATAATTTATCAATTGAATTGTCAGTTCTGATATAAATTTCTATCCTAACATAATTGTTACATATAATTATTAAAATAATTATAATAAACTTCTAATTAGCTATTAAACATCTAATAATTCCAAATAAAGTAATTTGTTTCCACATAAAAATGTATATCTGATCCAAATGATAAAATAATAAATTTAATACAAAGAGAATAGAATGTGATTGTATAAATTTTTTATGATTATTTATAATAAATTATGTGGTGTAAGTCAATACATCAATATTATCTTGTAAAAATATTATTAGCTCATAGATTTGCATTATAAAATTGAATGATAACTAAGTAAGTTTATTTGTTTTAAATGAATTTAAAACTTATTAACAATATATATATATATATATATATATAATAATCCCAGTGCATAAAAGCTATACTGAAATAAATATACAAATATTAAGCAATTACATCACCCACATGGTTAAGAAATCCAGTACTGCCTTCTGTGAATTCTAATGTATTTATATATTAGTTCACAGAGGGTAGTACTGGATTTCTTAACTATGTAGGTGATTTAATTGCTTAATATATATACATATATTCAATAGATGGAGCTTTACCAAAACCTCCAAACAAGCGTATTTTTGTTTACATAAACATCAGAGTCAGAATTCACTGTCTCTTTCATTGGCTCCACCTTCAAATCAGCTGATTTGCTATCATCAGTGAAGGATAGGAGTTTCTGACTCTGATGTTTATGTAAACAAAAATACACTTGTTTGGAGGTTTTGGTAAAGCTCCATCTATTGATCATAAATACAAGCAATAGCAAGTTTATGTTTTTATAACTTGTTTTTGTTTTTCTTTCATATATATATACCAAATAAAAAATAAGCCTTGTGAAATATATATAATCTAATTAGACATTGTTAGATATATTTTTCATTGAAATAAATTTAATAAAATAGATGATTGTATATTAAAATTCCCTATAAAATATGTAATCTATAATATGTATACCTATGTGTGACACCTAAAAATGTCATTGAACAAATTTAATCTTGATATACAAGAAAGTTAATGTCATTTCTAATATTTATAATAAAATATTTAATTGATATGAGATATAATAAACATAAGTCTGCCTATTCATTCACATTTTTTTAATAAAATACCAATGAATAATGGCTACAATGTAGCTCTTTTAGATTCTCAATATTTTTAAGTTATATTCAAAAATAATTTGTAATCAATAAATAAATTTTGTTTTTAAATCAAAATTATAATTATCAAAATTTGAGATATGATTTTAAATTAAAATCACTTACCTTTCTCATATTTCATGCATATAAAACAAATGATTATTTAACTTAAAATCTAATAACCAGTTATATTAATAAATATTATATAATTATATACATAGAAAAAAATACAAATTAGCATACAACCCAATTAATTATCCTCTAATATTACATTTCAAAGTAATACCACAATTAAACCATTAAACATCACATGATCACTATTTCTTATGCTTGCTCATAACTGTTATTAAAACAGGTAAAACTCTCCATACAGTAGTGCCACTCAGTGCAAGGCAGAGTAATCAATGGATGCCAGAAGGCTTGTGCATAAAATCCTTATCTAGTTCTACTCATCCAATATCAAAATGTATGGGTACTGAACTGAGTTCAGACCTATATGACTATATAAGCTAATGAGCTTGGATTGAAAGTATTATTGTGTTTTCAATAAAAGTGACTGCTAGAGGGTTGCATTAAATCCTAAGATCTAGATGCAGTACTCTGAGATCCAGAACTCCTCATTGATAAAATATGCAAGCTAGAAACTAGTCTTGGGATATGGGATCAATAGTCACTAGGTAGGAATTTTATGCACAAGCCTTCTGGCATTCATTGATTACTTTGGCTTGCACTGAGTGACACTACCATATGGAGAATTTTTCCTGTTTTAATACCACAATTCCAATGTCTATTCCTTGAATTATAATTTGATCATCTTTTCTTACTCCAAACATAGTAGAAATATTATGGAAAGTTATCTGATACAAAACACATATTGTTAATTATGATATTCTCCAAATATTAAAGTTATTCTTTCATTTGGCAGTTATTTTATACTAGAAGACATTATAAATGAACAGACACCAACTTATATCCATGATAGTGCAATGCAAAGTAAACCAATTTAGATCCTGTGTTGAAATAATTCATCAATATCATACAGCTATATCTGTAGATGAAAATAATCCTTAAATGCAATATTACATTGTTTGCTTTTATATTTCATTATTGAAACACTTTATTCATGAGATATCTATTTTTAGTAAAGAAAATATTAAGATGATTGTAAACGCAATAAATCATTTTCTCATTCTCATGACAACATTTTTTGGCAATTCTATCCAGTTTGACTGGATAAATATAATCATTCTCATCCCATCATTTTTTATAGTTAATAAGTAAATACTTTTAAAATAAACAAAATTACATGAAAGAACGTATGTCTGCATATATGGAAAGCAAAACATCAGAAAAAAAGAGTTCAAATCATTCAGTTCTTTTTATAGTTTTGTATAATTGACATCATTAAATCCAAGGTTGCATTCTTTACTTACTCTTTTTCCAAAATCACCCTGCATTTCACATTTAAAATTACTTTTACAATAATAATAAAATTAATAAATAAAAATATTTTATAATCATTACATATAACATAACAATAAACACATTTAAGACATTAAATATTCATGTATATTATTTATAATCCATTACTCATGAATGCATTAATCAAAATACATATAATGCAAAGAATAATAATTTTATTAAAACTATAAACTTTATTATTTATATATGTATTTCAAACAAATAAAATTAATCCATAATTTTATGTTGCAATAATAATAATGCATTTCTGCTCTTAATATTTCATTGTCATAACAACCTCCTTCACTGCTTTTGGTCAAAACATTATATATTAAAAATCAACTAAGAAAACAAAATTATACTTGACATTCTATTTCATGCTGAATTTACATCAAATTTCAATTGGCACAATATATATATACAAACCATTATACAATTACAAATATCCAGTAACGCCCTCTGTTTAAAGATCTATTATTGAGATATAGATCTTTAATCAGAGGGCGTTACTGGATATTTGTAATTGTATAACGGTTTGTATATTTTCTATAATTATTTCAGTTAGTGTTAACAGTAACTTTCTTTATAGATATATATATGACTGGATACACATGCTGCTGCATATATGTCATTTGTTCAGTTAAAATTATTCATTTTATATTTTGCATTAATAATTAATTTATTCAAAGACATATTCAAAAAATTGTATTCAATTTCTCTGCATGGAAAAAAACATGGACATGGGTTCAATTTAGGTATTGTTGGAATGGTTTGCAAAAAAAGGAATGGACAGAAAAAAATCAAAGCAGGCTGCTTTAGTGCATAAAATTTTAGCATGTGATGAATGAGATAACCAATTCCATCTAAATAAATAAACAATAAATCTTCTAATGATGGCTTTGTTATAAAATTATCAATTATGAATAAGATGATAATATTTTCTATGTGTGCCAGGTTACTAAAATACATCTCAAAAATATAAATTCCGTTATAGTGATTTTGTATTATGTATAATAATGGTATGTCTATATTTATGTTTAGATGATTTAAAACAACTTTTTTACTAATAATTTTTTTTATACTTTATATAAAATCAATCTGATCATGAAAATAAATAAATCCTAAATATAAATTAAAAAGAAAAAAACCGCTATTGTAATGAGACTAAATATTGTATGGTGGCTAGTACTGTTATTTAAAAAATTACTAAATATTGTGTGCCACTTATAATAGATTCAGTTTCAATTTTTCCCCTAGTAATATATTAATAATTACATTATGGTATTCTCATAACATTGATTTATACCAAAAATTTCTTTAATTTAACAGTAGCATTACAAGAATAATTTAATTATATTAGAAATATTTCACATGTATCTTCCAAACCAATATCTAAATAAAAAAATTATAGCATTCTTAAATATAACGATTATCAAACATCTAAAAAGTAAATATCAATTCTGGAAGGTGTTTAATCTTTTACATCTATTTCAAAAAATGCCAATTGAGAAATACTTGAAAATAAAAGTAGAGACAAAATATCAATTCAAATTTTGGTCATTATAACATAATTATTTGAAATAAACTCTTAATGCATTACTTATCTTTTCTAAGATATAGTTAATCCTTTACATAAATATATCTATTATGTTGGTGTACACAAAAAAAGTGACATGATAAACCAGCATTTCTCAATTCTTTGGGTCACGACCCAATATTGGGTTGCATTAAATTTTTAATGGGTCGCGAATATGCACCAAGATATAAAAACATAAATATCTGATAGCAAAAACCTTTTTACATTTTAAGAAAATATTAGTATTAATAAAAAAAAAATTAGTAAGTAATACTACCTATGCTTTGTGTAGTTTTTTTCAAATTCAATTGTAAATTTGAACTTAAATAATCATAATGTTAAATTTCGTGATTATTTTCAAAATGTAATTGTTCAAAAAATTGCAACCAAAAATGCAACTAAAATTAATGCAGCCAAAGCATCAACCAGCGCTAGTGGTGGAAAATTAATGCAACTAAAGCATCAACCAGCGCAAGGGTGGAATTCAGTAGAAATATTATCAGTTCACAGTGTATAGTTTAACTAGTGTGTAGTTGTTAAAACAGCAACAAATAAATTTGTATATATTACAGTTACACCACTTTTCTAAATCATTGTATTAAATCTAATAATTGAATTTTATATTTTGTTAAAAGGTATATATATTTGTAATTTACAATATTACTTATATTTCGTGTATGTGATTAATATATACATTGTACTGAAAGCGTTTAATATTTTAAATTTATGTCTTCTTTTGTATTTCTTTCAGCCTTGTTTAATAACGAGTAAACAAAGTAAAATATTTAAATTTTTTGGAAGAAAGGAACAAGAAATTTCTCAAGAACCCAATTCAGATGATGAAAATGTAAAACTGCCTACTACGTTGAGTGAACCAGTAGTGAAAAAACCCAAATTGACTCACACTTTTGTTTATAATTATAAAGAAAAATATATTAATTATGGTTTCACTCTTATAAAAGAAAATGGAATAGAACTACCACAAGTGTTGTCTGTGGATCTACTTTGGCTAATTCTTCATTGAAAAGTAACAAACTATTAAAGCATTTGGAAAGAAACCAGAGTCATATAAAGATAAATCTGTTCGATTTTTTTTTAAGAAAACAAGATGAGTTTAAAACATATAGATCTAATTTAACAAAATTTCTTTCTACAGATAAAAATAACTTTTAAAATGTTGGTATTTGGCAGCCTATCACCTTGCTAAATGCAAAAAAGCATATACAATAGGGGAAATGTTACTAAAGCCATGCATGAAAGATATTTGCAAAGAATTATTTGGCAATGAATTTGAATCAAAAATAAACAGCATTCCCTTGTCAAATAATACCATAAGTCGGCGAGTAATTGATATGGCTGATGATGTTGAATCTCAATTAATAGAAAATATAAAAAAATTCAAGTATTATTCAATTCTATTAGATGAATCTACAGACGTTTCTAATGATGTAATAATATTATGCTATATAAGATATATTGATTTTACATGTAAAGATATTCAGGAAGAATTCCTATGCAGTTTAAAATTAGAATCTTCAACAACATCAGAAGAAATTTTAAAGATAATGAAATTGTATTTCCAAGCAAAAAAACATTTCTTGGGAAAAATGCATAGGGATTTGTACTGATGGGGCTGCAGCAATGACAGGAAAACATTGAAGTTTAATAACATGCATAAAGGAAATTTTTCATCCAGATTTAATAACCCATTGTTTTCTTCACCAGTAACAATTGGCTACCAAAGATATATGTGCAGATTTACATGATATTTTAAATCAGTGTGTACAAACAGTGAACTATATTCGAAAGAGTGCACTAAATGGGCATCTATTTCGAGTAATGTGATGATGAAATGGATTCAGCTCATAAAAATTTATTATTACATTCCCACATAAGATGGCTTTCAAGAGGGAGAGTTCTGAGTAGATTATTTGAACTTCCTGTGGAAATTGAAATATTTATTAATGATCAGAAGCCAACAGTATTCAGTGAATATTTTAAAAGTAATGTGTGGCTTTCCAAAGTTGCCTATTTAGATGAAGTATTTTCATTAATAAACTATTTAACTTTATCATTAGAGATTTTATCATGGATATCACACAAATCATTTTATTTGTTACAATAAAATGGAAGTATTTATAATAAAAAAAAAATTGAACTCTGGTTTAACAAAGTTAAAACCAATTGTTTTGACATGTTTCCTTTGTTTTCACAAGTGGTTGAGGATAAAATAATGCATGATGAAATTTCAGGTATAAATAAAATCATTCAGAATCACTTATTAAAATTAAAAGAAAAGTTTTTTCAATACTTCCCACCTATAGAAGATATTAGTTTCAAAAATATGTGGATCTTAAATTCTTTCCAACAACACCATTCACATAACTTAAATTTATCAGAAGAAAAATTAATAGAATTAAAGTTTAGAATTAAAGTGTAAAGAAAACCAGAAGAATTTGCCTAAATTTTAGTTAGAAATTCAGGATGAATATCCAATCCTTAATGAAAACGCTATAAAATTGTTACTTCCATTTGCAACAATTTATTTGGCTGAAAATGGATTTTCAACAATGATTGTTACAAAAAATAAGTTTAGAAACCGACTCGATGTTATTTCAACAATGAGATTAGCTTTAACTAATTCTATTGGAGCAAGAATTGATAAATCAATTGAACATATAAAAAAAAGAAGCAACAACAACAAAAACATTAAATAATTATTTTGCACTGTATGTTCATAATTTAAATGTTTGTAATAAATATAATTAAAATTAATTTATAATATTTTAATAGCAAATTTTATTTAAATATGTTACTGCTGCAGTTCTATAATTTTTTTACATACTTCAAACAATATTGAAATTGAACTGATATGTCAAAGTAGACTATTTTTTAAATTTTTCATACGTATCTTAAATAAAATTGTGTATAACTTATTTCTGTAATTTTTGCTTGTATTTCGTATATAAATAAAACCTTATTTGAAAAGAAAACACCTTTTTTTGGTAATTAACAAAATGTGTTAAGCTTTTAAATTAAAAAATATATAGTCTAACTTTAACTCAACTTTTAACTTACAAATTATTTGTTCATTATAAATATTATCAAATTGATCGGAATATATACATATACACAGTACCATGCTGGTGTAATATCTCTTTTATTTTGTATTATAATTTATATAATAAACATTTGGGTTGCAGAAATATTTCAGTGAAGTCTATTGGGTCATGCGGCAAAAAGGTTGAGAAACACTATGATAGACCACATACTAAATTACTGTCCTGCCTTACAGATTACTTGGAACAAAACACATAGTGGCTGAATTCTGAGTCAATCTCATTATTACTTGCTAACATTTTCCATAAATTCTTATCATTATTTTGCCTCTGATACATTAGATGATTATATATGACTAATATCTATGAAAGTCAATATAAAATCATGACTAAAAATAGGACTCATTCAGATTATGTAATGAGACTTGAACAGAATAAGGATATAAATAAAAGTACAAGGATTTAACTACTCTGGAGTTTCCAAGCTAGACAAGATTCGGGAATTTTACTTCAAGAAATTCCAACCCCTGGGTATGTTCAATCTGCAGAAAAAATTTGTGACAAAAGACACCCCCCTTCACAAAATTACTGAAACCAGAATTCTGCAGAGACTAGAAGCCTTACCAGATAGGACACACCCTGGACTGCCTGGAATTCCCAAATTCCTGCTACTTTATTTAAAGGAATTCACACTTCCAATAATGAAGAGAATGGTGGACTATATTGCAGAAGACAGCAGAGAAATTACAGATATCTGTCCAATAGCCATGGTTCCCCTAATAAAAAATGGAAAGCCCCACATGACTTGGAAAACCTGCATCCTATATCAATGGTACTCCTGATGGTAAAGACCATAGAAGGACTTATAAAGGAAGATATTCAGGAATTAATCATTGGGCGACTCTCAGCTTATCAATTTGCGAAGAAAGGATGCTCGACTGCCAATGCTGTCAGTTGTTTTTGCCTCATTATAGATCAGGTTCACAGGAAAAGAATGTCCCGGCCAGTTGTAGTACAACTGGACTTTGCTGGAGCCTTTGATTGTGTCAGGATAGATGTGCTGCTTAGTGTATTGAAGGATCTCCAAGTGCCCCTGGCTTACCTTCAGATGATTGAAAACCTGCTGCAAAACAGGGAGGTTTGTCTCTCATTGGATGGCAGAGTTGCCCCAGGATTTAGGCCCAGTGTTTCCATCCCTCAGGGCTCGCCACTAAGCGCATTTCTCTTTGGAGCCTATGTTAACCCATTATTGTTAAGCATCGAGGCTTCCTTTCCTGGAATTACAATTCCATTGCTGGGAGAAAACATCAGACACATCACCTATATGGATGATGTGGTGGTGTTCCTCTCATCACAGAGTGAGTTTGCAAGGCTCAAATAAATCCTAGATCAATTTGCAACCGACACCGGTCTTCGAATTAATGAAGGCAAATCATCCATGTGGTCAATCCTGACAGGGAAGCAAGTCCCGAGTAGACTGAGAGCATCCCCTCAGAAATTTCTGGGTTTTCAGTTGTTTGATCCACCATCAGTCATGAGGAAAAATTTAGAGATCTCACTATTCAACAAAATTGAAAAAAATAGTGTCATCATTATCCAAGATATATTTATCACTGTTGGGTAAAGTCACATTACTGAACTCAGTATTCCTTCCCAAAATCATCTACTACCTAGCTGAATTTGCCCCCACAACAAGGTTCATAAAAAAGTGGAGACGCTATGCAGAAGACTATGCTGGGAGGGAAGGCTGCTGTTATTAGTCTAAAACGATTGCAGAAACCAAAACCATTGAATGGTGTGGCACTACACTCTATTAAGATATTTCTAATACAAAGAGCACACAACATAATTACCAAATTACTCCATGACAATCCAAAAATGAAATGCTCAATCCCTTTAATAAAGGTCGAACCAACAGACAGGCCACCCCCAAAACTTAAAAAACTATGGTTTCAACAACAAACTACCTTAGTAATGGAGAGCATTAAAACCTCGAGTACTTTATTTTATGCTAAACTCACATACTGGGAAGTCTACCAAGCAGTTTTTCAGAAGAGAAATAAAGCTGTCTGCTTACTCCCCATACAAATTCCCAGATTTATAAAGCTGACACAATTTTGGAAGCTAGAACCAAAACATGTGGACTTTTTGATAAAAATAAACCTGGGTGTACTACCTACTGTGGCCTTTCTGTGCCACCAGAGAGGATACAATATTAACATGATCTGTCCCTTATGTAATAAAGATGAGGAGACAATGGATCACATCCTTACTCATTGTGAAGCATGGGAGAACTTCCGAAAAATAATTTTAAAAAGAATAGTCAAACCTGAACAGGCCCAAGTAGCACTAAAGCTGGCCCTGAAAAAGGGCATGTTCAGTACAATAAGACTGGCAACTTTTATAAACTTTGCCATCTGGACCATTATGTGCAAAATAACTTTTCAAAAAGAACTGGACCAACTAGCAGAAGATGTCAAACTCAACCTTCTTAAAAAAACAAAAGGAAAAGACAAGAGATCATGTATATCCTGGTTGGCTGACAAAACCTGGGGACAAGTGAATTTATAACATTGATTAACATGAGTGGGGAAAAACAATTGCTAACAAATTATCTCAAGTTCATCACTGATAGCCACTAGACCACTCCAATGCCAACAAAAAAAGGCCAAAATGCAAAGACAGGGGAAAAAAACCCACAGCCTTTGTCTAGAAGTTTGATTGTAATGTGAAACCAGAACAATCACAAACCAACAAAGTAATAAAATCTTTGAAACTGTCGTTATCCACAAATGAGAACTCAAATGATAACCTTTAATCATTGTAAATAACTTTCATTGTAAACAACTAATTATGAATAAAGTTTGTTTGAAATAAAATAGGATTTGTTCTCTTTCGGAACAATGCCGAATTACCCTCCCCCCCCCCCCAGAAAATATTTTCTTATTTTGTCCTCATCCTTCTTATATTCACTGAATATATGTAAAAGTTACAAACATATTTTTTTATATTATCTGTTATGCATAATTTTTGTAGAGACAAATAAAGTTATTATTGAAAGACAATTAAACTAGTTTTAAAGTAAATTTTGTTGATATTGGCAAATAGTTCATGTTTTATAATTCATAAGTAAATGTTAACTTTCATTTTATTTTTGAGGATATATAATAATTTTCAGTGTAGTTATGTTTAATAAAATAAAAAAATAGTATATATTTTTACATATTTGAAAATCAAATAATATTAATAAAACTAGTACATGTTGACAAACACTAGCTGTCTATGTGTCCAGAAGAGATAAAGCTTGGTCTCTAATATTTTATTTTATTAAAATGACTTAAAAGCAATAATTCATGCTTTTCAAATATAGGGTTGAAGTTGAAATGCTATCTTAGAAACCAGAGTGCAAAAACAATGAAGGTGATTATTTTAATACTTTGGAATAGTCCCAACTTACATTACTAATTACTATAGCTAGTTAAGATTTTTGGGAATGGATAATGTAGATATTTAGTTGTGGTAGAATAATAATGGTCATTTACAAATTAAGTGTTCCATAATTTCATCCTCTTTTCTACCTAAAGAAGAGATAGTATCAAATATCTGCACCAATTATTATTCTTAAAAGAAATCATCAATTTTAAAACTCTTAGATTTATTTTAATTAAGAAATCCAAGTATTTTCTTTCCAAATACCAATTCTAGAATTTTCTTATAATATAGTGAGTAGTGAAAGTGAAAATAAATTCAGTTATGTTTTAGATTTAGAATTGTTATCAAATACATATATCCATCAAAATATCGAATATTTTTTTGAAAAACAATGATAGAATGGGGGCCCCACATTTGGGGACAGAACTTAATTAGATTTTTTAAGAATTTCTTTTTAATTAAAGTGGAGTGTCTGTAGGTATAACAAGTATTAATATTGGTATTTTGGTATGCATGGCAATAGTTCTTTATATTTCATTGATTATGCTCTATAAGTAGAAGACAGAAATATAATGCAATAATGGACTATTATTCTTAGTATGTTTTCATTTTTCTTAAGCAAATTGCTAGTATTTTCTGTCTCATATAAGTTTACTTCCCATGACATTGATTTTATAATAAGAATTTATATATCGAATTATAATTGCATAATAGATCATTTAGTAGGAAAAAAATTTTATAGCAAAAAGTGATAAACTTTTTGAAAGGTGTTTATGATATTATTACCTAAGAATAAAAACTGTTTTGGGTTGTTTATTTCAACATATTATGTAATAAATGAATAACAAAATTCAATAATTTATGAAAAAAAAAACTCTAAGAAAATGGTCTTTGGGTTTCATTAAGAAAGCTCTAAATAGAGGATTTTTATTTATTAACGATAGGGGAGTAATTAGTGAAGTAATTTTTCCATAAAAAGTAAGTAGATGAAAGGAGAAAAGATAACTAAATCTCTACATAAATAATATTAATAAATGACCTGTTCCAAAAGGATATATATACATAGACCTAGGTAATTTTTATGTTTATCAAAGACCAAAACGGTTTGCATAGATAATATAAACAAAGATGTAAGAGATAATCTTAAGGAATTGAATTACAAGAAAAGAAACATGGGAATATCCAACTTTTTAAGATAATGTCAATATGCTTAAAGAGGAGTAAATTATCTAATATATACAGCAAAAGTAATGAGAGATTATGAAGCCATAATATATTTAGATACTTGATTATAGTGGTAATGATAGATATAATGTCTTTTAAAGAGCTATAGGGGTTGGTTGTTTTGTTTGACTTAAATTTTATTCTATGATCATCTTAAAAAGAATGATTGCCACAGAAATCAAGGAGTCTTTTTTTATAAATTAGTATTGTGAGATTGAGGAAAATATGAGATTGTATTTTAACTTTTAAAAAAGGATTCAATTATTTTAATGATAAATGGGGCCTTAGAAATAGGTCTTAAATTTTCAAGTAGGAAGGGAAGAGTATTTTCTTTGAAAAAGGGTGCAAATAATTCTGAATAAATTTGATCTATTTTATATTTTTTTTTGGTTAGATGATTTAAGAGATTAAAGATGATAGCTAGATATTGTTAAATAGTACTGGTGAGATAATATAAAATTTGGGGTGCTATATATGTGTCTATATGTCTTATCTGGAGTGGAGTTGATCTTTAAAGTAATGCCATTTCTTGTAATTTCATGGTTTCCACAATTTGTACCAAAAAACTCACAAGAGAGGTCTAGGATAAACAAGGGTTTGCAATATTTCTTTGAAGTGAAAGAAAATATGTTGTAACATTTTTTTTTCCCAACTACTAGTTTTAAATTGTGAATGGTGGAAAATGCCGAAAAGTCAATCGATGTATTCTTTGAACAAATTATGGGAAGTAGCAAAAAAATATCTTTAGTTAAAAGGTAATAATTCAATAGAAATTACTTCTTTTTATGCTCTTTTTTAAAACAGAATAGAATTAAAAAAGAAGATTCACAAGGAGAACATTTTAATTTTGAGTAAGAGTAACTCTTGTTCATTTATTAGTTTTGTTGGAGATTTATATATTTTTTTGTAATTTAAGATGTTATTATATTAATAAATGACATTCAGACTTAGCACTCAGATAGTATTGCTTCTGTAGTAAAAAAGTGTAGAAGTATGACGATTGTATTGTTTAGTAAGAGAATTAGCTGTTCTTTGCATGTTCAATGCAATCATAACATTAGGTGAAATGTGATTAGGAAAACTTATTCAACAAAGAAAATATGATTATAATAAAATGAAAATCCAGAAAAAAAAATCAATTAAGGAGAAGTATTTCTTTGCATAAAAGAAAATAGCATTACTAGAGAGAAAGGCTTCTGCATGCATGAGATTTTTATTAATGGAATGCAGGTACTTAGATACAAAATAAGCATAGGGCATAATTGAAATATTCTATTAATAGAACTGAATAAGAATTAAATTAATTTGGTTAATTAATTTATATATTAAGGTTGATTTATTGTACAAATAAAGAGTAACAATATTTATAGTAAAATTAGGATTGACAATTTTAATTCTACATGGTAATGTAGATATAGAATTTTGAATGTTTGTAAAAAAATATTGTAAAACAATTCCAATAGTAGTTACATTAGAAACAGAAAATTAAAATATTCTAATCTACATGTGTATTGCTTACAATCAGTGATTTAATTTCAGAAATCTTTTGATTTTGTAAATAATATAATGTAAGGGGGGGGGGATAACCAATTCAACTGCTGAAGTCAAACTTTGTTTGGTGAAATTAATTCTTATTTCATTTATTTTAGTTACAAAAGTATTGATTTATTAGCAATAAAAACACCATTCTGTATTAATTGGGCACATCTCATTAATGCTAACAGAAAGTATCATATGTCTATACATTTTAAAGCTAGTCATTTTTAAAAATGAACATTTAAAATTTGCGTATAAAAAAATTATAGAAGTGTTTAAAAGACAATTATAAAGGGAACTTATTGAATTCCATCTCAGATAAAATAGATCGCGATGCATGATTTACTTGGTTAATTCTAGAATGTCTTGGGCAGAGATTAATTTTTTGTTCAATGTTTCTCTGAGGATTTACCCTATAGACCAATCTAGAAGTAGGAAGATTGTGTTTATATAATATCCTGGTCAATTTGTTCAATATTTGGAAGAACTGGGCTGCAAAATTTGTTCCACAGTTTCATTAGGTTTGACTGAGGATTTTAGAGGTTTGGGATATTATTTTAATTACTGAGTTGAAATAGTACTTTTCTGTATAGAGTTCCTCCCCCACCCCACACACACACACTAGAGTGGTAACGGAATATGTGACTCAGTAGATACTATTGACAGTTTTTGCATTTAGTAATTTTTTAATTAATTTATTTTCTGCATAGGTTGATTCTTTCTTATATTTTCATCATTCACATCAGAGTTATAAATCATTTTGTGAATCAGAGACCATTTCAAAATCATTGATTATGATTTTTAGGAGCTCAATAGTTTGAATTATACTTATATCATGGAGTTCTTGCTGATTAAAAGCTTGGAGAGGCACAATTTATAAGAGTGGATTCATATTTGTAGTTAAAGTATTATTCTTATTAATAGGTATCTGAATTTACAGAATTATTAGATAATTTTTTGAAGTATTGCTAGAATTGCGATTTTTAAATCACCTTTATTCCACCATCTGCTGAGTGATATTTGTTCAGATATGTCTTCAATTTATAATGAAAACGCTTAGTATGCATTTAAAGAGATCAAAAATATTATTTTAATGTTTAGCAATGTTGGGATGTCCATCAATTGAAGATTCTTTAATAAAATAATGTGAAGTAGAAGAGTATTTTAAAAAACTGATAGTGTTGCTTTTTTTAAATACTGTATATAAAATTAAATTCCATCACTAATAAAAAAATCAGCTGCTGTGAAATTAACACGACAATTTTTTATTTGTCCAATGCAACTAATTGCCTAATTTATATTCATATATACTTATATGTTGTTTCTAAAAAAATAAAAATATTTTAGAACTAAGTTCATCTGGTCTTCATTATGAAATTACAGGATCAAGTACTGGCTATTAGGCTGCTCTAGAAATTTGTAATTGTTTTCCCAATATTTTTTTCCCAGTTAGTCTGATAGAATTCATCGAAAGATAATTTCATTATGGAAATATTGGATTAGGACAAATATGACTATACATTTCTTCAGATGTTTTTTTTTTCAGATTCATAATCCACATTATTTTT
The DNA here is from genome assembly GCA_028023455.1 of Epiperipatus broadwayi. Taxonomy (NCBI): domain Eukaryota; kingdom Metazoa; phylum Onychophora; class Udeonychophora; order Euonychophora; family Peripatidae; genus Epiperipatus; species Epiperipatus broadwayi. The sequence continues at coordinate 10,061,331 of JAQFVV010006223.1, read as the reverse complement.
TTTTTATGCTGGTATTTTGTTCGCAAAAAGTATTAATCAAATCAGCACAAAGCTGTTGTTATGTTACTTTTCAGTGCTGCTTATCGTCACTATTGTTTGATTTGTTTTCCAAATTTTTAAAATAAGAAATTACATTAATTAGTAAGCAGACTAGATATATTGGAGATACCTTTTTTTTTTATACAGCAAATCTGGCCAAATTTAACTCACTTTAGCTTGCCGTCTTTCAACATTACATTTGAATGTTTAATAATTTCCGAATGTTTTTTTTAAATCATTAAATATTAATTGCATGAATAAAGAAATTATAATAAAACATTGGCTCAGATTAATATTTGCAGTTAATGAGTAATTTGAATTACTTTATTAAACATTAAGAATTTTATAAAATAAAAAAAATAAAATAGGTATTATCATGGAAGCTTTTACTACCTGAGTAATTTAATTAACTCTTTTAGTTTTATCCTTTTGAATTAATACTCAAGATCATTATGCTGGAATATTTTCATATAAATTATAATCTTATAAACTTAACAAATGAGCAATGCACGCACAAGTCTGGAACAAGTGGGACCAAACTAGAACTAGACACATACACTAAATTTTAAAAATAGATGATAGATAATATTTTTACCAAAAATTAATGAATAAAGCTTAATATCAATAAATAAATATTTACTCTACCAATATCACTAATAATGAACAAATACTATTTCATTTGCATAATTATATCTGATTCTAATTATACTAATGTCAGTAATGTCTCAGGGTATTTTCATGAACCTTAACACAAAATGTATACTTGTGTATATAGGAATGGATAACTTTTCTGACAAAAGTATGTTTTATATTTGACCAGATGCACCTGGCCTATGTATAGATCATTGTTTTTTAATTGGTTGTTTTAATATTTTTTTTTAACATTTAATGTAAATTAAACAAAAGATTTTATTATTATATAAATAAATGTAAGCAATTTACCTGGCCTGAAAGGCTGTCATTACCCAGCAAGATATTAACAAAGCTAAATTTTAAATTTTAAATATAGTTATATTTTATTTGTGAATTTGACAGTGTTATGGAGAACAGCTTCATAAAAAAATTATGGTTTCTTAATGGTAGAATTATTGTGAAGTTGACAGCATTACAAACAAACAATTTTTTAATTGGTTGTGAATTTGGCATGTGACAGCCTTATAGACAAACATACATTCATCAACCAGACAACAGAGAAAATAGGGTTATTATATGTAAAGACAAGAGTAGCAAGTTATTTCACATTCTCTGGTTTTATTTGTATGGATCCAATACTTATCTCAGGATTCTTAATAAAATATAACAATTGCTATTCTGAAAAATTATTAGTCTCAACAATTTTAAATTGATCTATTCTTGATATGATTAAGATCGCCAAAGGATTTTATTGTACTGACTTATATTTCAACAAATTCAAAATTGAAGTGGAAATGTTGTGAGTAAATTAACTAAAGAATATTACATTTTAAATAAAATGTAATTTATTTATAAGATGTGTAGATGATGATGATAATTTTCAATTAACAACAAACAGTCATGCAATACATTTTTATCGCATTTGATTATTAATTATAAAATTATTATAAAAATATTTAGACAAATTTAATCATAATAAGTTATTTGAAAAGTTTATCAATCATATACTTAATAAATACTTTTTACTTGGGTTATAAATATCTATTTGAGTCATAAATACTTGTGTTTTATCAAAAGCATGATGTCACAACAAAACATTCCATTGGAAAAGATTGTATAACGTTTATTTAAAATTAAGCATTAATTGCAGATAAAATACAAGAATGTTTTATCACATCCTTAAATATGCTAGTAAGAATAATTATAATCATCAACTTCTTTTTTTAGGTGTCAGACTTATTGCTTAACCCTCTCACGAACGAGCAAAGCATTTACCAAACTTATATTATTATTTTTAAAATATATAATTTTAATGAGACCTGGCCATACAGATACTGGTGGCATGACATAATATACTTTTAAGCTTATATTAGGGTTAGAACTTTAATATCATATTGTTAGAAGTTAAACTATACTAAGCAACAATATTCATGGTTAGAAATGCCATGAGAATAATTCAATATACCATATTTCTTTATCAACTCATATAAATGCCTTTTGGCAAAATAAGATGGGTAACCTTATAAATATTTAACTGTTTAGTCTAGATACATTTTAATATAGAAAATACAAAGTTTATTTAAGGAATCAATAAAATATATGAGATTAATTATTAACTTGGACTTAGCATATTTTACCTTAACTTGAATTTTAATACAACTGATCAATATATAATAGAATTATAAGCACTTACATTTATCTGATTTTCCTGATAAATATAATGCATTACCTGCATTTTTCTGATGATAATTTTTTCCTGGAGAATTTTTATCAAACCATAATATTAAATAATAATTTTAAAATATTAAAATCATTAAACAAATTAACCAACTATAAGCTATGTATAAAATTTATAATCTACAGTCATTAAACAAATGGCCAAGAAAATTTATTCAGATGGACTTTTAATTATCCTATTATATCCAAATATTATTTGGCATTTCTATAAAATAAATGTCACAAAGATGCATTCACACACTTAATTCAGATAGGAATATAATTAAATGTGGAGGCTAAAATTTTATTGAAATACATTAATATTGAGTTGCCATTCAACAAATCAAGAATTATTTGTTTGTATGCCTGCATGTATTGATATAGCAATTAATCCATTGGGTAAATTAACTTTACAAAAATATCCAAGGTTTCAAGTAGATTTTCTCACTATAATATGCAGCAATTTATTGCTCCATCATTTCAAGTTAATTTTATAATGTTCAGATAGAGTTCAGTCATTTTTACAAATGATAAAACCAAGCAATTCATTAATCAATCGACTCCAATTCAGTGAAAAGATGTATCTACTGTTTTAGGTAGTTTTCACAAATATAAAATTAAACCATACATGAATCCATAAATTTTTATGAATTTTACACTATTCATTAGAAACTTTAAATTGATTTAGCCAACATAATTTTAAATAAGTGATTTTAATCTTTTGGGTAGAGATGAATAATTTTTGCAGTGTTATTACCATCTAGAGCAGTGGTAGTCAATCTGGTCCATACCGCCCACTAGTGGGCATTCCAGTCTTCATAGTGGGTGGTAGGGGTTTTGTCCGATACTGAAGCACTTTTTTTAAAAAATTTAATTGACATTTTACAAAAAATTCATAGAGATTTATATGCTTTAGCTTGCTGTAACTCTGCTTTATACATTTTATAAAGTAAAGTTACTTCCCTACTTTATAAATCGCCATTACTGTGGAATAGGTGGACGGTTAAAAAATTTTACTACTAACAGAGATACAAAAGTGGGCGGTAGGTATAAAAACAATGACTACCCCTGATCTAGAGTATTCCATAAGAAATTTTAAAATTCACAGATGAGTCAAAATATTTAAATTTCATTTCTTTAATGCATTAATAATAGTTTTAACAAGGCTGTAAACCTTAGCAATGAGCATCTGAAAAAATCGTCACTAGGGACCTCTGTAGGTCTTTAAAACACATGCTTACGCTATGAAGAAAAGAGAGAATCCCTGGAGAGAATCCCTTCTTTACTTCGACTTACTTTTGAGCGTTTAATAAAATTTATAATTAATGCATTAATGAATGATAAATATTGTTAATAATTTAATTTCTTCACTCAAAACAACATAGATGAAACATTTTGCCTTAAGGCAAATGCTTAGCTGGTTTTTCTACTCAGATATACTGTTGTTGAAGTATAAAAAATGGCTAATTCTAAGTTTAAATCTGATGCAGTCCTTCAGTACACTGCAATTAAAGAAGAATGAACCAATTTTGACATGGTTGTATTTATAAGTTTCTGCCATATGATTAGTGATTTCATAATTTTGTTACCCACAATACTTATTGGATTTGTACAGGAAAATTTAGTTCTCATTGCTAGGAAATGATTGGAAACAGGTGAATTTTGAACATTTCAAAAGTTTAAAGTGTCAAATTTGAGACAGAAATATTTAAAATGGGAGTTAAATATTATTTTGAAAATTAAACTATCACATACTACATTAATTAACAATAAAAATAAAACACACAATTATTTATTTTACAAATAAATGATTTGCAATATAAAGTATTAAACTAAATGATTTCTATTTTATTTATTTTAAAGTTCCAATTTTTAATAATAACAAACCCATTTTATTTAATACTAAAAATAAATTCATTTAAGTATTTTATGATTATACTTTTTCAAATTGACTACATTTTAAAACAAACTTTGTGCATGCACACCTACATGTTTAAACACAATGCTAAAAGTTTCTATCATTATTGGGTATTATTGGTAGTCTAGCTATTGTAATAATATTGTGATTGTGTTAATATTATTTTAAAATACTTTCTTTTATTGTAGCTAGTGTGGATTTCCCCCACTAACAATGATTTTATGTGCATGTGTTTATTTTTCATTCAATATTAACTGTGCTTTAAAATCAAAGATTGAGACACATATTTCTGGGATGCTGTAATTGATAAAAATCTGTACAAAAGACAACTTGCATAATTTTAATAATCTATTCTAATAAGTAGTAGTATACAAGAAATATGAATATCACTTTCAATTTTATAATTTCCCACAATAATAGTAATAAGTATCAATATTTACACTATTTGATAAACCAATACAATTTTTTAGAGTTTATAGTTATGATTATTGATTTATACATTAAATTATAATGTTACAATACTTTGGGTGCAATCTGAAAATTATAATTGCAGCTTGTAATGTTATAATTGACTTTGTTGGTCTGCATTCAGAACAGGATATATTTACCTGTTTAAGGATAATTATTTAAACCTTTTTATATCAATAATTTCAATCCCCATGGTTAAGTTGAAACCTTCAGTGTCTATATAAGTATATTGGTCTAAAAAATAAAGATGGGATTCCATCTTTATTGTTAAAAAGAAGTTGCCTTGACAACAGTTTAAGATTGTTGATTGTTATTTATATTGGGATTGAGTAAGTGTTAACTGGTTATGATGATTATATGAATTATAATCTTTAGTTTTGTCAGAAGCTAAATGTTAAGTAAAAATTTTGTACCAAGCCACCTAAAAAAATTTATAGCTTAGTTTTGATGTGGATAAATTGGGGCTAATACTTTATAATGTCATAATTTTATATATAAGAGCTGTTATATTAGTATTTATCTGTCATATAGATGTAAAATCATTTTATACAGCTTAAATAGGAAGATATTAAACACCTATAAATTTATTAAATAGCTAGTAATGTCAGTGTCAAATAATGCATTTTAAGTTACTAATACTAGTTTAGACCTGATTTAATCATTTAAAATGCTTAAAAAATTTAGGTTTGATGATACCTAAAACAAAAGATATAATATTTTAATTCATCTTTGTGTTAACATATAATATTCTAGTTAAATATTTAGGTTAATTTAATTAGAAAAGATTTTAATAATGCTAGTAATTAAAGTTGGAGATTTAAAGTAATGAATAAATGAATATTGTATGTGTGAATGAATAAATATTACACTTATTTAATATTATTTATTTTAAAATATTCTTAAAAAACAATTTAAAAACTTATTCTGAGAATTGTCTAAATTTAAAACATTAATAAATAAAAATATTAAATTATATTAATATTTGTTGTATTAAAGATGTTATATAAATTTTAATGATGTAATATTATTTTTATCCTGGTGTAATTTTAATTGGTTATTTTTGATTCCATCCAGGAAGTGATTTTAATTAATTCAAGTGTCTAAAATGGATTTATTGTAAAATTGAGTATTAATTGGGTTATTTTTGATTAAAAACCTTCTCTAGTGACAAATAAGTCAAGGATTCAAACTAATCAGGGAAGATGTTGTAGGTTGAAAGGCTACTAAACAGTCTGGTAAAATGGTCACATGACCAATAGTATGAATAAGGGGAGACAGACACCTGATTTACTCAGGATATCACCGAGGAATCATAACAGACTTTCCTCACTTCACTCCAATTGTTCAATTTTTAGCAGTCATATTTAAAATTTTAAAAACTATAATTTTCCTTAAATTTTATTATTTTTAAGCTCAATATGTTAGGCTGAACTAAAACTATTTAGGCACACTCATCTTAGCTGAAACATCAAAGGAACTTAAATGACTATACCTGCCAGCTATAGTGGCAATATATTTCTTTATTACAATGTTTAGAAAATTCTTTTAAATTTACTGCATTGGAAAACTTCAAATGTTATTGACATTGCCATTATCATGACTTAAGAACAATTGTCAATTTCAAAGTCCAATTGAATGTCTGTGTTATAATTAAAGCTGCCATGGAATATTTAAATTTCTTCATGGCAATAACAATACAGAACATATTAATAATTTCTTGATATTTTCTTATTAATATTTATTTATGTCAAATTGTTTCAAATTCATTTACCAAGACTTTAAAATTAAAGATAATGTAACAAATATATTTTCAGGTGTTTTACAAACTGGTTAAATTGGCAAAGGGATGTTAAACTAATAACAATTTTACATATCAATAAAATAATTTATTTTGTGCTGTATTGTAATAAAGGACATTATATTATTATTATTGGAAAAACAACACAAAGGAATTTACTTAATATGACTTTTTGTTTGTTTCCCCTGAAAGAGAAAAATAAATTATTTTTTCCAAGTGAAATAATAATGAAAATCAATTTACAATGAATTATTAATAAATATTATATGAAATTTTAAAATGTTTCAATTGATAAAAATTGTTAATATAAAATCTACCTGCAAAAATGACATTATATTTAATAAACTTAAATGACTTTTCTACATTTTAATGATTTTATAATGCCTGCAAATTATTTCTCCCCTCTGAATGTTGCTATGGAGATTGCTGAGGTCATGAATATGATGTTTGAATTAAATATTTTTTCATACAAATATTTAATAATGTTTGATATTATTTATTAGAAATGCTTTATTACACAATATCCACATTTTTTCCCATATGTCATAGCATTGGCCAGGAAGCGAACCCACAACAACTGTCTGTAAACAACTTCTTGCTTGCAAGGCAGCTGTGCTGACCTCTTGGCTAACAATGCTTGACACAATATCCACATTACTGTCACAAATTTAGAATTTGGATTAATTGAAAAATCTGAATTCAAGTACTTGAAATATATTTCCTGTAATATCATGAATATTTATCATAATTTAAATCCATGAATATATTGAATAAATGACCATATATTTATCATATACTTACTATCAGAAATATTTGCAACTTACTAAGGATTTCCAAAAGAAATGCACTTCATATTTCATAATTATATTATAGATCTTAATATCATAGTTATATTGTACTATATGATGGAAATAATTGATATCCACAAGATATTATTGCTAGCATTCTTTTTCATGTTCAAGTTTAATAGAGAATGATTCAATAAGGAAGCAGAAGGACTATAATTTATTTATTTGCTGGCAGAGTGAATTTCTTTGTATTATGATTTATCATACTATATTTATTTACAATATTATTTTTATTTTATATGCTATATTTTGAAATATTATAGGTTAAAGTTCTCAGAATAGTACTTTTTCATATATTTATATTTTAAAATAGCATGTGTCTTCCTTTTTAAATATGAATTATTTATGATTATTTCTATAATTTATTTTATGATTATTTCTTGCTTAATGTTAATAGAGTCATATTTGGCATTAATTATTGTTATTTACCATACTTCACATTTGTTAGCTGTTGTATTTTGTTAAAGTTGGTAGAGTTAATCTCTCTCTATTTTAGGAGTGCTTTTATATGCTAGTAAATTTAAAGAAGATAGTATTAGTCTCCATAATTATTATGCTAGCTTATTTTTAAAAGAGATGGTAACATTTATATCTCTTATTAGTTATAATCTTGCTATTGTTTGTATGCTTGTAGCATATATTTAGGAGATTGTAGCTTAGGCTGTCTCTATTTTCAAGCAATTCCTATTTAATATTTTGTCCCTGATGCATATTCTGATTATTTTTCATAACTAATGGCAAAGTTTTAGATCCTTTATGAGTTCTCAAAAGTAGGTATATCTTTATGAGTTATGCCTGTTCTTTGTCTTATTTATTTATTGAAAAATGGATTCTTTTGTTGTAATATGTTTAATAAAACGTGTAATATTTTATCATAACTTTGTCTGATATTTTTAGTCATTTGATCATGATATTGAGGAATCCTACCTTACTTCTTGGTTGGCTTAAATGTGAATAATACAAGTATGTACTAAATTTGAGCTTTGCTAATTATCAGGACTAAGTATAATAAATAATTACTTTAAAAATTTTTTAAATTTATTTTAGGCATAAAAAGACACTATACATTTGTTTTATAATTCCTTCATCACAGGATTTGCAAGCTATTATTGAGGATATTAAAAGTTCATAAAAGGGACACTACTTATATGAAGGTTATTATCATTGTATAAATGCACTGATAAGTGAAAACTTTTTTGATAATTAAACAATAAAAATGTTATTTTAACAAGCTGAAATATTTTTGCTTAATCCAACAGAATTTATTTTAAATAAAATATGATGTAAATTTAAATCCATCTATTATAAATTTTGCGCAAAGAACATTGTGTACACCTTTGGCTATGTGAACTGAAATGTGGAATGTTTTAATTTTTTTTTTTTATAAATATTTGTTGTTATTATTTAAAAAATTTCTTACAATTATTCGTTCAAATTAACCCATTTATCAAACAAAAATTATTTCATATATTGATTAAAAATTTAAATACTTATAAAATATACAATTATTTTAAGTGTATTTACTAAAAGAGTCCATGTCATTGAAACTAATGAGTCACTTTATTGAATTATTCAAGTATTAGTAGAACATCTAAGAAAGATGTAATTTTCTTAAAAAAGAATTATAATTGAATTTATCATTTTGGATCACATTAATTAATTTGATTTGCTTAATTCAAATCACTATACATATTTATTCTATAGTTGTTTTCATATTTGAAGATCATATTCATTATTTTATAAGATTTAATTTTACAAGTATCTTGTTCATATTTAGAAACTTTTTAAGTAGATTTATTCTAGGATGTTTAAGATGGTTCCAAAATTCCTTACCCATTCTTATAATCTGAGTGTAATTTCTAGATTATTCATTATTTTATTCTAAAATTAAGTTACCATGTTTTAGTTTATTTAAGTTATGAATAATATTTTTATAAATATGATAAGACATCAGCTTAGGGAAAGTGTATGACTTTCTATTTTATTAAGCAGGATTTCATGCAACATTGAATAAATCTAAAGAGTCAAAAATTAGTTATTTTACAATTTAAATGAGATCATATTACCCTGAGATTCCCTAATTTAATTTTATAAATCATATTATTACATTTATTTTGAGAGTGAAGAAATTACATTCCAAGACAGATTTTAAATGGCATAGATTTTGAAAGAACATTTCAAAATTTAATAAGAATTAAATGTTTTATCTGATCAAAGCAATGAGATGCTTAGAAGATCTTTTGAAGATGGATTAAAAAAAAGGTAGTTGTATTAGATCTTTGTAAAAGAAAGAAATTTTAATGTAACCTTAATGGCATACATTCACAATATTAAGATTAAACCATTATGCATTACATGATCACTATCTCTTATACTTGCACATAATTGTTTATAAACAAGGCAAAACTCTCCATACAGTAGTGCCACCCTGTGCCAACCAGAGTAATCAATGGGGATATTGGATGAGTAGGAATTAGATAGGGATTTTATGCACAAGCCTTCTGGCATCCATTGATTACTCTGCTTGGCACAGGGTGACACTACTATATGGAGAGTTTTGCCTTGTTCAATATTAAGATTCTTTTACTTTTGCTAGAGTGAATTAAGATTTTTCTTCCTCTTGATTTTTTAACAGTATTACTTTGTATTATATTTTGGTATTTTGCTATGAACCATCTGAGCATTGCTTTATCATTTTTAGCATATACTTTGTACTTGTACTGTAATTTATTGTGAATTTTACTATATTTTAATATATATATATTGTAATGATCCAAATGAAAGTGGAGACAGAATTTTACAATATCTGCACTACAAGGGCGCCATCTATGCATTTGGATCTAGAAAAATTTATATAGTAGGCAGATACATAAGTTAAGATTCCACTTTATTTAAATATTTAGACCGTTAGCCCATTGTCACTAGCTCATGGAAATGCAGAGATAATAACTAACTTGTTTATATTTTATAATAAATTCTTATCTGAGAATATATAAAAAATTAAATAAAACAAGCCACTGCTAGTAATTAACACACAAACATTTATTTACTTACACATATATATAAACTTTAGCATTACTATTTTAGTATGTTTACTTTAGCATATAATTACATTTTTAACTTTTATTTTAGATTTTAATTTACAATTTTATAAGTTCACACAGATGGATTTATAAAAGTTTGTTTTATAATGTTGAGTATAGATTGGTTACATAGAATTACACGGTTAAAAACATTTCAAAATAAACATAAACGATCAAAATATAAAATCATTGGTGGAATTGCAGAGGGAAATTTATAAGTAACCCAATGGCATTCATCATAAGATGCTGCATTGACACCAATAACTTAAAAGACATCCGAATAAATACATTTTTGATACTCATCATAAGGTATCATTATTTACCGAATGTGTATATATTTTGATCAAATATGAAAACCAAAACATAATCAACTGATAATGAATCCATGCAAACATATATACCCAACTTAAATTTAACGGATTTTTATTTAGAGTGTTGAGTATTAATAGACTACATAGATTTGCATTTGAAAAGAAAATATTCTATCCCTTATTTAACCTTAGGCCAAAATCTCGTAGCTAAACCCACGTCAATCCATCTGATATATCAATGTATTCAATGTAATACGAATACGACAGCACAAATAGGTTAAGAGAAAAAATTGACTCTTGCCAGATAGGAATACTACATCTATCTAATGATAAGAGCAAGAAAAAAAAACTCCATAGGAAGGAACAGGGTTCTATGTCTTATAATCCTTTCCATAGGCAAAATGGTTGTGTGCAGCGTAAACAGCAATTCTGCACATAGCAAATCTCATATTACATCTACTAATTACACCAATATATCCAATCCATTGACCCAATTCAACTATGAAACGAATAACCTAAGATTACTCTCCCCTAATATAACTTCACAAATCTATATAGCCATTCATGCCCGACTTAAATTTAACATTTATATAAACCTAATTTAACAGAAAACAGAAATCATAATAAAAACTTAAAAGAACAAAAAAAAATGGAAATGATTTTAAAAGGAAATACATCAAATAAAAAGAATTAAGAAAGAATTTAGTTTGGTCAGATAGGATTCTATTTCTTAAAATTAAATACTAGGAAAGTTTATATTTTAAAGTTCTTAGTGTTTTCAAATGAATATTCATTTAAGTTCATAATGTGCTTACGGTTTTAGAAATTTTCATTCTTCACAGTTGCTTGCCATTTGGAATCCAGCGTTAAATTTCCCCGATGATCCTGTGGTCCTCATATATAAGAAAAGCGATGTTTCATTTTCCTTTTTTTTATAACAACCAAAGGAATTGAAAGTGCATCTTTCAATCCCTTCACCTCCAACTCTCCAACTTAACACATCTCCATCTTCCCTTAAATTTTCTTTACTCAACTTCTCATTTATTTCCAAACTTTTTCTTTTATATGTAACTTTGGAATCCAATGGACATTACATCATCAAGATGATAATCATTCTGTTGAGGTCCGATTTCCCGATGGATTTCTTTCATTTGCCATTCTTTTCTATTGTTTTCTCCTATCTGACCATTGCTTATACATTTTAAATGCCCAAGGGCTAGTTCACTTGGACTAATTAAAATAATCATTTCCATTTTTCAATAACATTAATTAATTTGTTTTCAAACTTAAAGATATATTTTTATCTCTAAATCTTTTTTAAGTTTTTGCTTTTAAAATACTTTTTCTATTTTTAATAAAGTTTTATTTTAATAGTTTTTTTCATCTGTGCGATTTTATATATATACGAGTTTAAGACATTTAATTTCAATTTTTTAATTCTTAAAAAAAAAGTTTTTATTTGCGAACTTTTCAATGTCTTATTTTATTTTAATTTCATTTTTAACAAAAAAATAATGTAATGGCATATGTGCCTGTTAAATATCAGTAAACTTGCTTAAAAAAAAATGGACAAAAAAAATTTTTTTACTTAGGGTTAGTAATTACAGTACACGATTAATGAAGACATTTACAAAAAAAAACATTCGGTTAGTAATTTTACAAAAGACTATATACAAAAAAGAAAATGTTGACCATCATTTTCCTAAGAACCATCTACGTTTACACCTCCTCCCCCAAGAGTTCTATTTTTTTATACATTTTATTTTTACACACAGCATGACAAGCAAGTTATTTGTTTACAAAGGTTGCATTGAAGTAAATATGTTTTGAAAGATAATGGGTTTATACATGTATATTTGCAGCCCAATTATATATACCACCAACTTATTTATGACTGATTGAAATGCTTACATAGGATTACACTGAAGTAAATTCCCACAGGTACTCACCATAAGGTACCACATTTACCATCATAAACTTACGTGGCTGTGTGCTCCTATACACATTAAAGCATAATTTATATTAATAAAAAAAACATATCAATTGCAACCTTTTGACTTTCTTTTTAACAAAATACAGTTTAAAATTATTTATACTTTCTCGTGTTTAATATATGTGCTATTTACTCCTGGCAGTGCTTTTATAAGATTTAAAGTATATGACTTTATGTAAACAGATAAAAATATTCCATTTTGAAAAACTTTGCTCAGGGTATTTGTGGTTTATTAAAGATCGGCCCCAGATGGGTAGCCAGTTGTAATGATCCAAATGAAAGTGGAGACAGCATTTTACGATATCTGCACTACAAGGGCGCCATCTAGGCATTTGGACTTAGAAAAATTTATATAGTAGGCAGATATGTAAGTTAATATTCTACTTTATTTAAATATTTGGACCGTTAGCCCATTGTCACTAGCTCATGGAGACACACAGATAATAACTAACTTGTTTATATTTTATAATAAATTCTTATCTGAGAATATATAAAAAATTAAATAAAAAAAGCCACTGCCAGTAATTAACACACAAATATTTATTTATTTACACATATATATAAAATTTAGCATCACTATTTTAGTATGTTTACTTTAGCATTTAACTACATTTTAAACTTTTATTTTAGATTTTAATTTACATTTTTATAAGTTCACACAGATGGATTTATAAAAGTTTGTTTTATAATGTTGAGTATAGATTGGTTACATAAATTACACGGTTAAAAACATTTCAAAATAAACATAAACAATCAAAATATAAAATTATTGGTGGAATTGCAGAGGAAAATTTATAAGTAACCCAATGGCTTTCATCATAAGATGCTGCATTGACATCAATAACTTAAAAGACATCCAAATAAATATATTTTTGATACTCATTGTAAGGTATCATTATTTACCAAATGTCTATATATTTTGATCAAATATGAAAACCAAATCAAACAATAACGAATCCATGCAAACGTATATACCCAACTTAAATTTAATGCATTTTTATTTAGAGTGTCGAGTATGAATAGACTACATAGATTTGCATTTGAAAAGAAAATATTCTATCCCTTATTTAACCTTAGGCCAAAAGCTCATAGCTAAACCCACATCAATCCATCTGATATATCGATGTATTCAATGTAATGCGAATACGACAGCACAAATAGGTTAAGAAAAAAAATTGACTCTCGCCAGATAGGAATACTACATCTATCTGATGATAAGAGCAATAAAAAAAAACATCATAGGAAGGAACAGCGTTCTACGTCTTATAATCCCTTCCATAGGCAAAATGGTTGTGTGTGGCGTAAACAGCAATTCTGCACATAGCGAATCTCGTATTACATCTACTAATTACACCAATATATCCAATCCATTGACCCAATTCAACTACGAAACGAATAATCTAAGATTACCCTCCCCTAATGTAACTTCACAAATCTATATAGCCATTCATGCCCGACTTAAATTTAACATTTATATAAACCTAATTTAACAGAAAACAGAAATCATAATAAAAACAAAAGAACCAAAAAAAATAAATAAATGGAAATGATTTTAAAAGGAAATACATCAAATAAAAAGAATTAATAAAGAATTTAGTTTGGTCAGATAGGATTCTATTTTTTAAAATTAAATACTGGGAAAGTTTATATTTTAAAGTTCTTAGTGTTTTCAAATTAATATTCATTTAAATTCATAATGTGCTTACGGTTTTAGAAATGTTCATCCTTTATAGTTGCTTGCTGTTTGGAATCCAGCATTAAATTTCCCCGATGATCCTGTGGTCCTCATATATAAGAAAAGCAATGTTTCATTTTTCTTTTTTTTTATAACAACCAAAGGAATTGAAAGTGCGTCTTTCAACCCCTTCACCTCCAACTCTCTGACTTAACATATCTTCATCTTCTCTTAAATTTTCTTTACTCGAACTTCCCATTTATTTCCAAACTTTTTTTTATATGTAACTTTGGGATCCAATGGACATTACATCATCTAGATGATAATCCTTCTGTTGAGGTCCGATTTCCCGATGGATTTCTTTCATTTGCCATTCTTTTCTATTGTTTTCTCCTATCTGACCATTGCTTATACATTTTAAATGCCCAAGGGCTAGTTCACTTGGACTAATTAAAATAATCATTTCCATTTTTCAATAATATTAATTAATTTGTTTTCAAACTTAAAGATATATTTTTATCTCTAAATCTTTTTTAAGTTTTTGCTTTTAAAATACTTTTTCTATTTTTAATAAAGTTTTATTTTAATAATTTTTTTCATCTGTGCGATTTTATATATATACGAGTTTAAGACATTTAATATCAATTTTTTAATTCTTAAAAAAAAAGAAGTTTTTATTTGCGAACTTTTCCATGTCTTATTTTATTTTAATTTCATGTTTAATAAAAAAATAATGTAATGACGTATGTGCCCATTACAATATATATATATATATATTCTTGCTATTAAAAGGTGTGAAGGTTGCCTTGACAGCAGTGAGAAATATTGATTACTATCTTTTACTGTGAATGTTTAGGTGGTTACTGGTTGGAACTTAATTATATATATATATATATATATATTTATATTGATTTGAATATTACATATATTTTGGAAATTGAGAATATATATATGTTAAAGAATCTCATAGTGTAGTGATTAGCACATAAACATAATTCTCACATCCAGGTAAAATTTAAAATATTTTTTGACAACTAATAATTTCTTAGCAAGCTTACATAAATTTCTTGCATCTATCTCATTGTCAACTTAAACAGTCATTTAGTTATTGGTCAGAAAATGCATATCCAGCTATTTCTACAACAATAACAACAAGAAATCCATACCTATTAGCAGTTATACTATTCTAGTGAATATTGTTCTCTTTTTTATTCTATTATTGAGGAATAATAGAAAAAGTTTTACTCTACAGTGAGCTGTTTAAGTTTTTATTATTATTTCTTAATTAGAAAGAGAGGAGGAGAGAGAAGGCCAAATTAGACAAAATAATGAAATCACACAATCATTTTAATATTATATATTTAGTTTTAAAGCAACCTTTATTAAGTTACTATAACGAGTCTTATGAGCCCAGATATGCAGGGACCACATTCTGTTGCCTGCACCAGTGGCCCAAAGAGATTACAATGTTACACTGATGCAATACAACTATGAGATGGCTCAAAGCAGTCCAACCTCCTTGCACAATACATTAGGTATTACAGGTTTCTAAAAAAAAATTATCAAGTTCAAACATCAAGGAAACCACAATGAAGAGAAGCAAGAACCAGTCAATCAAGAGGACTCAACCTTCCATTTGAGACAATAATCTATGTGGGGGAAATGACTCTCAACCTGACTGGCAGGCCCTCAAATGGCTCCCCCCAGACCCATCCCTTGGACAAGGTTAATCCACCTCAGACCCCTGACCATAAGTGGATTAGATTCATCTGGGTGTCCTGTTGGTTCAGATGATCCAGAATAGTACTTCAATCAAAGAGGGCCACAAGAACAGTGCCTGGTCATCTTTTCCCTGGGTGTGGCAATAATAGTCATCTGGCCCTGCAGATTAACAAACCCGTCATGCCCATCGCCTCAACCCATGAGACCAAAGCTTCAAGTAAAACCCTGTGACTTCCAACTGAACAGACAAAATGTGCAGGGACTAGTGGTCTACCTGCCCAAGAATGTACTATTAACCAAGGAAACATGACATTACTAATATGGGACAGTCCAAATGGGCTGGGATCACATTCGATCTACCCACCCATCTAGACCACGGAGAAATTACATAAGTAATTAATCACAAAATACATGGAATTAAATACATTGATTACAAAAATACATGATGTTAAATACATTGATTCATTGTAATCTTGAAATCACAGCTAGCCTTACCTGCAAACCATGCGAACACATTATTTGACCATATCACTTTATACACTGAAGTCATTGAAAATCAAAGTCTGCTTCACATTGTTGCCAACTCTTGACATATGTCAAATGTTCTAAATACTTGTTCAACTCATTTGACTGCAAAGTTCTCCAGGGATTATAATTTAGTCTATATATTTTCACTTGGTTATTCCAATTATGAAAAGTGTGATTGGCATTGTAGGATTCTTGCTTATTGTATTGTTGTACAGCAGAGATTGATGGTGACCAACTTGTTCTAATAACTAGTTTCTGTAACCATGCTGTGGCCTTGATTGTAGTAGAAATCCGGGATTCTTGTATTGATCCCATTTAAATTCTGCTTATCTAAATTGAAATCTAGGTCTTGATTAGTAATCCAGTTTTTAGTTGTGCAATCTAAAAGTTTGTAATTAATCTTTAGATTATTCCTAATAATTTTTGAATTAAAAGAGATTGAGTAAATTGCAGTTTCAATATCTTTGTTTATGTCTATAACATCATTTCAACTTATTTTAATCTTTAAATCATTGTTTTTTGGTTCAGGAAACACTTTGTTGTAATTCTGTGTTGATTTAAATTTTTTTTATTCTTTTGTGGTGACCCAATTGCACCAGAAGTGACCCAATAACTTTTGATCTAATCATCTCAAGAATTTAATTCTTGTGCAGGGAGATAGCTTAACACATAATGTATAATGTTTGATTCTAAAATTGAGATCGAATTCATATTTAAAATGAGTTCCCCCTTCTGCATTGTTTTGCCGCATTCAGCCATCCCTGGTTCAATGCCATGATATCGCAACTCTTTTGTTATGAATGAATTAATACTGGGATTTCTTCTTTCTCCTAGTTTTATGATTACTTTTGTATCTAGTTTGTCTCTTGATCTATTTCCTGTTCTCCCTGACTGGTTTGCAGCTGTAGAAACTTGCTTTACTTTAAACATTTCTGATGTTAAAGTGAAATTCTCAATATTATATTTGATATCATTATTGGACAGAAATGGAAGTTTATGATTTCCATTCATATCATAAGATGAAAAAACGTATTGAATCTGTTTGGGTTTAAAAAGATTTAAATTATTTTTTATCCTCTTAGCTGAAGCACATGTATCCAAAGTTGTTAAACTGTTCAACGTCTCATAAATGATAGTCTCAAATTGTTGATTGTATGCACAAATAATGACAAATGAAATATACCAAAACTATGATCAAAAATTGTAGTCAACCCTCTTTCCCAATAAAACAATCTTACATTGAGATTTACAAACAATTTATGTATTTATCAGTTATAATTTTAAACCACTGCTTCCTAATGTAAATGTTAGAATGCCAAACTTTGCTACATTGTTTGGTGTTGTGATAGAATGACAGACTTTAGAGCTTAAGGCCCTCTTCCAGCACTCAAACTTCTTATGAACTCCCAAACAGTAAAGCATCCAGTGATTATTTACTTAACATAAAGCAGAATTTAACAGCTGAAAAATGATTGACAGAAACAAATCACTAATCGTTATTTATTTTTCCATGTATTAAAAATGTTTGATAATCCCTAAAGTCAAGTTCTTCTCCCCCTACAAAAACTTACCATGGACATATACACATATATTATTCTAAATAGATGAAAGTAAGAAAGTAGGACTAAAGGTAAATGTTAAAAAGATTAAAGTAATATTCAAGATTTTTCTTAAAAGATGAAAATAGATTGATAATGATGAGTTAGAAGTTAACAATTCCACATACCTTGGTCAGATTATTATTAGATATGAAAACGTAATGGATGAAAACAATTATAGAATTAAACTTGGTTAGAGTACTTTTGATAGCAATAATTTAATATTAAAATGAAATATGCTAATGTGTTTGAAAAGGAAGGTTTTTAATAAATGTGATGAAATTAATCATAGAATTGAACTTGGTTGAAGTGGTTTTGGTAGAAATAATTTAATATTAAAAAGAAATACGCCAATATGATTGAAAAAAAAAAGATTTTTAATAAATGTGTTTTACCAGTTCTTACATATAGATCTGAAACTTGAACATTTAAAAAAAGGGTAATCCAAAGACTTCAGAAAATCTAAAAAACTATTGAGAATGTTTGGAGTAAGAAGAAGCGATTGAAAACAAAATACATTAGTAAGGAAACAAACAGGTATTATTGACATCGTTGAAAGAATTATGAGACTGAAGTGGAATAGAGTTGGAAATATTGCTGAAAGAAATAATTTTAGATAGTCTGTTGAAATCTTAAACTAGATTCCGAGTGATTGTAAAAGACCTAGATAGAGATCACATGAGAGATGGATGGATAAAATAAGGAAGTGTGCGGGTTTGATGTGGAAAAGAGAGGTTAGAGATCAGAGATGTACTATTCCTGCAGAGACCATCATCCTGTAATGTGTTGATTGATAATCGTTGAAAATGATGATGATTTCCGTTTAACAGGATTCATTTAAATAAATTATCGATTAGCCTATGGCATCTGTCTACATATATTTTAAAAAAAAATGTTTATATAAATTTATTTTTTTTACTAAACAGAAGATTTCATTAGCGTTAAGAGGTCATTAGATTATAGAATATTTTTACATTTACTCGTTTTTAATCAGTATTTCTTAACAGCTCATTTTCATTCCTAAAGCAGTTACAACAACTACGCATTAATAACTTTGTCAAGCGCCGGCAGATCACTAAAGACATCTGAGATTTTTCTGAAAAGCCACGCCATCTTGCCACAGCTAATAATTCACCATTAACAATCGGCCACAGGAGCTTTTTTTGTTAGTATAATGGCCGATAAGATAAGTTGTTCTTTCATCGCTGCTCTGCGGGAATCCGGCCTTAGTCAATGGTCGCAAAACTCACCTTGCTCATTTGATGTACATTAAATTAGGGCTTTTAGAAACAGCTAAGTGAAGTAATATTAGATTTCTATACACGTAATATAATAGTTCACTAAAGGGAGGCATGTAGCTAAAATAAAGCTGTCTGACTGTGTGTCGCTAAACTAGGATTCCGATGAGGGTGTAGCAAAGCAGGACAATAATATCTTTTGAAAATAATATCTTGCCTGGGGATTTAAGGAGCAAACAGCTTCATCTAAAAGATGATGAATTCATTTTTGTAAGAGAATGTCGGCTGACCTAACGTAAGCAAAGAAATTTTTTGATTGAAGTATAATAATAAAATAAATTAAATAATACGTAGACTTAATTAGTAATTTATTAAAGCCATAAATATAAATTAACTTAAGATAAACTACTTTTTTCGTCGTTTTTATAAACAACTCTAAGAAAAACTATCGCAACATCAGAAGAAAAAAGGCTATTGTATTTTACAATACCCGAGTTATGAACGACAACGCTTCAGTATTTCTTCTTTTCAAAATTACTATACTTCAACATTAATTAATAATAATGTCACTAGAAGAAAACTATAGCCGCAGTAAAATAAAAGTTATATTTTGAGCCAGACTGTGAATACAAGGGAAACCTTCTTCAAAAATAGAAGCAGACTATTTTCGAAAATTATTTAGGATTAAAAGACGTGTTCAAACTCATGTGAGGTCCTATTTTCTTTTTATTTTTTAGTCTTTTTATACAAATGAATGACCACCCTAAATTCGAAAACTTAAATGATAAATGAAGTAAGAACATTAAAGACAGCCCGATGGCTTATATATATTGATGGCTTTATTCGGCAAGTACCCCAGCGGCCTTTTGAGAACCGCATGATACTTTTTAAGTTGTGTTTATTATTAGTGTTCCTTTTCTCAAATTTGTTAAATTGCAGCTGTAAGTAGTCATTATTATGATAATAATAGTCTAATTAAAATTGATTTGTGCTTAAATTACAGACTTTCGAAATAAGAAATACCAAAGATTGCAAAGAATTTTATTTCAAAATATATATTTTTATTTAAAAATTAATAAAAGAATAAATATCGTAATCTATCTATTATCAACTTGATTAAATGATTTTAATTTATATAGATGTTACGGATTTTAGAAAATATTATTTGAAAGCTTAATTATTGAAGAAATTTTGCATTTTAATGAATATTTGGCACATTAGGCTTCCCGGCCGATGCTTTGACACACATAAAAAAAAAGTGACTTGAGTATGGTATGCGTGTATATATATAGTCAAACATACTTTTAATTTTTAGATAAAGTTAGAATAAAATTGAAAATTCATTTTATTTAATCACTGTAAGCAACTGATTAATATTTTCATTGAGTTCAAAAATTGACTTAGGTAATAATACTTTATTGAAATTTAAAAAGAAAATTTCCATTATTTTAAAATAAAAACGTTCAAAGATTATTGAAAGACTCATGTTATTGTATGAATGTGATTTGAAGCTAAAAATCTAACAAACATATATAATATAACAATTCTTAATGCTATACTAGTAAAAATAATCTAAATAAAATTAAATAGCAATAAAATAATGGCAACATTAAATTTAAAATACTTATAATTATGGTTTGACTTGCAGAAACATAAATCTTTTCAAGTTAAAAACGAAAAACAACAACACTGAAATATACAATATAAAACTACCCTATAATTCAAATAAGTTCTCCAATTATCTTAATAATAGAAGTTTACTCATTAAATTGGGAGCTTCACACCCAAAATATTCAATCAAAAGAATCTATATGTATCTGAATAAAGAGTTTCATTAATTTACAAAAGTAGGATTGATCACAGTCAATAGCAGTTTGTTAATGCTTTCTATCAATTCTGAAAACTAAAATTATTATAGTATATTGCATAATGTAACTCATAAAATAAATTGGAATAAAAAGATAGCAAAGATTATTGTTTAATGTTATTGCTATATATTTTCATTAGACTTATAACAAATATGAAAAACACATACATATGTATTAACATTTGAATTAAAAATATTCATTAGCTATTTGTACTATATATTATTTTAATCTCACAATAGTTTTATAAATAAATGTCACTGCAATTAAACTTATATTTGTGTTGTTTTCTTTTTGCATGTATGTTATGTTCACTGAAGGCAGGCTGAGATTATTGGGAAAACACTAAATGACTATTAGTGGCATTTTGCTATTGCATAAGGTAATTAATTATAGTACCTTGATTTTAAAAAGAAAGTAGCTAATATTTAACATTATTAATGTAAAAAGTCTTTAAAATTATTAGATATAAATGTATATTATAACAAAATAAACAAAAGTATTTTGCTGGATGTATGTTTCAACTATAAAATGCAAGTCATTTAAAAACACTAGTTTTAGTAACAGTTGTTAATGAGATATTTATTTATACAGCATGATGTATATAAATTGTAATAAACTAAAGATCAGCATTTCAAGAAAATGTACATGTGCTTTTTTATGAATGTTAATATTAATAAATGAATATTTTCATTTCCAACACAAGATAAAGTCTTTGCGAAAGAATAGATGAATCCACCTATTCTTTCAACCCAAATGCTTAAGTATGGACAAATCTTAAGCACTGGAAATGAAAGCATGCAGATAAACCAATCACTTTAAATTACTCTTTATCATGTCTGAATGAATAATGCCTATGAACCATTGTTGTAATGTTAGCAGTGGTGGTTATTGGTGGTTCTGATAATAAATGAATGGGAATGGGTTGAGCGATTGAAGCGCAAATGCTGTGTGGCAGCAGCTGATTCATTGAAATTTTGTTTTCTTTTAAAATTTCATGAAAACTACAAGCTTGACATCAACAGAAATCCTAGAATTCTTTGTTTCTTTAAAATTTCTTTCACATGGCATATGTCATGTTGAAATCCAAACAAATTTGAATTATTTATTTTTTCCAATAAATTTATTAAACGTAAATAAGTATGATATAAAGTGATTTTGTACAGAAAAAATAAATAAATTAATACAAACATAAATTTTGTACAAGTGTGAATTTTTGATTATCTTCTGATTATCAGTTCTCAATTAACAGCTCATGTTCTGCAGTTCACTGCAAAATTGAATATTTTTATTAATAAGTTCATTAATTTTTTTTCTTTTCTGCTCAGTTTATTAGTTGGTATGAAGAAGACAAAGGCAGAAATTTTTAATCGGCCAAACACATTACTAAAATGGATTAAAAATGCACCAATCATTCACATTTCAAGGTCTTCTAAATGTAATCAAAATATCCGATCATAAATATTTAATTTTTATTTTTTAATTATTTGAATAGCATTTAAATTTTTTTTTAATTATTTGATAAACAGTATAATTTATTAATGTGTTTGTATTGGTATGTCTGTGTAGTATATAAATTATATAATATTAAATCATTTATGCTCTTTATTATAAGTATATAAATTTGTATTCAAATATAACAAAAGTAGTTTATAAACAATTATTTGCTTTAGCACCATGTTTACAATTATATTACATTCAAATATCAGCCTTTCAAGCTAATTAAGCACGCACCTTTTGAGAGTGTTAAATAAATGAATACTTTCCTCTTCAATCCAAGATATAGTATTTATGCATGAATAAAAAGGATCCTCTTATTCCCACAACTCAAATTCTTTTATATGAGCAAATCTGAAGAATTGTTGAGGAGAGCATGAGTAGAATTCTCACTTTAAATTACTATTTACAATGTTTTTTGACTGAATAACATCGGTGAAATTGCTTAGAATTTACTAAACGTCATTCTTACTGAAACTTAATTATGAGTAAATAAGCAATTATTTGATCTAGCACCATGTTTACAATTATATTACATTCAAATATCAGCCTTTCAAGCTAATTGAGCATGCGCCTTTTGAGAGTGTTAAATAAATGAATACTTTCCTCTTCAATCCAAGACATAGTATTTATGCAGGAATAAAAAGGATGCTCTTATTCCTACAACTCAAATTCTTTTATCTGAGCAAATCTGAAGAACTGTTGAGGAGAGTGTGAGTAGAATTCTTACTTTAAATTACTATTTACGATGTTTTTTGACTGAATGACATTGGTGAAATTGCTTAGAATTTACTAAACGTCATTCTTACTGAAACTTAATTATGAGTAAATAAGCAATTATTTGATCTAGTGCCATGTTTACAATTCTATTACATTCAAATATTCATTTATTTAACACTCTCAAAAGGCGCGTGCTCAATTAGCTTGAAAGGCTGATATTTGAATGTAATATAATTGTAAACACGGTGCTAGATCAAATAATTGCTTATTTACTCATAATTAAGTTTCAGTAAGAATGATGTTTAGTAAATTCTAAGCAATTTCATCGATGTCATTCAGTCAAAAAACATTGTAAATAGTAATTTGAAGTGAGAATTCTACTCACGCTCTCCTCAACAGTTCTTCAGATTTGCTCATATAAAAGAATTTGAGTTGTGGAAATAAGATGATCCTTTTTATTCCTGCATAAATACTATATCTTGGATTGAAGAGGAAAGTATTCATTTATTTAACACTCTCAAAAGGCGCATGCTCAATTAGCTTGAAAGGCTGATATTTGAATGTAATAAAAGTAGTTTATGTACAATGTAATTTCAGGGCTCTGATCCAAGTTTGAGATAACCTTATTTTATAGGCATAATGTTTCTCAAAAGTTTTAATAATTTATTAGTATGTTTATATTTGTATTAGTGTATTTGTGTTTGCAAGTCTGTGTTTGTATAACAAGTAATTTTTATATATAAAAGTTATAGAGTAGTGCAATGTAAATTTTAAGACATTATTGAATGTACAGAAAGGTTTCAGTTGATAAAGCAATCACAAAATTTACTGAGCATAATACCATGTGAAAATATAAGCACTTAAAACCAATAAAGAGAAATTTCAAATGGTGTGTGTGTAGTGATAGCACAATTGGTATGTATATATCACATGGAATTGTACGCAGGCAAAGAATCAAATTCTGATTCTTGCCAATGCCTTGGTACTCATGCTGTGGAATCAGTAGTTTTGCCACATCTTGCATCATATTATTTTCAAATATATAGATAGCAAATGAACTATATGCAAATAAATTATATCTCTATGGGACAATAAATATAACAAGATAGCATTACTAGTGTGCATAGAAAATATAAATATCACTGGTGTACACAAAAATATAAAATAAAGAGATGAAACTCATTTTATCATTGATACAGATAGTTACCTACAATTTATATTTTTAGATAGACAAGAAGCCAATTGCTATGATGACAAATGCATATCCATCTTCTAGAAATGATTTGCTTTGTATTTTTTATTAGGATGAATCTTTTTCTTATAGATACCTTGAGATTTTTTAACTTTTGGAGTACAGGATAAAAATAAAGAATTCTTATGTGACTAGTTTTGGAGATTCTGAAGCTATGAATTATCTGAGGTAAGAAATATTATATATGGTTTGAAAGATAATTTTGTGAGAAACACAATAAAATTATTAATGAATATGTAATTTAAACTTGATTAATAATAAATTAGAAATTATCAACAAACAATAAAGTAATAATTATTTCCGAAGTTGAAATTTCTTTTTCCTTATTTTTTAACGGCAATCACTATTTATCTTAGCCTTATTGTTTTCCTTAGTTTTTCTAGTCTCTGTCAATGTAATGTTTTTTGCTCTAACATTATTCAAAGTGAAGTTATTGTAAAAAATGTGTCTCAAGTCATTTTTTAAAATTTCAATATCGTACTAAGAACCATAAACAAGTTAAAAACACACAATTAATATATCTACAATAAAAACTACTCGCAGAAACAACTGCAGTCGATTTTATTTTTGACTTAGAATTGTTAATTTGTTAACCATTTTTCATAATAAAAAATATCCACATTTATTTAAAACATGCCATAAATTGTCATTAATTTTATTAAAATTTCAATATTAATGTTTATGTGTTTTACATAAAAGAAAAAGTATCGTTTAAAATATTATAGAGTTATAATAAAAATCTATACTGAAAACTTTAATAAATCTGAGCATTATTATGCAAAAAAGTAAAGTTAAGATATAATATTTTTCACTACTTGAAATGTATTTAAAATGAATACTGTTTAAAATTTAATTTCTTATTCATTTAAACTGTAATTAATGCTTCAAATAAACAACTATAATAACTAAAATAACAACAAAACCTTGAAAATATTAAATACAAACTTAATATTCAATATCCAGCAACTAAAATGCTTTAAAATTGGATTTATACTTTTTCAGATTTTCTCAAAATATAGGTATTAGTATTGCTTTTAATTAATTACTGCTTTAATGATTCAAAATTGTAATTGTAATGGGCACAGATGATGTTACATTGTTTTTTTATTATTAAACACAAAAAAAATAAAAGTTCACAAATAAAAACTTCTTTTTTAAGAATTAAAAATTGAAAATTAAAAAATCATCTTAAACTCGTATATATATAAAATTGCACAGATAAAAAAAAAATTATTAAAATAAAACTTTATTAAAAATAGAAAAGGTATTTTAAAAACAAAAACTTAAAAAAGATTTAATTGAAGATAAAAATATATCTTCAAGAATGTAGATAAATTAATTAATCTTTTGTAAAATGGAAATGATTATTTTAATTAGTCAGAGTGAACTAGCCTTTGGGCATTTAAATGTATAAGCAACGGTCAGATAGGAGAGAAAAACAATGGAATTGAACCTCAGCGAAAGGACCATCACACCGATGATGTAATGTCAATTGAATCCTTAAAACTAATATAAAAGGAAAAGTTTGGAAATTATTAGTTAGTTATTACAAGAGGACAGATATGTGTTAAGTTGGAGAGGGTTGGAGGAGAAGGGATTGAAAAATGCACTTTCAATTCCTTCAGTGGTTATAAAAAAAGAAAGAAAGAGAAATGACCGATCGTTTTCTACATTAAGGACCAGCTAAAGTAAAAGACCTCCTGGATAAATAAAAAACAATGGCTAACTGGATACCAATATCTTCAGGATGGGGTGAGAATTCCTGTTCAAAATTACAAACAACTACAAATTATGGACCTTTTAAAACCATAAGAACTTTAGATAATTCATGAACATTAAATTAAAAACTTTCCATATTTAAAAAAAATAGAAATAGATTCCTATCTGACCAAACTAAATTATTTATTAATTAGTTATAATTTTATTTGATGTATTTCTTTTTTGTAAAATCATTTCCATTTATTTTTTTTTTTGTTCTTTAAGTTTTATTTATGATTTTTGTTTTGCGATAAATTAAATTATATAAATGTTAAACTTAAGTCGGGCGTGAATGGCTGTATAGATTTGTAAAGTTATATTAGGGGAGGGTAATCTTAGGTTATTTGTTTCATAGTTGAATTAGACCAATGGATTGGATATATTGGTGTAAGAAGTAGATGTAGTACAAGATTCGCTACGGGCAGAATCGCTTTTCATGCCGCACATTTTCTTTTTGCCTATGGAATGCGATTGTAAGTCGGCAAAATGACCACAGTCCTTTCCTATGGAGTTTTTTTATTGCTCTTATCATCAGATAGATGCAGTATTCCTATCTGACAAAAGGCAATTTCTTCTCTTAACCTATTTGTGCTGTCATAGTCGTATTACATTGAATACATCGATGTATCAGATGGATTGAAGTTGGTTTGACTGCGAACCTTTGGCCTAAGGTTAAATAAGGATAGAAAATTTTCTTTTAAATGCAAATCTATGTAGTCTATTCATACTCCACACTCTAAATAAAAATGCATTAAATTTAAGTTGGGTATAGATGCTTGCATGGGTTCGTTACCAGTTAATTATCTTTTTGGTTTTCATATTTGATCAAAATATATAGACATTCGATAAATACTGATACCTTACGGTGAGTATCTAAGTTGTATTTATTTTGGATGTCTTTTAAGTTATTGGTGTCTATGCGGCATCTTACGATGAATGCTCTTGGGTTTCTTATAAATTTTCCTCTGCAATTTCACCAATGATTTTATATTTTGATTGTTTATGTTTATTTTGAAATGTTTTTGACTGTGTAATCTATGCAACCGATCTATACTCAACATTATAAAACAAACTTTTATAAATCCATCTGTGCGAACTTATAATAGTATAAAAATTAAAATGTAAATTAAAATCTAAAATAAAAGTTAAAAATAATGTTAAATGTTAAAGTAAACATACTAAAATAATAATGTTAAATTATATATATATATATATATGCGTAAATAAATGTTTGTGTGTATAATTACTGGCAGTGGCTTATTTATATATATATATATTCTTAGATAAGAATTTATTATAAAATGTAAATCTCTGTTATTCCACTGAGCTAGTGACAATGGGCTAACAACAGATATCAAAATATATAAAATAAAAATAAAAAATTTTTTGACTTACGTATCTGCCTACTTTATAAATTTTTCTAGGTTCAAATGCCTAGATGGCACTCTTGTAGTGCAGGTTACGTTAAGCTCCCTTTCACCCAGATTGTTATAATTGGCCCCCAACATTTCACCCGGATCGTTATAATTGGTCTCCCAAATGGGGCCGATGTTTAATAAACCACATATACCCTGAAGAAATTTTTTCAAAATGAAATATTTTTATCTGTTTACATAAAGTCGTATACTTTAAATCTTATAAAAGCACTGCCAGAAAGAAATTGCACATATATTAAAAACCAATGGAAAGATATAAATAATTTTAAACTGTATTTTGTTAAAAAGAAAGTCAAAAGGTTGCAATTAATGTTTTGTTTTGTTAATATATATTATGCTTTAGCGTGTATAGGTGTGCACAACCACGTAAGTTTATGATCGTAAATGTGGCACCTTACGATGAGTACTGTTTGGGAATTTACTTGAGTGTAATCCTATGTAAGCATTTCAGTCAGTCATAAATAAGTTGGTGGTATTTATAATTGTGCTGCAAATATACATGTTTAAACCCATTATTTCTTAAAACATATTTATCTTAATGCAACTTTCTTAAATAAATAATTTATATAATTTGCTTGTCATGCCATTTGTTAGAAATGAAATATAGAGAAAATAGAATTCTTGGTGGGAGGAGGCGTAAACGTGAGTGGTTCAATTTGAGAATGATGGTCAACATTTTTCTTTTTTGTATATAGTCTTTTTGTAAAATTACTAACCGGATGTTTTTGTAAATGTCTTCGTTAATCATGTACCATAATTACTAACCCTAAGTAAAATATTTTTTTTGTTAATTTTTTCTTTAAGCAAGTTTACTGATATGTAACGGGCACAGATGATGTTACATTGTTTTTTTATTATTAAACATGGAAAAAATAAAAGTTTGCAAATAAAAACTTCTTTTTTAAGAATTAAAAATTGAAAATTAAAAAATCATGTTAAACTCATATATATATTGTACCGGTCAGAATTGTATGTTCATTTAACAAGGTTTAGAATCTAAGCAAAAGTACCTTAAATCCACTCATGCCCGAGATACACAGGTCAGGAGCAATCATGAATTCTGCCCTATTTGCTCTTCTCTAAAACTATAACATTATAAACAACACTTCTGATGACAACATGAAATTTTATTCATTCTGGTCCCAGAGACACAGCAGAGAAACATGAGATCTATAGGGTAATTAATGTAAATAAATAATATCAAATCTTAGCTCAATCAAATATCTTATGTGAAGGGACAATTTATAAATTTTAAATGAATTGCACACAGCTAGCATTGCAAAAGAAACATGAATTATGAAATAGTATCCATCCAGAATGAGCAAGAACAGAATAACCCAGAGATAAATATCTATTTGAAGTAATCAGTTATAACTTCTAAATATTACTAACACTATTATAAATATTTAATGAAATTCAATGAGTGAGAGTCAGTAAGACACAACGCATGAGTAATTATTAAAACATAATAATTTAATAAATATAAACAATTTAATTTACATTAGAAAACATAGCACAGATTTAATGCAGTTATTACTTTGCATATAAGCAACTGATTTAGTATGCTAATGAGTTATAGTATAATAATAAATTAATGTTATCAATGTGGTGATCATTACTTAAAGTAATGATAAGGATGTTTACAAATTCATCTCTAAAGAGAGGTTTACTCTTGATATGATAGTTAATAATTTATCGTTTATGAGCATATTTGAGCCTGTACAAATGAGGAATGGGTTAGCCTAAATTAGCTTTACTGTGACAATCCTAAAATATTCGACTAATTATAAAATGAGTGGTTTACAAACATCACTGCGCCACATCTTATAAATAATATGAGAACTACCCATAAAAGAACTCGCAGTAGTAACTATAATGACAGCGTTTAAAATGGAGAAGATGTCCATCTTTGGACTGAAAAACTTTATCACATATATGATTCCTCTTGTATTTATCACAAGGCAGTATTCAAAAATATGAGTGGTAAGGATTCCATGGTATGCCCTTCGACGTGTCACATGCATAGCCTTAATACTCTAATGTTTATTCTGAGATTGGTTCTACCAAACCTCATTCCTAGACGAGTTATGTGAAGAAAATCCGGAGTTCGGATCATAAATATGATAAAGCAAAATATAAGTACTTTAAAATGCTATCGTAAGTAAGCAATGCAAATATGGCTTAAGCCTTAAATGACTAATGAAATAATTTAAGCTTAAATAAAGCAATAATATCATGCATAACACCATGATAAAATAATAACCCACTCAGCATCGTACGTATAACTTTAATAAATTTAGGATGTCGAATATATAAAAGGGAAAATATTATTTCCTATTTAACAAGTCCAAGTATTTTAAATGACAATATATTATAAGCAATTTAACTCTTAATGGCATATAAATAATAAATAGTTATTAAAATATATTAATAATCAAATTTATTTTAAGAAGATAAAATGCATTTAAATATCAATAGTGACAACAACAAAAGGTTTATCTTATGCCATAATATAATTTTTAAACAATCTGCCATTAAGCATATATTTCAAATATTTAACCCAGTGAACAGCGTTCAGTAAGAAATTTTACGTTTAACTATTTAAATATTCCAAAATATCGGAATGATGATTGAAATAATATAAGTTCGCTAGATTCAAACATTAGCATACTAAAATTAATTTAATAAGATATATATTTAAAATAAGTTTTGCTGCATGAAATAAAATAATTAGAGTGTAAAACTTAAAAAGCTAATGATGGATTTAAAGTACATAATTCTGTGCTTAGCGTTTCAAAGAACGAGTTTAAAAACTTAAGAGAGAAAATCACAAATTTAATGATAATTAAGTTTATAGTCAGTTATAAAATAAATAAAGATTACATTCTGATTACAATTAAGATTTAAGAAAGAAGTGAAATGAGGAGAATTAAGAGTTCATTCTTCGGCAAAATGGATTACCTTTAGTATTTATGGTGGCCATTTAGCATAAAAACACGACGTTTTGACGCAAAGGCAGAATATTGACAAAATAATGGTAAACATCTTCCAATAGTTCTTTCACAGTTAAACATAACAGCTCTCAAGTAGCGATGGCATAGCAGGGAGGCAGAACAAAGGTGATTTAAGATCAGGGAGGCAAATTCCTTTTACTCACTGTCCATTTTATTTCCACTCTCTCCACAAATACCAGAGAGAAGAGTGATTTGAACTCCTTTTGCGTGTTCCTAGAACTTCTGCTCCTCCTATACTTGAAATTTGGCAATATTGGAAGATGTAAACAATACGTTCCAGAAAGCATTATTTAAACATATTTTTAAAATTGCAAATAACTTTAAAATATGATTTTTGGTTTGACTTGAAATGAGAATGACATTTTTAAATTGTAATAATACTTTTTAGAATTTTCTGGCATTGCTTTAGCTTTACATTAATTTTATTTATTTTTATATCTGTAATACATATACACACATACACAATTATCTAAGTGAAGGGAATTTACAAGTTTGAAAATAAAATACACCTAAGCTAAAATAATAATTTAACTAGTTACACATAACCATTTTAAATAAACAGGGTGGAAGAGATACATGTATATGTGTGTGCTTAACATTCCTAGATGACCAAATAAATATATAAACTGGTTCAAACTCTACTTTAAAGGTATGGAATGTCATCAAGCAGTGAAGTTAAATATGTACTACAGATTTACCACTTGATATTCCCGTAATTAGAGGCACAAACAAAAAAAAATTTGTTAAAAAAAATGATTTTACTTATACCTTTAAAAATTATTATTCCAAGTGGCAAAGAAACACATGGTCAACTAATAATAGCAAACTAGTCTGTCTATTCCCCACTATTATGTTTATGTCTGACTTCATGGAATTCTAACTATAATGTTTTAATTGGGATCTCCTTATTCTCTTAAGCTCTTTTGAAAATCAATGGTCTGTTCTGATGCATTATGCTGTCCTATCAATCTCAAAACACTTTTACTATTCTTTCCCTGGGTCGGGCGGTATATACAACTTTAATTGGCATGCAAAATTATTATGCTTAAGAACCTTAAGCCACACTTGATCTAAACAAATTTTATGATGAGAAATACATCTCTTTCCTACCCTGATTTTTGTTATGTGGGCTAATTTTAATCGAGCATGATGCTGGTTATATCTTTGATGGATACAAATACTCTTGTCCAGTAAGGATTTACAAATATCTGTATCACTATAACTAATATTTCTAAAAATTTTAGGTTTATCTAATATTGGGTTTGTAATCATCTCCATCTCAAAAACATTATTACTACCACTAAAGATGATATTCTTATTGGTTGCAGAATCAATATGTTCAGCATTAAATAAATTCATTTCATGAATCTTTACATATTCATACTTTTCAATAGTAAATATAAATGCACGAGCATTTTCTTTATCTATAGCAGTTTTGATAGATTTATTAACAGGAATTCGAAAGTTTTCTTTATCATGAATACTCTTAGTTTTGACTGCCTTATTAACAGGAATCCGAACATTTTTTGCATCATGAACAATTATTTGAAAACACTGTCCTATGGAAACTTTATCAATACAATCTGCTATTTTCACACCAATATCTTGGAATTTAGAAAAATAATCAGATTCTTGTTTATTGATCAAAGAATGTCTATCAAATTTCTTTTCAAAATTATTAGTTACTATAACATCCATCTCTTTAGCGTTTAGTAAAGTCAATTTGAATCCACAGAGAATGAATTGTTAACATAATTTTCTGTTTTCTTGTAGATGCTACATCCCAATTAGAATTTATATTCTTAGCATGGGGTTCACTAATATTTGAGATTAGTTTTTTCTCAATCTTCCCAAAATGACAATTCACGTCAATTTGCTTTTCAATTATATCACCTAAATTAAGAGAATTAGAATTTATTTCTATAAGACTTCTATTTACTTCATCTGGAGAGTCTAGTTTAATGGAATTTTCACTATCATGCACTAAATAATTCAAATCCATCTGCATTTCATTAGCATCAACTACATTAGGCAAACAAGTATTTATTTCGATATCATCTTTACTTAAAGAATCACTAAAATTCATCTTGTTCTGAGAATCCAATTCAGTAATATTCACAACCGAAACCCTTTCATAATTATGAGTAATAAAATTTAACTTAGTTTGCCTTTCATCACCAATTTTGTTAGACAAGCAAGAATCAAATTCCATATCATTTCTGACTGAAGGATTATCTAATTTATAAAAGTTACTAGTTTTCTCAGATATCAATTGACCATGTTGAATGTTAACAGTATTTGAAGGAACCTTGTCATTTTCTTTATCAGAGATGATAGTTTCCTGCAGACATTTCTTGATAGTTTTAACAATATTCACATGAGTTGTCACTTCCATATCATTAGTTTTTGAAATATTTATGTTCTTATCAACTTTGATAAAACCATTTAAATAAGTTGCCATTTTTATATCATCTGTTATGGTATTTAACTTATTACACCTTCTTTTCTTAAAATTCTGAGCAGTAAAAGTAAAATAATCATTTGGCATGAGTTTTCTTTTTCCACAACTTAAACATTGCTTTTCAGAAAATGTTTGTTTTGATAAACAGTCGTATTTTTTTTCAAACATTATATTTTTATTTGAAAACTCTCTATTAAGACTTTCAAAAGATTTTGCAGCACATTCAGACAAAAATACACCCAGTTCTTTATCTGTTAAAAAAGAATCACTTTTATGAAAAGATAGCTCTTTATTCCTGTTATCTAATGCTTGAACTTTTACAATTACTTTTATCAAACTGCTTATCAGCCAATACATTTTTACCACTTTCATTTAACAAAGCACTATTTAAGTATTGAATATCACTAGAACTATCTTCAAACTTTTTCTCAACATGAAAAATAATTCTATCACTATCCATTATTCCAGCAACTCTATTTTTAACACAAGATTCAGGTTCAGTCCCTTCATTAATTGATAAATCTTCATGCAAATTCATTGCAGAATCAAAACATCTTGTTGACTTATCATTACTGAAAGAATTCCAAACAAATGGCTGAATTTGGTTTTCATCAGGCACTGTGTTAGAATCAAATGAAATTTCTTCTTTTTGATAAATCTGACTAACTGTAACAGATTTATTAATGGAGGTATCAATCAAAGTTTCACAATTTGATTGATTATCTGGATTATAGAGTGGATCTATAAACTTTTCAACATTTTTAGACTAATGTTCCAATAAAGACTCTCTTTGGACTTCTGTTGGAATATACAATTTAGATGATTCCACCCTGTTTGTTTCTTCTGCCTTCAAAAGACAACTAGAATCAAGCTTTTCATCAGACAAAAAGGAATCCTGATTAGAAATATTTTCATCACATAAAGTTATATCTTTGGGTAATGTTTCAACATTAGTAGCATTTCTATTAGTTTCTTTAACCATATTTTCCTGATAATAAAAAATCAGTTTCACATTTATGTGTCATAAGAGAATCTAGACCTTTCATATTTAAATCATTATTTTCAGATTCTTTAAAATACAGTTGTATTTTTGTCTGAGTTTCTTGAAACATGTCCTTAATCTCATTTTTAGACATCTCATATTCATATTTAGCCTTATTATCTAGCTCATAAAGATGATCACTAATTTCTCCTTGGACTACTTGGAAATTTCCTAACTGATCCTCATGCTTTATCATGTTCTGTTGTGGATATTCTACTTTCATCTCTTTGACAGCAAGTCATCCTTTTACATGAGTTTGTTCCATCCATTCTTCCATCTTCTGATGTCTTTCATCTTGTTTTTCAGCTTCTTTCTTCCAGAATTCTTCAGCATCTTTCTTCCATTCTTCAGCTTGTTTCTTCCAGAATTCCTCAGCATATTTCTTCCATTCTTCAGCTTCTGACTTCCAGAATTCTTCATCTTCTTACTTCCATTCTTCAGCTTCTAACTTCCAGAATTCTTCATCTTCTTTCCTCTGTTCTTCAGCGTGTTTCTTCCAGAATTCTTCAGCATCTTTCTTCCATTCTTCACCATATTTCTTTATAAGATCTTGCATTATTATAAATAACTAGTGGTTATTATTGTTCAATTTGTTAAGAGCGCTAATTCCATAACTCATTATATTTGCTATGGGTTATTCACCTATCCCTTTTCCTCAATCGTCTCTATACTACCATGTCCCACCATACCTACTACTTTCTTCCTGCCCTGCCTAACTTATATGATGCCCAACCACTTTATTATTTATGCCTACTCTTCTCACTACTTGAATCTGCCTATATCATTTAAGCTATATATTATACTTGAATCTGCCTATATCATTTAAGCTATATATTATAAAATTATTAACTATTAATTTTATAACACAAAATATATTTAAAAATTACCATGCCTTTACTTCTTTTGCCACTTTCCATCTGTTCTCTTTGCACCTGGAATTGACTAAAAATCGTTATTAGTAAATTGATAATACAAAGTATAACAGAAAGCCAAAGCAAAGTATGATTTTCTCTCTTTTAAATATTTGCTTGCATTTGAATTTCACTCAATGTAAGTTAAGTTAACACATGAACTTACCGGTTGGCAAAATTTATAATTGTATAAATACAAGGTGCCATGCCAACATGACAAGATTAATAACTTATTACACAATATTTAGGTTATTCATGCTCACAGAGATGGACACCAAAATTTCCTTTTGCATTGATCAAACAATTCAAAATTATTATACTGAACAAATATATATTTTATTTTCAATGCTGTTTTGAAATCAGCAAGATACATCACTATATTTATCTCTTTGCAATAATCTGCAACAGCTATAAAATTCATTTCACATAAATAAACCTTATGTATACATAAAATAGTGTTTAAGGTGATTTTATGTTATAATCTAGCAAATAAAGCTAAGAAAATATTATGACAATATGCAAGTTATACAACATGGATTGATATCATTTAGACTAAAACAATTTATTTAATGAATAGTTATTATTTACTACAAACTAACAATGCGTGACTAACCTAAATTTGAATATAGGAATTTAGCTCAATTATCTATCATTTCCAAGGAGTGTGAGGCTATCATAAAATGTCAAAATTAATATTGTTCCCAGTAATTTATATTTATCGATATCAATTTTCACTTTCACTTGCATAAGAATATGTAAACCATTAAAGCATTTTGCCAACTACATCTGGCTGCTTGGTGTTACATAAAAGGTCTACACCTACTTCGAGGTTACTCTAATAATAAGAAACAAACATTTAAAATATCAACTAGCAAGCAACTTTTCTTTTGCTAGCATGAGAACATGTAAACCATTTAAGCATTTTTTCAACTGCATCTGGCTGCTTGGTATTACATAAAAGGTCTTCACCTGCTTTGAGGTTACTCTAAGAATCAATGTCATTGAAGCGTAATGTCCACTACATTGGACCGCTTGACATAGAATTCTATTTTTAAGGTCTTCACCTGCTTTGAGGCTACTATTAATAGGAAACAAACATTTACAATATTTGCTAGCAAACAATACCTTTAAATTAAAGTTTTTAACATAATATCGATATAGGATACTTCTAAATATCAAAATCTGAGATATACACTACTTAATGTTGACAAAGAAAAATTACTTTTTTCATCTATTCTACCTGTTGCTCCAATCTACTCTTACTACTTTCCAACACTTTAATTTTCTTTCTCCTTATTGTCACAAAAGCATATTAACAAATGTATAATATATATACACTGAGATAGTACAAGCTACACATATTAATTTATATATCTATTAACTGTCTTATTACTTTTAAATAATTATATTGACTAACAATACTGTTTTATTCACATAGATTATAGTATTTAACCAACAAAATTAATTAATGAACCTACATTTAGATAATATTGGAGACATTAAAATATAAGCCACCAAAACATAAGCTCTTTACAAGGTATGGCATTTAATTAATAGAGGCCTCAATGATTGAGCCAACAAAAAAATAAGCAGTCTACAGGGTGTGAGATTTAATTAATTGAAGCCCCATGTTGGGTGCCAAGCCCAAGAAAGAAAAAAAAATCCTGTACCGGTCAGAATTGTATGTTCATTTAACAAGGTTTAGAATCTAAGCAAAAGTACCCTAAATCCACTCACGCCCGATATACACAGGTCAGGAGCAATCATGAATTCTGCCCTATTTGCTCTTCTCTAAAACTAGAACATTATAAACAACACTTCTGATGATAACATGGAATTTTATTCATTCTGGTCCCAGAGACACAGCGGAGAAACATGAGATCTATAGGGTAATTAATGTAAATAAATAACAAATCTTAGCTCAATCAAATATCTTATGTGAAGGGACAATTTATAAATTTTAAATGAATTGCACACAGCTAGCATTGCAAAAAAAACATGAATTATAAAATAGTATCCATCCAGAATGAGCAAGAAAAGAATAACCCAGAGATAAATATCTATTTGAAGTAATCAGTTATAACTTCTAAATATTACTAACACTATTATAAATATTTAATGGAATTCAATGAGTGAGAGTCAGTAAAACACAACGCATGAGTAATTATTAAAACATAATTTAATAAATATAAACAATTTAATTTACATTAGAAAACAGCACAGATTTAATGCAGTTATTACTTTGCATATAAGCAACTGATTTAGTATGCTAATGAGTTATAGTATAATAATAAATTAATGTTATCAATGTGGTGATCATTATTTAAAGTAATGATAAGGAAGTTTACAAATTCATCTCTAAAGAGAGGTTTACTCTTGATATGATAGTTAATAATTTATCGTTTATGAGCATATTTGAGCCGGTACAAATGAGGAATGGGTTAGCCTAAATTAGCTTTACTGTGACAATCCTAAAATATTCGACTAATTATAAAATGAGTGGTTTACAAACATCACTGTGCCACATCTTATAAATAATATGAAAACTACCCATAAAAGAACTCGCAGTGGTAACTATAATGACAGCGTTTAAAATGGAGAAGATGTCCATCTTTGGACTGAAAAACTTTATCACATATATGATTCCTCTTGTATTTATCACAAGGCAGTATTCGAAAATATGAGTGGTAAGGATTCCATGGTACACCGTCCGATGTGTCACATGCATAGCCTTAATACTCTAATGATTATCCTGAGATCGGTTCCACCAAACCTCATTCCTAGATGAGTTATGTGAAGAAAACCGGAGTTCAGATGATAAATATGATAAAGCAAAATATAAGTACTTTAAAATGCTATTGTAAGTAAGCAACGCAAATATGGCTTAAGTCTTAAATGACTAATGAAATAATTTAAGCTTACACAAAGCAACAATATCATGCATAATGCCATGATAAAATAATAACCCACTCAGCATCGTACGTATAACTTTAATAAATTTAGGATGTCGAATATAGAAGAGGGAAAATATTATTTCCTATTTAACAAGTCCAAGTATTTTAAACGACAATATATTATAAGCAATTTAACTCTTAATGGCGTATAAATAATAAATAGTTATTAAAATATATTAATAATCAAATTTATTTTAAGAAGATAAAATGCATTTAAATATTGATAGTGACGACAACAAAAAGTTTATCTTATGCCATAATATAATTTTTAAACAATCCGCCATTAAGCATATATTTCAAATATTTAACCGAGTGAACAGCGTTCAGTAAGAAATTTTATGTTTAACTATTTAAATATTCCAAAATATCGGAATGATGATTGAAATAATATAAGTTCGCTAGAGTAAAACATTAGCATACTAAAACTAATTTAATAAGATATATATTTAAAATAAGTTTTGCCGCATGAAATAAAATAATTAGAGTGTGAAACTTAAAAAGCTAATGATAGATTTAAAGTAC
Organism: Epiperipatus broadwayi; assembly: GCA_028023455.1. NCBI lineage: Eukaryota > Metazoa > Onychophora > Udeonychophora > Euonychophora > Peripatidae > Epiperipatus > Epiperipatus broadwayi. The sequence goes on along the minus strand of JAQFVV010006223.1, from coordinate 10,022,331 downwards.
ATAATTCTGTGCTTAGCATTTCAAAGAATGAGTTTAAAAACTTAAGAGAAAAAATCACAAATTTAACGATAATTAAGTTTATAGTCAGTTATAAAATAAATAAAGATTACATTCTGATTACAATTAAGATTTAGGAAAGAAGTGAAATGAGGAGAATTAAGAGTTCATTCTTCGGCAAAATGGATTACCTTTAGTATTTATGGTGGCCATTTAGCATAAAAACACGACATTTTGATGCAAAGGCAGAATATTGACAAAATAATGGTAAACATCTTCCAATAGTTCTTTCACAGTTAAACATAACAGCTCTCAAGTAGCGATGGCATAGCAGGGAGGCAAAACAAAGATGATTTAAGATCAGGGAGGCAAATTCCTTTTACTCACAGTCCATTTTATTTCCACTCTCTCCACAAATACCAGAGAGCAGAGTGATTTGAACTCCTTTTGCGTGTTCCTAGAACTTCTGCTCCTCCTATACTTAAAATTTGGCAATATTGGAAGATGTAAACAATACGTTCCAGAAAGCATTATTTAAACGTATTTTTAAAATTGCAAATAACTTTAAAATATGATTTTTGGTTTGACTTGAAATGAGAATGACATTTTTAAATTGTAATAATACTTTTTAAAATTTTCTGGCATTGCTTTAGCTTTGCATTAATTTTATTTATTTTTATATCTGTAATACATATACACACATACACAATTATCTAAGTGAAGGGAATTTACAAGTTTGAAAATATAATACACCTAAGCTAAAATAATAATTTAACTAATTACACATAACCATTTTAAATACACAGGGTGGAAGTGATACGTGTATATGTGTGTGCTTAACATTCCTAGATGACCATATAAACATATAAACTGGTTCAAACCCTACTTTAAAGGTATGGAATGTCATCAAGCAGTGAAGTTAAATATGTACTACAGATTTACCACTTCAATATAAAATCGCACAGATAAAAAAAAAACTTATTAAAATAAAACTTTATTAAAAATAGAAAAGGTATTGTAAAAACAAAAACTTAAAAAGATTTAATTGAAGATAAAAATATATCTTCAAGAATGTAGATTAATTAATTAAATTTTTTGTAAAATGGAAATGATTATTTTAATTAATCAAAGTGAACTAGCCTTTGGGCATTTAAATGTATAAGCAATGGTCAGATAGGAGAGAAAAACAATGGAATCGGACCTCAGCGACAGGACCATCACATTGATGATGTAATGTCAATTGAATCCTTAAAACTAATATAAAAGGAAAAGTTTGGAAATTATTAGTTAGTTATTACAAGAGGACAGATATGTGTTAAGTTGGAGAGAGTTGGAAAAGAAGGGATTGAAAGACACACTTTCAATTCCTTCAGTGGTTATAAAAAAAGAAAGAAAGAGAAATGACTGATCATTTTCTACATTAAGAACCAGCTAAAGTGAAAGACCTCCTGGATAAATAAAAAACAACAGCTAACTGGATACCAATATCTTCAGGACGGGGTGGGAATTTCGATTCAAAATTACAAACAACTACAAATTATGGACCTTTTAAAACCGTAAGAACTTTAGATAATTCATGAACATTAAATTAAAAACTTTCCATATTTAAAAAAAAATAGAAATAGATTTCTATCTGACCAAACTAAATTATTTATTAATTATTTATAATTTTATTTGATGTATTTCTTTTTTGTAAAATCATTTCCATTTATTTTTTCTTTGTTCTCTAAGTTTTATTTATGATTTTTGTTTTGCGATAAATTAAATTATATAAATGTTAAACTTAAGTCGGGCATGAATGGCTGTATAGATTTGTAAAGTTATATTAGGGGAGGGTAATCTTAGGTTATTTGTTTCGTAGTTGAATTAGGTCAATGGATTGGATATATTGGAGTAAGAAGTAGATGTAGTACGAAATTCGCTACGGGCAGAATCGCTTTTTCATGCCGCACATTTTCTTTTTGCCTATGAAATGTGATCATAAGTTGGCAAAATGACCGCAGTCCTTTCCTATGGAGTTTTTTTATTGCTCTTATTGTCAGATAGATGTAGTATTTCTATCTGACAAAAGGCAATTTCTTCTCTTAACCTATTTGTGCTGTCATAGTCGCATTACATTGAATACATCGATATACCAGATGGATTGAAGTTGGTTTGACTGTGAACTTTTGGCCTAAGGTTAAATAAGAATAGAATATTTTCTTTCAAATGCAAATCTATGTAGTCTATTCATACTCGACACTCTAAATAAAAATGCATTAAATTTGGGTATAGACGCTTGCATTGGTTTGTTACCAGTTAATTATCTTTTTGGTTTTCATATGTGATCAAAATATATAGACATTTGGTAAATACTGATACTTTACGGTGAGTATCTAAGGTGTATTTATTTCGGATGTCTTTTAAGTTATTGGTGTCTAGGCGGCATCTTACGATGAATGCTATTGCGTTTCTTATAAATTTTCCTCTGCAATTTCACCAATGATTTTATATTTTGATCGTTTATGTTTATTTTGAAATGTTTTTGATTACGTAATCTATGTAACCGATCTATACTCAACATTATAAAACAAACTTTTATAAATCCATCTGTGCAAACTTATAATAGTATAAAAATTAAAATGTAAATTAAAATCTAAAATAAAAGTTAAAAATAATGTTAAATGTTAAAGTAAACATACTAAAATAATAATGTTAAATTTTATATATATATATATATATGCGTAAATAAATGTTTGTGTGTATAATTACTGGTAATGGCTTATTTTTATATATATATATATATTCTTAGATAAGAATTTATTATAAAATGTAAATCTCTGCTATTCCACTGAGCTAGTGACAATGCGCTAAAGACCAATATCAAAATATATAAAATAAAAAAAATGTTTTTTTTGACTTACGTATCTGCCTATTTTATAAATTTTTCTAGGTTCAAATGCCTAGATGGCGCCCTGTAGTGCAGATTACATTAAGCTCCTTTCACCTGGATCGTTATAATTGCCCTCCACTACCAATATAAAATAAATAATTTTTTTGAACTTATGTACCTGCCTACTATATAAATTTTTCTAGGTTCAAATGTCTAGATGGCGCCCTTCTAGTGCAGATTACGTTAAGCTCACTTTCACCTGGATCGTTATAATTGACCCCCAACATTTCACCCGGATCGTTATATAATGTAATAGAAAAAATGAATAAAAAACTTACATTTCATTACCATTAAAAAGTAAAGCTTACCAAATTAAAGAAAACATTTGTCACATCTTTAATAATAATAAAAAGCATAAATTATGTAATGTATGATGATAATTTTAAATTTATAATAAAGACCAGATATAATAAGAGAGTAATATATATATATATTGTGACCATCCTACAAGCCAACGGACTCTGAAAAACAGAAATCAAGTTATGCAATGAGAATACAAAATGGACGAAAAGAATAATCAACTAATAATAATAATAATAACAATAACCACTAGTCTCAATCTGCTTGAATGAATAAATACTTATTAATTAATAATTTTCTAGCTCAGAATAATAATAATGATAATAAATTTAATCATGAGACTGTGTTTCCATACTAAGAGGTACAGACTGCTTTAAAGTGAAATAAGTATCAAAGACACATATTTGACTGCATAGAAATACTATTGAATTCCAATCTTTTAAGAATAACAATAATATTTTTATGACTAATAATAATAATGCTACTTCAAAAAAGCTAAGACAATATTTTAACTAAATATTTAATAATGACAATACTACATTTATTATAATAAGAAATTAATATTTATAGCTTTAATGTAAATTAAATTTTTATCTGAATCATTATATTTTAATTTCTATCTTAGGAATATCACAATATAGAAGGAACAAAGCATAGGATATTGGATAACAAAGAGTACTTTTATGAAAATCCAATAATCCTGAATAACTTTGCTTTGCAATATAATAACTAAATCATAAAACTAATTACTTTAGATCTTGTAGTGTTTTTAATCAATTAAAGAAAGATCTGTATTATAATTGCAAAAATTTAATACAATATAATTTGGATTATTAAAATACTAAGAAATCATCTCTCCTGATGACCATTATTATTATTATTATTATTATTATTATTATTATTATTATTATTATTATTATTATTATTATTATTATTATTATTATTATTATTATTATTATTATTATTATTATTATTATTATTATTATTATTATTATTATTATTATTATTATTATTATTATTATTATTATTATTATTATTATTATTATTATTATTATTATTATTATTATTATTATTATTATTATTATTATTATTATTATTATTATTATTATTATTATTATTATTATTATTATTATTATTATTATTATTATTATTATTATTATTATTATTATTATTATTATTATTATTATTATTATTATTATTATTATTAACAACAACCTTTAATACTATAGGTATAATATCACTATTATAATGAAAATATTTGAATAAAATTTATTATTTTCTTTAATAAAGTAATTGGTATAAGGATATCCAAATAAAGCTCTGCTTACACATCTTAAAACAATAAGTTCTGTACTTGAATGCAAAATAAGTCAAATCATAATATTATTGATTGTTACTAATTTTAAATACATCAAAGAAAATTCTTGAATCTGCTATAAAATACACATATGTGATGATTAAACATGACACTCTTGTGCATGATCTGTGAACTATTTTTTTCTTCAACAGTTTTTCTTAATCCATGATCACACTCCTTGACAAAAATAAATATGTTCATAAGTCATTTTTCTAAGTGTAATACACATTTCTATATAAAATGACTTATTATAAGTGTGCAATTAAGGAATAAAGTAAATACTGAATAAAAATCAATACATATGATGAACTATGAAACATAAATAATAGCAAACCACAAAACTTTAAATTCCACAAAAATGAATTTATTTACAAACAATCTTTATAATTTACAGCACAATGTTTAACCATATAATTCTATAATTAAAAATCACTTCTTTTCTTGTCAAAAACTTTATTTGATGTATATATATATATATCCACTTATTTCCAACATTTCGACTATCTTTACTCTATAGTCATTTTCAAGGATCTAGAAAAAACATTACATTATAAACAAACTTCACATAATGAAAACAAAAATAATCAAAAACAATATAAAGCATATAAACCCCATAAAATTTAAAAATAAATAAAATACATTAAAATCAATTAAATTAAAAACACAAAACATACACCACACTTACTTGACTCCCTTCTCAAAAAACTTTCCCTTTTTACATTTTTTTATCCAAAAAACCAATTGTTACAATAAAAAAACTTATTTCCTTTTTCTTTCTTATATACTTCAGAAATGAATTTATTCCCAAAAATAATTCTTTATTCATGTCTTATCCAATTCTATTTAAAACAGGTTTATATCTTTTTATATATAAACTCTCTTTTACCATTCTTTCTTTATACAATCTAACCCTCTCCAACATTTTAATCTTAAAATCTATATGTCCAATTTCCTTACTATGTATATTTACATTAGAATTCCTATCTCTCAAATGCTGTTTCAATCTTGTCTCTAATTTGTTCTTTGTTGTACCAATATATGATACATCTTTATTCTCTTTTTTACAATCCAAACATTTTATTTTATAAATACCATTCATGTTTTCAACATTCCTATTTCTTATCATATTACCTAAATTACATTTCCTTTTATATACTGGTTTCAACAATAAACCACATATATATACATCAAATAAAGTTTTTGACAAGAAAAGAAGTGATTTTTAATTATAGAATTATATGGCTATATGTACTGTATATTTTTGAAAAGAAAAAAGGATTGAGTCGTGATTAGAAACAGAAGTAAATGGATTTGTCACAATGTTTAAGTTTTATTAAAATAACACAAAACATAAATTTTCTATTAATATAGCTATTTACAACTTTGAATAAAATAATTTTACAGTTACAAATAGTTAAGATTATAGAAATCCTTGAATATAGTTACAATAAATTAGTTTGGTGATAAATCCACCTATCTAAACAAATTTCTTAACCCTTCATAATCAAAAAATAATTATATTTTTATCATATATTTTAAAGTGAGTAAATGTTTTAACCAAAGCTGGTATAATTCTAGTTAACATATTGCATTCTCTTTTTTACTTTAAGTACAATAATACAAACAATATACAATGTTAAACCATCAAACATCACATGATTATTTCTTATGATTGCTCATAACTGTTATTAAAATATGAAAAACTCTCCATATAGTACTGCCACTCAGTGCAACCCAGAGTCATCAATGGATTCCAGAAGGCTTGTGCATAAAATTCCTATCTAGTACCTACTCATCCAATATCCCTTGACTAGTTTCTGGCTTGTGGCCTTCATCAGTAAGGAGCCTTGGATCTGAGAGTGCTACACCTAGATCTTAGCATCTAATGCAACCTTTCAACATCTACCTTTTATCTCTACTTGATTACAAAACTATGAGTGGCACTACTGTATGGAGAGTTTTGCCTGTTTTTATAACAGTTATGAGCAAGCATAAGAAATGGTGATCATGTGATTGGTGGTCTAATACCAATCTGGTCTAGTAGGATAGTGGTGGCTTATGGTTATTAAAGAACCAAAGATACCAAAATGTAAGAGTACTGAACTGAGTTTAGCCCTACATGACTATATAGGCTAATGAGCTTAGATTGAAAATATTATTGTTTTCAATTTTATTTTCATAGTTTTATAGTTAAGAAGAGATAAAAGGTGGCTGCTGAAGGGTTGCATTAGATTCTAAGATCTAGGTGCAGTGCTCTCAGATCCAAGGCTCCTCACTGATGAAGGCCAAATTAGTCTTGAGATATTGAATGAGTAGGCACTAGATAGGGATTTTATGCACAAACCTTCTGGCATCCATTGATTACTAAATGTCTTTCAGATAATTCACTTCTCATAATAATCATGTGACCTTGAAATATCATTTTCTTTATTCAAATTCCTTTCTGGAAAACCACACTTATAAAAATACTGTATAAATTTACATTACTAGAATCACATTGGCAGAATTATTCACATTCTACACCAATAGTATTAAAATATCAAGTCTTAGCATAATTATTACAAATTAATCTTTATTTTTTTTTTAAATGGTTATCCTAATTATACTTCTTCTCTTAATAAATATTATTTTACTATGTATTTTTAATTCAGTTGGCAAAATATTATTTATCTATTTATTCAGATGGTTCCATTGGTTTTAAAATTCAGGCATTGAAGGTACATTTTTCATCTTGAGGAATTTCTAAGATTGTGGATTTCAAATGAAACTTAATATATTTCAAACCTAACAACTTTATTGAAAGAAATGGAGATAAATCAACATTTAATAAATATAAACTAACATTTTAAATCAATTTATTTACAAAAAAATCAATTATGATTAAAAAAAATATAGAAATGGTATTTAATTAAAAAATTATATAGATAATTTTTATTATTTATTTATAAATATTTATGTAAGAAAAGTTTCTGGTTTATTAGTGTATCATTTAACACATGTGCTAGATATATAGATAAAAAATTTATTAACACATGCAATAAGTAAAATAGATAATTAGTTCATAATCATATAATTAATAAATAAAACATATAATTAATTCATAATCAAAATATCTAACAAAAATTATTTTTATAAACAAAAAATTTTAATTTTTGTTAACTACATTCATTTTAAAACCTAATTAAATATTTTATAATAGCTAATTTTATATTGCATCTTGTAGTAGACACATAAATGTTTTCAATCTTATAGTATGATTTTAAAGCAATTTTTAAACTTTATTAACAAGAAAACTTGTAAGCGCACATGTATAAATATTTACATGTCACATGACTTTCTAAATCCAGACATAATCTGTATCAATTTCTGTCTGGAAATAAAATAAATGTTTAATTGCAGAAAATATTATATAAAAAATAATGATATAATAATATAATTTAGAATAATAATTTTGATACTATAAAATTAAATACACATTTCTCCACCACAAATACTACATTTTTAAATAAATAATTTTAAATGCAATTATTAAATATAATTTTCATTTAAAATATACTATTTATTTAATTGTAGTTTATTGCTTTTAAAATTTATCTTTTAATACTTATTTAAAAGTCTTCTTAATACACTATTTTATTATGGCCAACTTTTCCAACCATATAAAATTACACCATTTAACTTTATTTAACTGTTTTTAATTTATTTAGCATAGTTTTATGCATTAAATATTCTCATTTTACTTTAACTAAGCTTTTAAAAAGACTGTCATCATAACATAGTAATCATACCAATAGAATACATCTTTAATTTAATTTTTTTTAGAAAATTGACACAATAAATTTATTTAGAGCTAAAGAAAGGGCACATTTAAGCTTATTATATTAGGTCATGTGATATCTGGCTTGATTTTTTTTTTGTAATTTTATTTTTTTTGTTATTAAGGCTTTGGTAATTTTATATTGCTAAAGCTATTAATATATGGTGTGTCTAAACTTAGTTCAGTCCCATATGACTATTTAAGTTAGATAGCTGGATTTGAAAACATATGGATGTCTGAAAATTTTAGATAAAGTGCTGGGCTTGTTCTAGTACTTTTAACCTAGTGCTTGAATATCCTGGCACCTCACTGATGATGCCAGTAGCTGAAAGAGATCTGGGCTTGAGGATATTCTGCAAATCTTATTAAAAGCTTATTTTGTGAGCTCTCTATATAAAAAATAATATTTACAAATATAGTCAATGTTTGAATTCATTTCAAGGTCTTGAATTTTGAATAATAATATGTAAATTTTTGGAAAAAAATTATTGTGTTACTTGAGAGAAGTATTTTAATAGATTTTTGCAGACAAGTTGTCTATGTTTAAAATCATTTTTTGGAGTAACTGCAATTACAGAGTGGTCGAAAAATGATGTATTTATTAATGACAGCTTCATCATAATATGCAATGCCTATGAGTAAACCACTTGTTCAAAAAGTGATGAGCATTTATCATTATTAAATGAAACGTGGTTCTGTGGTAGAAACCCTTCAAGAATCATTATGGGATAATAAGTAAGTTTAACCATTTTTTTTATAAATTTAGTTTATGTCATGGTTAAGATTTTACTTCATTAACACTTAAATAAATTAATATATATATGTGCTCTGCGCACAGTTAATGAAGCTATTAATAAATTGTCAAAATTTTTTACTGCCAAGCGCTTTCGGGACAGTCTACAGTCCCATATTCATGGCGAGTTATTCTGTTAATAACTGTAAAACTATGCAAATTTTATGCAAATTTATATGCAGATGTTACGTGGACCATTTACGAGATAGGGAATAGCAGGCCTCTCTTCTGTTGATTGCCGATGGGTCAGCCGCAATGAAGTAAGCTTCCCTAACTTTACGTTTGGTGTCATTTGTTTCAGAGCAAATGACACTGGCTGTGGTAGGTAGAAAAGCAGATCCAGAGTTTCTTTCATGTTCGACAAAAATCGAATTACCTTCAGACTTTGTTTTGGTTTTATTGTAAAGGTATCGGTGTTGAGCTACTCTGGTGGCAATGTCTCTCAACACCGATACCTTTACAATAAAACCAAAACAAAGTCTGAAGGTAATTCGATTTTTGTCAAACATGAAAGAAACTCTGGACCTGCTTTTCTACCTACCACAGCCAGTGTCGTTTGCTCTGAAACAAACGACACCAAACGTAAAGTTAGGGAAGCTTACTTCATTGCGGCTGACCCATCGGCAATCAACAGAAGAGAGGCCTGCTATTCCCTATCTCGTAAATGGTCCACGTAACATCTGCATATAAATTTGCATAAAATTTGCATAGTTTTACAGTTATTAACAGAATAACTCACCATGAATATGGGACTGTAGACTGTCCCGAAAGCGCTTGGCAGTAAAAAATTTTGACAATTTATTAATAGCTTCATTAACTGTGCGCAGAGCACATATATATATTAATTTATGTCATGTTAAAATCACCAATGAGAATTATGGGCTGGGCTGAAGATGCAAATTTCACATTTAATGTATAAATTAATGTGGTGTTGTTTTATGACCTGAGGAATTAGACAAATGTTATGTTAAGTATTAATACTTTATGATATGATATGACAGTTATCATGTGTGCATCTATATGTATAATTTTAAATAATTTAAATGGACAGTTGTATTCACAAACTTTCAGCAAAGGATTTAAATGAATAGTTTTTATTAATTATAATTTTCATCCATGCTGAAGGTGTAAAAGCTTCTCTGGAGACTACAATGTTATTTTGACTACTGAGAAATGTTGATGGATTTGTTTGTGATCTCTTATAAATTTTTGTTTCAATTAGTCTTATTACATGTGGTTGAATGATATTCAACCATTTTTTGAATTGATAAATTTTATTCATACAATATAAACATCTAATATTCAGTGATCCAATTTTCATTTCCATAATTGCATTTTAATTATTGTATGAAGTAAAACCTATTAATTTTGTTTTCTTGATACATTTGTTGTATTTGATGTCCTGTTAAATTATTTTGGCTTTATTGCATAATACTCTCTATGTAACTATATACTCCCCCCATGTGACAACTCTCCAGTTCAAATTTAAATATAACTTTCTTATTTTTCCAATAAGATCAATTACTTTATCTATTATAACTTTTGTCTCAGAGTTTATGCCATTTCTAAATTGCTTTTTTAATTTTTTTGTTGTAATCCAGAGTTTGTCACAAATTGTATTCACTTCATTCAGAAATTTGCAATTTCTACTACATTTTTTCCATAGAGAAAGATTAAGTTTTTATTTAGTTAAAGTAATATTTGAGAGTCTGCTAGGAATCAAGATTAATGCATTCAATATATCTTCTGAGGTTTTGGTTAATGAATTGTTTTGTCAGTTTTACCTATTTCTGTATTCTATTGAGAGATTTTTGTTTGCTCACTGAGTGTGCGCTGTGATGTATCTATTTGCACATTTATTTATATTTTTTACCCCTGATTTAACACATCTGTCACTGTTTGTGAAGAATTTACTTAATCTCAATTGAAATTCTTGCAATGATGAGTCAGTGTCCCTTTCATCATACAATGTTGGCACTTTAGTTTTGGACAATTGCTGATTATGTGACCCATTTGCAATTAAAGCATTGAGGATTAGTTTCATAAATTATAAAGAAGAGTGGTTTCCTTGTCTGTTACAAGTGTTGGAATATCGTTAGACATATTTTTCATTAAGTGCACTTTAAATTGGTAGCTATTGCTTGATATCAGTACTGAATTGTTTTTTAAGTAAATTGGTTGAAATCTGTCATTTCTCTGAAAGACTGCATTAGTCTTTTAAAATCAATAATGTTGTAATTTAGCTGTTTTTTTAATTAACCCATTAAAAACTTTTTTCTGTCGAGATTTACTTGGTTTTTCTTTCAAATCTCTTTTTGTTTTTCATTGAAAAATTTACTATTATATATCTATGATTTGAATGATTGGCAACACAAAATATGGAATCCCAAAGATTGGTTGCATCAATTACTTCATAGAATAAATTTTTTGGAAATTTATAAAGTGAGCAAGTGATCACCAGAACAATTGATTGGTTAGTGAAAAAAGCATTTGAAAGAGAAAAATATTATCTCCTGGAATCATTAAGATGAAAACATCTGTTGTTTTGTTTAGGTTTTTTCCTGTCCAGTTTTCTTGCATAACATTGATTTGCATTTGTGATGTTTCCAATAGCATATCCAGTTTCATCAGGTCATTAGTAGTAGATCTACTGAATCTTGCACTCAGGTTAAATTTTACTATTACTATTAATTGCATTTTCCTCTTTTCCCTTCAAATCGTAAAAATAAACATAGTTCTTTGATTGCTTCTGCACAAGAACAGAATCTATCTTAACATGTGGCAATCATGATTCATAATTAAAAAAACTAAAATCCTTCTGAAAGGAATTTTAAATATATAAAAAATTAGATTTTTTCAAATCTCTTTACCATTATGAACAACATCGCTTAATTTCTTTAGCAATCAAATGGCTGTTTAGAGAAACGAGCTGATATAAAATCCACTGTAACGTATGGTTCCTTTCTAGATGATGTCTGCACATTTATTATTATCATCATCATTATTGGATTATTATAATAAAGAATTTTGTTATAATAATTATTCTAATTTAAATAACAAAAATGTTATGATTTTGTTAAAAAGTTTAATATTTAATCTATTGCAATGGTGTTATATGTGACATTTTTTTCCTTTCCTTATATTTGCAAAATTTGGTACTGTGGTATTAGAGCTGCGACATGAAGAATTATAATCATTTAATCATTAAATTAATTAGGTTATTAAATCAAAAACATATTTTAAAATCTACATTAAAAAAAAAAACAATTTAACAAAGAAAAATACGAAAAGCATTAATGTGAAGAATAGTTAAAATGCGTGTTTAAATCAAATTGAGTGTGTGTTTGCATGTGCATATTCTGCATAATCTATTTTAATACATCGTACAGGCTTACACCTGCATTTATATATGTAATATATGTGGGGTTCGAACTCACACTTTTACACGACCTACAACTCTCAGTGCCATCTTATATTGCTGACTCACCTGATCACACACATGTTGATAAGATAAATAATCACCAATATATGTATTTTGTGCTAAACCAGCACTCATCAGTTGGTTCAGATTACCATCACCACACATATATACAATTAGTACTCAGCTTTATATTAAGATAACTAATCTTCATACTTTAATGAGTGCTGGTTTAGCGCTAAATACGGATATGGGTGATTATCTTTTCAACATGTGTGTGATCAGGTGAGTCAGCAATATAAGATTGTACTGAGAGATGTAGGTCATGTAAAAGTCTGATTTTGAATCCTGCATATATTACATATTGAGCCGATAATTTTGTTCAGCTCATGTTATAATTTCTGTGCATGTAAATTATTTATGTACACATATGTATATTAGGTATAAATAAATAAATGCTGTGTGTATAGAAAGTTTTTTTTTAGAATTAGTTATTAGTCTTTTTATAGTAGGTTTTTGGTATTATTTATTAGTTTTTATTGGGGATTTGAAAAAAAGATAGAAAATTACGTACCCAACATTTTGGGCCTTACTAGAATAATAAACGACCGGAGATAGGAGTTGTGAGATAGGTTAGGTTGGTTTTAGATGAGATCAGAAAGATGGTGTCTTGGTTGGGGGAGGATTTAGAATTAAGTATAAAAAAGACAAAATAAAAATGAGCAAGGATGAAAGTGTAGTGGAAAGCCCGGTGGTGACATTCAGGAACCTTGAGCGGTGTCAGCTAGAAGAGATACTGGGAGCTATTAATGACTTAAAAAGAATAGTTTTGGAAGACCGGAAAAAAATAAAAGAGATTAAAGGTATGATAGAAGAAGACCGGAAAGAAATAAAAAAATGATCAAAGACATGAAAAAAAAGATAAATGAGTTAAAAGAGAATAAAGAAAACAGATCGGATGTAGAAGGGGATTTAAGTAGAACAGACGTTGAAGCTGATAATGATAGTGAGAGAAAAAGGAAAGAGGAAGAACAACTAGAACAAATAAAAGTAAACTCATGAAAGAAGTGGACAAGGATAGACACGGAGAAAAGTAAAATGGAAAACAAACTGAACAAACTTGAGAAAAATAGCCTCGATAGAATGGCATTAGCCAAGTTTATCCATTTAAAAGGATTTAAAAGAGACAGGGAAGAAAGCCCATTTGATTATTTGAATAGTTTCCAAATTTTTTTTCACTTTCATAGATCAGAGGAGGCAGAAAAAATTATTATAGCGACGAGCTATTTAAGTGGTCCTGTGCGGGAATGGTGGAAAGTTGTAAATTACAGACCCAAAACTTTCTCAGAATATCGAAACATGATTTTATTGGGGTTCTGGGGAATGGAAAAACAAGAGGCAATACGCATGAAAATATTGTAAGAGAAATATAAACCTGACAAAGACGGAATGTACAGTCAGTTCTTCCAGTGCCAAGCTGCAAAATTAAGAACATTGGAAGCTTATCCAATGGACCAATTTCAAATAGTGAGAACAATAAGATACAACCTTCCTTCAGGAGTACAGCAGAAACTGGCAGAAAACTGACAGCCATCAATTGAGGAAGCCATAGAAATATTAGTCGATATGGAGTATAATGATATGGAAGATGGGGAAGACTCTAAGATTAGGTGGGAAAATAGTAATGAACCTAGTGGAAAAGGTAACGGGATAAGAGAATTTACAGGCAAGCCTTCATGGAATAATTAAAGTGTTTTTTATATATATATATATATTTATTATTATCGGGAAGGGATGCAATGAGCCGATAATTTTGTTCCGCTCATGTTATAATTTCTGTGCATGTAAATTACGTATATACACATATGTATATTAGGTATAAATAAATAAATGCTGTGTGTATAGAAAGTTTTCTTTTATAATTAGTTATTAGTCTTTTTATAGTAGATTTTTAGTACTATTTATTAGTTTTTTATTGGGATTTGAAAAAAAAAAAAGAAAAGGCAAAATGATAAATTAATTATTATTTTTTATATGATTGAGAGATTAAATTGAATGTGATATTAAAAATATATTTTTGATTGTTTTTGAAAACAATTTTTAATTAAATTTTCTAATCTGAAGGAAGGGGAGAAAGAGTTGTAATTAATCCTATTGTCGTGGCTTCTAGTTAGCTGGTGTTAAAAAAAACTAAAAAAAAATTAAAGAAATGCAATCACTGGCTGGGAACGTGATCAGATAAAAGGACAATGGAAAAAGAACTATAAATAAGAGACAAACCTATTGTTTAATTAATTATTAATTTTTTATAACAGAAGATAACTATTTTGAAAAATAAAAATGTTAGAAGGCTAAACAACTAAAATCTATCCCCAGCTGGGACACTAGCCGATTTCTGGATTTCATCATCGATAAACCACTGAAGAGAAAGTGAAGTTAGCCAGAGGACAAAATGCGTTACTGTGAATCAACTCCCAAAGGATCCCAAGGAATACATATGGACACTGATCGATCAGGGTAATATAAACTGTTTTTTTTTGTAATTGAACTATTGATTGCTGATCCATAAAAACATATCTGATTAGGATTGTATCGAATCAGCCACGAATTATACCCTGCGACAATAGAAGGGGTTTAGTCATATATATATTTATAATGCATATAATAACATTGTTCAATTTGTTTATATGTTTTGTTAAAATTTTTGTTTTTTTGTTTTGAGGGTTTTTCAAATAACTTTTGATGAAATTCAAGACTATAGTGGAGATTAAAAATAGAAATGATTTAAGAAGGCACATGAAAAGTTTAAGGGTGGAGTAAATATTGAAAGAGAGGGTAGGGGTTTAGTATAATAACTATCTCCTAATAATAAGTCACTTAGTCCCTGCACCGATCAAGATTCAGATCGGTCTGGGATACTTATATATATATATATAAGTAAGAGCGCATTTTCCTTCGAGAATGAAAAATATATATTACTCTTCACCTTTGTAAGTTTTTTTTTATATAAAAAAAGGGAGAGAGAGAGAAAAAGAACGATAATGTTAGGCATGTTGGGGGATTACTAAGGATGTATTTCTATCTGGGGTCTTGAATAAAAGTAAAGTAAAACTTATAATAAAGCTGATTATTGTTTGAAACATATGTAAGTGTTCGTGTTTATTCCTTTAGCATTTGTATGTGATAACAAAAACATAACCATAGCGTATACATGCATATAAAAACAAATGGGATTGCAAGGGGAGGTTAGCTGGATCTGTCATATGTATAAAAATTAACAGTTGCGATATAAGATTCTTCTAATTTTGTGGTTCCAGGTTATTTACTGGTGGCGCCCTCGTATGATACGATTTCAGCTGTAATTAAAATCTTTGATTCTTGGCCTACAAACTTATAGATACGAAAAGTAATGGCACAATATATAAATGCAGGTGTAAGCTTATACAATGTATTAAAATAGATTATGCAGAATATGCATGTGCAAACACACACTCAATTTGATATAAACACGCATTTTAACTATTCTTCACATTAATGCTTTTCGTATTTTTTTTTGCTAAATTGTTTTTTTTTTTAATGTAGATTTTAAAATATGTTTTTGATTTAATAACTAATTAATCTAATGATTAAACGATTATAATTCTTCATGTTGCAGCTCTAATACCACAGTACCTGTAATTTATATTATTTATATGTATATTTTTTACAACCTTAAATATATAATTTAAGTAATTTTTGTGCAATCTATAATTGGTTCATAGTACTTCAGAATTGTACATTAAATAAACAATTATTATTATTATTATTATTATTATTATTATTATTATTATTATTATTATTATTATTATTATTATTATTATTATTATTATTATTATTATTATTATTATCTACTAAATATCAGCTAGCTTTACCTAATTTTCTTAAAACATCTAGTAGGAAGCAATTTAGTTATAATGGTCCTAAATTATTTAATATGTTGATAAGAGATTGTTCTGTGAATTTAGGGAGCACTAGTTATTTGATTTTTAAAAAGCATTTATGGCACTGGTTATATTAAGCTAAGCATTAGTTTTATTTTGTTTATTTTATTTTTGTTTATACTGTATGTTATGTTGTAATTATTTACTACTGTTATTGAATTTCCAAATGTAATATCTGTATAATTTTAATATTTTATGTTATATTTATACTTTTTTTGTTTTTGTATTTTATTAGTGTTTTTTAGTAAATACTCATTTATCTACTAAATATCAGTTAGCTTTATCTAATTTTCTTAAAACATTCAGTAGGAAGCAATTTAGTTATAATGGTCCTAAATTATTTAATATGTATTTATAAGAGATTGTTTTGTGAATTTAATGAACACTATCTTATTTTATTTTTAAAAAGCATTTATGGCACTGGTTATATTATGCTAAGCATTAGTTTTATTTTATTTTATTTTATTTTTTTTGTTTATATTATATGTTATGATGTAATTATTTACTACTGTGATTGAATTGCCAAATGCAATATCTGTGTGATTTTAATATTTTATGTTATATTTATACTTTTTTTTGTGTATTTTATTAGTGTTTTTAGTTGTTACATTTAAATTCCTCACACAAGATTTTTCTTGTATGGAATTTATCTCACTGTATTATACATTTATTGTTTGCTTCATAATAAATAAATAAATAAAATAAATAAATTATTATTATTATTATTATTATTATTATTATTGTTGTTGTTGTTGTTATTATTATTATTATTATTATTATTATTATTATTATTATTATTATTTCCTACTATATTGGGGATTCTAAAATTATAACTAATGATCATCAAAGAGATCTAGGAATAATATTTTCCAATAATGGGTCTTTTCATAATCACATTAATTTTATGGTGAATAAATCTCTTAAAATTGTAGGAGCTATTTACAGATATGGAAAAACATTTAATAAATTTACAAAGATTAGACTTTTTATATCCTTAGTTCTTCCCATATTGGAGTATGGTTCAATTATATGGAATCCTCATAACAGGACAAATATCATAAGAATTTAGTCTGTTTTTGACAAATTTGCAAAATTAAATAGTTTAGGTAGTGAACACTATGTTGATTTACTGCTGAGACGAAAAACAAGAGATCTCAAACTTCTTTTTAAATTCATCTCCCAGAATATTTCTGTATCTAATTTGCTTTCTAACTTAGGTATTAAAAAACAGAATTATAACACTCGTATTCACAATGTTTTTGAACTGAAAATTTGTAAATCTGATGTATTAAGATTTTCCCCTTTATTTCATTTACCTAGAACTTATAACAAAGATTTTGGTAATGATGATGTTTTTAATTTGGATTTTAAACAATTCACTAAAGTCCTCATAAAAAAATATTATCCTTGATTTCATTTGATATATTGCCTTTTTATTTATTTGTGCATTTTATTGTTTTTCTATTTTATTGGTATTATTTATTTTATTATTATTATTATTATTATTATTATTATTATTATTATTATTATTATTATTATTATTATTATTATTATTATTATTATTATTATTATTATTATTATTATTATTATTATTATTATTATTATTATTATTATTATTATTATAATGCTTATTTAGATTTGTATCTAATAATTACATTACTGTGCAATCTATAATTGGCTAAATGCTGTTGATATGTACATTAAATAAATAAAGAATTGAATTGAATTATTATTATTATTATTATTATTATTATTATTATTATTATTATTATTATTATTATTATTGGATTTCACCCTATATTTACATATGCAGGTATTTTAGTCTAATATGGTTGGATATTACCAGATTATTTCAAAATCTGCAACTCAATTGGCTGTGGACCTACAGACATATCAAGAACTTATTTCTGTAATTACTCATAATTCAAATTCCTCATTAAAGATATTAATAAAAAATATTCAGAGAGGATTGTTTCCAACTATAAGGCTAACAATCTATATTTTATTCACACTGTGGTTTATGATATGTCACTTTGTATTTAATCCCACATCTCATAAACTTAAATCTCTCTTTCTAAATAAATTGACAAAAATTAAAACAAGAGATGAGGCATTAACTCCAGTAGATATAGTATCAGCAACTTAGAACTTGATCAAATTACCAACACCACTGTGAAATATGGATCATATTCTTATTGTAATTTATTTGATTGTCCTTTTTTTTTTATTATTATTGATATTGTTAGAAATTAACTACTTTCTGATTTTATTGCCACATTGTTATGTAAAAATTATTGACATATATTTATAATGCTTGCCTTTAATTGTGTTATATGTGCTCTAAATGTAAATTGTTTACAAACATAATCACTTCTTTATATTTAATATTCTTCATTCCTATAATAATATACAGATCTGTTTGTTTTATTAATGTAACACTTGTTTTGCTTATATATACCATCATGTTATTTACACCAATCATTAAAATATCTAACATCAATTTAGTGTCTGGTTTGAATTCTGATAAAATTTCCAAAACCCACTATATATTATATACATTACTATAATTGCATGGATTAAAAATATCTTTTTTTGACAAAACCAATTAACTGTTGATATTTCTCCATAAAACAAAATTTTCTTAATGGAAAGGTTCATCAAAATAGTGATGCTTAAGGCATGTGACTAGGTGAATGGCACACATACAACCTACATGCCATTACACATGTCAGAGTCTACAAAAACTTATGCCATCGTGATAAATAGCAATTTTCAAGTAATCAACAATAAAAAATCTAATGTTCAGCTTACAGTAAGTTTTCTCATCATTTCTGGACAATCAATACAAATGACATTAAAAAGCTTGATTTACAAACTCCAGAAAATCAGTCCCCCCTCCTTACACAATGAAATACTGATAAACTAAATTCAATAAATAACAGATTTAATAATACTATACCAAAGGGAATATTTATCTTTCAAAAGATTGTTTCCCCTTGTTCTATACTATTACTAACCACAGATGTGAATAGATCAGCGGACTGCTATCCCAAAGCTCTGCTACATTAAACCATTATTTTACATGGGCTCTGGGATACAGTGCTGATAATTTTAGAACATCCCAAACATGATATTTTACTCTACAATCTTTTCCAGACAATCACAAGACACATTTCCAGACTAACCCTAAAATATTAGAAAACTACACTTTCATTAATGTGGATCCAGACAATCAGAACATCACTGTGGTATGCAAAAATGCATACCTTAGATATGACATCAAAGATTTTCAAAAGATGCTGAAGCTGTTTAAAAATGTTATCACATTTTAATTGATTATGTCAGAAATACAGCAATGACTGCCTATAGTATCAACTTTAACTTTAAGCTTATGTTGCATCCAGATAAAGATTTACATGACTTTCCCTTTCAAATTACTGATGAAATAGCCAAACTATACTTTTTTATAAGAGAACTCAAACCACAGTGGTACTCATATAAACAATATGGCCACCTTGCTATGTACTGCAATATTAGAGTACCCAAGCACAACCAGTATATAGACAGTTCAACCATAATCAACCTGAAGATAACAATCACACAAACATTGTTATCATGGATATAAATGTAAACAATCCAGTTCAAACCTGTTCTCAATCTCACAATCTTCCCATACCTTTTTATAGCTTAAATTGCAAATAAACCTAACTGTACCATAGAGAACCCAAACAAAACCCCACCCAAATGGCTCCAAAATGTCCATGATTCATGCACATTACCCAATACACAATTGACTACAGTGGCCACAAGCAGCACTATATTTAAATACAATAAAACAGATAGAATCAGAACACCAACTCAAATGAAACAAATGCCCTGCATATTTTTAGAAACAATAGCTCAATTTGCATCATGAAGAAACTCACACTATGTCACCCACTCATCACACCAAATGCAACAGAAGTCAAAAGAGTACTAGAATGTCTACCAAAATAGACATAATAGGAGAAACTAAATAAAAGAAACCAACAGCTTACCAATTTCAACCAGTTTCTAGAAAAAAGTCTCCATAGCCATGAACTTCCTTTCTGCTCAAATTAATAATGAATAATAATAACCTCCCTCAAAAAATGAACCCTCAAGTGACAACATATATCCAGATTACCATGATCCAAAATCATCTGAATCAATTCTCAACACAACTTGCATACTGTACATGAATCTCTTTGGCACTGAAAAGGACATTGATAACATTAACATACCACCCATAATGGATAAAAGCTGTGAAGCCACTTCCAAATATCATAGCTTTGATATGCATGACCTAATAGTGTCCAATAATAAACCACTCTCAATGTACTTTTTGTATCACTGAAAACATATAAAATGGTCTGTAACTTATGTATGTAACCATACACCCCTTTGTTAATCAAACATTTTTGCATGAATTTATGTCCAACATTAAGCCAGTCCACAACAACTGTACATCCTACTATACTCTAATTACAACACCAAATTCCTCAAACAACTTTACATTTGGTCACTTTAACCCCCACCCCTTGTTTCATTTTCCCACTATCTATTTCCAGTGGTCTCACATCCATAATTCCCATGGCTTTTGATGTTAACTTATGTATAAACAGCAAACTAAAATAACAGTAACTTTTTTGATCTGAATAAAGTTACTTTTAAAACCAAACAATAATAATAATAATAAGAATGACAATAATACTAATAATACCAATAATAATAATAATAATAATGATGATGATGATGGTTATGATGATGATAAAATAATAATAATAATAATAATAATAATAATAATAATAATAATAATAATAATAATAATAATAATAATATTAGTAGTAGTAGTCCTGCAGCTGATTTTGGTAATTTTGCAAGTCTCTGCACTTAAACCCCAAGTACATCTGTAAAACCCACATACTTTGAGATAAAAAACAAATAGATGCAAAGAATAAATATGATTTAGCAAATAGAAATAACTTTTAACTGACATAGTGATTTTTCTAAAAAAAATAAACATTTACTTAATAACAAAGCCAATAGAAATGGCAGCCATGAAGTCATGTGACCAGGTGTATAGCACCAATGCAACCTACATACTGTTACAGACTTCAGAGTCAATCAAAATGAGTGGCTGCAACACCCTTCTTTGAACAACTTACTGGATTACTAGACATCAAGCAATCAACTGAATAGTCAGTGGAAACACACAAATAAAGTTTTATGGTATTAAACCAATCCAATTTTTATGCATTGTCTAGAAATCAACACTAATGGAACCAGAAACAACTGCAATAGAATCCTACCACCCAGGGAATAATAGTAATACAATAACCCAGGATATGAACCTACACAATGTCCAACAGTGCTATTTAGCAGAAGACTCCAAAACAGTACCAAGATGGTAATATACTTAACTAGTACATATTTGTAATAAATATTGTAATGAATAATCTTTAAATCATAAATATAAAATCAATATAACCTTGTAATACCATTGAAACTAAATTAATATCATGATAAACAGTAGCTGGATATCTGAATATACTAATATGAATCTATCCAACCAAATTAATTACTTTCCCTACTTATATGTGTAAAACTCCACTGATCGATGTCATATACACCCGGGTCTCATTTTATGTGGATTTTTTAATGCGATTTTGAAGTTATGCAATTCATGTTTCTTCTTAATATATTTGTATGTGTTTTTCTTTTATGCAATAAAAATTATTAGATCAGAAGTCGAGCTTTGATAATACACTATTACTTTAAATATTATAAATTTTGCTTACTCACACATTATATTTAAAGTAATAACACATTATTGGAGTTCGACTACCATCTAATAATTTCAATATTTGCAGTGCTTTATAATATTACTGTAACAAAGAAATTTATAATTCACTTAAAATCAGGATTTTCCTATTTTATATACACACATTAAATTTTACAAGATTGTAATGTAAATCTGTTCAAACATTATAAATGCCTATACTACACATGTTGTTTTTGCATTTTAAATCACATTCTATTTTTGCTTTTTTAAAAATATACATAATTAATCATTTAGTGTCTGCAAGTTTATTTTTAAAAGGTGAGTAAAAGCTGTGGGCACAATTAAATTTGATAATTAAAATCTAATTTTTAACTGCAATTAACAATTTAAATATGATGTAATGTGCTCTGAAATTAATGTGATGTGAAACAATAAAATTTGATTTTTAAACGGAATTGAAAATTAAAAAATTAAAGATGAAAATAAGAATTTAATTTTGTTAGTTTTAATTAAATTTTGACTAATAGCGGTGAGTAGGTGTCTTTTTATTATCATAAGTCTAAATATTTTTATTTTAAACTTTTAGTTTACCCTAATGTAGAGGAAAAAACACTCTAGAAAAAGGAATTTCTTTGGAAACAAAAAATTCAATTTTAGATAGCTTAGTGACAGGGGAAGGATCAACAGCGATTGAAAAACATTTTAGTTTGAGTGAGTCACTATAAGAGCAATTAAAAAAAATGAAGTTGGTGCTAGTTGTATTTCCTCTTGTGACAAATCTGATGTCTTACCCGTTCACAATTGAACCTGCATATTGACAAATAGCGATAATGATTAAAATATTGTACATGTATAAAAAATGTAAAATACTGTAAATTACACATAAAAATATATTGTTTTGAATAAAATTAAATACTGTAGTTAATAAAAAAAAAAGTAAAAAAAGTTTGTCTAGTATCAATTTTTTTCAAATTTGAAATTCATTATTAGTCATTTTATTTCCTTATTTTTTTATGCAAATTTTAAGGTAATTTTACATTGTTTCTTTACTTTTATGTGATTTTTGAAAATTACAGTATGTATCCCCCATTCTTCAAGGTAAGTTAAATCTATTTTTGTGCACATTTTCTGAGGAATCTATCTACCACATAAAATGAGACCCAAGTTTATATTCAAATACAGACATCTATGTGTTCACTAATGTAAACATGGTATACAAAAGTAACTTGTAACACTTTTTTAATCTGAATAATGTTCCCTTTTGAAATATTATCATCTTCATAACAACAACAACAATAATACCAACAGAAACAACAACAACAATAATAATAATAATAATAATAATAATAATAATTGTTATTATTATTATTATTATTATTATTATTAAAAATTCAATGTTTATTATGTGCACATCAACACATTAGCTTTTAGAGAAATAGACTAGTTAAATTTAAAATATTAATAATTACAAAATGATGTTAAACAAAATTGTATTATATACATATTATTATTCAATAAATTATTTTCAATTACATTTCAGTTCTTTTTTAATGTTAGTAATAGAAGAATTATAAATAATATCTACGTTCGTAAATTTTTGATTATATCTTTTTTGCAGACTATTAATGAAAGATTTGGTTAAAATGAATAACTGGGCTTTTAATATTAAAAGTGAGGAGTTCTCTTAACAAATGCATAGGTGGTTTTAATTTTATTTTAGATATACATCCACTAATATAAAGTTTTTCACCCAATATCTTTATCATTTCCATGGGTTTAAGTCATCACCTCACATTTAATACTGTTTCAACACTTAAATTTCATTCATTTATTAATCTAATAAATATTTCCTTTCATAATATAAACTCTAGGTTTAATATACCTATAATAGATATTCCACACAATGAAACCATATTCTAACCATGGAACAATAAGAGGCCAGAATAACATATATTTAATATAAGAGAAATGATATCTTTCATATCTCAAGATACATCCCATTTGTTTATAAGCTTTGTTTATAATTTGTTTTGTATGTGTACTAAATATAAATTGTTTATAAAATAAAATCATTAGATCATAAATATTCTCTTTATATGTATTACAATTTTTTTCAATCCCATAATAATAAATAGACCCTTTTATTTTATTAGTATAAATAACAATACTTGTTTTACTTATATTTATCTTCATGTTTTTAAATTTACCCAATCAGGGCCATGATTTATTTTTGTCTGTCACAATTGTATAATTATTGGAAAATATTTATCCTTTATACATACATTCATTCTGTCTTATCAGGCAATTGAGGAAAAAATCATGGTGTTTCTTGATTTTAAACTTAGAGCATGACTTTTTTTAGGAATGTGATTATTTTATTTGCCACAACAATTTCACATATTGTTCATTCATAGATTAAAATTTCATATAAAACAAATTAATGTAAAGAAAACACTATAATCATATCACACAAAATTTGTTCAATTTTATTGGTTAAGTAATCCTGTATATTTTATAATAATTAAAATGTGAAAATATTAGTTTTTATATTTTAATTCAATCCTCCTTTCTTTCATAGCGAAGTGATCTATTAATTTATCATAATAATCGTTTTTTATCTTTAATATGTTGAAGCAATTCCTTCTCAATAGATATCAGGACAAAATTTGATAACCTTGAGTGTGAACATCTATTTCTTAAAAAAGTTTTGATCCTTTTTAAACAGGAAAAGGGTCTTTCCACTGATGCTGTTGTAACAGGGAATGTTAGCATTAGTTTGTTTAATTTAAAATATTCACCAAAACAGCTTTCCAGATCTGTTTCAATCAAAAACTGCATGACTTCCTGGGTGCTTTTCTTGCTTTTGAAGTTATCATCCTTAAACACTATTTTTAGTTCAGTTTTTAATGCTGGTATGAAAGAAATCCCGGATAGGAACTTTTTAAATTGGATTCTCAGGGAAAATTTTTGCCAATTCTGCATATTCTGATGTGTCGGACACCTTTAGAAATTCAAAATTTGGTAAAGAACTGAATCTGTTGTCTAATTTGGAAATTATTTGTTTAATAGTTGCATTTAATAAAATCATAAAATATTCTTTATTTGATACACTTGAATCAGTTCGTTTAATTTTAAAATTTTGTAAATTTTCCATTTTATCAACATTATTCCAGAAAATATCATAATTTACAACTCTCGTTTCTATATTACTTTTAAAATTATTCATTGCTATTAGACAAAATTGCACATCAATGCTTTTGTTTGAAGAATTTTAAATTAAATATCAGCATGCAGGAAAAATTCATTAAAAAAATAAAGCAGAACTATGAACTTTTTGTCATTTAAATTATATAATAAACCCTTAGATTGTAGAATAGTTTCATTATCCCAGTCACTTTCATTTCAATTATGTGTTCAAAAAAGTCATTAAATGTTTTTTTGACTCAAATATTGTTTGAACAACTCGTCCGTTATATTCCCATCATGTTGGAGCAGCTGCAGGAATTTTTTCTGTACAATTTTATTAAAATATGCTAATCTTTTGGACGAATGACTGAGGAAATTGACAAAATTCTGCAAACTTTTTAAAAAAATAGCGCATTCTTTTATTTTTGATATAAATTGAAAAAGAACCAGATTTAATTTATGGGTGAAACAAGGAATATAATGTGTGTAAGGAATTACTTCTTTAATTTTTATTTGTAAACATGATAGTGGCACCATCATAACTTTGAGAAACTAATTTATTATAAACTTTTTTTTCAGAAATGGAATAATAAAATCAAATAAATCTTGAGCTGATCTACCAAGAGAAACATCAGCAAAAGAAAGAAATCTTTCTACTACAAGGCAGTCTTTTTTAACATATTGAAACAATACTGATAATTGTAATTTATTAGCAACATCAATTGTTTCATCTAAAAAGAATCCCACATAATCTAAATTTTCATATTCAGTACAGATTTGTTCTAATGAAATGAAAGAAATAGATGAAATTATTTCATTTTATATATCGCTGGACAATCCAGAAAAAAAACAGCAGAATTATCTAGATTATTTTTCAAAAGTGGGTTATAGGCTGATAATAAATTAATGGTTTCTCAATAATTACCTCTATTTAGAGAATATTGAGATTTATCATCACCTCTGAAAGGTAATTCCTGACATACCAGAAAACGAGTTACATCAATAAAGTATTTAAATATATCTAGATTTTTTCTTACCTTTTCATTAAAATTTCTAATAGTCACTGAATGAGTAGAATCAATTAAATTATCAATACAAGTTTGACCAAACATTTTAATTGAAATCATGGCATTTAAATGTGAACTAGACTCTTTTCTATGTCATTTTCCTGCCTTTCCTAAATTATTCATAATACAAAACCTAGTAGTATTCCAAACAGATTTCTTGTTTGGAAATAGATATGGCAACAATATAATTTATTAGTA
Source organism: Epiperipatus broadwayi (assembly GCA_028023455.1). Taxonomy (NCBI): domain Eukaryota; kingdom Metazoa; phylum Onychophora; class Udeonychophora; order Euonychophora; family Peripatidae; genus Epiperipatus; species Epiperipatus broadwayi. The sequence continues at coordinate 9,995,483 of JAQFVV010006223.1, read as the reverse complement.
TTATTGCATCCTGTTAGCCAGGAAAAGTTTTCATAAAATTGAATACAAAAATGCCTTGCACATCATTTGATAACAGTTTTGATTTTCAAAAGAGGAGTTGGTCTACCGTGATCTATATTTTTTTTTCCATCAAAACCTCTTGAAGAAAATGATCTATCCAAAATATGTTCCATTATGCAATTGCAAAGATTCATCTTTCAGCTACTGTCACTTAAATCTCTTTGCAACCGTTCACTTGGTAAATTCACTGGAAATAGAATAACACACTTTGTTGTTCAAACTATTTATATCCACATTTTGACCTTCGGCAATCTATGGTTCATTCTTGATTGCTATCAGTCTTGATTTTTCTATTGTATCAAGAAATATTTGTAATTAATAAATATTTTTTGGCATTTATCAAACTCAATTTCTAATTGCATAACATAAATTTAATCACTAATTAAATCCTCATCAGTTAGCGATCTAAAATATATTTCTCTAATATATTTTCCTTGTTTTTTTTGGAATACAAAACTTATTCATAACTTTCCATAAACATTTTTATAAAAAAACCAACAATATATAAAAAAAATTAAATGAAAATTAACTTTAAGAGAAAACTTCAAATTTAAAGTGCTGTGGGTGAACAATAATTTGCAATCATGGTAAGGGTGACCTGACAGACACAATAAATATACCACTTAAATTAAAAACTATTGAAGTTTATTCCTACAACCTACATATGAATTAAATTATGCTAACACTATTATACTTATAATGTAATATAGTCACTTACATAATCTGGTCTCAGCATTCAAAATAATAATAAGATGATGGCCTACATTCCACTTTGGCACCTTGAGTGGTGGAGATCGCTGGGTCATGAAGTCCATCTAGAAGTACAGTGTGCTTTTATATTACTTGCCACCACAATTTTTATGTATTAGCTAATATATACATATTACATACATCTAGAAAAATCAGGAACACTTTTATCTGTTAATCAGACTGTGATTAGATTAAATATAGATAATACATTATCAAAAATTGTTTATCTTGCAAATGCTTTTAATGTTCTTAAGTTTTAATTGTAAATTAAATTTTAGCATTGTGTGAACTTCTTATAATCAACCAATAATGCATTGATCAAACTCATTCCTTGCTGTATATAAAAATAATTCAACTGTTGATAAAAAATTGAAAGGCAACAGAAATTCTATACAATAAAAAAAGTTTGAATACTTTCTTCTTTTTTTTATGATTAGCAAAATAGTTGAGATTTTTTTTTTTTTGAATTTTGCATAATATCTTATATACACTAATATACTTATTGTTATTACTACACTATTGTGTGAGCTACTTGTTGGATCGATTTTGTGAGGGTAAATATGTACATATTTTAGTGAATTTTATAAATTGAATTTTAATTAATGCTTTGGAAAGTTTTAGTGAATATTTCTATGGAAGCACTAATTCTGTTCAATACATGGATGATTCATTTCTGATATATTCTAACAATATAGTTGGCCCTGGGGGTTAAATATGTTGTAATGCTTTGAAAAATATTTTTTTAGGTTGTAATAAATTAATTTTCTTATTGTTATTAAATTATAAAACCTTAAATAAATGTTTTAATTTATTGATTAAAGTAATTTACTTACCATTTTAACTATAAATTGCTTAAGAAATATTAATTTGATTGTTTAATATTTGTTTAAATTAATAATTTAAATCTAAATAGGAGTTAATTTATAGCCTGCTATGATTTAAGTATAAACAATAAATAAAACTGTTCTTGTTATTATAAAATAGTTATTTTATTTGTATTAAAATCTTTATTTGCCAGTTTTTAAAAAAAATACAATTAAAGTAATAATTCATAGAATATTGGTTCATATAAGAGTTGTTAAAAGTTAATGGCATTGAGTTTAAACATAAGTGTTAGGTAAAAAATTAGCTTCATTGCTTTTAAATTATTGATTATATCTAATATATGCATGTGAGTGTTTGTGCATGTATCTTGAATAATTGGAAAATTTTAAAAGAATTATTAAAAGTTATATTTTATTGAATGGGTACATTAAATAATAGCAGTATGCTTTTAAAAAAGTAACAAAAGTATATTGTGAGTGAAAAAATACTTAATCTAAAAATAAGTAATTTTTTTATTAGAGTGAAATAAATTATTTATTTAATAATTAAACAAGTAATTATGTGGTAATTATTATTAGTCTAGACATCACATGAATAGATTAGATAGTCTGGATTAAGAAGTTCAAGATCAGATTAATTTAATTATAAACCTTAAATCTATGCTAGTAATTTAAGTATCACACTTCCATATTTCAATATGATTGATTAAACTATGTCATATGGTAAAAAATGCAGTGAAAATCTTTACACATAGATATTTTAGTATAAAAAAAAACTAAAAATGAAATAATTGGATTGATTGATTTGTGTTTTTACTATTATCTTCATATTCTTTTCATTTTTATTTTATCTGTTTAAAAAGTGTCAAATTAATTTTTTTAATGACCAGGTAAAAAGTTAAGTTCTACTGACAATACTATTCTAAATTCATGTGTCCAACTATCTATTAAACATTAAATCATGGAAAGATGTGATAAGTTAAATTATTATTTAAAGAAGATTATAAAATATTGTTAAATGGAATAGTTAATAGAAATCAACTACACATTGGGAAGTATATATTTTGTTTTATCCTTATTATAAAACATTAATTAATTTGAATTTTTTGGCTATAAATAACAATTGCTTTTAATACTTTACAAATATTATTATAATTATTTATTGACATTAATCCTAATTATTAATGAAGTTTTTACTATGTTTTGTTAAAGCTAAGATAATTTGTGTGAATAATAATTTATAAAAGACAATTATCTATTATTTGATTTGGAAATAAGTTTAAAAATCACTAAATTTGTGTCAAAGCAAAAAAATGATAATGGTGAATTATCTTAAAGTATTGACCGTTAAAATACAATAGTTTAAAATTATGCTACATAACTTTAATAAAGGAAAATGTCATCAGAAAATATATTATTCATTCATTTTTCTGCAAATTCAAATAAGCTAATACTTTATTGGTATAATTATGCAAACCTGACTCCATCTACATTCTTACTTATAATATTTTCTACTTTGCTTATTTGTTTGAAATATATTATCTTGACAAAAAAGAAACAATTTTAACTTACATCATACATTAATATTATTATAGAATATTGTACACTTTATAATATTCAAACTTCATAAAATCTATTATGGTTTAATATGCTCTCACTGCTCTTTTCTTCTCAAATTTGTGCTTCTATTATGAGTATTATGATCTAGAAATTCCTGCATTTAATCATGTAATAGTTTGTAGTATTTTTTGTAAAGAAAATAACAAAAGAAACTTAAATAAAACAGTTTATTTTCATTATAAGATGAAAATAACTTTAATCCTTAATCTGAAATAATAAAACAAAACATTTAGTGTATATATTTGGTCTATTTAAATTTATAATTGTTATATAATTTTTATTATTTATTTTTAGTACTATGGTATTATAAATATATTCATGATGGCACACATCCATGAAGTGGATTAGGTAAGAAGTATTTTGGCAAGGGGTTTATTTAAAGGTCATTTATTCTTATTACTGAGAGTTCTTTGAATTATTATTTCAGATTAATGAATGAATTATCATACCAATAGAATAACAGCCCTTTATATTTCATAAAAATGTGCATGAATAAAAAAATTTTTAAGTCAATGTATAAGTATTTAGATAGGTAAAAAATTTAATGTTAATAATATTGTTATGCAATAAACATAAAGTTTCCTCTTAGTAAATGAAATGGGTAAAATTATATTCAGATCATAAATTTGCAACTATTACCTGGAATATATACAGTTGTATCGATGAGAAGAATTGATTGACAAAATGTAACTTTGCCAAAGACCTGCATCATTTATTGGAAATCTTGTGGGGTATATCTAAAATAGATATTCTTCAACATTCAAGTGATGCAGTTCCAATTTAGATTCACTGTTATCAGTGCATAGTTTCCATGTGTTTGATTTGACTTTGAAATTACTTTCTTTGGTAACCTGAAAAAATTCAATTGCTAGGTACTGAGATTTTGGATGATCAGTGATCCAACTGATTTAATCCCACATTGGATGCATTGTTATCAATGGCATAAGAAAAATCATCAATAAATAAAGTAAAAAGTAATGATAAATATTACATACTACTCATGAAGTTTGCAAAAATCCTCACAGGGCCATGCAAACTACTACTTCACTGTACAACCCTAATGACTAACACTGTTTATCCTCTGAACCAGAAGCTGAACTATTCCAAAATAACCTACTTTTTTCCAAATAAAGTTATCAATTACCCTCATCCAATATTTATCATCAAACAATTGCATCCACTGATATTTTACATTAGGAGCTTTACAGCCTTTTTTCTTTCAAAACCCTCTCCATCATCATCAATTCTTTCTCTTCAATGAACCTACAAATAAAGTCTGTGGACTAAATTCACCATCAAAACTATACCAAATAGATAAATGGCTTACTACCATTCAAACTCATGTCCTTGGATTACTGAAAACTAAAATTTACAGTAGATCTCAAGATTATCCTTCTGTCTATCTTTATAGATATGGATTCTGGACTTGCTTGAGAGATACTTCCTAATAATTTGCAGACACTGGTATTCACATCACATCTGATTGCCTATTCAAGTCATTAAAAATACTATATATAAATGGACATTTACTAATTACTTTTCAAAACCATAATGGTAGCACTAAACTTAGTAGTTATCTATATTCTACCTGATCATACAATCATCACATATATCATCCAAACAATCAATTCATTTCTTTCATCTAGCACATATCTGGCAAAAATAATAAGTTATTCTTTCTGGATTATTCAACTTTTGGCTTCATCTCTTAAACTTCCCACTAATAAGTACCCAGGGTTTTTTACTATCTGGCTTAATCATTTATCTCAACCAGTACACTGCACTCATAAATATATATTTTTACTCTCCAATGTTGCATCACTTAAGAGAACTTAACCATAATTCCACTCCATTCTCAGATCACTTGACACAAGCAGTCATGTTTAAGGTTAATAAACTCCAAACAATATCTATTCAGATACATAAAATTATTCACATGTATCTTCACTTATTTACTACCAAGTTTATGTTTTCCAAATATCTTATATCATGTTGAACAAAATACACCAAATGGCAATAGTCCCAGTTTAAAATTACCTTGCTTTAATATTCAATATCATTTAATATACAGCACTTAAAACAATGGTCCTCCTCACTGTATCATTTTCCAGCATTTACTGATGAGTTACATAAGCAAATTGCATTTACAATGCCCAGCCATCAAAGACACCCTCAGTTAATCAAACTTACTTAAACTTACCATGTCTGCAAGCAGTTCAATGACTACCTTGACACTAAAAATAAAAAATTTACCTAACCCAGCAACACACATAGACTTGAGCATATATACACTAGGCATTAGCCCATTATCCACATTGTAAGTTGCAATGACACTTCAAACTGATATAGGTGTATGTACAGGACATAATATGATCTCCTCTATATACTTACATATTGTAACCGTTCGATTGTTGTCCCAACTACATAATATCACCAAAACATAAGTGCGCTAAGAATTGTAACCTCGATCACCGATCAATTCCCGCTGCACATTGTCAGCTATTAAGAGCTGTAACCAAAAGCATATCATGCCATCTATATTATGCACCAAAGACCACAACCAACATCTGGAGCAACTTACCACAGACCAAACCAATGATATAACATAAACTTTTTATGATTTAATTTGATCGCAGCCAGGGTGTACCGCGAAGACCTATCATAGTAGTATGATAAAATACATTAAACAAATTATAAGTATGTAATGTTATTATCTTTCAAACCTTAATTTGCGATTTTCATTGTATGAGACCCGATGGCCGACCATGTACAAGATGGCATAATTTGTGGAACTACATAAGATTATGAAATTTTAAACCATCTATATGATTTTTAATACAAATGCTAGTCCAGGTAAAGCTTTGCAATAAATAAACATAAATACTTGGGTTCTTTTTTTATAGTTTACTATATCACTGAGACTCTTATTATACTGACAAATGACAATTTAAAAACGTTAAGTAAATATATTCAATCATGTCATTATCTGGTAAATCTGTTTACAGGTTTAATAATCAATTTATATTGTATACTAGAATCAACTACGCAAAGCTAAAATGATGGAAAAGGTAAATGGGATTTTATTGTACCTTACACATCATAAACTACCAAAGACGAAAAGCATCCAAATGTTTTCTCAAAATATCACTAAACTCTTATATCATGTTGACGATAGTATGTACTTCAATGTATGCTCTATCCAAGGTTTATGATTTCTGATTTTACGAATGACAAATAGCAACGGCACAGTAAGTTTAATTATAAATCAACGTTTATTTACAAATTTATGAATAATAAGTAATTAATTCTAATGTTATAATTAAAGACATAAATAAACAAATAAAATAAATAAATTATAATTCCATCGACTTTCTTCAATAACATATCATAGGTACGGTTTTTAAAAACCTAATCATACCTTATATTTCAATTTGATATAATGAATGTATTGAGGAAATTATACTAAATTCAACATCAACTCATGAAACATCTAATGTCATTTCCAGATTCAATAAATCTATACCGTAAACTTATAATAATATAATAAATAATATTATATCTGTAGGATTTAGCTATAATGCAATCATTAAATAAAGTGAAAATTTAAACTTACATTCAGGTAAATAATAATCAACCAACAGTTAATTATTATGAGGTAACTTGAATAGAATGTCCTGCTACAATTTAATGATCTAACTTATAAATTATACTTACAAATGGAAGAAGATGATTTAGCAGAATAACTAAAATACTTTGCCCAACTTATATCTATGAAGTAAAACCATATTCCTGTGGATGCATTCATCTACACATAGGAATTAAATAACACTAAACGCTTTGTGGATTTATACACCATCATAAAGTAATAAGTATAATTACACAATTCCGCGGATTAACCACCAGCACAGGAATGAGTGTAAAATACAAAAAAATGGCAATTAAGTAATCTGCGGATTAACCACCGGCACAGATTAATGCCTTTTAACATTATAAAACAACATTACTATTTACTTCACATTAAAGTGCAAAATCATCCTCCTCAGTTATTCTGACCATTCAGAAAACACTAACATTTTAGCAAATGTGGGTTCTTGCATAATAAAATGTTACACTAATCAGGACAACTAATGTACTAACTTATCTTGCTTAAAATAAAACATATGTAATATAATATAAGTAATATTAGTATAGGAATAGAAATCTGGAAAGACTCACAAAATACCTCATGAAAAATTGATACATCTCATAAATTCATTTAGTACTTTTCAAGCTTTTTCGCAAGCGCTATTCTCTTGAATAAGTATTTTATTCAACCCCTATTAATTTAAACTTAATAAAATATAACTTATGAACTTCACATGCAAGTTCATATAACGATAAAATTAAAGTAATGCATTATTCATCAAATACATAAAATCTAACAGGTGTGTGTGTGATATAAATTAAATGTATAGCATTTTATAGTTCAATACATGAATTCTAGCAGGTGTGTGTATCACAAATTAAATTGTATAGCATTTTATAACTACAAATATGATCCGTGAAATCCATGTACGATGTGTCGAACAATAAATATACGAAGTAATAGCTACAATTATAGTTGAATTCCATACATGTAATTTTATCCATTTGTATTAGTTATTATAAGCACTATTAGATTAACGATTTTACGTGGCTCCATAAACATGAAACAATTCCAAAACATGACACGCAGAGTTTAAATGAAAATGTTTTTTCATAAGTTATTAATTTCTACATTTCTCTATTAAAACTGTTCCAAGTTTATCACATCCATGCTAATATTTATTTATCCACGCTTAAATCTAGGAATACTAATTATAGCAATTAATTTAATCATTCCAAACTGACGATAAAATTAGAAAATAGCTTTGATTAATTATTTGAAGACTGTTTTTATTATCCAAATGGTAAACAAATTAACTAGCAAATATATTACTGGCATTGCAAAGTTAAATATCAATCAATACTATATTTTTTATTAAAATTATAAACGGAAATATTAAACTATGTTAATAACTTTAACATTTTACTTTAATTTAAACTTCTTCTTTTTTAAAAAGCAAATTTTCATATTTATAAAACTTCTGTAATTAAAATACTTATTTAATTTTTCCAAATTGTAGAATAATAAATATTTTAAAACATACCAAAATCTTGCAATTAATTCTGCTTTTAAACTGGAAAGCTCCGACATATTTCAAATGTAATATTGGAAAATTATTATTAGCGATTTGATCCACCTGGCTAGCCGACTTGAACAGACTTTTAAATTTAGCAATTCATCTTATTATTAAATACCACTATGTTATTTTTACGTTTATAGAAAACTTTGTGGTAATCCGTTTACTTGTTAACTATTTTAAAATAAGCTTATCATATTTACACCATTTGCCTTTTACCATTTTCTTTTCTTTCTCCCTCCAAAAGCAACACTATCAGACGATCTTTTTTTTTAATTCGCGCTCCTTTCTTTTTTTACATTGAAACGCATACGTAATTACTGTATTTATTTTTAATAATTAAATTTAGTTGAACAAATGGTTTTTTTAATTCAATGGAAATAATTTTTAAGACCATTTTAAACAAATAAAAATTATTATTATTTTTAATAATATTTTACCGAATTTAATGTGTTGTCAAAATTTTTAAAAAGTTAAACATTTTGATATGAATTAGTATATGGAAAGAAGCAATTTAAATTTATTAAAATAATATAGACAACAAGTAAGGCAAAATATTACCCATTCTCTCTAATAAATTATTTTGAATATAAGAGAGTAATCTGTTCAAAGTGCAAATCAAGCCAATCAAATCACCAAAAGAAGACAGAGAAATTTTTATACCAGTTACATCAATTATTATATTTTATACTAAAATATATGGTTACAATATTAAAAAAAAATTTCAGACTGACAATAAGCGCACTTCATTCATACATTATTTTGGACCACAAGAAACTATTATGCCTTTCCAAACCAGCCAATTTGCCATCAAACTTGCCACTATTAAAAATTATTTTTACCCTGGGCCTGATGAAATCCATGAATTCATCATAAGTCATCTTAGTTATTTCACTATACTACATGTCTGTGACCAGACCAATTTCCTTATCCAGAAAATATACATGGAAAAGGTTTACACCCAATTGCAATAGTGACTTTCTTTAAAACATCCTGAGTCTATATCTCATCTAACCAACCATTGGCTTATCTCCATGTGCCCACTAGCCATTAAAATACTTGAGAAAGTAATCAAAAAAATAAGCCACACATCATTCCATTCTTGTTATATTTGTAGTTTGCCAAAAAAGATTCCTCCACCAGCCAAGCAGTGCTCATATCCATGACAATTTTATGTTCAGTTCAAGAAAATTAAAAAACACTCTTATTGAATTTCAGCTTGACATATAAGCTGCTTTTGATTTCATCTTAGTTAAACTGCTTCTCCAAATGCTAAGTAACATCACCATCTCACCACTCTGTTATATCTAATCACCAACTTCTTTTTGAGTCAGGAATTACATATCACCCAAATGAAAGAAATATCCAGCTTTTAATTTCACTCATTCTATCTTACAAGAGTTGTCCTTAAATTTGTTACTTTTTACACTTTAAATAATCCAGTTTTTCAACCAATACAGAATAAAATTACCATAATTCAAATTCCACACACTCAGCAATATATTTCTCGCATGCATATATGGATTACATCACTGTTTTTCTACTTATCAGAAACATTTTCCCATATTGCAATGCCTTATTAATGAGTACACTGCACTACAAACAGCACCTTAATCTCCAAAAAAACTGCTGCACAAACTCTATTCACTATGTTCCGAACTTTTCCATGAAAAACCACCTACTTTCTTACGCTTTCCCTTATTACAAAGGCTCCCTTGATAAAACACTCACAATAAAAACCATTACAATATTCTGTACTCCAAATTACCAACTCACTTTCTAAAGCATATCTATCCATTTTCTCCAACATACACTTTTTAATACTCTTTCTATTAAAAAAATTGCATGCTATACTCTTATTATCAAATTTCTCAAAAACATTCATTTTTGCTATCAACTTCATGTGCAATAAATTGCTCTAGGGCTGCAAAATGGAGTCAAACTTAATAAAACAGCTCAATCACCAATCCTACTAAAATAGTCTAGGACTGCACAACAATCAAATGTTCTATACACAAAAGATCATTAACTTAATAGAAGATATTACAAGCCAGTTCCAAACCCTTTAGTTCATGTTATAAATAACTTTTACAGATACACTCCTTCTCAATTCCATATCTTACAACTCTCATCTACCTAACTTTAGGTACCACAGGAAAGATCAGCCTCTCCCATAATTCCACATAAACATTTAAAAACATATAAGCTGCTTTATCCAGACTCAAACAATTCTTATTTCCCCCTTAGTGCTTGGCATTAATAACTGATGTCTTCTCCACAAATTTATAAAATTAGCACTAAAACCAAAGGCTTTTGGCTTCCTAATCAGACTCAACCTTCATGTATTTTCAACTTTCTTATTTCTGTGGTATCATTGTCTGTACAAAAACACCAAACCATTCTGCAGGTTCTGCTATGAAGCTGAGGAAAATCAACACCTTCTCAATAACTATAAAGCACTAAATCCACATGACAAATTATATTCAATGCATACAGACAGCCTGCTACTTTAATTCACTACATAACTCAGGCCTCCCAAAGTTCCCGCAATCCTGCAATGCATGAAGCCACATTTTCCTGTTTACCTTTTTATGCACACGTTGCACATTCTTGTGAAGAAGCAACACCAGGATGCATCTATCTACATTTTTCTACAATTATGGCAGATAAAATCATGACATAATGTATCCCTGCAAACATTTTTGTTGTCACCTGATCATTTCTTAAAGAGCAGTCCAACCTACAAAATAACCAACCACAGTATCCAGTACTAACAACCTTCTTAATTATTTGCTTCATGATATAACTATCTGCATAAAAGACTATGTTTCAGACATTCTCATTAAATTAGTCCAATACCATCAAGGATGTATAACAGTCAGGCTTTAGGCAAATAAACTTTTATTCAAATGATGTAAACATGATTTGTTATCCTATGCTATCCTTGTACAAAAAAGAAATCATTAATGACAATAATTTATAAATACCAACATCATAAAATAATTATATAAAATCTATGATTATATAATTGCAATGTAATAAGCTACGTTGACCTGATTTAAACAATAACCATCAATTAATTTCATTCCAATATTACTGTAAGCCATATTCTAATTCATAACATGGTAGTTATATTTGAAATGCCTTTGTAACTCTGATAAAACTTTTATAAAACATTTAAAAAAACTATGTAACACAATTTTTGATCATTAAAGTATATTGATAAAACATTATTGTCATCATCATCATCATAGAAACAACAACAATAATAATAGTAGTAGCAAAAGTAAAAGATACAAACAATGTATTGAGAGAAAAGCTTTATTAATCCAGACAATTAGTGCTGTGCATGTTTTTGACTGAAATTCATCATAAACATAGAAATGAATGCAACAGAAATGGGAGGGTATAATTCTTTTCAATTTAGTTTAATTTATTCAAGTGCTAAACAACAGCATAATAGCCAATTACAGTTTTTACATTAAAAAATAAAAGGGCTAAACATAATGCATATAACATAATAATATAAGGAAATAACAAACAAAAAAATAAAAAATAATAATTACTATATAAAAATGAACAAAATAAATTAACCACTCACAACATTTGAATTTAATAATATTACAAAATTGATATAATTAAAATTAAAATTTATTATTATTACCAAAAAATTTGATTGTATATAGAGGGTAACCTGAATAAAGAAGAAAATTTAAGAACATTAGAAAAAAATGTTTGCATATAACAGACAAAAGCGGACCAAGTTTCATGCTCATAAAATCTAATTGTAATAGTTGATATTATATCAGATAGTAAAACTTATTAACTGATGATTTTATAAAGATATTTAACATCTCTATTGTAATGATATGGTTTCCCTCCAAGAAATTGAGGTGGTTGCATCTAACAATAATTGAAATTAGGGTCTTCATATAGGATGCTATGGATAATTCAATATAATCTCAATACAAAATAGAATCCATTTTAAATAGGATAATTTAATATTAACCTATCCAATACAGACACAACCTAGATTAATTCATCCAATCTTCACCTTTATTGATTGTTCCATTATACCAAGAATTAAAACTCAGGGTAGATTTTACAATTATCTCTCTTCAGGGGTTACCATCAATATACTACAATCATAATATTAATTAATATAACCTATGTAATTTTGAAAATAACTTCAATCAGATATCACGATTTTAAGTTAATGTGGCATTTAAGTATGGCTGTTATATATAGAGCTTTCAAAAGAAGCTCTTAACAAGCTTTGAGAATATGCTCAACCCCAGACTGGTTTCCACTTCTGGTATTGTCAGTGAGGTGCCAGGATATTCAGCATTAGATTAAAAATACTAAGACAAGCTCAGCACTTTATCTAATGTACAACTATTGAGTAGAAAATATCCATATATGTCTTCCAATCCAGCTATTTAACTCAAATAGCCATATGGGACTGAACTAAGTTCAGATACATCATATATTAATAGTTTTAGTAATATAAAATCACCAAAGCCATAATAGCAAAAAATAAAATGATAAAAAAATCCAAGTCAGATGTCACATGACCTAATATAATAAAGCTCATATTTACAAATGCTATATAGAGAGCTTGCAAAATAAGCTCTTAACAAGCTTTGAAAATATCCTCAACTCCAGACCAGTTTCTGCTTCTGGCATCATCAGTGAGGTGCCAGGATGTTCAGCATTAGATTAAAAAAACTATGACAAGCCCAGCACCTTATCTAATGCATAACTATTGAGTAGAAAATCTGAAAATGTCAGACATCCAATGTCTTCCATTCCAGCTATCTAACACAAATAGCCATATGGGTGCTTTAGCAATATAAAATCACCAAAGCCTTAATAGCAAAAAATAAAATGATAAAAAAAATCAAGTGCTGGGCTTGTCCTAGTATTTTTAATCTAATGCTGAATATTCTGGCACCTCAACGACAATGCCAGAAGCAGAAACCGGCATGGGGTTGAGGATATTCTTAAAGCTTGTTAAGAGCTTATTTTGCAAGCTCTATATATAACATTTGTAAATACAAGCTTTATTAAATTAGGTCATGTGACATCAGACTTGATTTTTTTTTATCATTTTATTTTTTGCTATTAAGGCTTTGGTGATTTTATATTGCTAAAGCTATTAATACATGATGTATCTGAACTTAGTTCAGTCCCATACGGCTATTTGAGTTAAATAGCTGGATTGGAAGACCTATGGATATCTGACAATTTCAGATTTTCTACTCAATAGTTATACATTAGATAAAGTGCTGGGTTTTTCCTAATATTTTTAAGTTAATACTGAATATCCTGGCACCTCATTGATGATGACAGAAGCAGAAACCAATCTGGGGTTGAGAATATTCTCAAAACTTGTTAAGAGCTTATTTGGCAAGCTTTATATATAGCATTTTTAAATACGAGCTTTATTAAATTAGGTCATGTGACATCTGTCTCGATTTTTTTTATCAAGTAAGGCTGTGTGTATTCACTATTGTTTTAATTCAAAAAATAAATAAATATTTCAAATAAATCAGAGAATCCTTTGAGATTAGAATAAAATTTAACATGTTTATTTACAAATAATAATTTAACTGGATTTCAGATAACATAATGTGTTTGGATACATTTTTACTATTTATGACTTTAAATTAAATAATACTTTCCCATATCTCCTTAGTATATATATATATAATGAACACATTTAAATCATTTATAAGATAATAAATACAATTTAAAAATTTTAAAAATTATAATTATACTAACTAATTAAGTTTCATTTTAACAATATATATATCAGTGATGATTTAGATGATGCAATCCCTGTGAGGGAATCTCAATTTATAAATACTTTTTCTGCGTATAGTCATGATTATAAAATAAGGACCTTTCATTCAAGGATGTTAATTGTACACACAGGAATAATAAACAAATATTATCAAGTTACTGAGTTACTAATAAACAAATTCTATTCTGTCAAAAATAAGTTCAATATAAAAGATAATAAAATCTTACCTTAATATTGAATTTGTTTTAAATTTATATCAGTCAATATCATTTTAAGAAAAAAAATAGGATGACCTAAATTTTATTAAATAAAATTAAATGTTTAAAACAATGATCTTTTCATTCTCTTCATCTAATAATTTTTTTGAATAAAGTATTCCAATGTAAGTGGGGCTTGGAAGGAAAGGAAATATATTTTTAGATATCAAAAACCTATAGCACAAAAATATTATAAGATGTATTAAGTATGATGGTATTGCCATTTTCCTTTTTATGATGAGATTCAGAATGTCACTTAATGATAAAGTTCTATGTTCTTCAGTTATCAACCATCGAAGAGCCAATCAGAATATTCTGCTATCTAGGATTTCTCCTATTGTGTAAAGTTGACATAGTCTTCTCCAGGTTATTTCACTACCATTTGAAAATTTAATCAAAATTATATCGATGCAATATACATATACTTTAGGCATTTAATAGGAATATGAAATTACATTAGTTTTAGTTAAAACCATAGCATTCTATCCTATGACAAGTCGTATTTATCCATAATGCATTCTTATTTTTTTCATCTTCTTAAAATATTTAATTTAATATGCAAATGTTTTTGATTAAATGTGTTTTCATGGAATATCAGATTAGAATTATCTTATGAGTTTTTTAATTAATAAACGAAAAATAGTTATAATTTCATTCTGAAATTATGATTGATATTAATTAAGAGTAATTTATTTACTATTTTTATTGAGTGATGTTAAAGTTCTTTGTAATGAAAATTTTCTATCAATAAGAAAGTTCATTCAAACTATTGATCCATCTTTTAGTGTGTTCTGATTTTTAACATAGCAAAATGATTAAGCATAGTATTTAGTACATTGACAAAAGATAGGATTAATTTTTAAATTATTTGATCCAGTTTTTATAGTGGAATTGACTTCAAATAACATGTATTGAATATACTATTGTCTTTTCATAATTTAAAATTCTATTATTAATTATTATAATTAATAATTGGATTATAAAAATTCATTTTCTTTGTATTTAGCTGCTAGGATGAGATACTGACCTAAGGTTGTTTCCATGTCAATGTCCCTGGTTAGTAAAAGTAATTAGTTTAAACAATTATTTTAGATGAATGAATAAAAAAATAATCATCTTAATGTTTTAATTTTATTAAAACAAGTATATGTTATATATATATGTACTCTCACACTATATTTCTGTTTAGAAGAATGATGAACAAAACATTATTTTCAAGGAAAATATGTTTGAAGAACTTATTAAACACTCTTGAAGAACTTATTAGACATGGATTGCAATAAATTAAATTCTTGTTTAGGACTCCCAATCATTGACCAATATTTTATGATGGGAATAACCAATGGAAAAGATAATTTCAACCTTGTATCATCACTGAAATGATATCCATGCTGATGGCACTCATGATTTTACAAGCTTTTCCAAAAATCATTTCTAAATGAGAAAGAGAAAATCTTTTACTAGAAAATAAAACTCTCAGATCTTTTTGGGATTCAACAGAATTAATTTTGTAAGAACTAATAACATAATAAAAATTTAAAATTTCAGATTTCCCAGAATATGAAACAAGGGAACATTTTCTAAAATTATCTGACATTCAAGCACTAGAGTTATTAATACCTTTCTGAAGGGGACTGCTGTCAATCACTGATGTGATTTTTCTAAAGAGTTTATAATCATCAGAATAGCACAAAAGAATATTTCAGGCATTCATTTAGGTTTTTAATATAAATATTAAAAAGCATGACTGCTAAAACACTATCCTGAGTAACACCTAAATTACATTCAAAATTAAATGAAATATTCATATTGAATTTGATAAATGCTTCATGACTGCAAAGAAAGGATTAAAACCAAAATATAAGTTTAGTGAAAAACCCCATTTTATTTAATTTGGGATCAAAAATGATGTGATCTATTTTATCACAGGCTTTTGATAAATCATAATAAGTAAATGTAATGTCTCTGTTTTTCTTCAATCTCATGTGTTATATGATCATAAATTGTTTGAAAATTATATTCAACTAATCTATTAAAAATAACACTATGTTGCAAAGAATAAATGACTTTATTATTATCAGAAACTGTTTTATTATAAACACTTCTCAAAAATTTGAGCATAGTATGCAAAACAGAAATAGGTCTATAATTATTAACACAATCATGGGAACCATTTTTAAATATTGGGATCATTTTGTCATATTTAAGAACATTACATAAAACACAAGAGTTAAGTGATAAATTAAAATAAAGGCAAGAGGAGTTGCAATAAATTCAGCTAGACCTTTATAAATAAACAAAGGAATTTTATTATATCCTAAATTAGAATGAGTTTTAAGTCACCTGATGGCTACAATAATACCATCCTTAGAGATATGATTACCAAACAGTGAACAATAGTTGAAATGCAAGTTAATGTAATTTTTGAAGATATTCCATGTTGTGAAAAATATAAATCAGCAAAATGATTGAAAAAATCATCTACATTTAATGTGGAACTATGAGTAGCTTGAACTCTTTTCTTACCCAATCCTGAGTTATGAATAAAATCCCAAAATTTTTTTAAGGTTAGAAGAATAATTGAATTCAATTTTTTAATATAATTTTTTAAATCTCATTTGTAAACATGTTTAATTAATTTTCTGAAATTAATAAAATTATTTTAAAAACAAATATCGTGTTTTGAAATAGTCTGTGATGATAAGATTTCCTTTTAATAATCATAATGAGAGCGTATAAAAAACAAGAGAAAAACCCTTATGAAAAGAGAATTTACTGGGACTATATAAATCAACAAAGTTATTAAGCATTTCCAAAAAATAATCTAACAATGATTCACTTCATTATAGAATACAATGAATTCCAATTAAATTTAGAAAATTTCTTACAAAAATCAACATAATTACCTTTCCTATAATCTTTTTTTAAAATATTACAATAAGTAATTTTGAATGATATATATTAATATAAACGTCAATAGGTTGATGATGAGCACCGATAAGAAAAGTAACAAAGATAAAGTGAAACTTATTAACTACTGCAAATTCACAGAACATAGTTTAAAATACAATGAGAAGCATTAAAAAGTGAGTTATATTTTTAAGCCCAACAATTTATAAAACTTTAACATTCTAAAAGCTTTAAGACACAAAAAAAGTAGGTAGTTTAATTCTATCTTGAAATAAATCTGGAATGTTTAAATCACCAGTGATAATAATATTATTATAGCCAATCAAGAAATCTTCAAGTGAGGTCAAAAAATAGACAAGTTCTAGAAATGAGAAAGTAAGTTTAAGATATATATTTCTTAGGACAAATTTAATAATAATAATAATAATAATAATAATAATAATAATAATAATAATAATAATAATAATAATAATAATAATAATAATAATAATAATAATAATAATAATAATAATAATAATAATAATAATAATAATAATAATAATAATAATAATAATAATAATAATAATAATAATAATAATAATAATAATAATAATAATAATAATAATAATAATAATAATAATAATAATAAACAAAGTAAGCAAAAAACAGATAAAGAAGATACAATGGAAGTGATGAAAAACAAGAACATAAAATGCATCAAACACATTGAGGCCGACCATGAACTAGTTGGTTTAAAAGTGGAAAATAAGCCACTGGACAACATACAAGATAATAATAATCAAAGTAAGCTTAAAATGGCACTCCAGGAAAGGCCAGCTCAGCTCTATGAGCAAGAGAGATTAAACAATGAAAAAGAGGATAAGAGAATCACAGCAAAGGTAAGCCATATGAAATGTGACCAACAAAATCAGTCAAAGAGTGCGAATAAGGACTACATGCAAATTATGGCACTCGAGACTGAAACTGAAGATGTAACTCATGTACATAGAAGATGCAAAATTTCAACCAAAGTCATACCATGGCCAACAATTATTAAGAAAACATCTGCTGAAATGATGGAGGCTATTACTCCAGATCTGCCTACCGAAATAGAAATCCACACTGAAGATAGGTGCAAACCAAGGCATAAAACAAGATAGAAGATATAAAAAGGTGAGAATTGAACAAGAGAATCCTCACAGTGAGCAGGAAATATATAATTGGGCTGTAGCAGTGAATGAAGAGAGTGGCCTGGTGTTTCAAGATGCAGTGGAAATTGGGGAAGAAAAGTAGGAAGACATGAATTCCTAAACTCAAAGGGAAAAAAAAATTATTAATAAAACTTAAAATTGCTGTTTTAAATGTCAGAGGACTTAATGCAATCAATAAAAATTTCAAAGTCACAAATTGGATAAATCAAATCTGAGCCCATATAACAGGATTATTAGAAACAAAGATATATGCAGGCTCAGCAATAAATCCAGCTACCTGCCTGAGGGGCCAAGGCTTCTCTGCATGTTCCAGAGATTCATCCTCCCCTTCTACAGGAACTGGAATAGTAATTGCTCAAGATTGCCCTTTTGAAAATTTCAAAATACTTTACATTGATTCAAACCTTCTAATAATAACACTGACTCAAAAATAATTACAATGAATATAGTGCTTGTATATATGCCAGTAGAAAAGCAAAAGATAGAATCTATAATTTATAATATAAATTCAATTCTTGCCATGAATGCAAGCCCCACTGTTCTGGTTGGGGACTGTAACTCATCTTATGAAGAACTTATACAGAAATTACTCCTATTCGACAATAATGTGATTAATTAACATTCCTAAAGTAGATACACTCGTGTAAAATTACCCATATAGCTTTTTTAAAAATGAATATGGTAGCACTTGAAATTGAACTGACAATAATAAGATTCAATATGTATCTTGCTATGGCATTGTAATACTATGTAACTAAAAGGATCAATAAAGTTTACTATTGTTGAAACTTAATAATAATAATAATAATAATAATAATAATAATAATAATAATAATAATAATAATAATAATAATAATAATAATAATAATAATAATAATAATAATAATAATAATAATAATAATAATAATAATAATAATAATAATAATAATAATAATAATAATAATAATAATAATAATAATAATAATAATAATAATAATAATAATAATAATAATAATAATAATAATAATAATAATAATAATAATAATAATAATAATAATAATAATAATAATAATAATAATAATGACAACAACTACAACAATAATTCATTTTTATTTAAAGTGCAAAACAACAAGCAATGGTTAATTATAGAATGCACATTAAAATAACAGCAGAACAATCCATATTATTTTATAATAAATAATGTATAGATATGAATATATAGTGTACCATTACTTTTTGGTACAACATATAAAATATATAATTTTTATTTAATATATGTATAATTAATTTACTAAATCTATACAAATAGAAATCTTATAACAAAAAAATATTATAACCAGAAAAAGAGGGGGAAAACTTAAATCTTTATTAACTAACCTTGTGGTGGTGTGTTTAGCTAATACGATCTACTAAACACTGGCTTCTGAAACAAATTAATTAAACCTGTCCCAAACTATAGTTTCATAAAATTACTCAAGATTAGATTGACATCTGTGTGATCAAGTGTGTCAGCAGTATGAGATAGCATGAATAGTTGAGGGTCTTGTGAAAGTCTGAGTTCAAACCTGCTATATATTATATATTTGAGTGCAGGTATGAAAAAGCCTGTACTGTAGAAAAAACAGGAAATATAATTGTGTTTTTTTTTAATATTTATTAAATTAAAAAGGAGGCAGCGATTTAATCATATCATAAACATTAATCTGTTATACTTGTATGTATAGTACAAATGAGTCAAACCCCTTTAGTAACCAGATCCATATAAAAAAGCAAATGAAAAAACTTCAACCCAGCACAATGATGTTTCAATGTGGGACTTCAACTTGGTATAATGGCCCAAAGTGAGGCTACAAAAATAAACTTTTAAACTGCGCTAAATCTTAATTATTTTTTTTAAAAAAGACAGGAATGAAGTGTTTATGCAATTAATGTGTTTTAGCAGAGGAGTGAAGTAGGCAAATAGACAGTGAAATCCAGGATAAAAGAGCAAATATGATAGTAGGAGGAAGGGGGGTGGTGAGTGTAATATTAATTGAAATACTAAACCATTTAAATAGAGCTAAGGAATATTTTTTAAAAAAGAATTGGTTTTTGAATCTCACAGAAGACAAAGTCAGTGTAGTATATATATATATAGGAGTTGTTAGCAGAAAATAAAATAAAAATAGTATACATGTATATGAGATTAAAAGATGGCAAGACAATTAATAACAAGATGTCAGAAGACAGTGACAAAGATAAAAGAGGATAATGTGCCAAAAATACTGGAAATGTATAAAGAAATAATAGAGGAATTCAAAAATGAAATGAAATTCAAAAAAGAAATGAAGGAAGACATGAGCATAATGAAGGAATTTAGAAGTGAAATGATAGAAATCAAGGCAGAAATTTAAAAAAATGAGAGAGAGAGAGAGAATCAAAAGGCTTTAGAAAAGAGAATATTAAATGGGCTTGATGAGCCAAGAGGCTATGGTTTGGAGGAAAAAGTGGAATGGCTTGAGTCAGAGATGGATGATCATACGAAAGAAAATGAAAAGATAATGCAAAAATATAGTAAATAACTAAATAACAAGATGCTATATAAGCATATATACATGCAATTTAAGTCAATTGAATTATAAATTACACAGAAAATTTAAAATAATTGTCACTGTAATCTATATATGACAGATTACAGAAGTAAATGTATACATATATATACATGAGCATACCTATATAACCATATATATATATATGTATATATATATAGATATATATATATATATATATATATATAATATCTTTTAAGATACATGGGGTTTAAACCTGGTGCAGAGGGGTGGTAGGATAACACTAGATAAAACAAATATGATAGGGTAAATATTTCATTTCATATCCCCAAAGTTATAAAAGTAAAAAAAAAATTAAAAAAGCATTTTACACATATCTAATATACACAATAATAAACACAATTATGGATCCAAGGAAGAGTCAAATAATGGCAAAATAAAGTGTTTTACTGTGCTACCCTGTTTAGCTAAATTCTCAATTAAACATGATTCCCCAATGATCCCACATCACTGTGTTAAACCTCAATCTCTATTGCATTGTTTTTTTTAGCATGCTGACTGGTTCAATTCACTACTTAAAGTGATTAGTAGGGTTAGTTAATATGTATCTACAAAGCTTAGATTCCTTATTATTTATGGGATTGGGGATAGAACCATGAATGGTTTAAGACCATTTGGTTTAGAATGAGTCATGGATCCTATCTACAAATGGTTTAAGACTGCAGGAATTATACATTTCAATCAGGGTACTCCATTCTTACATACTCTCTTGATCAGAGTGTGCTCCCATATTTTGGGTCATGGAATTTCTGTGGATGATGGTTTTGTATCCAGAGTCCTTGAAACTTTGGAGACTCAATTCCCTACATCTTCTCTGGAGGTACTGTATTAAAATGGCCAGAATCATTGTGGTCAGAAATTCCATCATCTTTTTCTTTAATCCAGATACTGTATCCTGTCATCATCCTTTACACATGTGGTGGCATATTCCATTGTTTAGCAAGGATAATCCAAGTGTCCATGAAGGTAAAGGCTGTCAGAGATAAAAACTGAGCAACCTGCCTCATAATGAACTGGGTATGTTTTTTTGAAAGTTGACCTATAAGATTCTTGGAAGAAAGGGTGATCAATTTTGTCTTGGCACTTCTGGCTTCAGAAACTTTTAAATAAGGTGAAACAAAAAGTCTCACAAGAGAGGAGATTCTCTACCTGACTAACACACCTTGACTTGGCATTGACAAATAGGTAGTGGATTGCAAAAGCAATCTGTTCAGCATATTCTGTTCTGTAGAAATGGAATAGCCTATGGAATAGCTATCATAGGCTTTCAATGTGAGCCTTCGGTCTCTCCCCAATGTCTCCCTTAAAAGTTTTGGCTAGTATGAATTTGGACAAATGGGCTTGAATATCCATCACCAACACTGCATCCCTAACAAATAAATTCCCTATGTCCCCTCTAGTTTCTGAACTTTCTATGTGGTACAATGTCTTTTAATTGATGTTGGCACAGAGTTCTTGTGAGTGGTTATTTATCCCATAGCCAACCATACTATTTTCTATCTCATCCCTAAAATTTCTTGTAATTATAAAATGTCTTGACATTATCTTGGATCTCTATTCTTGTAGATTTAGCATTCCTTTTTATAGGTTTCTGTACTGCTGTTATTTGTCTGATAAGGTCTGTGTTTATTTTTTTCATTTGTTTACTTTCTCTACCCTTTCCTTCCATTGTTGGATACTTCCCAACATCTTCATTCATTCCCAGGTTATGACATAATTGTCATGAATGAGATTTTCCTTCAGTTTATAAAACTTTCTCTTATTTTCTCTTTTGCCCCTTGTAGATATTGAATAACTTACTTCATGTTTTTTTTCATTTCTGACTGTGTTCTGCTTTATTCTCTGCTAGTCTCATCTTTATTTTCTTATTGCCTCATTTAGTATAGTCTTTTGCTCGTCTACATTATCTCTCTAGACCTCAAACTGCTCTCTTAAATTCTGTATGGGTTTGGTAGTTTCTTCTCAATTTTCACTCAGAAGTCCTGTTAATTTATGACTAACTATCTCATTGTTTTTCTGGAATAAGAAACAGGAGAACATTTATCCATAATAATATCCATTTTATTATTTTTAGACCATTTCACAAAATTATTGATATTCTTTTGTAAAAGTATGCAGTCAGTAATTGTGTTCATATTCCTAAATATTTTACAAGTATCTGAATACACAAAAGTTAGGAAAATTCCAAATTTGCTCTTAAATCATCTAAATAAATGTTCAAAAATAACAATGCAAAAATACTGTCTTGAGGCATTCCTAGATTGCAATAGCAAACCTATTACTAAATTTGCCATAAGCAATTCTTTCCCTAATAAGAAATTCAAACCATAGTATCAAATTATAAGAAAAATGTAATTTGTACATTTCATGAAGCAATATAAAATGATAAACTTTATTAAATGCTTTGGAGAGTTCAAAATACACAACAGGAAGATGGCATTGATTCCAAAGGCATTAGCAATTTGATCTGTTATTGTTAGATTAATTTCAGTTGATCTATTAGGTAAAAACATATGGTGCACAGGAGCTACATCCTAATTTATATCATTATTGTTTTATAAATACACATCTCAAATAAACATGCAATTGCATGACACACTAAAATAGGTCTGTAATTAGGTCTTGAACTATTTTTAAAAATACATATAAGTTTAGCAAGTATAGGATGGTTGTGAAAAATATGCATTTTAAAGGAACAATTAAGAAAGTAACATAGGGGAGTTAATGAATTTTGCATATCCTTTACCAATAAAAGAATGTATATTTTTATAAAATAAACTTGAATGTAATATTAGATCTTAGATCTCAGATATAATATCATTATTGTTGAAACAATCAATACAAATACTATCATTAAAACAATTATTAGGTAATCTAAACTCAGAAAATAATTGAAAAGTTCTATACAATCCAGAAAAAAGAACTGAAAACTCATCAGCATTAAAACTGAAGCTAAATTTGAAAGTTAGTAAGTTGTCTACCATGCTTTACAATCACATTTGTATTTGTAAAATCTTTATTTACCATAGTTTTCAATGTGATGAGGAAATGACCCATTGCTAGCAAAAATAATGCAAAGATCATTCTGTACATCAATCAAATTTATTTCATGGCCTTCAACATAGTAAAAAAATGTTTACAATTTTAGATTTTCTGAAATAAGAACAGTTGAAAATTTATCCATATTAATATCCATCTTATTATTTTTACATCAATACAAAAAATTGTTAATATCTATTTGTAAAAGTATGCAGTCAGTTATTGAGTTCATATTCCTACACACACACACACACACACACACACACATATATATATATATATATATATATATATATATATATATATATACAATCATCTGCACAATACAAAAGTTGTAAAAATTTACTCCAAACCCATCTAAATAATTGTTAAATATTAGTGCAAGAATAATACTTTGAGGCATTAGAAAATGTCTTATTAAATTTGACATAAGCCATCTTTTTCCTAATTAAAGATTCAAACCATAGTATCAAATTATAAGAAAAAACTAATTTGACATTTTATAAAGGAATATAGATTGGTCAACTTTATCAAATGCTTTGAAAAGATCAAAATAGCAACACTTGGACAGTTGCTAAAGACATTTTTATGTCATAAATATTTTTTTAATACTCCTTTCAAATATGCATGAAATTGTATAAAGAATTGAAATAGGTCTGTAAACATTTACACTATGACTTGAACCATTTTTAAAAATAGGTATAATTATGACAAGTTGAACAGAGTTAGAAAAAATATACTTTTATTGGAACAATTAAGAAAGTAACATAGGGGAGTACCAATAAATTCTGCACATCTTTTATCAATAAAAACCTGAATGTAATGTCATTTTTTTGATAGAAGATGTAATATCATTATTACTTAAATAATAAATAGAAATACTGTCATTAAAACCCTCATTAGCTAATCTATACTCTGATGACAATTGAAAATTTTTATACAATTCAAAAAAGCAAACAGAAAAATCGTCAGCACTTAAAGAGGCACTATAATTCATTTGACCCTTACTTTAGGTAGTGGGATAATTTTTAGTAAGGGTACAAAATTCTTTAGGATCATCTGACATGTTGACTTCAATATTTTTATATATTTTTAATAATTAATTAGCTGAATAGCTCACATAGGTTAATATCTCCTGTAATGATAACATTCATATTATAATTAATCAATTTTTTTTAAAAGAACAAAGTAAGTCATCCAAGTCAGAACAAAACAAGGCTGATCTAATATAAATATTTTCAAATAAAAATTTAATATGATAATTAAGAGAAACTTTACATTATGTGGATTAATATTATGGAAAATCTAAACACACACTAGTGCATAATTTCTTCATGACATTTGCTTTTATGAAATACTTTATATCTATCATCCAAAAATGTGTTATCATAAATTTAGCCAAGTTTCAGTAAGAAAAATAGAATCATAATCTTCTGCCTTAAAAAAAGTTTAATTTGATTTCATTTAGTTCTCATTCCTCTAATGTTGCCATGACAAACAACAACCACAATAGCAGTAGTAGTAGTAGAAGTACTTTTTAATTAAACATAATTTAATAGATATCATTAATGTAGTTATCTGAAGTAAAAGGTGGTAGAGATTGTGGGTGCAAAACATTTAACATTCATAAATAATAATCATGCTCAACTAACTGTAGACCTTCACAAAAAGTATTTTGCAGTTTCATGCAAGCCCTTGACTATAATGAACAAGCTTTTTTACACAAATACTAAATCATGACTTGACTTTTAAATATGGTAACTATTATCTGCTATGAGAATAATGATAAAATATTTTATTTATATTGCAGTTTTATCACAGCATATAAAAGTATTGACACATACATTTTCCCCTTTAAATTTGTCATTGTCCTAATTTATAGTCTATTTACCAGCTTTAGCATCAGAGGGGAAGTGAATTTATTTTCTCATGTGCTGGCATGTTTGTATGGTGATTTAGCTAGTTTGTTCTATAATTTGTTATATAACGCATATTTGATATATATATATATATATATATATATATATATATATATATATAAAATATATAGGGACATGTACTATATATATATATATATATATATAGTACATGTCCCTAATATTTTATAAAATTAAAAATATGTAGAACTTGCAACTTAAATGTAAAGTTAGAAAGATTAAAAAAAAAGTTGAAAATAAAATTTATATATTATCCATCTGTTAAAAATATTTAAATTCACAATAATGACTTGCCTAAAAAATATTTAATAGCTAAAAGCAAAACCTATAGAAAGTTTTCATCATTTCCAATTAACCAGGAAAAGTAATGAATATATAAAAAAGAAAGTAATAAATATATAAAATATTTCATTATCTATTATTTGTTAATTGCATTGACCTGGTCATTAGCCAAAACAACTTTCATCATTGCATGCTAATATCTGAAAAAAGCTTGGCAATAAAATCAGAGAAAAAATTGATCATTATCTAAAATGTTATAAATTAAAAAGAGTAATAATTCCAGGAAAAAGAGTCTATACAGAGAGATATGCAATAGAGATTTATCCAAATGAAACAAATTACGCAGAAAAAAAAACATGATTGAAATCAAATGTCACACTACATTTTAATTTTATCATGAATTTGAAGGACCAAACGACTTGTTTATTGATGATAAAATATTAAAAGTTGTTATTGGTTCGTAAAAGTGAATGTTCTTGAAAATATATATTATAAAATTTTTATATTATTATTTATTTAAAAAACTAATTAAGAAATTGGATTACAAAATAAATTATTTTGCTCCATAAGTGCAGAAGTATCAAGTAAAAACATTCAAAAAAACTAATTTTGAATAAAGATATAACATTTGCCCACGGACAGTTGGATTAAAGGATGTTTTTCTTTCCTTGCACTACATGCAAAACATAATCTAATTGATAATTGCCATTTTGAAAGTCTACAATTTGCATTTTGCTTTAAAATATGAATAAATAAAACAAATGTGAATATTATAAACAATATTCAATGTCTACTGAAAAAATAATATTTTGATTATGATTACAACTTTTGATATTCATTTAACAAATGAGTATTAGAGAAATTGCACCCAGAAATTGTCTAATCATTTGAATCAATTGGAAACATTTGTTAAAGTGCAGAATTTTATAAGGTAATGCATAAGTAGAACTTAATATTTGATGAAAATGCATTTTTTCACTATAAATAATGTGACCAATTTTTCAAGTTTGTATGTTAATTTTATTTCCACCATATTGCAACCATCAACTTGCTGAGAAACTCAGACCACCCTCTGATGCTATGCATGCATTTCACAAGCATTCTTTGTCATCAGATGATACTTTTATATCAAAAAATCTGAATCCCCATGCTAGTGTTGACAGCATTTCTTGTAAGAAAGAGTAGTCAAAGTTTTTGAGCTAATATATGATTGTCATATAGTGGAGATGAGATAAAAGAGACAGTGATAAAAATGAACTTGAAAATGTCATAGTATGAATAGTGAAATAATTTGAGGAAAATGGTAAAACAATGATTTAAACAAAAATGAATCTGACAATATATAAGACTTTTAAAAAAGTTATTGAAACTTAAAGAAATTATTAATTTTATGTTTAAAAAAATTATTTTCTGGGCATGCTCCCAAAGGTTAAAATTGCAATAAAAAACGTGTTGTTTTATTCTCAAGTTTTGTTTCCCAGATTACATGCAAACATAAATATGAATTTTGTTTTAAAAAAAAAAACCCAAAAGAAATAAAGACTGGTTTTTAACCAGTTTATTTTTATGAAATAACTCTTAGTACTTGTTCAGTAAATGTTTATTTAATTAATATCTTTCTACATATTTTATATTTTTAATTAAATATATTTACATGTATTGTAAATTGTCTGAAGGTTTTTGCCCACAACAGGTGTGTTATCATCATCAGGGGGATTTTGCCATTGCATGTCACTTATGTAATTTATTGTAATGATGCAGTTTTTAGTTCCATTATTAAATATGTATATGTTAATATATAAAAAATATTAATACTGTAGTTCTCATTAAACATTATTTCAAAGGAAATTTGGTTTATGTTTCTCATAATTTCAGTTATTATACACTTTTTGTAAACTAATAATTTATAATCAACAAGATTTATTGTATACTTTTATAAAATTATTAAAGTCTTACATAGTTTGATAAAAAAATACCTTGACCTCATGCTTCATGAATCACAGCCCATTTCTCTGGTGCTCAAATTTTCCATGGTTTCCTAAGAAATACTGCCTTCAATTATTGATTAGCATTCTAAATAATATTTTAAATTACATTTTCTGAATTTCTATGGAATTCTCTAAAGTTAAAAATGTTTTCAATAATAATACTTTTAGCTTTATGGTAAGATTCATTTATTTTGCATTAGTCACATAAATTTCATTTGAGATCTAAAATCCTTGACACAGGCAAAATTGAAACATTCATTATTTGACATTCTCTATATAGTAATGTTTATTATTACAGTTTTATTAAGTATTGATCAGTTAATATATAAAGTGTAACTAAAGAAAATATATAGTGTTTAACACAGAAAATGTAAGCTAGGAAAATAATTAGATAATACCTGATTTAAAATATAAACCATTTTGCCAATGATTAATATAGGTAAAAAGTAAACAATAGTTCTTTATATAAAAATAAGGAAGAAGAAAGCATTACTTTTCATATTGTTTTAGTTGCTGACTGATGAAGTAGGAATTTATTCCTACATTGTTTTACTCTCTTCCTACAAATAGCTAGATAAAATATTTACATGGTAATGTTGAATGATCAGTTTGGTTGCTTATATACAGGCTAACTGAAAAAAAAATTAAAATGTTTGAAATCTTTAAAATTTTCTAAGTTTTATTCAACTTGAATTCAAACCCAAATCATGAAAATGGAGAGTAGATGTTTTTTCACATAGAGACCAAAGGTCAATGTACATACAGATAATATAAAAGAGGTTATCAAAATATTTTACTTTTAAAATAATTTCAAAATCTATGCAGATGGTCAATACATGATTTGAATTCAAAACATTTAAGATATTGAAGAACAAAAGAGCAAGTAGGTAAAATTCTTTATTTATTAGAGTCTTTAAGCTATATAAAGACTAGTAATTCAAATCAAGCATGTAATGGTTTGAGATGCATAAACTTTGTGTTATATCTCTCTCATGACATCTCATTTAAATATTATTTTAAATCATGGCAATCCATTTTTGAACAATTAAAAGACATAATAATTTATATTAATATTTTTTAATTAATTAGATATATTTTTAATGAATTAATGTCTTAATATTTTTTTAGACACTCAAATGTTATATAATTTTATCTCATATAGAACGCAACTTATTTTTGATAAAAATATTATATATTAATATCACAATTTTTCTTATTATTTTGTACAACTTTTATGTAAGTATTCTGATATTACATTTTACGTTCAAAAACTAAAACTTTATTTACACATTAGAGTGGATACAAAAGAAATCAATGATAGGATAAAACAATGACTATAAGAACATTTCCATGTATACATATAAGTGTGGTATGAAAGCCATGTATATAGAAAATTCAAAAGTTGTATTAGATCAATAATATAGTCTCAGGAGCAGCATAGGAAAATCATGAGAGTTAATTAATGCAATATTAGGACTTTTTCCGTTTATTCCATTAAAAGTAAATATATATTATTAAGTGTATTTCCCCCATAATATATATATTACAAATTGATATTATATTTTTATTCATAAATAGCTAAGGAATATCAATTTGTAAGAGATATATATTAAGGGGAAAATACACTTAATAATATATATTTACTTTTAATGGAATGAACTGAAAAAGTCCTAATATTGCATTAAAAATAAACACTGAATTGTTTTTTGACTGGTATTTTAAGTGTTGAAAATTTATCGTCCTGTCAAATATTGTGTTTCCTGTAATTTGACATCTTTGATGATGTTGTCTATTAGAATATTATCATGTTTTAGGGCAGAAATATATTGTAATCTTAGTATAATACTTTTATTTTTTTTTTATGCCTGCAGAAAAACACGATATGGAAAACTTTCTCGGTAAATACATTTCCCGAGAGGAAATTCTTTTAAAATATCAAATAAAAATCTCTGTTTAACTGAATAAGGTGTTTAGATTTACTGACAGGCAGATATTCTATTTATTAGTCAAGATGTTGCGATAAAAATAATTATTATAGTCCGTCAATATAAAAAATAAGTAAATAAATAAATCATCATTTAATGATCAAATTGATTATTTAAACCATAAACGCATTTTTAGAGCAGAACATTCTCTTCAAAGTTAGTCTTTGAAGAAGAGCCTGCATATAAGAAACATTTATATTAGTAGAAAAAAGTTATTATAGTTTTCTTATGTAGTTTAAGTGTATTACACTATCTCTTTAATAGATAAAATATTGCAATGAATTCATTATAATTAATCTGTTAATTAATGTTTATATCTGGGCTAGAGATAATCTCTAGTTTAGAAAATGATTAGTAATAATCATTATTGTATTTATCTGAAATGGAGGGCGTCAAAGTTGTGAGTGGAGGAAGTTGGACAATGATAAATGAAAATGTAACAATTTACTATAGATAAATACTCTTCATATAATAGAGATATATGTGGCAGATAGTGACCTGGGCCAATTGATGAGTATTGGTTCAGCACGAAATGCATATTGGGGGTCATTTGTCTTTTATTGTATCTTTATTTATATGAATTTAAAAAGAACTGGGAAGTATGGAGGTTGTTTAATATATCTATAATTAATCTTTGTAAATGACACAAACTGTCATCCCCACTAGTGTAATGTGCAATTAGTTAATACCTAAAGATATGGTATACTGGTCAATTATTAACATAGTAAATTGAATGTGACTGAAAAATAAATTTGTTGATTATATTTATCCAGAGTCAGCAGAAACTGAAGATTTTTGAACTGGTTCTCAATATAAAAACCTTTAGAAGCAGCCAAATTGTATTTAACGTTAAACAATAATCTGTTAAAAACATTCTGAATAAATAGGTTTTTATTTATGTATATGACCTTTTATAAATGATTATTTATGCAAATAAGTGTTCATTTGCATGACTCATGCTTATGATTTTGAATAGTTTAAAACAAATCCTAAAGCTTACTAAATATTAATTTTGTACAACAAATATTATTTTCAAGACCTAAACTTTTTTTTTAATTTCATAATTCAAACATATATATAAATATCATCAATGTACTACTTTAGCAAGAAGTGATAATGAGTTTGTGCAATTAAAACAATAATA
The DNA here is from genome assembly GCA_028023455.1 of Epiperipatus broadwayi. Taxonomy (NCBI): domain Eukaryota; kingdom Metazoa; phylum Onychophora; class Udeonychophora; order Euonychophora; family Peripatidae; genus Epiperipatus; species Epiperipatus broadwayi. Next base: position 9,963,902 of record JAQFVV010006223.1, on the reverse strand, counting down.
AAAATAAAAATTAAAAGATAACTTAAATAAAAAGTAATCTAAATTATTATAATTTTTTTCATTAAGGCTTCTGTGCTTAAACAGCATTTTGTCAGTATAGTATAGCAAATGCATAATATATTAATGTTTGTTCATTTTGAAAATTAGAAACCTATTCCCTTATATTTAATATTGCACAAATCACCTTTTTGAAAAAATCAATGTAATTATAGAGAATTCTATTTACTTAACCTTTAAGAAATAGTGACAGTAGTAGTAGCAATAGTAGTAATTATGTCACATGGTGGCACTATTTAAAAGCAATTAACTACTTTAACAGCTCTTGTTGATTTGATTTTTTATTGTAATTCCTGCAAAATAAAAGCTTATAATAGATAAGCAGATAGAATATTCAACAAGATGAGTTCATTTTTGGGCTTAAATTTATTATAAGTTCAATATAAAAAATGATATTTCCTTTTGTATCTTTAAAAGGTTTACTATTTCTAAGACATATTCTACGGCTAACAATAGACTTGAACATTTTAAACAGTTGGTGAAAATGTTGATAATAATGAATCATCAACTGCAGTTAAAATCACCTTCTGTAAAATTAAAATTTTATCAAGAATTTTACAACTTGAAAATTATTCTCATTTAAACTGTGGTAGTGCAATTAAAATACCATTAGTTCTAATTATGCAATAACAGCAAGTACATTTATTATTAATGAAAAAAATAAACTTGATGAAACATATGACTTAACAAAATCTAAAACTAATGATATATGATTTCTACAGGAAATAATAAAAACTTAAAGCCATAACAATGAATCAAGAAAATATTGAAAAATTTTAAATATAATTTATAATGTGAAATATTTTTAGATGATAAATAAATATAGATAAAATATCTGATGAACATTATTATAATATTATACAAAACATTAATTTAACAGTCCCCATTGTTGTTTTAAAATCATTTCTAAAATTTAAAAATCAAAAAACTTTAATATTAGCCATACTTTTTTAACAGAAAAAAATATCTGTATTATATTATATAAAGTTCTGAATCATCCCAATAACAGATACCTGATATTGGAATTCCATAATGAGGTCCAATAATATGTTTCAAAATACATCAACTTTTTGAGCACCAAAATTTCTTATTATATAGATCAATGGTCTTCAACCCTTTCACACCTGTGGACCAGTAAAAATAAGGATAAGGTTCCGTGGACCAGCAAAAATAAGGATAAGATTTCGCAGACCAACAGAAGTCTATAGATAAATTTTCTTAAAGATAAGCACAATTGTTATAACTGATCTAAACAACAATGTTAAATATATAAAATAAAGTTATATATATATATATGGAGTTTATATAATAAAAACTTTTTTTAAAATTTTTTTTAGAAAAGTAATAAAAAATTTAATTCTACCCCCCCCCCCCCCATAAACATCTGTGATTAATTTATGAATGATTGATTAGATTTTGTTTTTCCTTCTGTTTTCTTCTTTTTTTAATTGGGTAAAAATGAGATGAAAAAATAAATAAAAATTGGCTATATTAATTAAAAGTTTAAACTCTTATTATTACAAACTTTTTACTGCCCGTCTAGCACGCGGACCTGCAGAAAAGTTCCGCGGCCTGGCACTGGGCCGCAGACCAAGGGTTAAAGAACACTGATATAGATACTGACAAAAATATCACTCTATCTGGTCAAATCAAAAATTGTCATATTAGTTTTATTAAAAAAAATTTATAGTTTCTACTTAATAACTATGATAACGTTTCCAACTTTAAAAAACCTCTTGGAGAAAAAAGATTCATTTTCTGTATTAATATATGCTGCTTCAATTTAACACCAGTCTTAAGAAGATAGTGCAAAGTCATTGACATTCCTACATCACATACCACTAATGCATCTCCACTAACAATTACTTTCAAGGGTGTATCTTCACAATGTTTCTATTGCAAAACCAGAGAATCATCATTAAAAATTTTCCAGTGAGATTTTGCAAATAATGTAGTCTCAAATATATTAAAACACATCAGTGTGCAAAAGAAACAATCTCTACAATATAAAAGAACTCCATTCAACAACTACATTCAAATCCTTTTTATCTCAATGATTCTACAATATTCTTTATGGATAACAAAAATAGTCAACTTGCTCAGCAAAAAGAAGGTAGCATGCTGAAGGAATGCAAATTCTATACACAACAAGCCAATAAAAATAGGCAAGCAAAACAATGATTTTTCAGATAATGTAGAAATAAGTACACAAAACACGTACATTTAACTTATCCATTATTTTTCATCAGTGGACCATGAAGAAACATTTCATAATATTAAAACAGAAAAACAATTGTCAAAACAAAAGAAAAAACTTAAAACATTTAACATTCAATCTTTAAGCTAAACAAAAATCTTCTATTAATAGTAATACACATTGGTCTACAAATAGTTCTAATTTATCTAATCCTACATTTGTAGAATGACTAATTTTATTAAAAGATGAAGAAGAATATAAAAAAGCTTATAAAAGTGAAAAATATCTACAGTGCAGAATTATTAAATATGTTCACATAATGATACTTATCAATCATTTAAATTATTTAATTTTCTCTATCACACATCTATCTTACAACCCAAACTAATAGTGTCAACTTAGTTTAGATAATACTATATGTTTCACAAAACATTATAATCTTAAACATTACAGAAGTTAATGTAAGGATAATAACCACCTCACAAGTGTGTGATTAAAAATTGGATATATTCTATAGATACACACACACATATATATATATATATATTAAAATTTGATATCTTTATATGTATCAATTCAACATGGCTGCAATAGGATTTGGTAGCCTTGTTAACCATAATTTCCTTTCAAATTCTTTAAATTTCTGTATATAGACCAAAATATGTGTATTGCTACTTTCTACCATATTACTTTCACTATTAATGTTATAGCATTATAATTATATCATAATGTCTCATTAATACATAACACTATTAATAAAATTAACTTAATATTAAAGACTAACCATTATCCAGTCATTTCAGAGAATTTGAATATGTCATATGCAGAATTTATATCAAAATATTTGCATCTTATCAATAGAAGACTTATGAGTGCAAAGGGTTTCTTCTCAAGTAACTCTAGATCTTTTTATACAAAAAAAACATGAAACAGTTATTGATTTATTACTTTACTTTCAAGATATTCATTTTTATATAAAGCCCTTTCTTTTACTTGTCAACTTCTCTAATCATTAGTGAAACTTATAATTGCCTTTCTTAATCAAACATTACTCTTTTTTACTAATGTTGTATGATTACTTCTTAATGCTTGTATTCCAGATGCACAAATCTACATTTAATTTCAAAAAATCAATATTATTTCTCTAAATGTTGTAGATGTTTGATTCATATTTACTAACATAATTACATCAATAATTATATTTTACAATTGAAAAAAGCATTTTTAAGGAAGTTGATGCTCTTCACTGGAAGTTAAAAAAATACCTCATGATTCTTTAGCCATCTCTTTCATAATACCACTCAAACAAGACTACAAAAAAACACAACTTTTATCAGTAGATTATCTATTCCACTAAAAAGCCAAAATATTCTTAGCACAACAGTACAATTGGTCTTCTGGCTACATAAGATGGGTATTTGGCTATAATGACAAAAATATTATACTCTCTTAAATAATTAAAAATAATCATGTGTCTGGAAAACATATGCTCCCATACATATTGCTTCATTACTCCCTTTATGTTTAAGTACAGAAAATCATGAAGTATCCAGACAAAAAAATCACATTAAAGTTTAACTTTCTTTCAAGATAGCATTCATCCAGTTCTTCATGCAATAACCAAACTTTTATTAGTTCACCACCAGCATTGTACAAACCCTAATGAATTTTCTATTTCATATTACAGTTCAAATTCATAAAATAAGACCAATACATCCAGTTTCTATGGTACTTTTTAAAAAAATTATATTCTCAATTCTTAATAATTTAAGACCCATCCCAATGACACCTATATTAATAAAGTTTATAGAATCCACTATAAAAGGTAGGATTCAACTCATTCTTCTTCATTTAATTCCTATTTTTCAATTTGTTAAAAAGAATCATGAACTTCTGCTGCAATCTTTATATTTAAGATTATAATTCATTTCATAAGACAAATTGTGAAAAGCACATCTGATATGCTATTCAATTAAACATTGCTGCTGCATTTGACTCTGTTCCAATGATTGACCTATAACATTTATCAATAATTTATGCATTATCCCAAAGCCAATTTACTGCTTAATAGGCACACACATATTACATTAAATGTTATAAAGTATCACCAAGCTTCAGTCCACATCAATATATCCCTCAGGGATTTTCTCTCTATTCACTTCTCTTCATAACTTATATAAATCCATAACTTAAAAAAAGAAATAAAGTTTCCAGGAATACACATTTCTTTTCTATACCAAGCTATTAATCATATAGTATATATGGATAATTTGATCATTATTCTATCATTCAAAACACATCTTAATCATATTTGAACAATATACACTTAAACCTACTTGATCAATATATATAAAAAATATCATCTCACATTTAACAATAGCAAATCCATCTCTTGAAATATATTTACTGGTAATAATATACCCTCTTCCATCATTGCATTGCCATAGAAATGTTTAGATTTTTTAATTTAAATGCAATGAGAGAGATAAGATTCAAACTAATCTTTTCACTTCTATTGAAAATATTGCCAATTCCTTAATCCAAAGCATGTCTATCTATTATACTAAGAACTTTCATTAATCCACCAAGTCTACTTATTATGCACATCTTAAATTCATTAACACTTTTATCAAATAAATAAATTTGTTTTATAATAAGCTCATCTGAGTAAAAACATAATTTCATTTACTATTAAAGTCACTGAAGCATTCTAAATATAGTAGCTCTTATTACATTACATATCAATTTTTTTATTACACATAGCTGTGAATGAAGTAAATAGACTTGTAGCAATATATCTATATATAGAAAGCTATATTGAGGTAACACCTACAAATGAATCACTATCCATAAAAATGTCTTTTATTAAGAGAATTAATCAGTTGCATAACAAAATATTCACCTGTGCGACAATCTGTTAATGCTGGTAAAATGAAGTATTGTCAAGCATATATTACAGCAAATAAAACTGAAGCCATTAACAGTCCTCAATCACTACTTACTTTTTCCAATAGTCACATAATTAAAAAATATAAATTTTGGTTGAGCCAAAATACCTAGACTTTTTGATTAAAATCAATCTTTTCACAAATAGCCTTTTATCCAATAGACTAGTCAATGTTAACATAGATAAAATGTGTTCTTATATCATAGAGAAGAAAAAACTATAATACCATTTTCTTGTTCAATGTTCAGCTCTACAACATATATTCTTAGAAGCACAATTATCAAAGCAATACCCACCTAACTTTCCATACAAATAAATAACATAAGTAGAGATCTATTTCCAAAAATTAAAATTATTACATTTATCCTTTTTACTTTGTGGTTCTGAGATGTCATTTCTGTTTTAATCTGACATATTAAAAGTTATCATCTCTTTTTTATAATAAACTTGAAAAAATTAAAATCACAGATGAAGCTGTTGCATCCGTTGACATTTTTGAAATCACTTGGAGCATTGTATCATTTCTACCATTACTACAAATCTTAAATTCTAAGACAGTTTAAATAATTTTTCTATTAATTATAAATATATTGTGTTAATTGTAAATTATTTGTGCATACAAAATATATCATAATTTATTTTTCAGTAATATAATCACCTTGTAATCTAATCATCACCCCAAAAGTGACCATGGTTATCATAACAACTAGTTAGGTGTCATTTTACCTTTTAATAAACTGTAATATTTATGCTAATTTACTTTAAAAGAAGTAAAAATTACATTAGTGGATAGAACTAATTTTATTTTACAAAGTAAGTTCTTCTCAGGGCTAAATTTAAACTTAAAATAGTGTTGGCATATCAGATTTTAAAAATTTATTTTTCAAAATATCTCACATTTTAATAGTGAAAGCTCTTCCTATTAATAATCATAGTAATTTAGAAAAAAACTTTTCGACAAAATCCTAAGCCTATTGTTAAGAATATTATTAAAAAGAAAACTGCTTCTAAGATGTCTACTATTTTATCTGAAGCCATTCAAACTAAAGCCTATTCTGCTGAAAATAGTGATAAATCAACTGAAGATAACAAATCTTTAACTTATTATAAATCAAATGATAAAAATACAAATTTAATTTATGACAAAGTAAATCGAAAACAGTCTAATAGTTTACTTAATGAAAATGTTCAAGAAATACATGTACAAGTTCTTTTAAAAATAGGTAATCATGATAAAGATTTTGAAATGATTTAATTAAATGAGATATTTTTAATCTAATCAATGAAGAAAAAATAATTTAATTCAAATAAAATAACTACTAAAGATTACAAAAATACAATTCACAGATTTCATTTAACAGTATCAATGTTTGTCCTAAAATCTTTCCAAAAATTTAATAATGGCAAAACTCTGATTTTAGTTGTAACAGATTCCAACATATTAATAATAACATTTTCCACAGATGAGTTCTCCAGTTTACTAACTCAAAATAATTTTTAGAATATTATAATTTTTTTCAGATCATCCAAATAATCAATATCTAATTCTAGAGTTTCATAATACAGCACAGAAAAATATTTTTCAAGAACTCATTCAATTTCTAAAGGACAAGATAATTTGTTATATTGGTGATAATAGAAACACATCTCTGAGACGAATTAAAATTTCCATATAGACTATACAGAACAAGATTTGCAATCTCTCCTCAATAATAATGGTAACATCTCTCAACTTAAATATTTATTGAAAAAGAGAGCAATTGTACCTGTTTCAACAAACAAAGCAGTATTTAACATCACATTAAAAAGTACAGCATTTTATATAACTACATAGCATTCTGCCAATTCAACTCCTCTCATTATCATTCTAAAGAAATATAACCTGTGCTTTTATTGCAAAGCCAGAGATTATATCATTAAATACTGCCCTGATTGATTTTGCAACCAAGATGGCCTAAAAATACCAGAACTCACCAATGTTCCATGAACTCAATGTCTTTTCTTATAATTCTGAGCAACAAGTGAAGTCTGTATCATCTTTAACAATTGGTGAGTCTCCTCTAATTCAGAAAGATTTGGATAACCAACATATTACAGATGCATAATTTTACACTAAAACAATTCATCTCCAAATAACTTATCCCATAAGATTAATTGTGATCAAGAGAACACATCAACTGATATGAAAATAGATAATGCCCAGACAACAATTATACCATACCACTTTTATTAGAAAATGGAGAGGGTGAATTCAAAATTATCAAAATCAAAAAGAAATGTACACCAAAACTGAATAAAAAACTCAAGACTATTATTATCAGCAAAAAAACTCACTCTGCACCCTCTTCCTCATCACAAAATACAGCATCATTAATTTCTAATCATTGAACTGGATTTAGTTCTAATTTACCCTGCTCTTTTAATACTGAACAACAAAGTTTTTAGCAACAGTGCTCCAAGAAGTAAGAAAACCTCTATGTTACAAGTGAAAATGATTTCCTCTCCATGGACGAACCTAGTAAAGAAATAATTAAATCTCAATATTTAATTGGAACTTTAATCAGTTTTTAAAAATTTTATAATTTTGTACAATTTTATAAAACTATGTAAAGAAACCAGAAGAATATCTTTATTATCTGTTGATTTAATCAAACATCTATGATATACCCCACCAACTTTGTATCTTTTGAAACAAAACTACAAACAGCTCATATAAGCTTCTTTAAGCAATTCCAATAATTAGCCACATGATAAACTGTTCATATGCACAAGGATTTACAAGTCCAATTATCTGTGCATATCCATTTATTTTGGTTTTAATATACAGACATTCTAATATTATTTTTAATATCATTCTTTAATCATTTCACCAACTTCTACAATGATTAGTGCACACATTGTATTTTTCTGCTTACAAAGTTACACAGTTACTGCTCACACAATTATATAAATTCTATTCTGTCACTTCTAGAATGTATCCAGTTATATTTATACAGTTCAGAATATGTAGTAAGGCTCATTTAAATATATGGACCTTGCTCAATATCAAATGGATTTTCATATTTATGCTAATTTTCTATAGTACATTTATACCAATAATAATTTTAATGTACTGTCTGTATGTATAATACAAGATTTTACTAAACTTTATTTATAATGAATATATACATACAATGTACAAAACAGTCCATTCATCCCTCATTCTAGAAAATACTCTTCTCAATTTCTAAAGAGTAATCTTCAATCTTGTTGGTTATCATCTAACTCTGCTAGGTCTGGTGGGAGCTAAAGGTCTTTCTTCTTCTTGATTATCCATTACATCCACTGGATCTGATCACTGCCTGTGTATTTATTTCCACTAGAAGTGGTTGTTAATCTTTATTAGCTATGGGCATTCCTTTGTTTTGTAATTCTGAATAGATGACAAAATGCTCCTCTTTTGCATTAGATGTTTGCAGTTCATTGGGTAACATAATTTAGGCATTATTGACATGTCACTTCAGAATTTTTTCATTATTCAATTTAACTACTTAAATATACTTAGTGAGACCTTCCATGACAACAGCAGAAAACCATTTTTTTTTAAAAATATCATGACATCTCACTAGATTGCCTATTTTAAACTTTTCAACATCAAATTTATTCACAATAACTTTTTTATCCAGTAACATCTTTGTTAAGTGAGTGAAATATTGATAAAACATCATATCAACCAAAGCTTCGTGTGTTTTTATGAAATGTTTTATTTAGTGTCACTTTCAAATGTTGTACTGCTTTTTTAGTTAAACCATTTGATTTTGGATGATAAGGAGTGGTGAGTATGTGTTTTATCCCTCTATCAGATAAAAACTGCTGAAACTCTTGCAATGTAAATCCTGTCCCATTGTCCAATACTATTGTTTCCAGAAAACTTTGGCTTGCAAATATCTCTTTTAAGGCATAAATAGTACACTGCACACATGTTTTAACAAGCTTATATTCTGCCCATTTGAATAAGAATCAATTGCAACTAGAAGAATATATTCATTCATTGAATCTGCATAGTCTAAATGCAAGCATTGCCATGGTGGTGTTGCCTTTGTCCACACATCAAATCTTTGGAGACAAATCAGCAGAAAACTGGCACTCAATACAGTTTTTAAGTGTTTTCTTGAGGTTCTGATTTAAATTAGTTCACCAAACATATGAACAAGCTAGCACTTTTATTCACACAATGCCCGGATGTCTTTGGTGTAGCAATCTCAATATTTCCTTGCAACCTTCTGATGATATGAGCACTTGATCCATCCTTAAAATACAGACACTACCCAAAGATAGGTTTTTAAGAGCATTCTACATAGGTCATGCAAAGTAATTTGGTTGACATTTAGGCTATCCAAATTGAATTCAATTTCTCAAGCTTTTATATCCAGGATTATTATTAGTTCGCTTTTAAACCTTGAAACTGTTTACAATTTTTTGCTTCCAAATATCAATATAATTTATTTCCATACATTTTTTGTAAAATTTGAAAACATCAGGCAAATTCAATAAAACATTGGCATGAGTAATTTCTTTTCCATTACTCTCCTTTATGCAGTAGCCCATACAGTGGTGTAAGAATGTGTCACTTCCTTTTTAGGAAACTCAAAAAAAGGTTAGCAATCCTAGAAAAGCCTGCAAATCATTTACATTTGTAACATTTTTAACAGTTTTAACTTTTTAAGGTTAGAATATTTTCTTTTCTGGCTCCGAAATTTAATTTCACTCATATTTCATATACATTTAGAAGGATTAATTCTAGCTCCACCTTTGTCCAGTCTCACACAAACCTTCAACTTGCATGTTTCCAATTCACTTTCTGTTTGAACAGTTATTAAAATGTCATCTAAATAAGGAATAACTCTTTCCATACCTTGAAATAAATAATCCATTTTTGCTTGAAACATATTTGGAGCAACTGTAATCCTGTAAGACAATTTGTTGCATTTATAATGTCCCATATGAATACCAGTCATTAGCAATTCAGAAGTTCTATCTGTAACAGGTAATTGATAAAAAAGCTGACTTTAAATCAATTTCTGTGAAGAATAGCATCTTCTGAAGCAATGAAAAAATGTACACTTGGGACTGAAGTTGCTCCTTTATTTATGAGTTTATTAAGTGGAGCACAAGAATCCCTGCACAATCAAATACTCCTGTCCAGTTTCATAGCTGCAACTACAAGTGTAGCCCATGATGAATCTTCCATTGAAGTCAAAACATCTTTATTGATCATATTTTTAATAGTCTAACTTTAGGTTTTAAGATAAATGGAACCTTACAGTTTGCATAGTACAGGCTGAGCATCACTTGCAACTTCAATATCCACCAGTCATGTTTTTAATTTAGTTAATCCTGGCTTAAATAAACGGGGAAACATCTTTACAAATTCTGTCTTCAAATGAAAAACCTCTTCATTATTTTAAGACAAATTCCCAATGGACAAAACCAATTTCATCCTAGTAGAGCACTTATGTTACTTTTCACTATGTAAAATGGTAAAACAATGGTTTTAGCATCAATATTCACAAATACATTAATTTTCCCCCATATGTCAATTCTCTTTCCATTCATATCTATAGCTAACATCTGTGTATTTTGAAGCATGTATTTTTTACTGCTGCTGTTCATTTTTAACCAGTCTTTATATGACAACAAAAAAGGTCAACCACTGTCCACTTCCATTGCAATTTTACTTTCACTGACAGTAACCTCTAACCCAATATGGTTATCATCTGAGTCATTAATCTTGTTAAAAGGTTTGTTGCATCTTAATCTGCCTCTTCATAATTTAAAGCCTGGACTTAACTGCATTTCATTACTTTTGTCTTTGTTTCAGCAAATCAAGATAACTGTCTTTAATTTTACAAACAGACACTTATCCTTATATTTACAAAATTTCTTGACATGACCTTTACACTGCAGTAATAACAGATAAAACTTTCCTTTGTGTATTTCAAACTCATGGTGTCACTGTAATCAAATTATTTTGCATTCTGACTAATGCCTGAAATTCTGATGCTTCTCTTAACTTTATTTCCTGTGCCACACATCTTTTTTAGAACTATCTTATAATTCAGATTTGGCTCACTCTGCAAAGTTTTTCTCAGGCTAAGGTTAAACATTCCAAACAACAGTTGGTCCAGAAACATGTCTTCTAACTTGGGTACAAATTGTCATCATTTCATGAGTGCATGAAATGTTACACGATAATCTATTTATGGGTCACATGGTAATTACCTTCTCACCCTAAAGTGCAGATGAATTGTCAGCTAATAACAAAATGTAGCTATTTTGAGTCTATCTCCTTCAATTTTATTTATTAGTATATAACACTCAATGTGCTTGAAATAAACTTTCCACAAGGACGATGTGTTGCTAATATCAAACTCACAAATACTACTGTTCTACATTGCCAATATTTATTAAAAATAACTTAAACAGGTTTTTACTTCATAAACTAACAATTACAGCCATTCCTTTGTCAACTTACTTGTCGACTGTCAACCTGCTTCAAATTAATTTAACACCAGTCTTAAAAAGATAGTGCAAGCCACTGATATTCCTACATTTTATGTGGTACAACTCTACTATTTATTTTTAAGAGTGTATTTCCACAATGTTTTTACTGCAAAACCAGAAACCATATCATTAAAACTGTTCAGAGAAATTTTGTAAACAATGTGAACTGTTTAGAAAAATTTTGCAAACAATATGATCTTAAAAATACTAAAGCACATCATTGTGTGAAAGAAACAATCTCTATAATGTGAAATACCTCCACTCAACAACTTTCATCAATTCCTTTTGATGTCAATGATTTTAGTTCACACATTAAATGATATAAAAAATAATCAACATAGAGCAAAAAAAAAGATAGCATGCAAAATGAATGCAAATTGTATATACAACGAACTAATATATATATATATATATATATACACACACACACAACAAACTAATAAACATAAATAAAACAAAATATTTCAAATGACATAAAAATGGAGTGCCAAAAGACATACATTTAACTTTCATCAGAAGATAATGAGGAAAATTTTCAAATATTATAACCAAAAATCAATTATCAAAATCAAAGAAAAAACTTAAGACATCTAGCATGGATAATTAAAATATATTATCAGTATTTATGACAAAACAAAATCATTCAAATAATACACACTGGACTAGAAATAGCTAATCTTGTTAAAAAGTGTAGAAAAACATAAAAGATCTCATAAATGTAAAAAAAATCTCTACAGACAAGGGGTATAATTTCCTATAACTGGATATGGTAGGTTCAGCTTGATTACAGTGTATAATTATTATATATGTTCACATATTTATATTTATGAATCATTTAAATTATTTAATTTTTTCTAATGTATTTCTATCTTCCAAACCAAATTAATATTATCAACTTAGTTTAGTTAAAAGTATGTGATTTACAAAACATGATGATCTTGAACTGTACAGATGTTAATATAAGGGCAATAAACTTCCCACAAAGGCTCTATGCAATTAAAAATTGGATTGAGCAGTTTACCCCACCCATAATTATAGTTAAAAAAACTAAACATTCAGTTAATGTTATTAAATTAGTAATAAATTGAAAGATTGCCAGTCTCTCAATGCACCTACTGTTGCTTCTCAGACAGCCAATCGGTTGTTAAGATAGCAGTCTGAACAGTGATCAAACCTCAACACATGACAGAGTTTTTGATATTATAGATCCATATATTTATTTAAAAAATTGGATATTTCCATATATACCAATCCAACACAGCCTCAACAGGAAATGTCTCCTTTCAAATTCTTTAAAATTCTCTATATAGATCAAAATATGTGCATTACCATTTTCCAACATACTGCTTTTACTATTAATATAATTGCATTGTTTTTATATCACAAAGCCTCATTAATACATAAAATTATTAATCAAATTAACTTAATATTACATATTAACTCTTATCTGTTTTAGAGAAATGGTTTGGAGATTACTTTTGTAGCATGGTTAGTATTTCTTTGTGATTTAACAGAATTATCCAGTATATGGAAGATTAAGAGAATAGTGGTCAGGGAAAGTAATTATGAAATAAAATCCTAAGTGCTAGGGATATTAAAGAAGATTATATGAGAATTATATTATTATAAGTTGATAATTTAAAATACAGGTAACAAAGAACTGTATAGTAGTTATTCCATGGATAGTTGCATTTTTACACATTTCAGTAAGAGCTTAAATAGAAGCCATGACAGGAATTTAAGGTACATGATGAATACGTGATCTTAAGCATTGTAACCATGATGTTTTTATACTCATTTGAGTTATTATTATATTCATATCCCTCACTATAATGACTATCAATCACCACTGGTATGTCATCATAAATGATAGTTTTTTAAAAAAATGGTTAGAATAATAACTAGACTGTTGAAAATTGGAAATTTTGTGAATGCAAGAGGAGATAAATATTCTATCATAAATGATGTTGAATTATTTAATTTTTATGGTAAATATGCAAAAGGAATGATTTGATATTTCTATAAATGTTTAAATATTAGAGATTATTAAACTCAAATATTAATGCATATTTTAGTTGGTTTGTGAGAAAGAGTGATGAAAGCAAGATATCTGAATACTATGATAGATAAATTATAAAAATGAAAAAAGAATGTCAAGCAATATAGTTATTTAATATAATTTTGCTATAAGAAGAGTGAACTTATAAAATAGAGAAAAGTTATAGGATTATATTTTAAGATATTTTATAAGTAATTAATTTTTCTTTATTTAAATTTTGCATTTGAAATGCTAGAACACATCAGAAAGATAAAAAATGCTTTACTAGAATGTAAAAAAGTGCCTAATAATAATTTTTAATATTATATTATATGCTAAGTTTTAGATAAGTGTTTACTTTAATTTAAATTTTGTCGTAATAAGCATTACATAATTATAATTATTTTAAAACAATGTGAAGCATAGTATTAGTTTAATAAGTCATATTTGTTTATTGTCATTGTCTAATTGTTATGGTAAAAATAGAATGTTGTTGCTTTAATGATAAAAATAATAGATTACTATTATAGTGTAATGTATAATTTTCCACTACAAATAGTCAGAATAAAGGCTATTTTATGTTTGTTTATTTTATTGTTTTTCTTACATAAATATTTTAATTTTAATTAATTTTTTATGGTATTTTATATTATAAAATAACTCAGACTTTCACACAACCCTCAACCATCCATGCTATCTCATACTGCTGATACACTTGATCACACACATGTTGAAAAGATAAATAATCTCCAATATAGTATTTCATGCTAAACCAGCAATTATCAGTTGGTCCAGATCATCATCTCCACCCATATATACAATCAAAGCTGAGCTTATTTATATTGTAAATATTTTATGAACATTGTATCGTTAAATTATAATAAAATTTGTTAATGTTTTTTAACTAATATTGTTTTGAGAGTTTGATTTGTCCAAGTGTGTTTTTCTTTGATTATTTGAATCCACATATGTGATTTACAAAGATTATTTGGAATATTATTATTGCATATGAGTCTAAAAGAAAATATATTATAATTATATTGCAGAAGATATAATTATTGGTGATTATGAAAATTATCCAATGCCAACTTCAAATATTTAATGTTGCAAATATATTAAGAATATAAAGTTTTCTATGAATGCCACATAAGAAATAAAAGATTATATGATGTTTTATAAGAATTTATGATTTTACTTGCATTTTATTAAAGAATATTAATAGTCAAATAGATGTATGATTTTAAAAATCGTTAAAATATTCTAGTGGTATTAATTAATTAATTTATTATTATTATATAATGAACCTGAGATCTTAATTAATTATAGAGTTGTATGAAATGATGACAGATAGAAATTTTAATTAATGTTAAATTTAAATATTATTTTATAAAAAGATTAGCGATTAATTTAATGTTTTATAATAAATTTCATAAGTTGTTAAGTTATTCTATGTGTGTTTTATGATATGAGAATATCACGAGGTAGTTTTTGTTATATCAATTAAGTAGGGGCAATATTTTTATGCCATTGAGTGTGTATCTTTCGGGATACATCGTCAATGTTAAACCATTGTACCTTGCTGGATGTCTCATGTGAAAAGTTCCATAATTTTATTACTATTTTTAATCAAACTGTTTGTTAATTGTAATTAATGAGATAGTTGTAATTTAAATTATTATTATAATAAATGAGCTGGGTATTTAATTTGAACCCTGATTATTTATTATTGTTATAGTTATTATTATATTTTAACTTGATTACTTTATTATATTTAATTACTATGAAATATTAATTTGGTTAAATATTATATGTTAGAAGTGTATTTTGAGCTAGTTATAATAATGCTTATCTTTAATAGTTATTGATTACATAATTTGATTATAGTTTATCATAATTTATTGATAGTTAGCCAGAGTCTTTAGGTTAGACCATGTAGTGCAGGGATATATATATATATATATATATATATATATATATATATATATATATATATATATATATATATATATATATATATATATCATCATCATTATCAACCATTATCAATCCACTGCAGGATGAAGGTCTCTCCAAGTTTAATCCATCTTCTTCGATCTTTAGCTTCTCTTCTCCACATCACCCCTGCACACTTTCTTATTTCATCCATCCATCTCACATGTGGTCTCTTTCTGGGTCTTTTACAATCTCTTGGAATCCAGTTTAAAATTTCAATTGTCCATCTATTATCATCTCTTCTAGCAATATGTCCAGCCCAACTCCACTTCAATCTTTTAATTTTTTCAATGAGGTCAGTAACACCTGTTTGTTCTCTTACCCATACATTGCGTTTTCGATCTCTTCTTGTTACTCCCAACATACATCTCTCCATACTTCTTTGAGTGGTCTGAAGTCTCTGTATTGCTCTTCTATTGAGTGTCCAAGTCTCAGATCCATAAGTAAGAACTGGTAAAACACATTTGTTAAAAACCTTCCTTTTCAAACACATAGGCATATTTCCTTTTAGTATCAAGTTATTTCTACCAAAAGCACTCCAACCAAGTTTAATTCTATGATTAATTTCCTCCATTATGTTTCCATCTGTATTAATAATCTGACCAAGGTATTTGTAACTGTTAACTTCTTCTAATTCATCATAATCAATCTTTATTTTCATATTTTGAGCAAATCGATTAAACATTACTTTAGTCTTTTTAACATTTATCTTTAGTCCTACTTTCCTACTTTCATCTGATAACTCCTGCAACATTTCCTGCAGCTCTGAAGCATTATTTGCAAAAACAACTACATCATCTGCGAAATCTAAATGACTTAAATAATCTCCATTTACTTTCACTCCTTTAGTTTCCCATTTTAATCCACAAAATACTTCTTGCAGCACTGCTGTAAAAAGTTTTGGAGATATGGAGTCACCTTGTCTTACACCTTTCTCAATGTTGACTTTCCCAGTATCATTATGTAATCTAATTGTTGCTGTTGCATTTTTATAAATATTCTTTAAAATATGACAATATCCTGGATCTATACCTTGATGATCCAATGCTTTAATCACTGAAGAAATGTTTATAGAATCAAATGCCTTTTCATAATCTACAAATCCAAAACATAATGACAACTCATATTCATTTGTCCTTTCTATAACTTCTCTCAATACCTGAATATGATCTACTGTACTAAAACCACTTTTAAATCCAGCTTGTTCTCTTGGTTGGTGGAAATCCAATGTTCTCTGTAGACGAGTTGTAATTATCTTGGTAAAAATTTTATATAAAACTGATAAAAGGCTGATAGGTCTGTAATTTCTAATATCTTCTTTATCACCTTTTTTAAATATTAATATTATTACTGCATTCTTCCAATCATCTGGTACATCTTTATCATTTAGACATTTAGTATATAACTTTGCTAAAAAAATTTCTGTTTCTTCACCTGCTTCTTTTAATATATCAATTATAATTCCATCATTACCTGGAGCCTTTCCTTTCTTCATACATTTAATTGCATTTCTCACTTCTTCATTTAAAATTCTGGGCAATTCGGAAGATGTAATAGATATAGGAGGTACTTGTTCTTTATTACTATATAATTCTTGATAAAAATTTTCTACCAATTTCATGATGTCATCTCTCTTTTTAGTAATAATTCCATCTTTTTTTCTTATTGCAGATATAAATTTCCTACCAATACCAAAATGTTGTTTTACATTCTTAAGACTTTTATTTTCTTCTACAGCTTTTCTTGCTAGTTCACAGTTATACTTTCTTATATCATTTTCAACTCTTTTCTGCACCATTTTACAAAATTCGAGATATTCAATTCTTTTTAATGCATCATTTTTGTATATCTTCATATTTCTTCTTTTCTTCATAAATTCTCTAGTCTCAGTAGAAATTTTATTGGTCAATTGCTGCTTTTTTCTACCAGCTATCTTTCTTGCAGTTTTTAAAAGTGTATCAGTTATTTTCATATTAATTTCATTCAAATCTGAATCATGTTCAAAATCTACTAATACTTGAAACCGATTTGTAAGTTCTAATTTAAATTCATTAGAATGTTTCTGAAGATTAGGAATATCAACTGTAAATATTGTTTTTCTTAACAATTTTTGTCTTTCTAGTTTTACATTAACACGTATCTTGCATCTTACTAATCGATGATCACTTCCTGTGTTAAATCTATTAAGAACATTACAATCTTGAAATATGTATTTCCTGTTAGTCAAAATATAATCCAATTCTGCTGTACCTTCATTTGGATGCTTCCATGTCCATTTTCTTTTAGCATTTTTCTCAAAAAAAAGAATTCATAATATAAAGTTTTTCTTTTTCTGCAAACTCCACAAGTCTATGTCCTCTCTCATTTCTATTACCATAACCAAAATTACCTACAGCACTTTCATCTTTCATTTGTTTACCAATTCTAGCATTAAAGTCTCCCATAACAATTTTAAAATGTTGTTTACTCTGATCAAAAGCCTTTTGTACATCCATATAAAAATCTTCTACTACTTCATCACTATGAGAACTTGTTGGGGCATAAACCTGAATTATCTGCATTTGGTATCTGCTATTAAGTTGTATAACTAATCTTGCCACTCTGTCTGATACACCATCAATCTCCACAATATTGTTCTTCCACTTTTTATTTATAATGAATCCTACTCCACTTGTATTTCCAATATTTGTGCCTTTATAATAGAATATATGTCCACTTTTTAAATCAATTGTCTCTTCACCTTTTCTTCTAACTTCACAAAGTCCAATAATATCCCATTTAATATAAGAGAGTTCTTCTTCTAATTCTTGCAATCTTCCTTCACTTGAAAGTGATCTGCAGTTGTAAGTACCTAAATAAAAAGTTGTCATCAAATGGCAGCCTGGGTCCGCAATCAGGGGATTCTTAGCACCCTCCGCCTTCAGCCACCAGACGCTGCCTTGGTTGGTGACTTTACAGCCTCCTGGGAATAAGGGCCATGCTTTATTTTTGTCTGTCATAATTGTATATATATATATATTGAAAAACTATTTATCATTTACACAAACATTCATTCTGCCCTATCAGGCATTGAGAAGACAGACCATGGTGTTTCTTGATCTTAAACTCAGAGGTAAAAAGCCAATAAACTCACCACGCTGGCTAATGCGTGTTGGTGAGCAGCCCATCCATGTTCATATACTATATGAATAAACACATAGTAATAACAGCTGCAACGACAAGAACGTATGGAGTGGACATTAGGAATTTGCCCTGCTTGGTTCCTTTAAGGCCTCCAAGAGGAATCAAAGGGTCTCCTTTCAGTTAATAGCAAACTTCCTTCTGCAGCCATATATATATAATTAAATTCCAACCAGTAACCACCTAAACATTCACAGTAAAATATAGTAATCAATATTTCTCACTGCTGTTAAGGCAACCTTCACACCTTTTAAAAGCAAGAATGGAAATCCATTCTTACTAATGGTCCATTGAATATATATGTACACTTAAAGCTTGCAATTTGACTACAGACTATGAAATAAATATTGATACAATGAAGTTTAAATAAACCTCTTTAAACATGAAATAAACATGTCACTGTAATGCAGACTAATAAATAGTCAATTAACATTACAAACTGCAATACTTTAAGTGTCCATATATATTCAATGGACCATTAGTAAGAATGGATTTCCATTCTTGCTATTAAAAGTTGAGTTGATAATGATTATGAATATAATCGAAAATATTTCTTTATGAGTTTTTATTTATACTATATTATTAATTGTTTACCATTGTTTGGAATATATTTAAGTTTCGTTATTTTATTATTAATATTAGCGGACATTTTATTTTGTTTATATATATATTGTGACATTACAATTTAGTCAGTAGCTAAATTTGTAGTAATGTGCATGAAAGAAAATGTAAAACAAAAATCATCATCACATTTTTGTATAAAAAGGAAGCTGTAGGGCATCCAAGTTTAAACCCTACAAGATCAAGTTTTAAAAGCTTAAGGCAGAAAGAGAGTGGGATAACAGTTATATTCTTTAATTGTTTATGTGTTGATAGAAAACTCAAAAAGAGTAACACACACATTTAACTATTTAATATTTAAATTTTTTTTGTTAAAAAGTAAAGTAATAACCCATATATATATATATATAGGCAGTGCATGTGTAAGCTGTTTAAATGTCCTTGTATATTTCAAATATTAAACTCTCTTCAAGGCTAACCTACATTTGCTAAATTCTAATGTTTTATTCTATTTCTATTTTATTATTCTATTTCTATTTTTGTTCTTTGTCTACAATTATAATTTGGGGCTTAAAAGTTGTAGTTTGGGGTTTAAAAATTGTAAGAGTTTAATGTAGATATTAAAATCATAATTTCTAAAAAGCATTTAGATTGTTTTATAGGCCTGTTTTATAAATAATTTGAATGAGTGTGTGTGTACATTGCATACATAAACTACATTTTTATTTATTAAATATTGAAATAAAAAAAAAAAAATCTGTTCAATTATTTTTTTTTTACTCAACAATTTTGTATTATAAGGGTTGTTTTTCTGTTAAAACTTAGAGACAATGTGAGAAGTCTAATTTTAAGTGTCTCATTCTAAGATCAAAAGAAAGAAGCTCAAATTTGAGATGTTACATAGGTGTAAAAAAGGATTAAGACTATTTTTTCCTTCAAAACAAAAGTTTGTCTAAAAATCAGGATAGTGAGATTTTTCATACTATCCAGCTAAAAAACAATTTGGTTGAAAATAAGTTATAAATCTAATTAAAAGAGGTGGTCAAAAAATAGAAAAAAATCGGATATAAAAGCAGTCTGGAAAATCAGTTGATATGATAGAGAATTCTAAAAATCTTGAAACTAAGAGACAAGCATTTTTAATTCAGCAGATATCAATTCTAAAAATCATTTTTAATATAAAGTTTTTTTTTGTGAAGATCAAAAACAGCATGGCAGGTTAAAATAAAGATATATTTCATCTGGAAAAATTCCCTGAGTCATCATCAACTAGCACATCATATAGGAAAGAAAAGATGTCTTGTCTGAAAAATAGTATTCTACACCTTTTAACTGACTGAGAGAAATAAGATGTTTTTAAATAGAAAGCATTCACCTGCATTTGAAGGTGATCAGAAGAAAAGTGATTAATTTACAGATAAATGTTAAATCATCGAGTTCACTTAAATCCAGTAACTGAGTTTAAACCCAAGAAAAAGTATAAATATGAAAACAACTGCCGTACTTCATTCACTAAAAGAATCATGCTTGACAAGAAGAAAAGAAAAGTTAATATGATTTCCAAATTGTCCACTAAAGCAAATAACCTCAATAGGATCATCATTATCAAATAATTATACACCTCAAGAAAAAGATTGTTCCAAAGAAAAATGGAAATGGTAAATGCAAAAGTATAGACATTAAACAAGATAAATTTGACTCATTGGAAGTCACTACAAAGAATAGAACTGGTAATATAAATTTTTCTTTTATATATTTTCTTTATGATATTAGAGACTTAGTAAAATTTTAGCAACAGAGTGGTATATTTTTGTTTATAGAACTTTTAAAACAACCAAGATCAATTGAAACTAAGAATTTTTTAATAACAATAAGCATAAGCTTCATTAATGATTTTATATGTACTGAAATTATGATTGTCTATTAACCTAAAGTTATGAAATGTTATTAATATGTAACATTTTTTTATTATTATTTTGTTTTAAATAATATTAATATAATAATACTTGTTGCATATATGTAATTATGTGTGAATGTAAAATAATAGGCGGTATTAAAAATATTAGATTTTTGTTTTAAGTTAAAGTATAGCATTTCAGAGAGTAGAAGGGAGGGGGAGAAAAATAATTTAAAACTTGTTCTGGAAATCTTGCTCTTTCACTTCTACTAACATTTTTTTTTATCATTCTGCTTTACATGTTAGATTATAAAGTATGTGTGCCAAATAGTGAATTTTTTTTTTGATGAAATATTTTCTTGTGAAGAAAAAACTTTAGCAAACTTAGTATCCAATTTGAAATACATTTGATGGAAAAGGGGGAAGAATTTAAAATTAATGTTATGATTTTAAAACAGTCGATTATGATTATTGTTGTTATTGTTCATATCAATTTTCATATAGATATAGAAATTTTTATGTATACATTAGAAATGAAGTAATAAATGTTAATTTGTTTTATTAAACAGAGGCATATATATTTCATTAAGAATATATATATTTTTTTTATTAGTTGTGATCATTCATCATCAAGGTGAATATTAGCTATTTAAGTTCCAATTAGATATACTAAGATTAGCCATTAATTATTAATTTCTGAAACTAAATTTTATGATTAGGCTTAGTCCTCAAGCTGTAGTTGAAACCATTGTTGTTATCATTGTCATCATCATGTTTTACTTAATGAGATAGATAAATGTTTAAAGGCCATAAATAAATAGATTTCATGGTATTCAGTTGATATTTGTGAATAAATATTATAACTACCATTCCATCATCTATGTCATGCCAGGATGAGTGAAGTGCCATCCTAAATTAATAGTAATCTGAGCTAGTAAAATTTGTAAAAAAATATTGAAACGCATTTATTATATTAGGATCTAGGAAATGATTTATGTCTAATGAATTTTATATACTCCACTTTAGTTTAAAGATGTTTTATGTTTACCTAAATATTAATGCATACGGTGATATGGATCTAAAAGCAAAATCCTCCATTTTTATTAGAAATAAAGTACCAAAAAGGGATCCCAACCCCGTACAAGTGAAAAGGTTATAAGATACAACTGTGTCTAGATTCAGATAATCTAGTGGCACCCTGCTAGACCATATTCACTTGTTATTTATTTAAATATGCACTTGATATCAAGCCAAGAGATGAAAGGGGATCAAATCTACTGTCTGTATACCTGAGAGGATATTTTATTGAGTTACCAGTGTACTCATCCGCTTGATGTTATTGCCTGAGTTATAGTAATTGTTCTGAATAATTTGTTTATACTTTCTACTTGTTTATTGATAATACAATACCTGCCTAACTAGGGTTTGAAATAGGCCAGACACCTTAAATGACTAGTCTCCAGGCATTATTGTTTCTAATTATTGATATTGTGATATCTTTAGAAATCTAATTATAGAAGTATGTTTTATTTAATACAATGACCCTTAATATGATTGATAACTCAGTCTTATCTTTTGTTTAATAGCTTATGCTCAGCAAATTGCATATTACAATTTTTTTCTCCTTGATATAAAATTTAAGTTACCATTTTTCGTTTATTAAGTTATAATATTTGAATTTTTGGATATTTTAATATATTTGGATCTTTTGAACACTTAATTTAGTTACTATATATATATTGCAACCAATAGAAATGTACAAATAGGGATATGGCTAATAGAAAGCAAAGAAAAAACATTTAACTTTAGTTGACAGGTCTATTTTATTATTAGTGTGGTGTTTAGAAAATTTTAAATTTAGAGGTGAACTGTTTTTTGTATGCTATTTGGGGAAATGCATTGAGAAAACTGATATAGAATGTTATTTAAGTCTAAATGGGTGATCTCTAAGATGGCCACTCATTAAAGAAGTTATACACAAAATTCATTACATCAGACCAAATATCATTAGGAAAATTTTAAGTTATTACCTTAACAATTACATATCAAAAATTAAATAGTCAATTTTCACATGTAACTTTCATATTTGTGTTTAATCTGCGATTATATAAATGTGTGTCTGTTTAACATTTATATTAAGTGAGATGTGTGTGTTAAAATTCATAATAATAATGAATAATAGATAGTTGTATGTTTTATTTTAGCATAGTATTCTATATTGATTGTATTCGATATGCTTTGTTTAAAAACAAAAAAAAGAGATTTTTTATATTTGAAAATCAGACAGTATACAGATTATGAAAGATTTTGTTGCTATGACAATGGGGATAATTTCACATAAATTAGTGAGAAATGCAAGATGTTATGAATAATGATAATGATATTGAATACCACGTAAACATAGTTATATAAGAAACTACATGTTAAAATTTAGGAATTGTCATTCACCCTGATTACTATAAAAATCTAAGTAAGCTCAGAGTTTATAATAGGCATTTTATTTCACTACTTCATCAACTTAGGGCAGATTCTTATGGAAAGGAAATAAACTTTGAGAATTTTATGCATTTAAGAAGCTTTTGGAATATCACCTATGAATTTACATTGTTAAACTTTGTATGCTAATAATAAATATTTAAGAGAGTGATTTTCACTACACCACTCTCACCCAAAGTAGAAACTGGTTTCTATCTGCTTTTAATTCCTTATGGAGGGTGTAATCATAAACATATGACCAAAGACATGTGAAAAATATCTATGGCCCCCACAAGTGTTAAAAGCAGATAGAAAACAGTCTCTATCTTGTGTGAGAATGGTCTCATAAAAATTACACTACAGATATATTCATTATTGGATAATCTCTAGTCTAATAATTAACTAATAAAAAATATTTGTATGTTAAGGTATCATTTATATTATTCCTACAAAAACAATGGTAATGAAATAGTTACAAATAGGATATTATCTGTGGAATAATACCAAAGTTGCTTGAACTTATGGAATATTTATTTAAAAAAGAAAGAAATAACCTGAGTTTCTGTATGGATTAATTACTGAATGTGAATTGAAATATGGCTGACAGTCATGTTAAATATCATTGTTAAAAAGATTTAAAATTATAGTAGATTTGATAACCTAATTGAAACTCACAAAGTAAAGAAAAGTTAGCTTTACTGACAATAAATAAAAAAAAACATTGAACTAGATAAATAAATAGAAGAGTGTTTAACTTTCAAACAAAACAAATAAGGAAAAAAGTTTTTTTTTTTTTAAATTAATACTTTATTATGCTCAATCACATGGATTATTCAAATCAAGCCATGTTGAGTACAATAAATAAGTACTAAAAGCCATATCAGAGAATTTATATATTGAATTATGTGAAAGTGATAGTATATCTAACTTTAAAATTTCAATAAAGAAACTTTTCAGTTTGAAGTTGTATTGCAGAGAAAAAATGATCACTACAAATTGTGTTGATGAATTAATATTGAAAACTCTGCAAAAAGAAAAAAAAGTAAACATTGATTTTGAAGATGAATGAAGAATTAAATATATATATATATATATATATATATATATATATATATATATATATATATATATATATATATATATATACTGTATTCTTTTTTAATTGATAATGTCCTAGTCTTGGGATTTACTCAAGAGTATTAGATTGAACTATTTTAATTGATTTGAGATATTGAGTTTTTATATTAAGTAAGGTATCAAAGCTCTCAGTAAAGAATGGATGTAAAGTATGAAAACTACATTTATATTGGAGACACTATTAAAATTTAACTACTTATAGTTATTATGTATCCAATTATTTATATCGTTTGTTTGCCCTTGATACCTTTTTCACAGTGTGATCTAATGATGGTGATAAAGAGTAAATGAATGAAACAATTTTTTTGTTGTTATTTGATGGATTGGGCAATGATGGGATATTGTGGTATGAAAGTCAATTTTATACTGGTTTTAGATTTTAACCTTCTTGAATTAGTTAAATTATACTGATAGTATGAACTTGAACAAGGAATTGAGTGTACATTTTTGTATTGCTATTATGTGCCAATTATATTTATGCTTATATTATTAAATTCATTATCAAGTTTCTCAAGGGAAGTATATTGTAAGTAAAGACAGTTATATACAGTTTTTCAGGTGACAGGCTGTGAAATTAATGACTAACTGCTTTTTATTTGTCTAAAAATTAAATAATTTGAATATTTAGGCACAACTTCTGCTGATCATTATATTATTGTTTGAATAGCAGAAGTTTTTGAAGGTCTTGAAACAAGTGAGAGAAGTTATGATATTAGAAATAGAAGTGTTAAAGAATTGCCTAGCTATTCTGTTTCTAGTGTTGATTTAGCTTTGAGATAGAACTCTGGTAGATGTAGAATTAATAGCAGAAACAGGGATCATTGTCTTAAAAAGTCATATTCCATATTACAACACTAATTATAAAGATATGAAAAAAAAAAAGCAAATTAAAATCTTAAGAAGTTATGTAAAGCTTCTACAAGTGAAGTTCAAACTATTCCTAAAATGATTGGTAAGGCACAGAATAAAACCATACTTTAAACTTATAGGAATCTCATGGAAAAATTTCTCACTGTGGGGACCTAATACTGATTTGGGGAGGAATGAAAATATATGGCTTCTCAATACTTTAGACTTAGATGTAGATTATTTAGAACCTTATGAGCTAATGAAACTAACTATTCTTTATAGTTGTCCTGTAATTAGATTAAATATTGAGTGAATTATTGTTAATATAATGTTGGATTTAGGCAGTAAATCATCTCTGTTATCTGAAAATATTTATAATAAGATTGTTAGTAATAATTAGTCAATATCCTCACAGCCCTTGAAACAAATTCAGGTTACACTAACAAATGAAAAGAAAACTAAATTGTTTAATGGCAAACTTGAGTTAATTTCAAAATTAATGGATATGAATTTGAGAACATCTTTTTGATTATGCCTAATCTCATTCAAGAAACAATAATTGGTTCCAACTTAATGAATCTGTATAATTGTATAACTATCAAAATAAGAATTTTATATGTCTAAAGGAACTTTGTTGATTTATCCATGATATTGATTGTCAACCTAGTAAGTTATTCTGTATTAATAAAACTTCAATTGAATTAAATATTAAACTTAAACAGAAAAATTCTAATGGGTTGAACCATTATTATAAAAAGTATTTTTTCTAAAATTTCAGATATAATTAGTTAGTAGATATGTTCATCTTCATCAGATTAAAGAACCTTTTCAAAAGAGAATGTATCATACCTTGTATCAGAACCAAGCATAAATATGAAAGCTTATTGACAAAATGATAAAAATGAAAAATTGTGAAAAAAGGTTTATCAACATATGTGATTTTTCTTGTTATAATATAAGAAAAAAGAATGGTTCAAAATGAGTTTGTTTAGATACCATTTTCTTTACTCAAATGACTATTCTAGAACATAACATCCCTTCACCAGTCCACAAATAATTAATCAAATTTACCTTCTGTTATGAAGGATAGGTATATGTATTTGAAAAACTGCCCTTCAGACTGGTCAACAGAAAGGCAGGTCTAACCAGAAGTATGAGCATGATTTTTTCCAAAAGAATTAAAATAAAATATTATAAAGTATGTAGATGATACTATCATTTTTTCCATTGATTTGGAAGAGAATTTGGAACAATTAAAAATCTTCTTATATGAATGTTCTCTGACTAATTTAAAAATTAATCTTGAAAAGTGCATGATATATGTGAATAAAATTAATTTTCTTGGGTATGGAATTGATGTTCAAGAAATTAAGGCTCACCCCAAAAAAGTGGCAGCTATTCAGTAATTTCCAATACCTAAAACTAAAAAAACAGTTGAGATTTTTCTTGGGTTTATGTAGATATTGCCACAAGTTCTATATAGATTTCACCCATGATACTGTTTATTTGTCTGTCTTGTTAAGGAAAGGTGAAAAATGACAGTTGAATGAAAGCTATAAGTTAGTGTTTGAATGGATTAAAACAACGTTTTTAGATAAGGTCGTTTTGTTATATCCAGATTTCAGTAAAACATAGTGATAGTAGTAAATATGGATTGGGCATAGTTGTGTATCAAATTGGTGATTTAAAGGAACTTTGGATTTTCTATTTTTTGAATCACATTTGATGAGAGCTGAATTAAACTATGCCATTATCAAAAAAGAGATTTTGGCCCCTGTCTAGGCATTCCAGAAACTGCATAAATTGTGTTGGAGTCAAAGACAGTTATTGATTTCAACCACAAAAGCTTGGAATTTCTTAACAAAAGCTATCTAAGGAAAGAGGGTTTGATCTGGTGCATTTTCCTTCACCAATTTCCTTATAAAATTCAGTATTCTGAAAGCAGGAAAAATATTATAGATGATGTCCTCAATCAACACCCTATAGACATAAATAATGAGCATCTCAATACTCATATTAATTTAGTGATAGATGATAGTGTAAAAAGAGATTATGAAAACTTAGCTATATTACAATGTTAGCATATTAGTAGGACAAAATCATTGCTCTTTTGTTAAATCCTTTAAATTCTATCAGACAGAATAAATTTGTTAAATGAATATGGGAGAGATATAAAACATATCAAGGTATCTCGATATATTAAATAGATGTAAACAATGATAATTCTTGGGAAACAGTGACCCTGAAGGTCATGAGGGATAGACATATATTATAGCCACTGAAATATGGGCACTATGGAGCTAAAAAAGCTGAGTATATTTTTAAGAAATATTTTTATTGGCCCAATATGTATGTCTCCATAATAAAAAAAAAGTGTTTTGAGATATGTCTAAAATCTAAATACACTTGCAAGTTTTATGCTGGCATACTTCAACCTATTCTTCCCAGTAATCCCAACAAACTGTTGTCATTAGATTTTTATGGACTACTACTACCTTTTAAAAGATATTGGTTACTTATGATGAATATATAAAATATGTGATGGCATACCCAGTGTCAAGAACTGATGCTAAGAGTGTAATAAAGCATCTTTCAAGTTCTGTTTCCTTTAATTCACAAGCCTTTGACTATACTTATTAATCACACCATTGTATTCATGTTCATTCAAAAACAAAGAATTAAACATATTGTGAGTTCATTCAAAAACCCACAATTCTATCACTGTGAAAGAATAATGAAAGAGTTAGGAAATCTTTTTACAGTTTATCCAGAAAAAAGTCATAGATAATGATTCTATAAATTTCAAGAGATTGTTAATTATATAAAAGTTACCATGAATAAATCAACTGGG
This sequence comes from Epiperipatus broadwayi, assembly GCA_028023455.1. Taxonomy (NCBI): domain Eukaryota; kingdom Metazoa; phylum Onychophora; class Udeonychophora; order Euonychophora; family Peripatidae; genus Epiperipatus; species Epiperipatus broadwayi. Next base: position 9,935,178 of record JAQFVV010006223.1, on the reverse strand, counting down.
TTTACTCCAATAAGGTTGCAATTTGGAAAGCATGATATTTTACTCATAAAGATTCCCTTGCCTATTAGTGAAGAGGAAATTGGCACCAATAGTAATATTAATCAGGCTAGAATTAATTTAAGAAACAGGTAAACACATCATTCAATCCAAACATAAGCCACATTCCTTCAAAGTTAATATCTATGTGCTCATTTGTATGCCTAAACCAGCAATCTGCAGAAACATGGATTCAGAAAGTTTTTAAAATTATATAAGTCCTTTTCAAAATAAATTAAATTGGGGAACATGCTTTTATGCTATCTATCTGAGAAGGAAATAGAACTCATAATGTGCATGCAGTTTGGGGCCTATGCTGTATCTTGAATAAATATTTAGAGGTTAAATATAATTAAATGGTACTAATTCAATTCAATCCTAGATTGGGAGATAATAGTGATGATTGTTGCATGAGACATGTGAGAATGGCAAAAAATATATACACTAATGATCAGAGGTTTAGTAAATTGATAGGCATTCTCAACTTATATAAAAAAAAAGAGGAGAAATAATGAAAAATAAACTTATTTTTCTTTTCTGATAGTCCAGGGTAGTTGTAACCTTATGTTTTTTCCATAGAAATGTATAAATAGAGATATGACTCAAAGAAAGCAAAGTAAAATATTTTTTCACTTTATTTGATTAATCTATTTAATTGTGTGATAAGTGTTTAGAAAGTTTAAAATTTGGAGGTGGAATGTCTTTTATATATTATTTGGAAAAATGTATTGGGAAAACTGATATAGAATGTTATTTAAGTCAATTTGATCAATCTTTATTGAAGCCAATTATTAAGAATTTATACACAAAATTCATTACATCAAACCAAATATCATTAGGCAGACTTTAAGTTATTACCTTAACAATTGTATTACAATAATCAAATAGTCAATTTTTTCATCTAACTTTGATAATCATGTTTAATCTGTGATTACATAAATGGTAAATACCTGTTTAACATTTATATTAAGTAAGGTGTTTAAAATAATAATAATAATAATGAATTATAGATGGTTGTAAGTTTTATTTTAGACAGATATGCTTTGTTTAAAAACAAAAAAAGATATTTTTTATTTAAAAATCAGACATTATAAAGAATTTTGAAAGACTTTGTTGCTATGACAATTGGAATTTCACATAAATTAGGGAGAAATGCAGGATATTGCAGATAATGATAACAACATTGAATACCATGTAATTGTAGTTATAAAGAAACAATGTGTTGAAATTTAGGAGTTGTCATTTACTGTGGTTGCTATAAACACCTAACCAGGCTTGAAGTTTATAATAGTCATATTACTTCACTGCTTCATTGGCTTATGGCAGGTTAAAATAATTACAAAAAGAGGACTGTCTTACTACTACAATGTACCTGCGGTAAACATTAAACAGATAATAATTGGAACAGCTTACCATGGAAAGAATATAGACTTTGAGAATTTTATGCAATCATTAATATTTCAGAATATTATCTATGAATTTATATTGTTAAACTTCATATGTTAATGTATCATTTATATTATTTCTACAAAGGCAATGCTAATTGAACCCTTATAAATAGGATATTACTAATGGAATAATACCAACGTTTATTGAATCCATGAAATATTTATTTTAAAAAAAGAAATAGATAACTCAAGTCTCTGCATGGATTAACTGCTCAATCTGAATTGTTGTATGGCTGTTGATCATGATTTAAAATTATAGTAAACTTGATAACCTAATTGAAACTCAAAACGTAAAGAAAAATTAGCTTTGCTGATGATAAATAAAAAAACTTTGAATTGAATAAATAAATAGTAGAGTGTTTAACTTTCAAACAAAAATTAATAATAAAAAGGAAAATATTATTTTTAAATACCAATATGCTTGGTCAAATGGATTACTCATATCAAACCATATTGCTACAAGAAGTAAGTAATTAAGTCACATCAAAAAATTTATACAGTGAACTATATAAAGGTGATAGTGTATATAATTTTACAATTCAATGAAGGAAATATCACGTTGGAATCACATTGCAAATTGAGGTGATAAATTAGTGTTCAAATCTTAAAACAGTAAAGATCGATTTTGAAGATGACTGATAAATTAAAAGAAATTTTTTTTTTTATATACAATAGCTTTGGATGTAGCTTTCTAATTCTTATCATGGGTCTTATCTTATTTTTGAGATTTACTCATGGGTATTAGAGTAAACTATTTTGAGTGTATTGAGATTTTGGGTGTATGTTGATTAAAAAGGTATCAAAGCTCTCAGTAAAAGTCTGAGTAAAGTATCTAAACTTAGTGGTATGAATATGTTGGTTTATTACATGTCCTTATACATTTATATTGGAAATGCTGTATTGAATTTAACTACTTATAATTATTTTCTGCATCGTTATTTTTGGATGTATATAATGTTTGTTTGCCCTCGACACTTTTGCTAACAATGTGATCTAATGATAGTGATGAAGAGTAAATGAATAAAACAGTTGTTGTTGTTATTGTTGTTTGGTGAATTGTATTCTTGACAATGATAAAATGTTATTGTATATAGCAATTTTATAACGATGCTTAGATTTTAAGCCTCTTGTGTTTAGTTAAATTATACTGCTGGTAGTAAGCATTTGAATTGAAAATTAAGTGTAGATTATTGTATTGCCATTATTTGCTAATTATATTTATACTTAATGTTTTCCTAAAGGTTTATGATAATGGTGTTTTAGTATTTATATGATGGATTATTTCCATCATCTAATATAAGTATTGAATGTCTTTAGAACAAATTAACATTATTTAAATATTCCAAATACATTCAACTATTAGTAATAGCACACAGGTTAGTATACACACAATGTTTTGAGATATATCATTTTTCCTTTTTTTCAGGTTTTGATGGCCTGACCAGTGACAGTACAAGTTTGGGAATTGGACCTGGATGTTTAGATTCTTGCGTATTAAATTTTAAGATAATGCTCTAACCAACTGAGCCAGTCTGTCAAAAGCAACAATCAGTAAAAATGTCATATACTTATCTATGAGGTCTCCCTGATTTCTCCACTTTTCCTAAGAGCAAAGTCAATTAGTAATTTCCATGTATTATGTATAGTCATACTAGGTTGACTTATGAGATTGCTTGCCATCACCATGTGAGCAGCTGGTTTAAGTTTTCTTCTTGTACCTTTCTTTCTCTATACAATATTTTTGTATTCACATCTGTTTTCTCTCTTCTAATCATCAGCTTTTGTTCTTCCAAACACTTTTCAATGGGACAACTGGTCTTACCAATGTATGTTTTTTCCACATTCACATGATATTTCATAGATGGAGTTTTTTCTTTTCAACATTTCAAGTTTAGGCTTTGTAAATGTTAGAATTTTTCATAGATTGGTATAGCTCTGAAAAGATGTTCTGATGTTATACTGATTGAAGATGGTACACTATAGCACCACTAATTGTTCTTTCTTTTGATGGTTCTTTTTTTGTTTATTTAAGGTTTTCTTAATAGTAGCTGATGGATAACTATTATTCATAAGAATTTGTTATATATAGATTTTTTTCAAATCACTGGTTTCTCAACAAACTTATTTTACCCTGTTCCATAACTCCCATGTTTTGTGTATGTATAGGCTAAGTATTTTTCTGTGTGTGTGTGGGTTTTCAATACACTGTAGTTTTGATTTTGACATGAGGGAGGCTTGTCACAACAACATCTAATTTTTGTTTTTGTTCTGATTTTATTGTGAATTTAATTGAAGGGGATATGTTATTGATGTGTTTCCAGAAAGCTGTGGCAGTGCTTCACCATGTAACCATACAATGAATGTATCATTTACATAACTAAACCAAAGATTAGATGGATATGGAGAAGTTTTAATGGATGTGGTTTCAAATTCTTCCATGTAAATATTGTTTGTGGGGAGGGGGAATAATGACCAATTTTCATTCCTTGATTGGAAGAATTCTGTGTTATAATTAAAGTAGGTTGTTTTTATGCAGAATGTTAATAGTTCATTATACTATCAATAGGAAGTTATTCTGCTTTGTCAGCTATTATCACCATTTAATCTTTTCCTTACAATAGACAATGTTTCTTCATATGGTACATTCATGAATAAATTGTCCACATCAAAGCTTAAGCAGTAAGTCAGTTCTTTCAATTTTTATGTTTTTGATTAATTCTACAAAGTGTCTAGAATCCTTGACAAAGAACTAAATCTTGTATGCCAAAGGACTTGGAACTTTGAGAAAAAATCTTTACAAATTTTGGCAAGGTAAATTTGTAGAATTAACAGTAGGTCTTAATGGAACATAATCCGTATGTATTTTAGGTAAACCATAAACATGAAGAATTTTGCTGAAATATAATGTTATTTTACTTTTTTTTGAATCATTGAAGCAATGCTTTCTGAATAATGTTTGTAACTTTATTTCTGTAGTAGGTATTGAATTTTTTGCCACTTTTCTGTATTGACCTGCTATGAGAAGTTCTTGTATTTTGTTGTCATAATTAATTGTATCCATTACAACTATTGCATTGTCTTTATCATCAGGAAGAATAATTATAGATTTATCTACTTTGAGAGATTTAATTGCTTTCCTCTTACCATGGGATATGTTTGACATCAATTTGTGTTGCTTGTCAAGTGTTCTTTTTATTCTTTGGTGTAATTATGTTGCTTTTTCTAAAGACAATTTATGAGTGATTTCTCCTAGCTGTCATTATATCTAATAAAGGAATATTAGATGGTGTTATGGAAAAGCTTAATCCTCTTTCAAGAACAGAAATTTCCATATCTGTTAGATGTTTAGAACTGAGATTTTTAACAGATGTAGGTGGTACACAGATTTGTACATTATAATTTTTGATATGCCCCTGTAGGTTAGCAAGTTTTTTGTTTTGATATTCTTTTATTTTTCCCTGTAATATAGAATATGATTTTCTTATTGTTTGAAAAACTCTTGTGAAGTCTTCATTCGTAAGTTTATTTTTTAGAAAACATTTTACATTATTAATGGAATGCAAGATTTGATACCTAAAAAACATTTGTGCATTTATTCTTTCTCTTAACAGAGCTTCACTTCCTCTCTTAGTAATTTTCTCAGCTCTCTGAGAGTGAATTGGAAGTTTTAGTTGCAAACCATTGAAAATTATCCATTCAGATTTACATTTACAAAAGAAAGTTAAATGATTTTCTACTTTGGTTAGCTTTAGACATAATTTTTCATAATGTCTAAAGTTTGATATAGTATTGGGTCCATACTGAATACATTCAAGACTCATATTAGATGATGAACATAGTCCAACATATGAATATATTTATGTTTACCTTATTAATTGATAACATGTGACCAAAAGGTTTTTATAAGATTTTTCTTTTATGGTTCGCCTACACTTCAATGTCAGGTAATAGGCTGGATGATAATAATAATACAGCCTCTTCAGTAATGTTGTCTTATTAACACATGTTATAGAAATATCTACCTAATAGACTCATATTGTTGATTTTAAAAAAAAGATAGAAAGTAGGAAATAAAACTAAATAATTAGAGTTTAAACTTATATGATAACTTTTCTTGCAATAGATTGTATATTCTTTTTTTTTCGAATTTTATTGTTATAATATTTGTTATATTATAAATACTTTGTAAATAAAATATTTTTTTATTATTGTTATTTAGTAAATGAGTTTGATGTTGATTCATCATCATCAACCATTATCAATCCACTGTAGGATGAAGGTCTCTCTAAGTTCAATCCATCTTTTCCTATCACCCCTGCATACTTTCTTATTTCCTTCATCCATCTCAGATGTGGTCTCTTTCTGGATCTTTTACAATCTCTTGGAATCCAGTTTAAAATTTCAATTGTCCATCAATTATCATCTCTTCTAGCAATATGTCCAGCCCAACTCCACTTCAGTCTTTTAATTTTTTCAGTGAGGTCAGTAACACCTGTTTGTTCTCTTACCCATACATTGCATTTTTGATCTCTTCTTGTTACTCCCAACATTCATCTCTCCATACTTCTTTGAGTGATCTGAAGTCTCTGTATTGCTCTTCTATTAAGGGTCCAAGTCTCACATCTATAAGTAAAAACTGGCAAAACACATTTATCATCATTTATTTCATCAGAAGTTATCAAAAAGACATAAAAGTTACAAAAGGTATAAAAATTACAACGTATAAAAGGTACAAAAGATATAAAAAGTTACAAAAGATATAAAAAAATTACAAAAAGCTTATTAAGAATATTTATTATCATTTTACCCACATTACTTGATGGGAGTACAAAATATTTATCTGATGTATGGGTATAAATAAAATCCATTTGTATCTAAAGTATTGTATCATTGATTATTTCATATTTACATTATAAATTGAAATAGAAGATTATGTAAAAAACCCTGAGACAAGTTACTTAATAACTAATGCCATATTATTCATGATAGAGCATAGTTGAGAAGCCATTAATGTATATAAATATTTTTATACTTAATATAACAATTAAATAAAATAGATTTATGGATCTTCAAAAAAGAAAGATAGGTTACAATATATATATAAATTTTAATGGTAAATACAATATTATAGTTTAAATTCTTTTGTAGTGCTTTTGATAATGTGATAATCCTCATCAGCTTTAACTGAATTTCAAATTTTTTAAACTTAATGTTACGTATATTTCCATAAGCTGTGTATAGCCCTATTTGCAACTTACCTATTAATAACATCATTCTTATATTTATCAATTAATATTGTCTTCTTAATTTTCCTTTTTTTAACGATTTCTTTCTTTCATTAATATTTTTATTTCATTACTATTAAATGTAAACTTATAATTACACGTTTTTCATGGTCAAAGAATACTGAAGCTGTATTAAATTGACTATTTATGTTATTTTTAACTCGATTATATAATAATTGATGCTCCTTCAATCTTTTTCCACAGAACATCTCGATTCACCGAAATAAAATTTCTGACATCCACATAAAATTTGATAAATTATATTACTTCTTTGCAATTTAGGAATTATACTCTTAGAATTATTAATCAATCGATTAACACCTGGAGAAACACAAAATGAAATATTATACTTTTCTTTAAATATTTTCTTAATTAATTTAGATTACATGTTATTTATAAATGGCATAGATATCCATTTTATATTATCTAAAGTAACACTGCAAACACTTTTCTTATTATTAAATGAATTTACTGTATTCAAGATCTGGTTTTTATCATAACCAACCTTCAAAAGTTCATTAGCAAAGAGTTCAATATTTAAAATTTTATCACTCTTATATAAGAGTGATAAAATTATAAATATTGAACTCTCTCTCTCTTTCTCTCTCTCTCTCTCTCTCTCTCTCTCTCTCTCTCTATATATATATATATATATATATATATATATATATATATAAGTATATATAAGAGTGATAAAATTTTAAATATTGAACTCCTTGCTAATGAACTTTTAAAGGTTGGTTATGACAAAAACCAAATCTTGCCTACAGTAAATTCACTTAATAATAAGAAACGTGTTTGCAGTGTTACTTTAGATAATAAAAAATGGATATCTATGCCATTTATAAATAACATGCAATCTAAATTAATTAAGAAAATATTCATTTTGTGTTCCTCCAAGTGTTAATCGATTGATTAATGAATTCTAAGAGTATAATTCCTAAATTGCAAAAAAGTAATATAATTTATCAAATTTCATGTGGATGTCAGAAATTTTATATCGGTGAATCGAGTTGTTCTGTGGAAAAAAGATTGAAGTAGCATCAATTATTATATAATTGAGTTAAAAATAACATAAATAGTCAATTTAATACAGCTTCAGTATTCTTTGACCATGAAAAAACTTGTAATGATAAGTTTATATTTAATAGTAATGAAATAAAAATATTAATGGATGAAAAAAATCATTAAAAAAGGAAAATTAAAGAGGCAATATTAATTGATAAATATAAGAATGATGTTATTAATAGGCAAGTTGCAAATAGGGCCATGCACAGCTTATGGAAATATATGTAATATTACGTTTAAAAAATTTGAAATTCAGTTAAAGCTGACAAGGATTACCACATAATCAAAAGCACTACAAAAGAATTTGAACTATAATATTGTATTTACCGTTAACATTTATTTTTTTTTATATATAATATTTTATAACGGGTATTGTATTTTACATTTATATATATATATATATATATATATATATATATATGAAATTAACAATGTTTAACTTGTATGTAAAAAAATGAGCCAAAACATTTTTTCTCAAATTATACATAAAGAACATGCTATAATTCTATATGTTTAGCAAGGATCAAGAAGAGAATTAACCCATCTACTTTTTAAGCTCTTTATGTTTATAAGCTTACCCTTTTCAACACTTAACAAAAATTCAAAAATGAATGCAATATAGCATGCAGACAAAATATAATATTAATAATTACAATGGAGCCACAATATCCACTATATTTTGTTCCAAACTCCTCACATGTATCACATATAATTGCAAATGTTTTGTTGATAAGTTTATGATTACAATAAAATATATGTATAGTTTATTGAATTCTATGTGTACAATATTTTTCATCATGCACATCTATGAACCACAAACGTATTTCTCTCTCTATAATATACATAGATTAAGATTATAATAATTAAAAAATAATAACAGAGTTATTAATAATAAATTGAGAAATCACATTTACCGATATATATTTGCTCCGAGTGTGGGTGTTCAATCATTAATATCTACTCAAAAAAATTAAAAAATAACAAACTTACTGTACTATATTTTTATTTCTTAAAATAAAATGAATAGTGAAATATCAGACTTTCATATCTATTAAATATGTTCTGGGCTTCACATCTTCTTTATTAACTATTTAGCAGTCTCATCAGCAGATTATGGTTTCTCTAGCTGTATTAATGTTTTTAGGTCTTTATTGACCAGAATTTATACAATCCCTCCTGGTTGCTGTTATTCATTTCAGATTATTATTACAAATCTTCAAACTTTAAGTTTTCTGATGCAATATAAGATTGATTTCCTATTCTTTTTTTATTACCTAAAAAAAATACTTTACAAATTTCTATTAAATTTTGTAAAACTTTTAGCTGTAAATTTAAAAAGCATTTTATTGTGTGAAATAGTATGCACATAAAAGGTAAATAATAAAATTATGTGGTTTTAATATAAGTTGAAAAAATACTATTAATGTGATCCCATATATCACTCAAAGGCAGAAAAATGGTTGCTTCCACATTATGAAACTTTTTAAATTTGTAAATTTAAGGTTTTTTTAATTTACTTACATTTTTTTGAATAGAATATACATAAAATATTGAATATTGATACAACATGTATCATAGCTTCACTAAATTCAACTAATAAAAAATTATATAAAGATGGATTTAGAATCTCACTTTTAAAATCTTGTTTTATTAATCCAACAAAAGTTAACACATATAAATATAAAATTAACATAGCTTAATATATATGTATTAATTCATATGTAATTAATGGAAAGTAATTCACTCTCTTTGAGGCTATGAATAATCAATACTCTGTATGTTTAGCAATGATAAAGAATAGAATTAATTCACCTACTCTTTAAGATGTGTTTATTCTTGCCAGCATTGAAATTCAAAATGATCTTAATATACCTGTCAGATGGTATATTAAGTTCATTCTGAATTTCCAACAATGTTGGCAAGAATAAATTTATTAACATCAAAAACTTAAAAAGTAGATGGGTCCATGATCTTTGCTAATAATTGAATATTATTTATTTATAGCATATTAAATTAATTTTCAATTTCCACTAATATTAGCAATGATAAGATTATAAATATAAATATTTAAAAAAACAGGTAAGTTTATACTGCTTTTGATTTTCAAAACATAAATATTATTATTTATTCATAGACTGAGGGAAAATGATTTGCTTTTCTTAATTCCACATACATTAAGCTATAATAATTTTAGTTTACAATAATTAACTTCGGCTTCATTATTATTTTCCTGTTCACAGAATTTTTTCATGCATTTTGGTCACATGCCTTTAATTCACTCTTTTGCAAATATATGAAGCATTAATTGCTAGTTTTGAGATTATTTGACAGCATAAACTAAAAATAAAATACACTGATTTTTTAACTTAAAATTTTTGGTATTTGAGTATTAACTAAGCTATGATGTACTACACAACCCACCGGTAGATATAATCGTCAAAGAACCAAAACAATGTCATGGCAACTGAAACATTGGCATGACTAATCGATAGAAGCGATCAAAGTATTTTTGTGGTCACCTTCGAGATTTTAAAATACTTGGATGAATTCTGGGTAAATATCTGTCTTTTACCTGCTTGCGTTGATCAAATGTGATGCTTTTTTTTTTACAGTGTCTGATCTGCCATTCTAAGAATTGAATATTTTTTGATTGCTTATTTTATATTTTGATTGTTCAACTATTGCTGATATTATTTACTAATTTTATTACTAATTTATCAAATTGTATTCCTAATTTATCAAATGTTATTATTAATTTATCTAATTGTATTACTAATTACCATTTATGACTAATTAACCAAAATGTCTGTGCAAAAACCAAGAAAAGGGACTTAGTAATTTATCAAACTGTGTTCCTAATTTATCAAATTTTATTACTAATTTATCTAATTGTATTACTAATTACCATTTATGACTAATTAATCAAAATGTCTAACCAAGAAAAGGAAAATAAATCCATATTAAGTTATTGGGACTTACAGTCTTTTCCGAAAAAGAAGCGATTTCAGATCGCACTATCTCATAAAGGCAATTATTTCTAGTTAATAATTGAGAACAATTTGCTTTTTTTTTAAAAAAAAAAAAAAAAAAAATGTAAATAATTAGTTAAATACCATTAAAAATTATAAAGATTATTTATAATACTTATTTTTGATAATATTTTACTGTAATAAAATATTACTTATTAGTCCATTTATTATCAGAGTAAATTATTACTGCGGTTCTGAAATTAAATGTCTCATTTTTGGGACTGAAAACTGGAATAGGGGGGGGGGGTCGAATGATTAGTTAAATATCCCTATCCCTACAAAAAATTGTAATGATTATTTATAATATTCATTTTTTAATAATTTTTTTAATCGTTTTCGTTAAAAATTGTTTTGATTATTTATAATATTCATTTTTGATACTAATTTTTTATCATAGTAAATTATTAGTTATTATTTCGCAATGGCTTCTAATCTGAAAATATATATGATTACTTATTTTTTTTTTTTGTTTTCAGGGTCAAATGATTAGTTAAATATCATTAAAAATTGGGGAATGATTATAATATTCATTTTTGAATTTTTTTTTTTGTTTTTTTTTTTTATCGTTTTCAGGTTCAAATGATTAGTTAAATATCATTAAAAATTATAATGATTCTTTATAATATTCATTTTTTGATATTTTTTTTCGTAGTAAATTATTAGTTATTATTTTTTAGCAATGACCAAACATGGCGATGTATAACATATCCTTCTTTGCTATTAACTATGCTATGATGTACTACCCCAAAGGCATACTATTCTAATCTTGCGATCTTCAAGGTGACTTCTCCACATGATCTGCAGGCAAACTTTATCGATTAAGTTTGTTCGCAAATCACTAGAAGACGTTATCTTAAAGATCATAAGATTAGAATAGTATGCCTTTGGTGTAGTACATCATAGCTTAGTTAATACTCAAATACCAATTTTTTTTTAAATATCAGTATATTATAGAGATCCTAATACAAAATGCCTTATCTGGCAGTTTTTTTTGCTCTTAAAAGTAGTCACTGCATTTTATAAGTTCTTTTTTTTAAAATTCAAATCTTCAAAATGAAAGTCATATTTCTATAGTTTTTTATATTTGTAATTATTTTTGCAAAATATTTGATTTAACACATTCAAAGTTAAATCACCATATTTATGCCCAGAGCTTCACATTTCAAGTGTTAAAATGGCACTGCAATCACTTCATTTTAAAGAAAATTTATAACTTATATTATGGTTTGCAATGGTTAGCAGCTGTTTTTTTCTTTGCTACTACAATTTTAATATATTAATTTTTAAAAAATATGAAGATGTCATCATTATATAAATCTTTTTGTGTGAGTCACAATCCAATATTGTTACCCAAAACTATAAAGGAGGTGACTTATAAATCTAAATTTATGATTGACTTGAGTGCTTTATATTGTTTTAGCCTGAGACTAAATAACCAAATAGTGCAAATTTGTAAAAAAATGTGGATTTTCACTAATTGGTTTACAAATTAATGATGATGATGCAATCTTTTTGTAAAATACTTTTTGTTGAACCAAAAATTACATCACTAATATGGCCTTGAAAACATTTTATTTTTAAAATGACAACTGTTAGACAGTTTGTTGCAACAATCAGAAGCAGCTTCTACTAGATAAAAAAAATCACTTTTTGAAAACAGTAAATAAAATATTCTTTAAAATTTTAATAACAATAAGTAATTTATTAACTTTTAGATTTTTTCTTTTTTTGATGATAACTAATCCTAAATATATCATTGTTTTAATAACATAGTTTTTAAATAGGTAAATTATATCCAATGGCTGTGTGCTCCATTATTATAAATAAAAACTTCAGTTAGATATTTGTTTTCATACTTTTTAATTAATTACAATCACTTGAAAACTTAAATATGTGAAATATAGAATAATTTTTTATATAAGATATAAAAAAAGACTTAATTGTAAAAATAAAATATTGGAATAAGAAGGAACATTTAACAGAATATTTGCTAGTTTCTATTCAAAGCATGATAGGCAAGGAGTTCCACCGAACTAGTTAAGAAGAATGTAGCTTTCAGATTCAGTTTTTATTTGAAAATATTTGTTTTTTAAAAAATACAAGTTAAGAAAAAGGTAATAATATAAAGCTGGAAGTTGTGATTGTGTAAAAAAACTCTTCTATTATCATTATAATCATTATTTTGTGTTATTTTTATAGAATTATGAATGGAATTTTAAATTGTTATGCATTCTTTATAAAAATTCATTTGGATATTAGAAATGGAATTCAAATAAATGTTATTTAATTTTAACTATTTTTATTGGCAATCATGAAATAACAAAATTCCCATTATGATTATATATTTTAATTAATTACTTTTTTCTATATTTGCAAAGTTGAAAAATTATTTTTAAAAATAGTTTTATTTCAAAACTTACATTTCTAAGAAATAATTTTAAAATTAAAAAAAATATAATGAAGAATAAAGATTAATTCATTAAATAAAATGTTGAAAGTAATTCCAGTAGTCACAAGGAACTGTCAAAAAATATGCAAAGAAAATAAAAAGAAGTGCTAAAACAATGTTATTAAAAGTGATGTTCTGTTTCCATATTTGTTTAATCTATTTTTAGTTTAATTATTATTAATATATTTTTTTGCATCTGGTTGATATATTTATAGATATAATAAACACCTCCATACTTCCCCATTCTTTTTAAATTCATATAAATAAATATATACTAAAAGATATATGACCCCCAAGATGCATTTCATGCACAACCAGCCCTCATCAGTTGGCCCAGGCCACTATCTCTCATATATATCTTTATTATATGCAAAGTATTTATCTAGAGTAAATTGTTACATTTTCATTTACCATTGTCAAACTTCCTCCACTCACAGCTTTGACGCCATCCATTTCAGATAAATACACCAATGACTATTACCAATCATTCTCAAAACTAGAGATTATATATTAATTTTATTCTGAATTTTCTCCAATATTGCTAAAAGTAAATTTATAAAAAACAAACAGTTAAAGAATAAGTGGGTCCATATTATTCTTGATTTTTGTTAATCATAATGTTATTCATTCATAGCCTAAAAAATAAGTGTTTTTCTCTTTACTTATAAACTATACAGTCATGTGATATAATTAATCTATTTAATTACATTCTAGCTGTCGTGTTAAATAACTTTTCATAGTAGAAAATTTATCATTTACCACTGTATTTTTCTATTGTAAAAAAGCTAGAAAGCAGTTTATCTATTAATTAAATAGCTCTGATAATTGTCACATGCTTTTATATTTGCTCAGTGTAAACATATTTATTTAACATTACGTATTTGTAAATAAACTTTCTGCTCTATATGTAATAAATTACTCTTCTAAAAAAACATTCAGTAGAAGTTAATTAATTTATACTTTAAATTTAGTTACAGCTAAGTTTATTTTCAATTCTGCCACGCAGCATGATTATATCATATAGACTGTAGATCATTGGCTTTGCCATTATTTGAATGTTAAGGATATACAATCTATATGCTATAATTTTGATTCTATAAAATGAAACTAAAAAAAATTTTCTGGATGTTTTTCTATTTTTTCTAAGTGTTTAATTATATTGTTACATATATGGTAATCATTGTAAACATAATTAAAATAAAATCCATATTTTTTACTTTACCTTTGAGTGGTAAGTTTTAAATTGCGCTTTACGCAAAAAGTGAAGCTTAGTATTATTAGAAAAGAATTATACGGCTGAACGCCTTCAGAGAACTTATTAAGTCTCCACATTCGTAAGTATAATTTACATTTTTATTAGCTTATTGCAGAGATGGTATTATTGAAATTTGTGTATCTTATAAGAACGATTTTTAAATTTCCAATATGTCATCCATATGTTCTAACTTTTGAAAATTTTGTATCAAATTCCAAATGTGTGGTAAAGCAATATAACATTGATTTTTGTTTAAACACACATACTATATTAAAATTTAGTAAAGAGCAATAGAGTGTAAAAACATATGTATTATATATGTGGATGAATGAGTTAAAAACAAAAATTAAAGAAACATTATTCATGTTAGTTCATGTGTAATACTAAAATAATTTAGAATAATTAATATAACTATAATTTAATATTTGATAATGTATATGTGTAAACATATAATATGTCTGACTACTTTAAGTTTAAAAGTCTATCATTTTATAATTTTAGTGTAAATCCTCATTTAATTTTAAAATAAAGATATTTTTTGTAATGAAGATAAGTCACTAAATAAACAAAGTAAAAGCCACAACCGAAAAAGAAGGCAGTTCAGTATTTGCTGACCATCAGCAGGAACACAACCACAAATTTGAGCCCTCTAAAGCCGATATTGTATGCACAGAAAGAAACGATGTCAAGAGGAAGGTCAAAGAAGCATGTTTCATCACCAGCGATGCCAGAGCAATAAACAGAAAGGACACGTGCTTCGCGATTTCGAAAAAATGGATGATATAAGCAATTTGCAAGCATTTGCATATAATTAACAATATGAAAAGGACTATGAATATGGAGCTGCAAGGGCTCTGAAAGCGCTAAGTCTAAAAGATAGAATAGATAAAAAAAAAAAAAAAAAAGCCTACTAATTAATAAACTTAAAAGTTTCACCGTAAAGCAATTAGTTTTAGCGTATTAGTAAAGTAAAAGTAGTTTACATTAATAATTATAGTTTATATATTTTAAATTTATTAAAATTGTACAATATTTTTTATTTTAAAACATTTGTTAAATATTATTTTGTAATTTCAAATTTTATTTGCAAAAAATGCTGTGGTTTTTTTAAAAGAACATTTTTGCATTAGTGTGTATGATGGTTTAAATAATGGAAAATTGATTTCTAACACAAATATATTAAATATTTGTAGAATGAATTTAAAAACCATATTGCATTGCCAAAACATTAATGACATAAATTCTGACAAAGACAGAAACTTATAAATAAAACTGAGATGCATAAATCTTACATTTTACATAAAAAAATTTATCAGGAAGCAACTTGTGTTTATGTGTTTAAAATTTTAGCCTATTTAATAATAATAATAATTTAAAATTTAAGTCTAAATAAAATTTATGAAGCATCTGCTTGAAGTCAAAATCAGCCTTTTGAGATAGTTTAAATGGATACTATCTAAAACATTTTCATAAAAAGAAATGCACAGTTTAATGGAAATTAAGGAATGACTTGAAAATTAAATGTCATTAAGAAAATGTCTAAGGAAATGCTTTAACACTTTATTCATGTAATATACTTAAAGCAAAAAAGTATATTGGATTATAAATATTTTATCATTTAACAGTTTATTGTTAAACTTAATATTTTATGATTTGTGTGATTATTTGTAGTTAAGTGCATCTCAATGTTTAACTCAATTGCATACTTACAATTTGAAATGATAATTTTTTTGTATTTTTCAGGAAAACTGAATAGTCTCCACATGTGTAAATACTATCATTCTCTATGGTTTAATTTCCTTTTTCAAATAATGTATGTCTTTTTAAATTTGATAAAAATTAGACTTTTTATTAATTTTTTTATGAATAAACCCTTTTAATTTTTTTTTTTGCTTAGTTTATAAGAATGTACAGTGAAAACAAGGCATATATTTTCAATGGGAAAAATTTAATTTTTAAATTGATTCAACATGCATCAACCATTTTGCAATTTCAAGGCCTTCATCCCAAAAAGAAATGTAATAAACATAAGTTTTTATTTGATTATTGTTATTTTAAAAAGGTATTATTTGATAAAAGTACTTGTCAATAATAAATATAATTAGTGCGTTTATACAGGTGTATTTGTGTTTGTATACTGAAAGTGATTTTGCCTGCATGTATAAAATTAACTAATTATGTACAATGTAATTTTGGCCTCTGATCCAAGTTTCGGGTAGCCTTATTTTAGAGATATAATGATTCTCAAAAGGTTTAATAATTTATTAGGGTGTTTGTATTTATATTAGTGTATTTGTACTTACATGTCTGTGTTTGTATAACAAGTAAAGATCTTTACTACATATATAAAATTAGACTATTATATAACAGTGCAATGTAAATTTTAAAACTGATTATCAGATGCACAGAAAGATTGCAGTTGATGAAGCAATCACAAAATTTACTGGACATAGTACCATGTCACAATATAAACTCTTAAAACCAATAAAGAAAAGTTTTACATGGTGAGTGTGTGGTGATATCCGCAACAGTTATGTATATCACATGGAATTGTATGCAGGCAAAGAATCAAATCCATATTCTTGTCTAGGTCTTGGTACTCATGCTGTGGAGTCAGTAGTTTTATTATATCTTGCATCACAATATTTTAAAATCTATAGCTAGCAAATGCAAATAAATTATATCTCTGGGGACAATAAATGTAACAAGATAGCATCACTGATATGCAAAAAAATATAAAATGAATAGAGAAGACTCATTTTATCATTGATAAAGACAGCAGCTTTCAATTTCTAGTTTGGATGGACAAGAAGTTAATTGCCATGATTAAAAATGCATATCCACTTTCTGGGTATGACTTATTTTATATCTTTTATTAGAAAAAATCTTTTTTTTTTATTATAGATGCCTTAAGATTTTTTAATTTCTGAGGTACAAGAAAAAAATTTGAATTTTTATGGTTCTCTTTTCATAAGTTCTGAAGCTATGGATTATCTCAGGTATATATGTTTTGAATGAAAAATTATCAATAAGAATATAATTTTCAAATTTGGTTATAACTAATAATTTGTTAAGCACATACTAATTACCTAAGAAATATATATTAAGGCTATAACCTTAAGACTATGCACTTAGATATGATAGCAAGAACCTCTACAAATCTTTAACACAATATTAACAACTTTAAAAGACAAGAGTGGCCACTCTTATCACCAACCTACTTTTTAATTATATAGGCAAATCTAAAACATTTTGATTTGAGAGTGTGAAGTTATTAAATACTTCTCTGATTAAGTTCACAATTTCTATACAAGCTAACATTCACAAAATCTTTTGATTTACAGTGAGTCAGTGTGAAGCTCTTATAATTAGTTATAATAAATTAGAAATTATAAATAAAGAGCAAAGTGATAATTTTTTAGGATATTGAATTTCTATATTATTTCTTAGTATTTAATGATAATCAACATTGTTTTAGCCATATGTTTTTTCTTAGTTTTTCTAGTTTTCACTGATATATAGCTTTTTGCTCTAACATTATTAAAACTGAAATTATTGTGAAAATTTTGTGTCAAATCAATTCTTTAAAAATTCAATATGGCGACATCTCATACCAAAAAGTTAGAATAAGGTTTTTTAAAACTATTAATTTAAAATTAATATTTTAGAAGTATTACCTTATATTTTATTGATTTATGAGTATTTTTTGATCTCATGGCATTGAATTTCTTGATATTGTGTTGCCCCATCATGCAGTAAAGGAATACTGTTGACTAATGGTACTGCTGATGAAAGCATTATGTTTATACCACATATTTTGTAGAACTATTTATAAAAAGTATTGAGGTCTAAAATGGAACTCATGTTTTACATATATTCAATGAAATAAGTATACTTAGTAGAAGTAGAAAATAAGATAATATAAAATTTAGAGTGAAAAAAATGCATTAGAATATAGACCAATGAAATTATATTATAAAATATATAAAGATTAAACAAAATGTATCTAATGAGTATATTTTAGCATAATGTTAAAAACTTTCTTTAATGTTTTGATTCATTTAACAGTATATAATAGAAACATTTATATACATGAGCAATAGTGAGTATATCTGCTTAAAATATTATTACATTTTATAAAAGTTGAGAGAATATCCTGCAACTGATATTATTACTACTACTACTACTACTACTACTACTACTACTACTACTACTACTACTACTACTGCTGCTGCTGCTACTACTACTGCTGCTGCTATTATTATTATTATTATTATTATTATTATTATTATTATTATTGTTGTTGTTATTGTTATTATCATCATCATTATTTTTTAATATTTCTATCATTATTTATATTTTGTAAATAAACATGTGATTTTACATTCTTGCATCATAACATGACTGGTAATCTATGATCACATATAAAATACTATATATTTTATTTCCTGATATAATTTTTCAAAACATTATTATTATTATAAATTGAAAATATTTAAAGATTTTTAATATTAGCAAGAAAAATGTACTTAAAATATTCTGGTTTCTCATTTATGTTATAGTTAGTTTAGAGAACACATGCCTCTTGTAAAGATAACATTAGTTGCTTAAATTTATTAATACACTGAGATTTTAAAAAGTTATGTAAAGTTAATTATTATAGTAGGATATAGTTGGGTACAATAAAATACTCTTTGTTATCCAGCTGTACTGATAAAAACGACTTATTTATTTATCTATATTTTTAAACCCTGAGAGAGTGTTAACCATTTATCAATGATCATTTATTTAACTTCCTGTTAAGTTTTACATAACTTACTTTTACAATTTGGTGTAATGTATTAGTTATTTTTAAGGTATATATACTTTCCTTTATTCATTTTAATAACTATGTATCATGCTAGCTCTACATTTTTAAGCATTATTTAGTTAGTTCTGTATCTTGCTAAATCACTAGATCTCATGCTCACTTTTTGATAGTCACAATACTTGAAAAAAAAATCGTTTTGTCCCCAGAAGTTCAATAACTTTTTTTTAAAAATTTCTCTAAAAACTGTATCAATATAATTGAAGTAAAAATGTATTGTAGTATTTGTCATAGGCAGTATATGCCAAAATAACATCATGATGTTGTAGTAAATATATCAGCATGACATATTTATGAACAGACGTTCAAATTCATAGTAGAACTGAAAGCATTATTTTTGAGCAGCTAAGAATTTCACATGCAGATTATTTCAGTTTTTTCTCTCATAATTGATATATTTAGCAATTCAGAATTGTTTGGTAAATAACTAGATGAATTTCAGAAAATCCAGACAAGACAAATGAGCAGTTATTTAGAAATGATTATAAAACTATAATCGAATCATGATGTTATATTTTTATAGCCATCTAAGATATGTAAAACAAATTAACATATATGCTCTGATAAAGTTTAGGTTTAAGTAATTAAAAAAAAGTTCTCTGAAAAAAAAAAACATTATTTAATACAAATAAAATAAGATATTTTTAATTAAATTTTGGAGATCACTAATACAAATGTTTATTTTACAAATAGTAATTGTTGGAATAATAAATATAAATCTAGTACCTGGACATTTTGACTAAGCTGAAGGGAATCTTAAATTATTTTCAGCGCACAAAGAGACAGGATTTTTGTTTCAAATAATGAGATCATAGTCAATTCATCTGGTCTTCTAACTATGATTAAGCCTTCCCCATTATTGGAAAGTAACCAAATGATATACTTGCTATGGCTGCTGTGCCTATGCTTTTATAAGCCCACTAAAAGTCCACATAACCATCATTCTTTTAAGTTTACACAGACAAATTAGCATGGATTGAAAACGTTATTGTGTTTTTAGTTTGTGCTGACAACTTTATAGTTAATCTAAAAGATAAAAAGTGGATGCTGGAGGAATACATTAGATACAAAGATTAAGATGCACTGCTTCCAGATCCAGTGCTCCACAAGCTAGGTTGAGGATATTGAATGAAAAGGTACTGAATAAGGATTAAAATGCACAACCTTCTAGCATTGGTGGCACACATGTTTTTCTCTAATGACAATTATTTGAATTATTTTCCATTAAACATAGTTTGTTTTTTTACAATTACTGCATTTTCATCATTTTACTTTTTATAATCATTAAATCTTGCTTTCAAGATTTTTATCACCTTGAATAGTTTGGTATAATAAAAAATGATACACTCTAAGCTCAAAGCCCACATATCACTGCACAATTTTATCATTTTTGGGGCTCAACTGTTCAACTATTTATTTAAACAATAGTTTTAATATGCACCTTGTTGATATCACCATTTTTATTTTTTTTAATTTTTTGTTAATCTCAAAAATTACCTTCTGATTTAATTTTTTATTTTCTCCTCAGTATCCTAATACATTTCATTGTTGTTTTTCTAGAACTTTTCTGAGTTTACTATAATCCTTTATTCTCAATATTCTAGTCTATAATAATTTAAATCATATCTTAAAAATATATTTTTAAATATAATTTTTGACTCATTATCTATTTCTTCATGTTTTTCCCATCCAAAGATCAGCTATATTGAAATATCAGTATTTTAAATGACCAATAGTCTTTCAAGATTTTACCAATGCATTTAGAAAGACTTTAATTAAAGAAATGTAACAAAAATTATATTGTTCTCATCTCATATAAATTTATCTACTTTAAATTATGTTTCATGAATGACAGATTTCTTTTTTTTAGAGTGAAAATCTGTTGATATAGAGTATATAGAAAAAAAACACATTATTCTTGCACCAACAATCTATTGTAAATTTTGTACCAATAACACATCCTAAATTATGCATTTTAAGATTTCTTTTAGCTTTGTCATCTCAATAATAATAAAGATAAAATGTTTCTTATATTAAATACTTTTATTTACCATGCACTAAAAAAAAAAATGGTTCTTCAACCACAATTGGAGTTTTTAGCTATAATTTGAACCAAATGCATGGAGAGAGGAAGATCCAGAAATTAATTAAGTCAATCCTTTGTTATAAATATAGAAATTGACTTAATTAATTTCTGGACTCCCATGATTTTATTTCAAGTTAAATCAAAAACCTCAATTGTGATTAAAGAAACAATTTTTTTTTCTTTTTAGTGCACAGTAAATAAAAGTGTTTGATATAAAAAAATTATCTCTATTATTTTTAACTTTTTAGTATGGCACAGTAAATAAAAATGTAAAACTATTATACTTTAAAATGACTTGACATTTATAGTTGATATATACATAACTAGGTAGTGAGGTGAGTTTATTGGCTTTTTACCTCTGATTTTAAGATCAAGAAACACTGTGGTATTTATTCTCAGTTGTCTGATAGGTTTTGACTGAAATATTGGTTGAGTTTTCTTGAAGGAAGAATAAATGGGTGTGAATGAAAAAATATACAATCATGACAGACATGAATAAATTATAGATCCTATTCCCAGAAGGCTGTAAAATCACAACCCAAACAGCAATTGGTGGCTGAAAGCATAGGGTGCTCAGAATCTCGATTGCAGTTCCAGGATACCATTTGATGACAAAAATTTATTTAGAAACTTACAATTGCAGATCACTTTTAAATGAAGGAAGATTGCAAGAATTGAAAGAAGAACTGTCTTATATTAAATGGGACATTACTGGACTTTGTGAAGTTAAAAAAAAATGAAGAGAAATTTAATTTAAGAAGTAAACATGCATTCTACTACAAAGACATAAACTTTGGAAGTATGAGTGGAATAGTATTTATTATAAATAAAATGTGGAAAACAGCATTATGGAGATTAATGGTGTATTGAACAGAGTGGAAAAATTAATTATTCAACTTAATAGCAGATACCAAAGATAGATAATTCAGGTTTATGCCCAAACAAATCTCATAGTGATGAAGTATTTTATATGGATGGAAAAAACGTTTGTGATCAGACAAAACGTTTTAAAATTGTTATGGTGACTTTATTGCTAGAATTGGTAAACAATTGAAAGATGACAGTGCTGTAGATAAATTTGGTTATGGTAATAGAAATGAAAGAGGACACAGACTTGTGAAATTTGCAGAAAACAAAACCTTATATTGAATTTTATTTTTTGAAAAAAATGTTAAAAGAAAATGGACATGTAAGCTTCTATATGAAGGTACAGCAGAATTGGATTATATTTTGATTAACAGAAAATACATATTTCAAGATTGTAATGTACTTAAAAAATTCAACTCCGGAAGTGATCATTGATATGTAAGATTTAAGATACATGTTAATGCAAAACTAGAGAGACAAAAATTAAAAAACAAATATTTATAGTCAATATTCATAATCTTCAGCAACATTCTAATGAATTTAAATTAGAACTTGCAAATCGTTTTCATATATTATCAGATTTTGAATATGACTTAGATTAAAATAAAATTAATAAGAATATATCTGATACTTTTTTAAAAAGTCCAACAAAGATAACTGGTAAAAAACAGTAACTGACCAATAACATTTTCTAATGAAACTAGAGTAATTATGAAGAAAAAAAGAAGTATGGAAATATATAAAAATGATGCATTAAGAAGGATTGAGTTTCTCTAATTCTGTATAATGGTGCAAAAAAGAGTTGATAATGATCTAAAAAAGTATAATTGTGAACAAGCAAAAAAAGCTATAAAAAAAAATAAAAGTCTCAAGAGTGTAAACCAACATTTTCGTATTGGTAGGAAACATATTGGCAATAAGAAAAAAATAATTATACTAAAAAGAAAGATGACATCATAAAATGTCAAGAAAAGTTCTATCAAGAATTATATAGTTACAAAGAACAAGTACCTCCAACAACTATTATATCTTCTGAATTGGCCAGGATTTTAAATGAAGAAGTGAGACATTATGAAGTAAGAAAAATCTCCAGGTAACAATGGAATTATAATTGATATCTTAAAAGAACCATGTGAAGAAATAAAAAAAGATTTGGCAAAGGTATATATCAAATGTCTAAATGATAAAGATGTATCAGATGATTGGAATAATTCCATATTAATATTTAAAAAAGGTAATAAAGAATAGATTAGAAATTACAGAACTATCCATTTTTTATTAGTTTTATACCAAATTTTTATCAAGTAATTACAATATGTGGACATAGAACTTTAGATTTCAATCAGACAAAAGAACAAGCTGGATTTAAAAGTGATTTTAGTATAGTGAATCATATCCAAGTATTGAGAGAAATTTTAGAAAAGACTAATAAATATGAGTTGCTATTATGCTTTGGATTTGTAGAATATGAAAATGCATTTGATTCTATAAACATTTCTTCAGTGATGCATTGGATCATCAAGATATAAACAGAGGTTGTTATCATATTCTGAAGAATATTTATAAACATGCAACAGCAACAAAAGAATAGGTGGATTCATTCTATTCTTTCACAAATACTTTATCTTGTGTTGGAAATGAAAGTATTCATTTATTATTAACATTCATAAAAAAGTGCATGTACATTAGCTTGAAATGCTGATTTTTAGTTTATTACAATTTATATACAACATGCTATATAAATAAATATTTCAATTACATAATGATATTATGAGGATTAACATTGAGAAGAGTGTAAGACAGGGTGATTCCATATCTCCAAAACGTTTTATAGCAGTGTTGCAACAAGTATTTTGTGGCTTAACATGGGAAGTTAAAGGAATAAAAATAAATGGAGATTATTTAAGTCATTTAGATTTTACAGATGATGCAGTTATTTTTGCAAATAATATGTCAAAGCATCATGAGATGTTGCAAGAGTTATCAGATGAAGTAAAAAAGTAGATCTAAGAGTAAACATTAAAAAGACTAACATAATGTTTAATAAATTTTCTCAAAAGATAAAAATAAAAATTTATAATGATAAATTAGAAGAAGGTAACAACTACAAATATTTTGATAAGATTAATACTGCAGATGGAAACATGATGGATGAACTTAATCATAGGAATAAACTTGGTTGGACTGTTTTTTGTAGAAATAACTTAATATTAAAAGGAAATATGTCTGTGTTTGAAAAGAAAAGTTTTTAATAAATATGTTTTAGCACTTCTTAATTATAGATCTGAGACTGGACACTTAACAGAAGAGCATTATAGAGATGTCAAATGACTCAAAGGAGTATGACAAAATACATGTTAAGAGTAACAAAAAAGATTGAAAATATATGGGTAAGAGAACAACAGGTGTTACTGACATTATTGAAAGAATTAAGAGATAGAAATGGTTTGGGATAGACACATTGCTAAAAGAGAAGATAATAGACTGTTGAAAACTTAATCTAGATTCCAAGAGATTGTAAAAGAGATGGATGAATGAACTAAGGAACTGTGCAGGGTGATGTGAAAAAGAGTCTAGAGATTGGAGATGGATTGACCTTGGAGAGACCTTCATCCTGTAGTAGATTGGTAATGGTTGACAATGATGATAATTTCTGTTACAAGTTAAAATGTATATCCCTTATGTATATATCATATTTAGTATGTATACATAATAATGTATGTGTATATAAGTGATTAAAATAAAAAAAATATTTTTAAGTGAAAAGTATTTGACATTTTTGCTTTTGATTGGAAATATATATATATATATATATTAAAAAATGCATATCAAAACTATATTGTAAATGAAATTCACTTAATATGTGTATTTTTACTTTAAGTCAATTTCATACTTATTGTAAGTATGTATCACTAGATATTTCAGAAGTAAATTAATATGTATGGTGTTTTGGTAAACATCATATTTAGTATGTATACTTAATTATATATCTATAATAAATCAGTAACTAACTTTTCTGTTTAAACTTGTTTGACATTTTTTCTTATTTGAAAAAAAATTTTTTAAAAAAAAAAAAACTTAACTACATTATAAACTTTCTTATTATTGAAATAAAGTTTACAATTGCAATCAAGAAAATCATGAGCATTACTTTAAACATTGATGTCTCTCCCCTTCCCTATCTAAGAAACTAAACCATCTATTTAAAATATTAATGTATTCTATCACTTTCATAAAGATTTTTAAAAATTTACAAATTTTTAACAAAGTATATTGAATTTAACATTTACTAAATGTTGATTTTAAAATGTTATTAAATTGAAAGAAAAAAATATCTATACTGCTGTCTCAGAAGCCCTACTTAAAACAAATGAAAGTTGTAAGAATTTTTATATTTAAAATTACAAAATATTCAATATTTTCCAACTCTCTGTTCCAAATCAGAGAAACTAAATGATCTGCTGAAAATATTAGTATTTCATATGGATTAGCCTCATATTAATTAGTTTTATATCAAATTTCAAGAAATTTTATTAAATTTACACCTATAAAACCTCAAATTTACAATTTCATTTTAATTTTAAAAAGATCAAAAGTTTACAAACAAACACATCAACAAACAAAAAAATTTCCAAAATCAATAGAAACATTTAAAAACATCATTACAAAATCCTGAGTAATTTGGCACAGTGATTGTGTGATGGATTCAAACAATAAAAGGTTCAGTCTTTCACTTTTGGCATTTTAATATATAATGATTTCTTGAGTAAATAAATATGTGATTATTTTTATACATTGATTAGCATTACAAAATATGTACAAAAATATTTAGAATTAAGAAAATGTTTGTATTTGTCATACTATTCTGATTTTATTGATTCTATAACAATTATAATTTCTAGTAGCATAGATACTGAGATTTAATTTAATTGATATTTTGTTCTTTTAATTATATTTTATATAAATCATTTAACTTTTCAATTTTCAAGCTTTATACTACTACTTTACCAAATTCTTTTTTATTCTAGATAAATTTAAAAGTTCTAACTTAAATATTAATTTAAATCTTTGTTTTTCTTTTCAATAATTACATTTTATTTTACTAGTACCTTCCAAAAATTATTTAAATGAGATTGTACACAAGCTATCATCATTTGATTGTGCAGTGAATTAACATCTTTTTTTCTTTTGAATAATACAATATTTCCAAATTATTTTTAGAAAAGATGTTTTATCTTTATTATTTAAATCATATTTTAATGGCATTTGTATGGCAGCTTATTGTTAAAATATAATTGTGATGATAAGAAACAAATGTTGTTTGTTATATGTGACAAGCTTATAAAATTTTCTATTTATTTAATCACATTTTATTTATCTTAGTCTGCTTAAATTAATTTCTTGGAATTAGAAATAAACTGTATTTTTTTAAAAGTGTCATAGCATCGGCCGGGACGCGAACCCGCAACCCGGGCAACTGCCTGCAAGTGCAAGGCAGTCACTCTGACCTCTCGACCACCAATGCAAGACTAAACTGTATTTTTAAAATCTTAAAATACTCTTTTTTATATTTTCCATATAGTATATACCTTTACATTTTAAAATAATAAACCCAAAAGATTGTAATTCAAGCATTTATATTTTTAAAATAATGATCTTTCTTTGAAAATTTTACTTTAAATAATATTATTTATTTTCTTTTTTGAAATATATTTTCCTTCTAATTAATTTATATGTCAAATTATTTACTTTATAGTACACAATGAAATATCTGTCGTTTTCTAGAAGTTGTCAATATTTTTACAAATCAATACTTATTCATTAATTTGTTGGTTGTATAAGTTAAATTTTTTTATTTACTTATATTTGTATGTCATTTTTATTTAAGTATTTGTTACTAAAAATTTCTGTAGCATCTAGCTATGTGTTGTTAAGTATCAAAAAACTTTGGGCAAGTAATAAATATAAAGATTTTTTTAATTATCAATAATACAAATTATACCTAGATTTTTGATCTTTGTTGATTAATCGTTGTTAAGTTCGTTATGTAATTTTTGTATAACAACAAATGATTATTTTTTAGTTTACACAATGTATAACTGAAACAAACAGGCTTATTATATACCTGTGTTTATATATATAATATATAGGGTATATGAGCACAGACTTTCATACGACCCACTACTCTCCACAACATCTCATAACACTGATACACTTGAACACATATATGTTGAAAAGATAAATAATCACCAATATTCATATTTCATGCTAAACCAGCAATCATCAATTGGTCCAGATTACCATCTCTACACAGATATGCTATAAGTGCTCATATATATATTAAGATAGCCAATTCTCATACTTTAATGGACAAGCTTCAATCTACTCCACACTCCAACTCTTCAACTGTCCATCCAATTGAAAATCTGATGATGGAATGCTCAAAGGTTACCCTAAGGCCATGATTCTTTCACACCTATGTTGACCTAAGGTCAATCTGACCCCTCATATACAGGACATAATCCATTTAATACAAGGGATGGGAAGACATCTCTACTATGTAATAACTGAAACAAACAGCCTCATTATATACCTGTGTTTATATATGTAATATATAGGGTATATGAGCACAGATTACTCTAGCACCATCTATATAGCAATTGGTGATTATTAAATGATAATATATTTAAATCCCTATTCCGAGACTAATTTTTGGCTTCTCAATAAGGTTTGGGAATCAAAGCTGGGAATAAGGTAATTATAACACTTAATTTTAAATTCAACACATATTAACATTATTAAACTTTCTTTTCTTTAATTTCAAGCTTTGTTGGAATTATAAATATGAACCTTGTGCAGAGTTTTGTACACACTCCATGCTTTATTTTAATTAGATAAAAAACAACCACTTATTTAAAGTACAAAGTAAAATATATTATAGACAATATTAAAATTGTCTTTTTTAAAAAAATAAATCCTTTTTAAATTTTTATCAATTCCAATTTTTATTATATGACCACTCTTATTTACGTCACTTTTTAAAATTTTGATTAAACAAATCTATATTTGTCAGTGATAATTATTATAACTTGTAATCAGAGGTAAATATTAATTATCAGTAAAGAATAACTGACAGGGTAGTGAAATATATTCAGATTTTCATGTGTAAGATCTGGAAAAAATGCAGTAAATAACTTTTATGATGTTTACCTTGATATAAAACTTATTACCAACAATCACATGATCTCTCACATACTTATTCATATGCCCCCAGAATAGTTTTTTTCAACTCTATTTTAGAATCATTTATGCTAAATAAGAATAATCAATGGATGCAAGATGATATAGTGCATCCCTATCTTCAGACTAGCAGTTTCTGCCTTTTATCTTTAATAATGTATTAGTTCCATGTTTGAATTTTATCCCAAAACTTATTATGGAGATAGATAGATTTATGAGTACATAAACACACACTAACATTTTTAAATAAAAAAAAAAGCTTATTAATTTTGAACCTATTATCAAAGTGAAAAAGATATTATTATTCACAATAAGAAGTTGCTGCTGCTTTTTATATAATTCTAAACTAAAATGCTACTTTAATCATTTTTTGTTTTAATTACTTTATTTTCAACAGTCATTAAAGAGTCACCCCCACCCTAATTTTGAGGAATAATCACTTTTTTTAACATAAAATAAAGTCTTGAAAAGATAAGATGAACCACCATATCTTTACTTAAACATATACGTATAGGCAAATCTTAAGCATTTAGAAATGAGAGCCAAATGTTTAAGATTTGCCTATACATTTAGGTAAAAAAGATATGGTAATTCATCTTTTCTTTTCAAGGCTTCATCTTGTATTAGAAAAAGAGAGTATTCCTCAAAGCATTACAATTGTATACAATGCATGTGCAGTGAGGGAGGCTTTTGTAATATCTATTTATCATTTATATGCTCTTGCATATATATAATTATATGATTAAATGGATTGATGTCTTATTAGTGATCTACATATTTTTTAACTTTATATTTTAACATTTGAATTAATAAGCATAGCCATAAACTACAAAAATTTTATTGCCTTATAAGATAGAATCAATTTCTGTTCCTTTTAATATAGTATTGTGATCAATAATAAATTTAAGAAGTCATATTCATATGTCTTTTATAATACTACCTAATATAGTATATTAATAATATTATCCAAGACATCTTCCAGGTATATTTTATTGATTATAATATACAGAATATTTGCATCTAATTTTTTCTTTTTTTAAAAGAATAGTTCCAATTTTTTAATGAAAAATAAAATCCACACACACACACACACATAAAACCAATATAAAAAAATACACAATACAAAATAATCTAGATCAACTACAATAAAATTTGATATTTAAAACAATATTAGTACAATAATAATCCTATTACAAAAGTCAGACAAACCAATATAATTCTTAACCAGAACAAAAAATTTTAACATTGCTTAAATGTGTATATGTGCATGCACAAAAATTTATGTTAAAATGTAGTCAATTTAACAAGAGTAGCCATAAAATGATTAAATGGATTTGGTATTAATATTGGACAAACAGAATAAAATTAATTTAAAATTGAGAATGTTAAAATTTAATAAAATAAAATTAGTTTAATACTTATTTATAAAATCAACAATTGTGTATTTATTTTTATGGTTAATGTGTATAAAATTGTAATCTTAAAAATAATATTTAATCATTATTTTAAAATTTTTGTCTCAAAATTGGCACTTTAAAATCTGTAAAACTTTTTAAAATTGCCTCCTCCACATTGTTTCCATAGCAACCAAAGCAAAATTTCTCATACAAATCTAAAAAAATAAAGTATTGCCGGTAATATTCTAAAATATTACAGGTCATATGGAAGCAACTTATAAATATTACTATTTTTCAAAATTTGTAAAGTTTTGCTTAAATCACAGAATCAGCCATTTCATTAGCCTTCACCATGGCCAAATAGACAAAATTAGCTGGGCATTTGCCAAATTGATATATTTTCTAAAATGATTAAATTCCTTTGTTTAATGATTCTCAAGATATAGAGCTACATTATAAACTTTAAATTTCATTTTTATATCATTAAAATGTATCAGTTTTAATTTTTCATTTAATATTAAACTTATCTTGCTAAATTAATCCTGACCAGTCTGATGACCCAAAGAATGTATTACTCCAATTCAATCTTTTGGTTAATGTAGAAAGAAACATTTTTCTGTGTTTGGGTCCTGATTTAAACAAATTAAATTTTCTAGCAGCGTGTTCCAAAACATATTTAAACTGACTGCTGAAAATGCCACATTTTAAAAAAAATCTATTTGCTGCAGACCCAATGTTTACAATAATTTGTGATTTCATAAAAAAATAAAATATTGAATGCTTTATAAAGTTAACTTATATGATTTAAAAATAATAAAGGTAAGAAAATAGAACAATTATCATAAAAATAAAATTTTATACACAATACAAACTCTCCAGGCAATAGTACCACCCAGTGCAAGTTTTAGTAATAAATGGATGCAGGAAAATTTGTGCATAAAATCACCATCTAGTGCCTACTTACTCAATATTCCCAGACTACTTTCTAGGTTATGGCTTTCCTCAGTGAGGCGCTTTGGATCCAAGAGCACTGCACCTAGATCTAAGCATCTAATGCAACCCTCTAGCAGCCACCTTCTACCTATTTAGATAACTATAAAGCTAGGAGCCCAGGATAAAACACATTAATATTTTTAATCCAAGCTCCTTTGCAGTGCCCTCAGATTCAAAGATCCTCATTGATGAAATCCATAAGCTAGAAGCTAGTCTGGAGATATTGAATGAGTATGTACAAGATGGGGATTTTATGCACAAACCTTCCTGCATCCATTGATTACTAACACTTGCACTGAGTTTGCTACTGCTAGTAACATGTTGGGTAAACATAGGAAATGGTAATTATGTGATGTTTTGTTGGTTTAATACCATTTGTGCTATGGGATGATGGTGACTGTGACACCAAAATATATAGATGCTGAACTAGATTCAGATTTATATCCCTATCCAAGCAAATGAACTTGGGTTGAAAACATGAGTTTCATCTTCAGCTCCTAGTTTTATAGGTAACTAAATAGGTAAAAGGTGGATGCTGGAAGGTTGCATTTGATCTTTAGCTTTAAGTGCAGGGCTCTCAGATCCAAAGCTACTCATTGATGAAAGCCACAAACAAGAAACTAGTCTGGAGATTTTATGCACAAACCTTCCTGCATTTATTGATTACAAAAGCTTTCAATGGGTGGAACTACTGT
Organism: Epiperipatus broadwayi; assembly: GCA_028023455.1. Classification (NCBI taxonomy): domain Eukaryota; kingdom Metazoa; phylum Onychophora; class Udeonychophora; order Euonychophora; family Peripatidae; genus Epiperipatus; species Epiperipatus broadwayi. Next base: position 9,903,463 of record JAQFVV010006223.1, on the reverse strand, counting down.
CTGGAGAGTTTTCTATTGCTAATAACAGCTTGTGTAAACATAGGAAATGGTGATCATGTGGTGTTAAAGTTTTTTAGTCAATAATTTTATGAAATTCAAAAATTACAAATTTTGATAATTCTTTTATTCTATATCAAATTTGCAACAAAATAATATGAGAAGTTACTTACTGATCATTATTACTAACAATTTAATAAAACAATTAGCATCCTTAATTATTCCAACAGACTCTCAGTCCTAACTACAAAACATCTATATAGAGTTTTTATCATAACAAAATAAATATTAGATTATATATTTCAAGTATTTATTTAATAATAACATTGATATAGATGGAAAAAATAATTACTAATTGAATTTGATTATTTTATATACACATGCACACATATATGCATATGCACTGCATGTAAAAACAAATCTATATATAATATTATATTTAATGTTTTCATGGTTGTATGATGTAGATAAATTATAACTTTTTTGGCTGTACCGTGTATTATTTTCCATTACTTTTGAAAAAAAAATCGTTAGATCTTAGACAGACAGACAGACAGACAGACAGACAGACGGACAGACAGACAGACAGACAGACAGACGGACAGACAGACAGACAGATAGACAGATAGATAGATAGATAGATAGATAGATAGATAGATAGATGGGTGGATGGATAGATAGGTAGGTGGGTGGGTGGATGGATGGAAGGACGGAAGGACAGACAGACAGATAGATAGATAGATAGATAGATAGATAGATAGATAGATAGGGAGAGAGGGATGGATGGATGGATGCATGGATGGATGGATAGACAGACAGACAGACAGATAGATAGATGACAAGAAATGTCATCAATATAGTATGATAAATTTAATTTTATTTTTTAGAATTAAAAGTGATTTTACATTAAGAAGATCAATTTTGATATAACTTAAAAAGTAAAGATTAAAATTGTAATTATCTGAAAGCATCTATCAATTTATTTTTAAAATGCTGTATAAGAATTGTTCTCTGTGCATTTTGTTATTTCTATAATAGATTGTTTTAAAATATAATTTTTAAGAATACATTTGTAAAAAAAAAAATCTATAAAATGGTACATTACATACATGTGTAGTGCAAGCACCCCCCCCATACTTCCTCACAGATAACTTCACTGCCATTTGACTTCCAAATGATGAATTTCAATGAGTGATGAAATGGTTAAAATAAAAATATTTACAATCATATATATGATCAGATCATATAAATAATTCTTTAAAATAGCAAAAATAATAAAAGACATTTAAAATCTATAATATAAATAACCTTGCACAGGAATTTTTGATGTAACTATAAACAAACTTATAAACAGGCAAAACTCTCCATACTTATTGCCACTCAAATGAAATGGTGATCATGTGATGTTTATTGGCTTAAAACTTATAAACAGTGAGTGAAAAAAAACACTTATTAAAAAAATAATGTAAATACAAATTGTTACTAAGCAATGAATTTAACAGTCACTGGGCTATAAAATGGTACTCAAACCCAAATCACATAGTTAATGCTATCAAATTTGTAGGCACAGTGGTAGAGTTGAAGAATATATTGAAACCACTTGAGAATCTATATGTACAGATTAAAATAAGGTGTTTATTAATAGTTAAATTGCCTTAAAAATCGTTTCACTTCATAAAATAAATTTAAAAATTCCAACTTTTTGTGTGTGTAATAAAAAAGAAAAAGTGACAAAATTAATATTCAGTTGAGTCAGGATAAAAATTGTGACGCATATAAAATATTTAGACTTAGCATGATTGATAAGTTCTCATGGATATTTAATTATTTTATTTTTAATGATTGTAAGAAATTATTTGTTTATGGTAATAATGATTACTAGAAAGTATTAGTTACAAATTCAAGCATCACAGTTACAAAACTTGAGGCATGCATTAATTATAGATCTTAAGCACCATGCTCATTCAAAAAAATATTTTATTTACCTTTTTGACAAAAGAAATTCTATTAAATTATCATTTGTTAAAAAACAATTTCATTATTGTATTAAGACATGACATTTTTTCATTGATTTATATATAATACGTTACGTCACAACAATCACTCCTGCTTTATGCCTTTTTGTGATTACTGCGATACTTTAAATTGTGTGTGTATACATTTTTTAGTCATATGCATTTAACATATCAATCTGAGAATTGTGTAGAGTTTATTTGTTTGGGGACATCAATTTATTTGTAGTATTAATATAAACTTTAATCTTACTTAGCAAGGACAATTGGTTTCTCAAAACTTATTGTAAAGCAAGACAATCGTATAAAAAAAAACAAGGGATTATAACAGTTTTCTATAGAAAAAAAGTTAGCTCATTATTGCAGATAAAAATTATACCATAAATTCTGAATATTATATTAATAAATAGTACAATAATTAAAAAACTCTTAATGTATAATATATGCATGTGAAAACTGTACTTTGTGTGTATTACACAGCACATATAAAGTATATATATGTATGTAAGATATTGCAACTTAAATATATATAAAAAGAAAAAAAAAACACTTAGCTGTTGTTGTTTTTTTTATGATCCATGCATTTATCATTCATTGTCATCTAGATGTTTATAGCTGATGATAATCTAGGAAAAAAGTGTAAAATGAGTTACTGACCTGTTTCTTTGATTTTCTTTTTATATAACATATTACAAGGACTCATTCATTGAATTTAAGTTCAAGTCAAATTTTTCAAAAATGCTGTTCATGGCTTCAAGATATAAAATCAGTTCCTCCAGGTTTCTAAGTTCAGGTTCTTCTCTAAAAGCTTGTTGATTTTCTTTTTTTCATTGTTTTCCTTTTTTTTCATCCAGTTGCATTTCTTCCATGTATGATTGCAAAAGTTCTTCAATATTTTCATCATCAATTTGCTATTAATGTCATTGTCTAAACTGTTGACGAAGTGCTGCATTATTGTAATTGTTGAAGTTAATACACCTTGAAGGTAGTGATGATTCTTCAATCTATAGATTCAAGAAGCGATGTGGTGTTTAGTACTATTAGTTTCTGATATCATTCCATTAAAATGAACATAGTTATAAACTTTAAAAAAAATTCAAGTTTCAAAAACGAAATGTGTGGTTTCACAAAGGTAAGCTCACAGTTGACATTTTTTTGTGTTCATCCACAAAATTGTTAATAGTTGCAATGAAAAACATGCATATTGAAGTTTCTTATTTTTAAATTCATCGTCTTATATTATTTAATGGGATTATTTAGAATTAAAAAAGCAATGCTTAACAATATCTCACTTAAATGTATGCACTGTTGGTTCCTATAAAGTTATTATTTATCAACAGTGTGAGAGTAATGAAATTGCAAATTTGTTTATATCCAAAACCTAATTGCTCAGTTAATTTTGAAAAAAAAATTCTGACATAATAAAAAGATAAAATGTATCTAATGCATTCTGTGTTCTATATTATAATCAATATTAAGACTTTTTTTTTTTACAGAAAATACTATCCATATTGGCAACACTTTATATACAAACATGCTAACTCTGATTTTTTTATGGCATGAGATATTTTTTTATGTGCAGCAGCCATTATTATGGAATACCCTAGCATTTTTTCAAATAATACAGTACATTGTAATGGCAGAAAAATGGGCCATTTAATTAAAGTCACAAAAGTTCTTCAATTTATTTGTATTGCATTTTTATACAAAATTTATTATTAACTGCATAATGCATCAAATCATTTTTCTTCTTTCATTTTATTTAACAAAAATATATTTACACTAATAGCAGTTTTCATTTGACTAAAATTAGCATTCATAAAGTTTTTAATTTAAAATTGCTTGACTGAATATTTTAGTTTATATATATATAGTATTCAATTTAAAATTAATTATTATGTGAATAAAATTTATTTTTAGTTTTATGCTGAATTAAATTTGTATTTCTTGGTACTATAATTTAAGTTTATGATAACATCATCATTGTCTTGGATATGTCTAAACAAATTACGTAATTATAATTTTAAATCTAGCAAGTAAATATTTTCAACTTAGATTTAATAACTTTTGATCATATAAAGTTAATTATTAGTTGAATAATTCCGAAATCACTTCCTCTACCCCCTTTTAAAATGCAAATGTTATAGATTTACAATGACAGCAGTTTTAATTTGACTGAAAAGTTTTAATTCAAAATTAATTGACTGAATATTTAATTATCAATAGTATAGTATCTGACCAAAATTTACTCTTAGTTTTATGCTGAATGAAATTGATATTTATTTTTTGGCACCATATCTTCTTGTTTTCAATAATGTCTCCTTTGGTTTGGATAGATTTGAAACAAATTATGATATTATGATTTAAAATAAAGTAAATACTATACAGTAAATGATATTTTACACTTATATTTAATAACTTTCATCATGTAAAGCTGATTATTAATTGCATAATGCATAAAATATTTTTTCTCTCAAAATAATGTACAATTATGATAATTAAAATTTAAAATTATGATGATTTATGTAATACTCAATAAATTTTACAAGTGCAGTGTTTAGATTATAATTCTATAGAAGTAACCATCACTCCTCACTAGAATCATTAAGCAATGGCATTAAAACTACAAAGATGCTCTCATCCCAGCCCCAAGATAGACATTAAGAAAATAAGAGTGTCTACCTTATTTCCAAACTCAAATGCTATTATATGAGCCAATCTTAAGTGTCTAAAAGTGGAGTGTGGATATATAAATCATCCATTTTAAATTCACTTATTTTAACATTCTTATTAGCACTACTAAAATTTTAAATCTACTTTGAACCATTATTGGATGATGTTAAATTATGTAATACTCAATAAATTTTATAAGTGTAATGTTTAGATTGTAACTCTATAAGATAAGCATCCCTTCTCACTAGCTCTATTAAACAATAATGTTAAAATTGCAAGGACACTATTGACCCAGACATAAGATAGAGACTTTAAGAAAACAAAAGCAGCTGTCTTATTTCTGAACTCATGCTATTACATGAGCCAATCTTAAGCATCTAAAAGTGAGAGAATGATTGTAATTTTTGCCTCAAACAAAATAATGTTAATAAAAAATTTAATCCATAAATATTAATATAGTTTTTAAGCTAATGTACACAATAATGTTTGTTTGAATCAAAAGCATTTTGTGCATCCTTATAAAAATTCTCACTGAAGACTTTTTGGGCATAAATTTTAATTATCTGCATTTGGTATTCCTTCAATAATTTGAATAACTAATCTTGCCACTTTTTCTGATATATAATCAATTTTTACTATGTTGGTTTTCCATTTTTATTTATAATAAATGCATTTCACTTTAGCTTTAATATTTATGTTTTTATAATAAAGAACATGTATAGTTTATAAATGAATTGTCTTTTTACCTTTACTCCAAATTTTATAAAGTCCAACAATGTTTCATTTAATATTAGACAAGGGTTTGTTTTTCAATCCATGCCATATTCTTTCCATTTGATATTGATTTGAAGTTCTCATTAAATAGTATCCTGCATCCACAATAAGGTGGTTCATGGCACAACCTTTCTTCACCTTTCATCTGCTGTCTTGCTTGGAAACTTTACAGTTATATTCTGTTCAATGATTGTAAATATCTACTAAAAAGAAAATATTATTTATACAATTATTCATCCTCCCTTCAAGAATTTCAGTATTTTAAATTTTTAACTCAGAGGGAAATTTCCAGTCAATTTACCAGCCTGGCATAAGTAATGAGCAACTCATCCATGTTCTTTCACAGCTGAATAATCCCACAGTAATAATAGGGGCAATGAGAAGAACATATGGAGTGGATATTAGGATTATATTCATTGGTCCCTTTAAGGCTTGAAATAGAAACCAAAGGGTCATCTTCAGTTAACAGCAAACATTTTTTCTGCTTTCATTTGCCTTACTTTATTTTTCTATTAGCCTAAGAATAATTTTACTTTTAAAAACAATTAAGAATTTTATGCAGATACAACATCGAAAATATTTTCATTGTTGCAATTGTAGTATTGTTCATTATATTATTTTTAAATCTGTTAGATTTTTTATGTCAGTTGTATTCTGTTCATTATGAAATCTATTAAGAATTAAAATTCTTTCTGATGCTATAAATTATCTGATAGTTTTTGTTAATTCCAGATTATTTCTATTTCTGTTTTTTCTCATTATTTTTCTTAAATATTATTGTAAAATATTTTCATTCAAATTTTTTAAAAAAATTGCTTCATTTTGTGTTTCATTTTTCTTAATTTTATGCAAATACTTTTGTATTATCTGAAAGCAATTTTGATTTTCCTAATTGTTTTGTTTTACTATAATATTTCTCAAAATATTTGCAATTATTTATTTCACTTCATCATAGATAAATATTATTCATGAATAGTTATATATTCAAAACCTAAAAAAAAATAGATATGGTGTCTATTATTTAACTAAAAGATTGAATAACATGACAATTTGCTTAATTGTACTATAAGTTACACACTTAGAAGATGAAAAACTTAATGTAGAAGAATATTTTTAAGTTTCCAGGCTAAGGTTTTTCAATATCCTTTGTTAATTTTTTTGTTTTAAGTTTAAAGACATTGCTCAACAATATAATATTAAACATTTAGTTGTTATACATCATAAAAATAGACTTTTATTACTTATTGTACTGAATGAAGTGCATTTTTTTATTCCTATAGTCAGCCATTGAACATTTCTTTGGATGTCATTAATGAATGTATTGATTATCTTGCAAGGACATTGGATGAAAATTAAATAAAGTACTGTGTATTAATTGTACTTTAATAAGTTTTTTATTGTAACAATTGGTTTTTTGGATAAAAAATGTAAAAAGGGAAAGTTTTTTGAGAAGGGAGTCAAGTAAGTGTGGTGTATGTTTTGTGTTTTTAATTTAATTGATTTTAATGTATTTTATTTATTTTTAAATTTTATGGGGTTTATATGTTTTATATTGTTTTTGATTATTTTTGTTTTTATTATGTGAAGTTTGTTTATAATGTAATGTTTTTTCTAGATCCTTGAAAATGACTATAGAGTAAAGATAGTCGAAACGTTGGAAATAAGTGGATATATATATACATCAAATAAAGTTTTTGAAAAGAAAAGAAGTGATTTTTAATTATAGAATTATATGGCTATATGTACTGTATATTTTTGAAAAGAAAAAAGGATTGAGTCGTGATTAGAAACAGAAGTTAATGGATTTGTTACTTTAATTTTATAATCAAAATACTGTATATTGTAATATTTTATACTGTACTATGTATAATGAATAAACTCTGTAGTGCACATTTTTAGCATCACTGTTACCATTTTTCTTTCAGATGACATAAAGTCATTATCCGATGACATCATCAATTTTACAAAATGGTTGACATTTTCAAAATGGAAATTTTAAAAAAAGTTCAAAATTTGCTTTTATGATTGTTATAGTGAATTATTAATTGTAAATCAAAATAGCAGTTATCATTAATTTAATGATGATTGTTAAGCAAGGTATATATATATATCTCAATTTTTCCAAAATATATTAAGCTATTGCATATATATTGTGTTATCTAATATCTGATATATACATACCCACTCGTTATAAAACACATAAATATGAATTGATATAGAAAATATTAACATAATTTATATTATCTATAGAAAACAAATAAATAAATCCTCCTTTAATCACTTTTATAATACTATACTTTATTTTTAATTCATCAATATTACAAATGAATTCAACTGACTTGCATATATAAGTGTATATAAATTTACACGAAAATTATTTGATGAAAAAATTGAGCAATCTCTGCTGGTCAAATGTTTTCATCATATTGACATCCGCAGCAATCTGCAAACAAATTGATACTTCTTCAAACATAACACTATTTACTTTTTTAAATATTATTACATTTAATTTGATATTAAACTTTGAATATTTAATCAACTTCATTTTTAAATAACCTACATTTATATATGTTTTTAAATATGTAAAAAAACTAATTAAACACCGTATACCCATCATAATAAATAAATAAAATTAAATGTGCATTTTCGTGTATTTTTATGATATAATAAATGTTATAATCATGAAAACAATTATTTTTACATTTTATATAATATTAAATGATTATTTTAGAAATATATATAGAGAGAGAAACTACCCAAATTATAATTATATAATTCAATTTAACAATATCAAATAGAGAAAAAGAAACTTTTTTTTTTTAGTGTAAATAAACTTTACATGGTTTTAACTGCAAATTAATTTTATTTTTTTTTTTAAAAAAAAAGGAGGACAAGATAATAAAATTAGATTTAAAAAAAGTAACATGACTTCTATCTTCGTTTTTTAATCAATTTTTTCATTTTATTGTTGTTGTTTTTTAAAAATATTTATTTGATTATAAAACTGTTAATTATATCCATATTATGAATATTAATGGGTATGATATTTCAAATAATACTTTTTTTTATTTTAAAAATATAGTTAAAAAGTTTTTATATAAGTATAAACTGTGTTCCACAAAACTTTATGAAATGGACTTCTATCTGCAGTTACAATATTATTTTTAAATTTTGTTATAAATATTTATTTAGTTACACTAATAGGAGGTAAATAATTAACAAAATATAATAGTATTAATCAGTATATTGCCATTCTGCAGATCTGCAATAATATATAGATTTTAACAAATGATATTTTTTGACATGGTTTTGCCATCTAATGTTTTAGTAAGTAATAGATTCCAGATGATGGTTCTTATCAAATCTCTACATCCAGTACTATCTTATTCAATATTTCATTGTCAATATTTACATTTATTGCTATTTACTGGGAATTTTATTTAATGTGGGAAAAAGAATTCAGTCCTAATTCCACTGTATATTGTAAGACCTATTGTATTTTATTACTGTTTTTTTTTCTATCACTATACATTAATTCAAAATAAAATTGATTATTTTATAAACATAAAGAAATGTTATAGTTTGCAATTGTAAATTTAATTCTTACTCATAATATACTTATGATAAATATAAAGCTTAAAGATAAAATAATGTAATATATTTCTGTTAATAAAAAAAAGTAATGAAGATAAAAAAAAAAGCCTAAAAGAAAATTAACAAAATAGAACTTAGATGTATCAATGGAAAAATAAAATTTTCAATTGGGAGCTTTTCTACTGATTGAAATCAATCTTTTTACTTTTTTCGAATGACAAATGGTAGATTAAAACTAGACCCTCGAAAGCGCTTAGCAACATAAGTAGATCCGATATTTAGTTTATATCTATCTGTATTAATATGTCTTTCTCTTCAGTTCTGTGTTCGTGCGTTTTAGTGCATTTTATACTTTAGAATAATTAGCCACAAAGTTTAAACTTTTTGCTCATTTCAGTACACTACTAATAAAAGTTAAAAGAAATAGTGGTTTAGTTATATTATTTATTTTTATGTGCAATAATATTTTTGTAAACATTGTATTTGGTTCTAAGACTTTCTGTGAATATCTTAATAAATGGATCATAGAAGACTCTATATAATGTTTATGTTTAACATATATATATGTTCACACACTTATGAAACACATTAAATTTTAAAATGTTCACATTAAAATATCAGCAATAATATTAATTAACAAATGGAATAATGCAATTAGAGGGCAATCACGAGTGATAATATGTGTTGAGCACAAGACGATTGTACAAGATGAGAATATGAGTGAATGAATAAGATCATTTTATAATAAATGAAAAAAAAATTTTTTTTTAAATTTAGTTTTATTTATTTAGATTACATCAGAAAATGAAATTTAATAAACAAAGCAAATGCTTTTCATGGGAATGCTAATTATGGCTGCCATAACAAAGAATTAAGTTAGGCAGTAGCATAAAAAAAAGTAATCTTTTTACATTTTGGCTCATTACTTTTAAATTTAATCACATATTTTAATAAAAAGAGGAATTAGGATATATTACTGTCACCAAAAAAAAATTGTCAATCGCAAAAAAAAAAAAAAATAGCAATATTAAATGATGCAATATTACATGTTAAAATAAGTTCCGAAAATAAAGATTCTTGCAATCAAGAAAAAGCTTTCTCGGTCAAAAGTTTAAAACTGTAAATTTAGAAAAAAAAAAAAAATTTGCAAAAAATATAGAAGCAAATGCGAGTAAAAGAAAAAAAAAATAACGTTTAATCAAATCTAAAAATAACGCTATGAAAGATTCCATATCCCTCTAGATTGCTACTTGGTGTAAATAAATGGAATTGATACAAACAAAAAAAAAGAAAATTTAACACCAGAAATTATTCTTATTGTAATTTTTGCCAGCACATATTAAGTAAATCTATGTCTCTATCGAACCTGGTTAGTAATGCTGTTTTAGATACAGTTAAGTCCATGGAGCTCAAAAAAATGTAACAGCAATCAAGAAGTAATGAGTTAAAAAAATGCCTCACCAAAATATTCATTAGATATAACAAATAGCTTCATGATTAACAATACAACTGATGTAATTAAAGCTTTTTCTTTTGCAAGCTTAATGAATTTTAGTGCAAAATATTCACAAACAGCCTCTTTCCTATTACTTCAATCATCAGTATCATAGAAAATTATGATTTGGCTGATAGCTAGCCACTATTATCATGTCCATCACTGTCTGACTATCTAGCAAAGCTGCAAAAACACAACATAGTCAAAGTGATTAATTCTATTGCAACTTTCACAGCCAGATCATTCATAGGACTAGAATATTTTACTAAGCACAATGTGAAAAGGCTGAAAATATCAAATATATAAATTGATAAAATATTACTCTATAAATAAAGAAACAAATTCACTCATACATGGCCACATTATGTTTGTTCTACCTGACTTTACAGGACATCTTACAAAAAAGTATAACAAAGATAGCTCAGCTACTTAATATATAGAGGAAACTCATTCCAAATATTGCTTTTGAAATTCCCACAATTCATGAGTCATCATTAAGATGATACAAGGGTCACACACCAGATAAACTTCCTCATCACAACTTCATTTGTTCCATCCCAATCAGCATTAGAGACCACTCACCTCTATGTTTCAAATCTTTTAGATTGGGTCATATTGCTTTTCAATGTGCAGCAAATGTGGAAAAAATGATAAACTGAATCATCTCTGCAGTAATGACCAGAAGCATAGGTCATAGGAAAATGTATTTAAAAACACTTCACAAATTTTAGAAATAAATACACACATATGCATAGCCTCTTTTGGCCTTGCTATGTCTATTGATAGTATCTATTTGGAAAGAAACAAGACAAAAAATAAACAAACTAAAAGATCTATAAAACCAAAGCAATACTTCAAACAAACCTTTAACAACCCTTAACTCTGAAAATCCAATCCATACAGTCACTAATGGAAGTACATTCTCACAAAGCCATGGACTGATCTGAGTTCATCACTCAGGATTTAAATCTCATCTCCTAAGCAATGGATTAAACTGAAATTGAGACATAGGATTTAGTTCTCACCTCCAACCATTTAACAGCATATACAGAAAATTTTCCATTAAGACAATAAATGACATTTGATGCAATTGATTTCAAATCACCCTTCAGCTTCTAAAAATAATTAAAAAAACACAATAGCTTATCTGGTCTTTAAGCAGGTCAACAAAAAGCAATGATCCAACAACCCAAATACATAATGTGAACAATTTAAACATTGCAAAGATCAATGTGCATGGCCTAAATTCTTGCAAAATAATTGCACAATTAACTCAATTTCTAAAGAATCACAATTGTGATATTTTTGTCCTAAAAAAAACAAAAATATTATCATTAACTCAACTAGCTATCATTAATGCTCTAAATAAAGACCATATTTTCATACATAACCAAACATCAACCAATACAGGATGTAGAAGTTCTGATAAGTATAAAAATTCCATTAACAAAATTAAACATAGTACACGTATCTCGGTTAATGCAATTATCCTCTCCTTTAATCACCAATCACAGCAATTTTACCTCATATCGATATATTTAAGCCCAAAATCCACATATGTAACCAAGACACTTCTCACTGCCTAAACAAAAATCTTACACAGACCTGGAATAATTATCCTTATATGATGACTTCAACTGCTTTTATAATGAATTACCATCCACATTATAATCTAAATTTAATCAACTCAACTTGCTAGTGCTTTCATTTTTATACCCTCCTGGGGCAAGGTTAATCTCTCATTGATCCCTTTTTTGTATCTCCATCTGATTTTAAAACTTCAATCCATCTCTCCAGCATTTCATTTTCAGATCTTACTTGTGTGACTCTCGAATTATATAGATATCAAAATAACACATTATTCTTCAAGTTTACATTTAAACAACAGATTCTTATAGAATTGAAATTAATAATAGATGAATTTGCTAATACAATGATTGCAGGTCAGAACCTTCTCCAATTGAAGGTGATTAGCCTTAAAAAATTTTAACAACTTCTCTTCCAATAGATTAACAAATTATCACTCAATTCACATCATAAAATTATATATTGATAGCATAGATACAATCCTGAAAAACACCTCACAAATGAACAAGGCCAAAGTTCTTATATGTAGACTGCAAAATAAAGCAAACCAGTTGATCATACTGTACAACGAGAATTCTGTAACATATGGATTAAAAAATAATAATACCTAAATCTTTCAAAGATTGTAAGAACTCCTGCAAAATTAACCATATTTCAAAAATAATAATACCCAAATCTCTCAAAGCTTGTAAGAACTATTGTAGTAAATTATGCAAGATCAACCATATTTCAAACCTTTTACATTTTTATTTGATCAAAAAATGATATTCTTATTTCTGGTACCAATGTTGACTTGGAAAATCTAGTTTAAAAACAGATAATCAATATCTTCCCACTATTCATTACAGTACACAATCTCCTCAAAAAAATTTATTACAAAGCAACAAACATATCAATAAATCTTACATAACTGAAATACACATCTCTCAAGTTGCAGATCTTATTTTAGCTAATGTCTATAGCAGTTTTGAATATATCATAATTTCTGTCCTACATAAATATTACAAAACTCTGCTGGGGAAATCTTATAACCCCAACCTTTCTACCAACATTGTCTTAGAAAAAAATCAAATAGAATATATCCCTCTATAAACAACTTACAACTTATTACACTTGAGGATATTGATCAAAAACTAAATGAACTTACTGTGCCAAAACTATCAACTTCACATTATGCAGTAAATGTCAGCATGCCTCACAATTTTTTTTTAGTACCAGAATCAATCTTGTTTTCCAAAAAGATCAAACTTACTGATTATGTTGAATGCCAAGTTGACTTACCTTTTCACTGCACTACACAAACCTTTGTCAGAACACAGTAATCTGATAATTGCTTGTCAGAATTACCTCACTAATAGATCAATTAAATTGAAGAATTCTATGTGACTGTTAACATCTTTCAAACCTAATCATTCTACAAGGTTTACCAATGGCCTCATTGTTATTTGCAATTTATGTAGATCTCCTGATTAAAGAAATAGAACAATGCATTGAAGGTTTTTTTCTTTGTTATATTGGAATCATGCTTCAACCCATATTCTTTATTGATAATGTTCTATACTCTTCAGAACCCTCCAAAACATTTCCATCATTCTGAATATTTGAAATATTTCAAACATCAACTGGTTCCACAATACAAGTTTGTAAGTGATATTTGTGTCAACTATCTACAGGCTTCAAATTACCATATTTCTTCAAGGCTAATGTGTCAGCCTTTTTTGGTATCCTGATTACTCTATCTAAAATGTGACATCCATCATTTAAATAATCTCATCATGAACACATGTAATACAAAAATAAATGTATTTTATCTAAAAAATACTGTATTCCATTGTGAAAATTTATTTAGTAAATGTTATTCTTAGAAGAATCCTCATCTACTATATCCCATGGATGAAGCTTTTTAACAAGACTTATGATAAACTTATGGCTGTAATAAAAACATGCATCTGGGCTCATCTTTACATCTTCTATCCATCAGAACAAGATATCATATATGCAAAAGAGGACTCAATTTGATATGCCTCAAAACATTTGTAACTTATATTAGGTCCAAAATATATATTTGTGACACTTACTAATCCAATAGGTAGTGCCAGCCCTCCTCCAATAGTACTGCTTGTTTCAGATTTTATATATCAGTCATTTTTCACAGATCATGCCATTGAGCATGATAATTCATTAGATCAGTATAATACCAAATCTCTTATTGGCATATCATTTAAAGATTTAAATAAAATAACTTAACATCTAGACATTATTGACAATGCTGTCAATTGTTAAACATCTAACAAAGTTCCAAGAACCTTGTATTTCTCAATCGTGGTTGAAATTTCTGTTTAATTTATTTCAGGGTACAATTCCAGCCTAAATATTTCTTAATGACTGATTTAAGAAAAATCTTGAACCTACATGTGTATTGTGCAATAAATATCCAGAAGAAATGCTCTTTTTAAATTTATTCATACTTCTCATTTGTATGCCTATTCATATTTCATAAGCATACAATCAATATCAATCATTTACTAAAAATATATATATGATGCTTTCAACCCTATAATGACACAGTAATTATTCACCCACTTGGACTATGTAATTCATGCACTGTCCATAATGTTTGACAATAAAAAAAGGTAATAAAAATAAAAATAGTTTAAATCATATATTTACTCTCTTAAATTTTTATCCAGGAACATCATGACCAAAATTTGGAAATAAATAATCTACTTCAGTTGTTCTCTTTCATAGTTTAAATCTATATTTTCATTAACATTTACCATGAGATTGAATTCTTGGGAAACAAAATTTGGACTCATCTTCAGTTTAGTTTAACATGCTCTTCAATATTTGGTCACATTTTATTGAAATTAAACAACTTATGATAGCAATTTCATCATACTTTTGCCTATGTGTTGTGAATTTATTCTAATAAATATATTAATATTTGTATATAGTTTGTTATCAATAAAAATTGCCTCTCATAGGTTTTACAAATATATAATCATTACATAAAAATAATTGACATAATCATGCAACAAAATAAACACACATAACAATAAAATTATATATTATAAAGAGTGAAGAGAATAAGATAAATAAAAACAAATCAAAAAACATACATTTCAAACTAGTTAAAGATCTTTTTGTACTTTTAATAATCTTATACAGTTTAAAAAATAGTGACTAAAATATAAAATCAAACAAAATCAATACCATAAATTTTAAACATATGAAAGATATTTTCTTAATTCTGTTTTTAATAATCCTATACTTTTTATATTTAGTATATAATGTGATCGTTCATTAAATTTAAGGATTATATACATTTTTAAATACACTTATTATATTAATTTGTGAATCTAAATATAGTGATATTTTTATTTCTAAGAGAACTACTATAATTAGATATAATCCTTAAATGTATTATTAAAATAATATCTCCTAATAATTATAATCTGGAAAAGTTTATCAAAATCAAATAAACACTATTTTAAAATATCTTTAACTATTTTAAATTTGACGTATTTGAAAAACTATATTCTGCAATTCCATATGTAACAGAATTTTACATAATGCCCTAGAAATTATTATCAATATACAATATTGTATGGGAGAAAAAAAAAGATAATTTATAAAACAAAGTAAAAGTGTTTGAACCTTTGTAAAAGTTGATTAATATGGATTTGACTATAACATTTTGTTATCAATAATAATATTAAGATATTTAATCAATTCAATTTGTATGCAAAGTCGTTACATTAAAAATTCTGAGAGCTAATACAAGGGTTGGAGTAAGTGAAAATATCAAGACCTTCTCTTTTTAAATGAGCTACAGATATTAATATAAATTTTGTTTTACTTTTATTAATAATATGAGATTCGAACTCAGACTTTCATATGACTCTCAATTCCCCATGCCATCTCATATTGCTGACTCACCTGATTACACACATGTTAAAAAGATAAACAATCACCAATATACATATTTCATGCTAAATTAGCAATCATCAGTTGATCTAGATTACTATTTCCACACATATATACAATCAGTGCTCGGCTTTATGTTCAGATTTTATTAATATTTTTTTTAGCAGATCACCAATTAACAATTTTATTATAGTTATTTAAAAAAATTTTGAAAGCAACTTCTAATTTGAATTTATACTAATTAAAATAGTATTATCTAAATACTGATAAATTAATTTTTTATTACAGATTTTATCAATATTATTGACATAGGTTAAAAATAATAAAAGATTCAGAATAAACCCTGAGGAACTCCATATTCATTTAAATGTTTGTCCCTCAAAGCTTAATTTTGGTCATATAATATCTATTATTTAAATGGCTTTTCAGTAAGTTCAACATCTTGACATGTTTTATACTCTTCTAGACATAAAAAAAAAAAAAGCAATTCATGACCTATAAGATAAAACCTTTTTAAAATCCATAAAGATAACATAAACATATTTTTTTATCATTTAAGACAAGATTTACTGTATCATCAAAGTCCTCTAAGACAGTTGTAGTACTTACACCTTCCAAAAACTCATATTGTGATTTAGAGCAAAAAATAAATAATCTTTTATAATTTCACATTATTTTAGATATATATGTAAGAATGGCCTTATAGGTTTGCAATTGTTGAAAGTCATTTCATTGTTATATAATTATAGCAATTTTTAATTTTATTTTGAATAATAATTTTATTATTAATATATATAAATTATCTTTCAAATCAGATATTCTAATGCTATCAATATCCAGATTAATTTTATTCCATTTATTATAAGAGACAATTGCATATTATCAATATCAGGAACAAAAAATGATTCCATATACTGTAGTTATTAGTCGTTTGTTCTCTTTTTATTGACAACAGTTTCCAAGATAATAAAATACTTAATCGGATCAATATTATCATTAAATAAATTCTTGTCTAAATTATTGATTTAGTTCACAAAAGTAACGCAAAATGTATCCACTAATAAAAGATCACTAATATCAAAATTTTTGTTCAAGTTAACATTATTCTTTGTTTTTTATTATATATATGCAATAATATTATAATTCGATGTCTGTATTACTTCAAATCAAAATACATAATCTTATAATTGAATATTTGTAAATACAGTAATCAGATATATGTAAAGTATAACTTTAAAGTTTTATCCACTTAGGAATTCTTTTGACTATCCTTGTTGTCTTTGTCAACTAACACTATGAAAGGCTAATCTTCCCACAATTTCATGAGATTAATATTTGCTGCCTACCAGTTGATTATGTCATTTATATTTGTATATTAGCATAGCTTCCTTTATTTCAATAATTTCTTCTAAATAAATAAAGAATGCTATGATAATATATAAATACAAACAAAACTTAATCAACAGGCAGGCAGCAAATGTTAAGATCATGGAATTGTTGGAAGGTTAGCCTTTCAAAGTGTTAGTTGGCAAAGACTAAGAGGATAATCAAAAGTATTTCAAAGTGGATAAAATTTTTAAAGTTATACTTTACTGTAAGGATTACTTACAATCAATAAACACATCTGTCCTAATTCCTCCAAAATCTTAAATCAAGCCAATTGTGGTGATCAAGTGATCTATCCTATATATACCTACACTAAACATGTATATAAACATGCACAAACATCACGCTATATAAACTAGTATTTTTTTTTGGGGGGGAGAGATGGATTTTTTTCTCTTTATATCTCTAAAACAGTAAAAATTAATATATACACACATGTCTAATATCATTAACAACAAAATTCTTGATTAACTGACTAGTAAGACTGACTTAAGCAAAGATTAAATTAAAAGAATAATGGCCTAAGGTCACACTAGTTGCCATGTGACCAAATATGAAAACAGAAAACCAAAAATCATTTTAATGAATATTTATAGATCTGAAACAATGAACAATCAAAGTTACATGAGAAAAAAAAGCCATATCACAAAATTCTTACTTCCTCTTAAACAACTGAATAGTCTGCATGAGAAAAAGAAAACTCAACAGTTATGTTTGCTAAAAAAAAAAAAACAAGATGGATTAACATTTAAAAAAAAAACTTTCATCACCAGAATAAGAACTAATTTTAGCGAGTTATGTATAAAAACTTGAATGCATAAGTGATAGAAGTAAACCAAGTAGTTTAAACATACCATGATAAACTTAGAGAAATTGTAAGTGATTTGATAGCTTTTTCATGTCACTTTGTGATGCACAGAAGCTACTATATAAATAACTGCAAATGTTAAAGAAGATACTGCAATGTGATCTGGCTATGAAGGAAATACACTGTAGGCAACCAATGTCAACTTCCATACCATTAAAAATATGATTGTCTGTGCAAGATGTCTATCTCATTAAATGACAGTGAACACCAGTCTTCAGTGAAAAATCTGCCACATGTGCTAAAGAAGCAACTGGACAGTGCCTGTGATTTACTAGCTTGGAGTGCATACATGACAACTAAGCCAATAGACCAGTACTTTGCATCTGGAGATTTGAGACCAAAATTCATTGACTGTTAACAGTAGACAATGCTTACTTACCCCAAGAAAATTATTTGTGTATTTTTTTATTATTTGTAATTTTATACCTTTTGATTTTTTTTTTGTTATACTTCATTTTCAAATTTGGTTACTTATGCTCTGGAAATGGAAGCATTCATTTTGAGTATATAGATGGGAAGGAATCAAAATAAAAAATGCTTATGATATTAAATAAAGTTTAAATTCACAGGTCCCTCAAGATGTTTGATACTGCACTTCTAAAGTGATATAAAGCAATATTTTGACTTATTAACATTAACTGCACACTTTAGACTAAACAGAATTGCATTACTCATTAACAGTTCTTACTAAAACTTAGATATTTTCTTCTGGATGCATTATTAATCACTTCAAATGAATGTCTTTTCCCTTTTTATTAATTTCTTTTGACTTACATATATACAGGGAGTTAATCATTCAAGAACCAGATAGCAATACTTATATATATATATATATATATATATATATATATATATATATAGTATTGCTATATATTCTTGCATATATATATATATATAATAAATAAAGTTTGATATCTGTATTCGTTTAACAATATATGTAATATACAAATCAATATATATATCAAAATACGGTATAATTTATATAAATTATATTCTTTTAGAAGTACTTTCGACTATACACTTAGTAGTCTTTATCAACTATATAACGTTGAATAATCAAAACAAGACAACCCTTAACAATACCCATAGTTCAATTCAGATTTCCCACAATTCTGTTATCTTAACATTTGATGACTGGCGATTCATTAACATTTGATGATTTCTTGAAATCAACATAGCCTCTTTTATTTTACGTTTATTATGACAACGTTCAATCTGAATAATTTTCATATTTTTATAATCAAATTTAAATCCATATTGACAAGATTTATTATGATCAAATATAACAGATGATGAAGGTTTATTTACATCTGTTCCATATTGATTCTCTTTTTGAATTCTATTATATAAAAGCATATGTTCTTTTATTCTCTTCTCAAATGTACACTTAGATTCACCAATGTATTGTACGCCGCATCCACATATCAATCTATATATAATAGAATTTTGATTAAACTTTGAATTTTGAATTTTAGAATTATTAAGCAATCTATTTATGTTATTTGTAGAGAAAAAAGCAATATGACACAAACCATTATAAATTTTCCTAATAAACTTGACCTGCTCATCTGATATAAATAGCATTGAAATCCATTTCATTTTGATATTTTTATTTTTAATTTTATTATAGTGTTGATTTCTTTTAAATCCTTTAATAATATTAGCAATTGCATTTTTATAATAACCAATTTTCAACAAGTCATTAACAAATAAATGTACATTTTTAATTTTATCACTAGAATATTTGCATAATTTTTCATTATGAAATAAGAATGATTTCAATCCAGACAGCTTATGACACATAGGTTTTATTCCATATGAATCACATGTACCTATGTGTCATAAGCTGTCTGGATTGAAATCATTCTTATTTCGAAATGAAAAATTATGCAAATATTCTAGTGATAAAATTAAAAATGTACATTTATTTGTTAATGACTTGTTGAAAATTGGTTATTATAAAAATGCAATTGCTAATATTATTAAAGGATTTAAAAGAAATCAACACTATAATAAAATTAAAAATAAAAATATCAAAATGAAATGGATTTCAATGCCATTTATATCAGATGAGCAGGTCAAGTTTATTAGGAAAATTTATAATGGTTTGTGTCATATTGCTTTTTTCTCTACAAATAACATAAATAGATTGCTTAATAATTCTAAAATTCAAAATTCAAAGTTTAATCAAAATTCTATTATATATAGATTGATATGTGGAAAGCGCGTACAATACATTGGTGAATCTAAGTGTACATTTGAGAAGAGAATAAAAGAACATATGCTTTTATATAATAGAATTCAAAAAGAGAATCAATATGGAACAGATGTAAATAAACCTTCATCATCTGTTATATTTGATCATAATAAATCTTGTCAATATGGATTTAAATTTGATTATAAAAATATGAAAATTATTCAAATTGAACGTTGTCATAATAAACGTAAAATAAAAGAGGCTATGTTGATTTCAAGAAATCGTCAAATGTTAATGAATCGCCAGTCATCAAATGTTAAGATAACAGAATTGTGGGAAATCTGAATTGAACTATGGGTATTGTTAAGGGTTGTCTCGTTTTGATTATTCAACGTTATATAGTTGATAAAGACTACTAAGTGTATAGTCGAAAGTACTTCTAAAAGAATATAATTTATATAAATTGTACTGTATTTTGATATATATATTGATTTGTATATATATATATATATATATATATATTGATTTGTATATTATATATATATATATATTGAATCGAATATGATTATAAATAATGTTACTAGTAAGATAGATTCTGGATTGTTTAATTATTAATTTTTCATTATACATATTATTTGAAATCTTTTATTTAGTTTTGTACATATGTCATTCTTAATTTTTTTCCCTTGTAAATAAAGATTGCCAAAGCAAGGATTTCTATCATGGGATTTGGAAAGGGGAAATTTATTGCATTAAGCTCTCAAAACGATAGAAAGCCATCATTGTTATCTTACCATTCGACATGTAAATATTATTTCATCATATATCATTTGTTGTTTAATAAATATTACTGAGATGTTGAAATCAATCTGATCTCTATTTTATCATCATCTATAATATTTGCACCACTAAGTAAATAGGTTCATCTATAACATTTACACCACTAAGTAAATATTATGTATAATATCTACAGAGCACTAAATAATTATACTGACTACATGTATACTATAACATTTACACCACTAAGTAAATAGATTTATCTATAATATCTACACAGCACTAAATAATTATACTGACTACATGTATATTAATCAATTATACCCTCACATTATTCTTCATGTATATACAAATGTTTGGAATATTCTAGTGGTAAATATGCATTGGTCTTTGCTTATATATAGGTGCATTAGTATGTTAGGTAAATAAATCCATCCCTGAAGAGAGCTGATTGTGAATTCTCCCTGAGTTTGAATACTGTGGTATAATGGAGCCTGAAAGAGGGTGAGATGAAGATGAACTAATCTAAACTGCATCTAAATTCTACTAGTAAATATTGAGCTAGTATGCTGAAAGTGATATAATCATGGACTAAGCATTTTCTAACATCATTGTCAGAACCCTACATGAAGACCCTAGGTCTGATAATAGTAAGATAAGCTCCCTTTCTTGTGTCATCCACAGTCCAATACACCTGGTGCCCATACTTAGGGGCCCAAAGAATAAGTTTCAAAGGAGGACCAGCCATTGAACTGTTTAAAAAAATTATATTTTCCCACACCCTTAAACTTTAAATCTTATATCCATATTGAACTTGCCTACCCACACATAATAAGATCATAATATATTCAACAGCAATGAAAGTAATGGATATAGTGATTTTTTTTTGAACTTAAAATACACTTAAAAAAAAAACATTAAAAGTGGTGAATGCACTATATATTAAATGGAATATCATGACAAGTAGAGAGCAGTCTTCAAATAAATAATTAATGAATCATGTTTAGAATAGAGCCAGGCAAGCTAAAACATAATATAAAGATAGACAATAAAATGCACACACATAAAGGAAATAATAAATAACATAAAATAGCTAGGAACCCTATGGTGTAATACCTTGACACTTATAAGTAAATACAAGCTTTCTCACTATTCATGTGGAAAGCAAATAGATGTTACTTAGAAGTGGAGCAATGTGAACAAGACCATAGATCACATGGAAGAAGCACAAGATACTAGTGGCAATG
The DNA here is from genome assembly GCA_028023455.1 of Epiperipatus broadwayi. Lineage (NCBI taxonomy): Eukaryota > Metazoa > Onychophora > Udeonychophora > Euonychophora > Peripatidae > Epiperipatus > Epiperipatus broadwayi. The sequence goes on along the minus strand of JAQFVV010006223.1, from coordinate 9,880,929 downwards.
AAAGGGGAAATTATACTAGTAGTAGTAATGGGAAGGGATCTTCACTGATTCAAACTCCTGGGGGGTCTATACCAATCTTCACAAAGACAAGAAGAAAGCCCAATAGCTTCTCAGAAGCAAAAAACCCTGACTCCATCAGGAATTGAACCCAGACTACTGAAAATGTGACAAACATGCAACAAATGTTTCAAGTGGTGTTGGTCAAGATGGATAGCATGGGAGCAAAAATTAATAGTAACATGAAAGAAAAGATGAATAAAATAAACATTAACATGGAGGCAAAAAGAATAGTATTAAGAAAGATATGAACATCATTAAGGGAGATATGAACATTAACATGGAGGCAAAGATGAACAGTATTAAGAAAGATATGAACAATATTAATGAAGAAGTAAAAGATATTATGAACAGTGTAAAGGTGAAAATAAATGCTAGCATAGAATCAAATATAAGTAGCATGGAAACAAAAATAAATGCTAATGAGTGGTAAGATGGGTGCCATGAGGAAAGATATGAATAGTAAGTTAGAGAATATGGCAACTAGGGATAATGTTAGCAAGATATAAACTGATCTGTAAGAAAATATGTCACTTGAAAGAAGATTTGAAAGGGGATGTGAATAGTGTTAAAACACAACTAAAGTTGGAAATTGACTAAAGTTGAAAATAAACTGACCAAGAGCTTGGGACAACTATCTCTAGGATGGGAGAATGTTCAGAAAAGTAGTGCTGAACAAAAACAGGAAATGGAAAAGATGAAAAAATAAATGGATGAAAGGAGTATAGTGTCATGAGCAATATACAGGATTTACAGATGATAAAGTTGATCAGACCCATGAAACTTTCAGGGAAGAAATGAAGAAAGCCAATGAAGGCACAAGAATGAAGTCAATGAAGAACTTCAAGCCATACATTCAAGATTAGATTATCTTTCTATAACACAGAATTGGGAAGGGGAAACACATGATGAGGTTGAGGAAATACTAAATTGTTATTTGGACTAACTTGTAAATAAGTTGATCTCTTTAGAAACTGTCACTATCACACACCAAACCAGATTGGAGGACCTCACTGAGAACCCAACCATGTCATGGGGTTATATTCATCAACCAAAGATTCTCAGAGATGGAGCCCCAGGAAAACCTGCAAACACCAACTCATATGGCACAACAATCCACAGTTGGTACAAGGACTCAGAAGAATAGAAAGGAGAGGGATAGTGATGAGAGTCACCTGGAGACAAACATTAAGGACCCATGGAGAAAAAATAACCATTATACAGAATCCACTCTCCCACCTCATGTCACGACAGAGGATAATTGTCTCCATGATTTTCATTTGAAGGAAACCTTTCCAAACATGTAACCAGCTAATACTGATAACCATGTGATGAGCCTACAAATGAATGCCTTTGAAATGATCAAGATCCACATACAACCAATGCAGATAAACACAATTAATCAATTCATTAAGTTGAAAGTGTTCAAATGAACCATGAATGAAACCCCAATAGAACATCTTTGAAACTTGAACCTGTATTCTTCAGTAAACTGAAATTTATCTGAGGATGAGAAGATAATAAATTACCTATGGTCATCTCCAGTGAGATGCTTTGGGTGTGGTGAGAGTCTCTGTTCCAAACATCATCCACCTTCAATGACTATCAGATGTTACTGATCAGAAACTTTTGGGATAGGGATAGGCAGGAGGCTATACTATAGCAGTTTCAGAAAAAGTATAGGTCAGCACCTGGAGAAATGCTAACTAAATTCTTTAGATGGCATGTCATGAAATTATGTACCTTAAAAATCTACCATTTTAGTAAAAAGTGAAATCATTAGAAATTGTAAAAAGTAATCTCCCATTAAGAATAGAACAATCACTATTGTGCATGAGTGCAAAGAACATTGAACAGGTAGTGGAATTATTGACCAGCTTAGACATGAATATACTTAGGGCATCTTAAAAGAGGAAGGAGGCAGCTGTAAACACTATCTTTTACCAGAAGAGAAAAAATAATGACCCCAATCAATGGAAAGGGAAAGCCAGGTAAAGCAATTCCCCAGGTATATGGTCACCAAAAGAAACAGATCTAATTATGGCAAGACACAAATGAGCTCTCCAAAGTAGCCCAGGAAAGTCCCCAAAACCAGGGTGTAGTGACCATGCATCCAAAAGCCAACAAAAAAACAAACTAGTAAGGTATTTGAGGTTAGGTTTCTCACCTCAAGACACCAAAGATACAGAGGAATGTGAAACTATCCCTGATCAAAAAATCACTAACATGATGTGTTCATGAGAGGACAAATCACCTAATTTTCTTTGCAAAGTTGCCCTATAATAGAGGTTTTATTTAAGATCTTGCTAATTAATGCACTATTAGAATCTGGTAGCCAAATTTCAGTGGTGTCAGACAAATTTTACCCAAGAGATTCTGACCAAGAACCCCAACATCAAAACCCTATCACTGAAATCCATCAGGTTACCATGGCTAACAGCAGGAAAGCCAAGCTAACTCAGAAATAAATTTGGAAGAAATAGGAGACTTATGTATCTACATTACAGGGCCCCACTAGGCATTTGAACCTAAAAAATTTATAAAGTAGGCAGATACATAAGTTTAAAAAAAATATTTTCTTCAATCACTAAAAATTTTATTTCCCTTTTTCTTTTATATGTAACTTTAGGATCCAATGGACATAACATCATCGATGATGATGATCCTTTCATTGAGGTCTGATTTCCTGATGTATTTCTTTCATTGGCCATTAGTTTCTACTGTTTTCCTATCTGACCATTGCTTATACATTTAAATGCCCAAGGGCTAGTTCACTTGGACTAATTAAAATAATCATTTCCATTTTTTCAATAACATTAATTAATTTGTTTTGTACAAACTTAGATATATTTTTATCTTTAAATCTTTACTGACAATTTAGTTTTAAAATACTTCTTTTTTTTTTTAATTTCTCATCTGTGCGATTTTATATATATACGAGTTTATACGAGTTTAAGATGATTTTCTAATTTTCAATTTTTAATTCTTAAAAAAGTAAGATTTTATTTGTGAACTTTTATTTTTTTCATGTTTAATAATAAAAAAACAATGTAACATCGTATGTGCCTGTTACATATCAGTAAACTTGCTTAAAAAAAAATAAACAAAAAAAAAATATTTTACTTAGGGTTAGTAATTACGGTACATGGTTAACGAAAACATTTACAAAATCATCCGGTTGGTAATTTTACAAAAAGACTATATACAAAAAAAAATGTTGATCATCGCTTTCCTAAGAACCACCACATTTACACCTCCTCCCCCCAAGAGTTCTATTTTTTATACATTACACACGGCATGACAAGCAAGTTATTTATTTAGAAAGATTGCATCAAGGTAAATGTTTTAAGAAATAATAGGTTTATACGTGTATATTTGCAGCACAATTATAAATACCACCAACTTATTTATGACTGATTGAAATGCTTAAATAGGATTGCACAAGTAAATTCCCAACGGTACTCATCGTAAGGTACCACATTTACCATCATAAACTTACATGGCTGTGCACGCCTATACACATAAAAGCATAATATATATTAACAAAAAAAAACATATTAATTGCAACCTTTTAACTTTCTTTTTAACAAAATACAATTTAAAATTATTAATATTTTCTCGTGTTTAATATATGTGCTATTTCCTTCTGGCAGTGCTTTTATAAGATTTAAAGTGTATACGTTTTTATGTAAATAGATAAAAATATCTCACTTTGAAAAAAGAAATTTACTCAGGGTATATGTGGTTTATTAATATCGGCCCAAGTTGGGTGGCCAATTATAACAATCTGGAAGAATAGGAGACTTAACGTATCTACACTACAGGGCGCCACTAGGCATTTTAACCTAGAAAATTTATAAAGTAGGCAGATACGTAAGTTAAAAAAAAATTTATTTTCTTCAATCACTAAAAATTTTATTTTCCTTTTTCTTTTATATGTAACTTTAGGATCCAATGGACATTACGTCATCGATGATGATTATCCTTTCATTGAGGTCTGATTTCCCGATGGATTTCTTTCATTGGCCATTAGTTTCTATTGTTTTCCTATCTGACCATTGCTTATACATTTAAATGCACAAGGGCTAGTTCACTTGGACTAATTAAAATTATTTCCATTTTTTCAATAACATTAATTAATTTGTTTTGTACAAACTTAGATATATTTTTATCTTTAAATCTTTACTGACAATTTAGTTTTAAAATACTTTTTTTTTTAAATTTCTCATCTGTGCAATTTTATATATATACGAGTTTAAGATGATTTTTTAATTTTCAATTTTTAATTCTTACAAAAGAAGTTTTTATTTGCGAACTTTTATTTTTTTCATGTTTAATAATAAAAAAACAATGTAACGTCATATGGGCCCGTTACAATATATATACAGATATAACATTCCTCCCTTTACTTCAGAAATATGCAATTTTATTTTTTACTAATAATTTTTGTAATTTCAGTTGAAACTACAATATAATCAGTTTTATTCACAACATAGTCTTGTAGCTTTGTTGGTCTCTTCTGAACTTGGGTAAGCCTTGTAGAGATTCTATTTTCCTCTTCTGACTCTAATTATTTCTTCTTGTTTATTATTTAATTTTATAAATTTCTTCTTGAACTAGAGAGCTAATTGGTGACTCATTTGGAATTAATTCATCTTCTAAAGTTTCTATTCTGGTTTTTTTAATATGATTAATATGAGGTCTCAAAATTCTGCCATCATCTAACTTTATGTCATGTTATTTGTGTAGATACTATTTTTATAATTATTATGGATATTCATTTCTTTTTTAGTATATCATTAATCCATACATTTTGATTAATAGTAAATTTAACATTTTTTTAAATTACTGATTATCTTTCTATTTTTTTAAACTAATATAAACATGATCTCATACATCATTTTAATAACAATTCTGAGGAAGTCTTCTTTGTGATCATGCTTGGTATATCTAAAACATGGCAGCTGTAATTGTTTCAAGTATATCTGTATATCCCTGCATATTTAATTTAATTTCAGTTGTTGTTCTGCCTTCTCCAATATTTCATTAGACTGGATGATGTATCCCCTTTGGAGCAAGGAAATTTTCAAATTTCTCTGAGCTAAACCAAGTTCTGTTATCCACCACTATAGTCTCTGTATAAGCATCTGTTGCAAATAGTTAGTCCAAAACTTTTATTGTACTTTCTGTGCATGTCATTTATTATATAATATTTAACCCATTTTGAATACATATCTACTGTGACAAAAATATTTCCCATAAAATGTTTCTGCATAGTCTAAGGCCAAGCTTTAAATTTCTTTTCTGGTAAATTTGCTGTGCTTTTGACATGTCTGGCAATTTTTCATGGTCTTTTCAATGTCACTATTTAAATTTGATCATCAAACATAGAAATGCACCAATTCCTTTATCTTGACAATAGCAGAAGGTCCTTTATGTAATAAGCACAAAACTCTTTTCCTATCTTCAATCAACAATCTAGTCTACCATAAAAATACAATTGTGGCAAGGTAAGTGCCACACACAAATTATCTGGTTGTCTAACCAACCATTCAGATTTTATCCACCTCCTGATGATGAGATAATCTTTATTTTCATTTGTCCACTAAGCAATGATTTTATCATTAATATTTTCTAACTTTAAAATATCAATATAAATTGATACATATACACATGGCTTTCATGCACTTCTGTCTGAAGTTCTAAAAAAAGCAATTAATAGTCACATTATCAATTTCTGACTTGTATGGTCTGGGATTTTCTTATTTTCCCTAGTATTTCTAATAATAGCTATAATAAGTATAGATCTTGAAAGACCATTCATATACATATTAGTGAGACTTTTGCACAGCATAAATTATGGCTAAAGCTTTTTTGTCTAGCTGGCTGTAATTATTTTGTCTGTAGACAAACTTGTTGACAAAGATGCAATTGGACATTTACCCCCATGCAAACTATGTGATATCACAGTATTTAGTCCAAATTCAGAAGCATTTGTTGTAATAATTACTTCTTATTGTTAATTGTAGTGTACTAACAACTTTTCAGAAGACAGTAATTCTTTTACTCACTGAAAAGCCATATCTTGCAGTTCTTTTCATTTCACCTTTAGTTTTTCATCAGTAGTGCATAAAAGAGTGTAGTCATGTGTGATCTTCCATCCAAAAAATTCAAAAAGTTTACCAATCCTAGAAATGCCTGTAATTGCTTAGCATTTTTTTGGCTTTGGAGCATTTTTCACTGCTATTACTTTTTCTGGGTTTGGATATTTTTTTTTTTCATTAATATGTTCCAGAAATATTATCTCACTCATATCTTGCCCAAATTATGTAGTTTTTCACAGACTATGTATACTCTTTTTTTAATTCTACTTCACTATCAGTGACTACCAATATATTACTCACATATGGTATAATGCCTTTTTTATTTTACATCTTAATAAATTCTCTATCTTTGCCTGAAAAATATTCAGGGCTATAGTTAATTTGCGTGTTTATAGATAATAATTCTACTGTTCTCTTAGTCATTGAAATTTGATGAAACACTACTTTCAAGTCTATATTTATAAAGTATTTAGCTTTTTGTAAAGATTTTAATACTTTCTTCATGCTGGGTACAGGAATAAGTTCCTTTATTAATATTTTTGTTAACTGTATTCAATTGTCATCACATATCATTACATTTCTGTCCTGTTTTGGTACTGTGACTATTGGCATAGCTCAGGCAGATTCCTCACAAATAATTATTTATTTATTTCTTAATTCATTTAAAACCTTTTTAAATTTGGCTTGAGTGCAAAGATGACCTTTCTTGGTCTTTATATGACCTGCTGCATGTTATCCATTAATACAATATTAATTGGTCTAACCTTAACTTTCACTGGGTTAGAATTAAAGAGCTGGATAATTTTTTTCCCAATTTCAGATTCTAATTTAACTCTTTTCATAATATTAAGTTTTATCCCCAGAAGCTTAAACCACATCTTCCTAATATTGGGTTAATCTTCCATTCAGTTATAAATAGTAGTAATTGTTTCCTACAACTATTCACCACTACAAGAACTATCATCTTTCCTCTAATCTTTATTCAACTTCTATTTACATCTGACAATACCTCTATTGATTTTTTAAATTTGTCATTAACTTTTGCCTTTCTACAAATCCTTGTCCAGTCATTGAACACTATTAGTGATATACCTGCCCCACTTTTTATCTCTATTAGTACATTTTGACAGCAGTCTTTTACATTTAATTTAGGTGTATCATCACTATTTTTAAATCTGTTCACTGTTGCAAGCTTATTAGACCCACCATTTCTTGATTTACTCTTTTGTTGTAAATCCTGTTTAATCATTTGTCACTTGCATAATTTTGACAAATGACCTTCCAACTCGTACATTAAAAACATTTTTTTTTCATTTTAAATAGCTAAATCTCGGGGCTTTGCTGCATTTCTACTTATTTCTGAATAATTGACCTCTGTTGCTTTTTTAAAATTTTTTACATGGTCTACTATGAACTCATGAGCTAATTCCCATCCATTAGTTACTTTGCATGTTAATTCCTTCTTACTTAGTAGCACCTCTCTAAGATTCATGTCTTTTATTCCCAATAGTGACTGGTCTAATAATATTTTGTTGCTATATGTCCTAAACTCACAATCCTTTGCTACATTACAATTCATAAAACTAAATCATATTCACATATAGTTTCATTTTGTGAATGCATGTTACCCATGAAAATGAAGATGTACTATACATTTTGACATTATAGGCTTGAAATATGTATTCAATGTATCCTCATAGAGTATTTCTTTGGGTGGCTTCAGACCATATAAATGATTTTCCATGTTTAATACATCTTTCGGCTGACATCCATGTTTATCATCTGTTACTACATTCATAAGCATATACTTCTCCGCATGTATTTGCCATTGACCTGGTTTTTTTTATATCAAATGTCATTGTCATATTTTGCATTTTTCTTTTGATTGCAGCATTAAATTATATCACAGTTTAAATCTCTTGTCTTCTTTAAAAACTATTCTGCTTGGTATATACAATTCTTTTGATGAGTCAATTCAGATATCCATAATATCCAGTTTTTGTTGAACTGTGCCACATAATATATTCAGGGACAACCAGTTAATTAGTAGCTGGATAATTTTAATTATAAAGGAAGTACCAACAAAGTTTAATAAAAAATTATTTTATTCTGAATATTGATAATAAAGATTAGTAATTTAACTGGCTGTTTGCTATTTGAGAACAGGATGTCTTAGATCATTTAATAGTTCATGTTTCTGTAAAGATTTACCATCTATAAATTTTTCTTTAACTCTTCAACTTTGTAAGCACATTATTGTTCATACACATTAATCTGAGATAGTCAAATTAGATTCTTGACTAGAGCACTTCTTTATTAATTTTTCTTTTCCTCCTTGTTCTTTTGCAGATTTTTTTTATCAGGTTTGCCAATTTGCATAAGCAAAGAATGTCGCTTCTTGCAGTTATCAATTTCTTTTTTCTGCATATTAATTATTTATTTATCTTCTGGAATATTCTAGCAATAAAGATTGTTCACATTTATTTATTTTTTAATAAAATATATATACAGATATAGCAGTCAGTAGTATTTTAACAATGAGCTCATCCTTAATGTTTACAAATGCTTCTAATATTTAACTGTAAATAAATATAAGTACAATTAAAAAAATTTCACTCATATATAATTATATTTCTCCATTCTCTTAATAAATAAACTTTTTTAGAATTAACACTATTACCAACGATTTGTATGTTATTCAATAAATCCATATCTACATATAGAGAAGGAAAATATTTAAACCAATAAAAAAACATATATAAATATGTATAGAGGCATACACTTATGATGAGACAATAGAATGCATATACAAAATATATAACTTAATAAAAGTTTGATGCCATTTAGACTTGAAATCGACACTGCTTTCTTTTTCTTTTCTGCAAAAAATATTGCTATTCTTGATGTATAGAAATTTTATAATTTTTTAGTTTTGTGGTCTCTTTTGCTTTCCAAAATAATTTTAATAATCGAGTGACAAATATTCATTACTATAAATGTGATGTTTCCGAATTTTACCTAAATTTAAAAGTATATTATTGTTTATAAATAAATATCTTTTTTTTTCTAAGCCAGTTTTGGGCAAGCAATATACATTTTTAAATTGTAAAATAGGTTATTTATTACATTTGTTCTAGTTAGAACATAAAATGCAAATTCTGCATTCTCTTAAATTAAAGACGGTTTTTTGGAATTGCAAAACTTTTTTTAAAATTTTTTATAAAATGTAAATAAAAAAAATCCAATAAACATAAATTTAATCATTAAGCCTGAATTTTTTAGCAAACTTATATAGTGAATGTATATACTTATTTAACATCTAGGAAAGACATTAACATATTGTTTTTTGCTTTGGCTGTATAATTTTTCCTTTAAAATAATTTTATACGATTTCATAACTAGGAATAAAATATTTTCTAATATGAAAGAATTATAATCATGCATGGAACTAACTGATTCTTATTTAAAGTTTTTTTAAAAAAAGCTTTATTTCTCTATAGTTCTATAATTAACAAATATATTGTTTTATAATATACTTTTTATATTTTTAAAGATCATGAAGTTAAAAAATAAATTTCATAAATAGAATGATATTTTTTTTTTTTTTAATTTTTGTTCCCAAAAATAATAATCACTTTAGAATGAATAAGTAAAGGCTACCACATCCCTGGTGGTAATGGAGGTAGGATTGATGCCAAATAATTACAGTTGATTAAACTGTAACGAAAAGTCTCGTTAATTGTATTACTACAGAAATATAAATAGGTGTTTTTAAAACATCTAAAATGTGAGATATTTATTGTTAAAAGTAGCTGCCAAAACTAAATGATATCCCTAGTAATATGTTCATTTTTTGTAAAATTGCTTTAACTTTAGCGATTGGTCTTTTCTATTATATTTCCATTTTCTATTATAAGTTAAAATTAAAAAATATTGTACGATGTAGACTTAATTTGTATATTATTAGAATGGGTTAGATTATTTTATTATTATAAAGATTTTAATTATTGTTTAGACTAGCTTGAAACGTAAGTACGTACAATTACAACGAATATTAATCAATCAACAAGGAGCTTTTTTTTTTAAAAAAAAACTTTTATTTTCTAGGTACAAGTTAATTTGTGACGTTAAATAAACAATTTGCAATCAGTATTATTACATATTTTTAAATTTTGTTTTGTTTTACACCTTCAGATATTTTATTTATTTACTATTATTACTGAATAAAAAAAAAAAGAATTGTAAGGAAAACCGTGAGAAACAATCAAAACTGAAACTTGATCTGCAGTTCAAGGAAACCCAACTAGCTTGTTCGAATTACTCAGGTTTCAAAAACAACAAAATTATTTAACTCTTTTCAAATTAAATAAAACTAAAATTTTATTTTTATTTTAAAAAAGACTAAATTTAAAATAAAATTTAAATAAACCAACGAAATGTCCCGAGGGCTTTTTAAAAAAATCTTTAGACAAGTCAAGACTCGCTTCATGAAATAGATTTATATTTCAGCAGGAAACAAAAATAATTATTATTTTTTAAATTTTATATTTGAAATTAAATAAAATATTTATAAGAAAAAAAGCAAACAAGAAATAAATATCAAAAAACAACAACAACATAACGATTAACATTATTAATTAAATAAGTTTAATGCCAGTAATATTAATCTTAAATTTAAATTGCGTTTTTATTGGTTATATTAAGCTCCAATTACTTTTTATATACGGATGGTATTAGAACATTTTTATGGAAAAAAAAACACCTGTCATTAGGATTATATAATAATAAAAACCAATGGGGCTAGATTTGACCACGTTTTTTTTAAATAGTAGTAATTAATTTCTAGCGATAAATGATGCCATTTTAACGTAATAATAATTAAATATTTAAAAAAAAGATAGCATAAATAAATTTCGAAAAAGTACAGGTGTTCCAAAGTTTAAATTTTGTTTTTAATAGCGTTGTTAGCCGAGAGGTCATCGCAGCCGCCTTGCAAGCAAGTAGTTGGTTGCAGACGATTGTGGGTTCGCGTCCCGGCCGATGCAATGACATATGAAAAAAAAATAGTGTTTTTTTTTATAAGCTACTTTAAGCAATTTTTATATTACAATTACTTGTACGTCAGTTTTTGCCGTTGTTACTGCTATATTGCGCTTAAATTCTTACGCTATCTCTTTTAAATATTATTTTTTTACTTACAACAGCTAGAAACATACACTTTATTATATTTTTGAATCTACATGTGCAATGTTCTATATCTCAAATGGAAATATTTGACCAGCTATTATCAATATTCTGAACCATTCAGTAGAATAAATCATAGCAAACTGAGTCGGAAAAACCTAGAAAACGTCTAAAAATAAGTTACATGGAGAAAAAGTTAAGAATAGAAAAAAGTAATAATATTATTTACAATACTTAAAATATTTAATAAAAAGTTATGGATAAACTATATATATAATCTTAAATGCTCTAGAAAGTTATTTTTGATTAATTGATTGCCATTGAATTATATATATTAGATTTTTTTTAAGTGAACATAAACACATTATCAATATGTATTTCAGTACACTTCTTAAGCCTCACTAATGATAATTTTGAAAGTCAAATAGCTCAGCTGGTTAGAGCATTACTTTTAAATTTGATATTCAAAATCTAAAGATGTATGTTTGACTTCTATACTAATACTGTCACTAGTCAAGCAAGCAATACCTAAAGAAGAATGGAGAATAATACTATTTAAAATATTGTGTAATTACTAACCTATGTTGTCTATTTGTGTGTTATTACTAACAAGTTGTTTGTGTTTAAAGTAATCTTCATGTCAGCACAAATGCCAACAAAAATTTATCTACCACATTTATTTATGCACATATGCTATATGTTACGTATACTGTGTGGATTATAATTTTACAAAAATAACAATAATACCTATTAAGGAGCTATGATCTTTCATGAATTACTTTAAAAAATGACAAAATATAACAAATATGTATACATGTCAGTTTTAAACATTAATTATATTCGATCAACCTTATCATATTTTTTTTTATATTAATAACATAAACAGTTATTTGAAGAGTCTCTGTTTGACCTTATCTTAACTGTATAAATATGGTTGATGGTCTTCTATTGACAAATGTATGGATTTTTGGATAGTTTAACTTGATTTTGAAATATTATTTCTGCACTTCATGCTGAGATGGACTGATAAAAGTAATCAGAATTATTTGAAATGTTTTTTCCATTGCAGGGTTGTTTTCTTTTTCTGGGAAGGGATAGCCAGTTGCTGAATACAATTTCTTTTCTTTTTAAAGGTGCATGCTTGTTAATGATCCTTCACTTGGTGAAAACTAGTAGATATAGTCCAAAAGAAATTAAGGCCTTGGCTAGTAGGTTTTCTCTACTGGTGCATTTTTTCATCCATGTTCAATTCAAATAGAATTCTTTTATTTCTAGATGAATAGTTAAAATTAGCAAGAACAAAACTTTTCTACCCTTTTTGTATGCCAAAAAGATAGTACAAGTAAAAACATGAACTTTTTATGTGCTTTTCTTATTACATCATTGATTTCCATAATATTTTAGATTTATATCCTCTTGAGAAATATTCACTTCAACTTTTAATGTTGATTCACACATATATCGATAATAATGTTTTTATTTTATTTTTGAATATTTTATATTGTATTGCTGATTACAAAAAATAATAATACAGATAATTAAAAATTAATATAAATAGTTTAAAATATTAGAATAAATAAATACATATATATAAATCACAAATTTATTTCTTCATTTTTTAATAACTAAATAAATTAATATGGAAGTACTATAATTTTCTTATTCTTCCTTTTTCTATGTATTGATTTCTACTTTAACATATCATACCATTTACAACTTTGTTAAACACTTTATCAATACTATTTATTTATATCAAAACTAACAGTTTCAACTGTTTTGCAGTCATCATCAGAGCTCTTTAATCCTATATTATACATTCAAATACTATTTCTTTATATTCGTTATCTTCAGTGTTTTTATTTCTTATGGAAGTAATATAATTTTCTTCTTCTTCCTTAATTTTGAGTGTACAATATATGATCAAAGACCTCTGATGATGGCTGCAGGACAATCAAAACTATTAGTTTTGATATAAATAAAGTATCAAAATAATGAAGTATCACAAAGAAAAAATAGTCCACTAATTGGATGGACTGCAGGTTGAGATTATGAATGGGGTAGTCTTGATGAAAATAAGATTAAAGACAAAATGTTTTTTTTTTTTTTATAATGAGTATAAATAAAATATTTTTTGAGTGTACAAGCAAAATTAGAAAAATTAAACAATGTATATAACAGAAGCCATACAATTTAATAAAAACTGTATGAGTAAACAACTCAATATGATAACTATGAAAATAAATGTATTACTTCAGATATTTAAAAGTATGTTGAAAATATTCAGAGGTAAAAATTATGATTTTTTTATTAATTAAAAAGAGTGTCATTTTCATAAATAACGAGTTTAGAATAAATCAAAGTTGGTTAGGAAGTAAACAAAAGGAAAAATAAAATTCTGTATCTGAGTTTCAAGTTAAAAGTAAAGCAAAAATAAAAGAGGGAAAAATACAATTAATGTATCATGTAGTTAAGAAATTCAATTAAATTTACTATTTGATGAAAATTGCTTTTTTTTTTTTCCAAATGTCATAGCATCGGCCGGGACATGAACCCGCAACCCGGGCAACCGCTTGTAAGGCAGTCGTGCTGTCTTTTAAGTTAAATAAAAATACAAATTCCAAAATGTTTCAAGATGTAATGAAAATAAAATAAAACTAATTGTGTAAAGGTAACTTAAAGATTATAAAGTTATTTGGAGAAATAGTTAAAATTAAAATATTAATTGTAAAGAAAGAAAAAACAGAAAAGAACAAAAGAAGTGTAATGTAAATAATTGTGCTGAATTATTGTCTAAAATTATTTAATTAGAGAAAAATACAATCTAATCAGAGATTAAAATAATTTTGTAAATTGTCTAATCAACAAGGGATGTTTTACCGAAAAATATTTTATCCAAGTGATTAGATAATTAATAATGTAATTACTGTTGTAATTAAAATAAAGAAAGATTAATTAATTAGAAAAAAAAAGATGATTGAAATAGATTAATGACAAGTGTGAGCTTGACAGTGGTTTATCAAGGGTATAAAGGCAACTAAATTTTCATCAGAATTAATCTGACATATTCTGCTGCTGTATTTGATTCTGATCCTATTAACTTCATTTGGCTGCTTCTAGTTGTATTACTTTCTACTGATTTATTACCTGCTGAATGTTGCAGACTCTTTCATTGAGAATGTATAGTTCATCCTTCAGTGATCTATTGCCATTTATGCAGAGGCCTAAAATCACCATGTAGTGCTAAATTCACAATGGAGTGTTCATTTGTTTTTCATCAAGAAATTCAGGTGCACTTGATAACCTGAGATGTGACAAATATTGTTGACCTTCCACAGCTGAGATATTACTTCTCATTATCAAAAACTACTGAACAAAGCCACAAAGATATATGCTGTCCTGGTTGAAAGAAACTGGGAAGAATTCCAGCTTTAAACTGTAAAGAAGGCAAGGATAATCACTCCAGAAAAATTATAAAAAAACTTAGGTTAATATAAGAAAATAATTCAGTCTAGATATAAAATGATATACAACTGTATGATTTCTTTCTCTTAATACACTTTCATAAAATTAGAAATGATAAAATGTTATTATCTACTTAATGTAGACATAATTATACTGAATTTGCTGTCTGAAAGTAATAGTAAGGTGCATGTGGAAGAATAGCAACCTTCCAGTCATTACTAATTGAATAACTGCAATTATTTTGATTTAATTTTATTTATTTCTTCTTATTATTATTATGGTTTTTTTATAAATTTTAATGTTAATTTGGCCTGAATTATCTTTTTATACCTCACCATAACATAATTAAACAAGATAAAATTGTCAGTTATATTACATGTGCTTAAATATGCATTGTTTGATAGCCAAAGTTAAGGTAGTTTCTGGTTCATTTGACTTAGTTGTGGAATCATGTGCTTGAACTGTTGAAATCTTTTGTGGGTATTTCCAGTCTAGATATCTGGTTAGTGCCCAGTGAATTATCTCCAATATAAGTATCCACAAAAGTGCAATTTTGTTTCTAGCAGTTATGGAATGGATGCAGAAATATTGAAGGATGGCCATGGTTTGTGTTTATAGACAATCTTCATCTGATCATTAGTATTGGTAATATATTAAATCCCATGCTTGTGCAACAGTGATTCAAATACACATAAATTATTATTTTAATATAAGAATTTTTTCTACAGTACAGGCTTTTTTATAACTGCACTTCTATATGTAATATATAGGGGATTTAATCTGACTTTCACACAACCCTCAACTTTTCATGTTATCTCATATTTCCGACACACATGTTGAAAAGATAAATAATCTGGATGAGTGCTGGTTTAGTATGAAATATATATGATGGAGATTATTTATCTTTATGACACAAGTGTGATCAAGTGTGTCAGCAGTATGAGATAGCATGTATAGTTGAGGGTTGTGTGAAAGTGTGAGTTCAAATCCCCTACAAATTATTATTATAAAATTTAAAAATAATAATAATAAAGTAGATATCCATTATAAATATAAGCCCAAATGTGTGCTCAAACATTTCATTGTAATTGGTATAAAATGTGAATTGTCAATCATACAATTGTCTAACTGCCACTATAAAATGATCTCAGCTATCAGAAAAAAAATTCAAATTAAACAAAGGTTAATAATTTGGTGAGAGATATGAGAATGAAAAAAATAGTCAACAGTAAAATAATAAATGTAATATCATTATACAAATTTAAAATATTTTTATATATGTCAGTGTACTTAGAAGAAAACACAAGACTAAGATAAATAAGTAATTGCAGATTGTTTTATAAAAGTGGATGTATAAAACAGCAATGGTAGAAGTGATACATAAGCAGGCAGATAATTTTAGATGGGACTATAGTATGGAAGATCAGGTGAATATATCAATTAAATAAATAAAAAAATATAAAAAATATATAGTAGATTAATTAAAAGATAGTGAAAAAATAGCAATATTGAAAATAAATAAGTATAATAAAATTAAAGAATATAGTGTGAAACAGTCGATCTTAGTTCAAGATCGAGTTTCACTATTCTACCACAACCCACATTTCATCCTGCTTTTTTTTTTGTCATATGTATATAAACTATATGTATATTTCTGAGTAGCATTTATAAAAGTTACAAATATAAATCTGAAATAAAAATTCTTTAATTATTTTAATATTAATGTCTCTAGATGCGACTCAGATATATACGTATATTAACAGAGCTTATAAATATATATAAAAGCACAAACAAATATTGTAAATAATTTTGTATTTTTTTCTTTGATTATATCTTTATTTTGTAATTATTTTTCATTATAAAACTACATAAAAGTTCAAGATGGAAGATGCAATCGCTGACTGTCCAAGAATAATTAAAGGGGCAGGAACATTAGTTTGTTTTATGATTAAAAAGGAATTTTTAAATTAAAGTAAAATTAAAAACAAAGCTAATTGATTTAGTTAGCTGTTAACATTTTTATCAAATCTATTTCCAATCTGGAAATTGATTTGAATTTATTTTTGGTCAGTTATCTAGCAATTGCATCTCCACTAACAATAGAGAAAATATTTCTGTAAATTAAAGATTAATTAAGAGTTAAGAAGTTTAATTAAAAACATTTTTTGAATAACTCAAAGTTTGTATAAATAGGGCCAAAATCTATTGTGTCAGAGTTGGGTCAATAGTCACTGGTCAACTTGAATGGCCTCACTGCCTTTCACTCCATCTTTGGCTCCACTCTTTGCCATGCAGCAATGTAGCTCCTACCACTCAAGAGTGTCGTGCTGTCAAAGAAAGCCACCTGCCACAGAAGATTTGTCAGTATTCCATAGAATCCTGAGGTAACCAGCCCAAAGACATAATTGTATTACCTAATTCTAACTTGTAACTCTATAAATTAATGTTTTCTTTAAGTTAAACCTCTTTTTAACTCACTAATCGGTGAGCATGTTAAACTAA
Organism: Epiperipatus broadwayi; assembly: GCA_028023455.1. Lineage (NCBI taxonomy): Eukaryota > Metazoa > Onychophora > Udeonychophora > Euonychophora > Peripatidae > Epiperipatus > Epiperipatus broadwayi. Next base: position 9,863,620 of record JAQFVV010006223.1, on the reverse strand, counting down.
TTATTTCCTTAGTATCGATTTTCTATAACCTAATCTAATATTATAAAACTTTTCATCAAACTCACGCTTCTTCTTATCCTTATAATTTAGTGTGGTTATGATTTAATTTTTATATTTTTATATTTTTCATTTAATTTTATTTGTAAATGCTAATCACACCCAGTCTTACAAACTTCTATATCCCACCATGGAATAGAAAGGGGAGGGATTAATGAGTTCTTATTTATTTCTAAATAGTTCATAAGACTGAGCTTTTCTTGTAAAATGAATGGTTTTTTTTAAATATATTATACAAAATGTATAAATACTTTGCAATCTGGGGTGCATATTGGTGTCTGTTAGTTTTATTACTTTCTTTATTCATCATCATCATCAAAAAGGCAGGTGAACAAATTCTATTTTGTTGTTCACACTTTTAAGTGCATGAATTTTAGTTTTTTTATATATTTAAACAAAATAGTATTGATTCAAGAAGGGGGAGAAATTCACGCTTCATTAATTATAGTTTAACTTCTGATAAATCACTCTATCTTGTGCAGATCATTATTTTAACATGTCACTATGTATTTATTAAACTACTTAAGGCTTTATATTTAGTCTTTAAATCCAATGATTATATTATTATAATAGTGTTGTTGGCATATGTCAAATTATTAATAAGCCATATAGGGCTTGATCTGAGTCACCTGTACCTCATTCCAGGGATTCATGGTCATCTTCATTTGTCATTCTTCTCCGTAAAGTATATATTTATATATTGCTTTGATTCACCTCTACCTCATTCCAGGAATTTGAAGCTTTCTGTCTTTTTTTTATTGTTCTCATTCATAATAGGGGTCTAAGTCTACTACCTGAAACAGACCGGTTAGTGTAGTTGAAGCTCTGCATGGACTTACTATAAACCGGATCCATAGCAACTTCCTACCTACCTTTCCTTTTTCGGTAATGCTTTAGCATGAAGCTGGCATAAAATAATCAGAGAATGACCTCTTCTTGGCCAAAGCTGCCATTTTTCTCTCTCTCACTGATATTATGCTAGCACCGCAATTTTTTAGTTCGTTTTTTTTTTAGCCTGTTTGACAAAATAAATCATAATATGTGATAATGTAATGTTTTTCTCTTTAAATATTTTTGTTGGAGTATTAGATCCAACTTCTCATGAAGCTGCTCTCCCCTTTAATGAATAAGCCATTCCCCATATTGATAGAGTTTCGCAATATCTGATAGTTAAATGTTGAAAATATTTAATAAATAAATATTTTTAAGTATATTTTGATCACAATGTATCCTCATTTTAGTGTTGTAAATAAATTCTATAAATGAAAATCAAGTTATGTATCCAATGCCAAGGGCATCCCATTAAAGTTGTCCAAACAGCAAAACTCTATTATTGTCATATCTTTATATGTGTTTCAATGTATAAACATCTACCAATCACCCAGATAAAGTTGTTTTTGTAACATTGTATAAAAACAGATTTTAAATATACGTTCAGTATTGTAACTGCCACACTAAATTGATATATATTAAAGGAAAATAATTGTATAAAGACTGTCAAAGATTTGTAACCAAAATAATAGTTTAAATGCATGAAGTTGATTATATATATATAAATCATCTTGAATTTTTGTCAAAATAAATATTTATATTTTTAAACTTAATCCAGTTGTTCAAATCTCCTTAATAATATTTATATTTCTGTATGATTTTAACTTATATCTTGGGTTCACTCAATCTCTGATCATCATCATCAGCTGAGTTCTCATGCAAAACATTATAACACCAGGCCCAAAAATAATTAATTTATGTAGTATCACCATAGGTGTTGTCCGTAGTGTTATAGATTTGGGGAATGGGCAAACAGGTTAGAATTCATGATTGCTCCTAATCTGTGTATCTCGGGCATGATTGGATTTGGGGTACTTTTACTCAGATTTTAAATCTTGTTGGATGGACATACATTTTTGACCAGTACAATAGATGCATACTAGAACAAAAGCAAAAATGAGAGTTAAAGATAAAAAATTAAAAAATATTCCTAGCAATGAACAACAGGAAAATAAATATAAGCAAGAAAACATTGACATCATGACAATGATGGATAAAATGTTCAAAGAATTTCAAAAACAAAATGAAACAACTGAAGAGCTTAAAACACAAAATAAGAAAACAGCCGATAAGATTAAAAATCAAAATAATGAGGCAAATATAAAACTTAAAATAATTGGAAATAAAAATAATGAAACAAACACAAAAATAGAAAATGAAGCTCAAATGCTTGAAAAACTAGAACAGCAGATTAAATCAGGATACAGAAAAATGAAAAAAAAAACTATGAAAGAAATATGTGGACATATAAAGCAAGTGGAAAATCAAATCAAAATAGTATATTAGAAAATTGAGAAAAATAAAGTGAAACAAAAAAGAAAGATAGGGCTGTTACAAGAAGTAGTAACAGATAATAAGATAAATTAATGAATAATAGTTTATATTAGAATAGAAATTAACAGTTTAAAAAATAAGATAAACAATATAGATTTAAATAAATGTATGCAAAGTAAGAAACTTCAAGAAATTGGCAAGATAAGTGAGAAAAAGGCCCAGAGATATTAAGAGTTGTGAGCAACAGAGCACGAATATAAACATGTACATACAGAAAAATAATCCTGCAATGGATAACCAATTTCTTAAAATATATTCTCAAGATATGTAGGCAATACAAGTGAAAGAGCCATGATCATGACTAGAAGTGTCAAAAATCCAATAACCTCCACCAAATACATATCAACCTCTATTAGCCAGTTACTGAGTGAAAACTGTGGGAAGAATATTAGCCACAAGGTGTCACAAAAAAGTGGTAACCTGGTTAACTTGTCACTGCTTTCTTCCATAGGCAGGTAGCAAAATTACAAGCATTGATGGCCATCTCACTATGTGAACAACAATTATTAGGATGGTGCAGCACAGTTTTTTTATATATAATCTAAAGCAATCCCAGCTTTAAATTGTCAAGAAGGCAGAGGTGATAACTCCAGTAAAATTATAGAAAAACATAAGTTAATATAAAAAAATAATTCAAAGTCTAGATATAAATGATATACAGCTATATGATTTCATTCTCTTAATAAACTTACATAAAATTAGAAATGATAAATTTTTATTACCTAGTTAAAGTAGACATAAGTATATGGAATAACTTTGTAATTAATTCGATTTAATTTAATTTTTAATTATTATTATTGTTTTTTTTTTATAAATAAATATGTAGTTTTAATGTTAATTTGGTCTGAATTCTCTCTCTGTACCTCACCATAAGACACTTAAATAAGATAAAATTTGTTAATTATATTGTATGTGCTTAAACATGCGTTGTTTGATAGCCAAAGTTACCTTAGTTTCTTGTTCATTTGAGCTAGTTGTGGAATCACATGCTTGAAGTGTTGAAATCTTCTTGTGCTATTTCAGTCTAGTTGGCTGGTCAGTACCCAGAGAAGTATCTCCAATATAAATAAAAGTGTCCACAAAAGTGGTATTTTGCTTCTAGCAATTATGGAATAAGTGTAATAATCTTGAAAGATGGCCATGGTTTTTGTGTTTATAGACAATCTTGATCTGATCATTGGAATGGTTAATATGTAAGATATTGATTATATTAACTCTTGTGCTTGTGCACCACTGATTAAAATTTATATAAATTACTATTGTATAAATTTTTTCTACAGTACAGGCTTTTTCATACTTGCACTCCAATATGTAATATATAGGAGGTTTGAACTCAGACTTTCACATGACCACCAACTATCCACACTATCTCATACTGCTGACACATTTGATCACACCCATGTTGAAAAGGTAAACAATTACTAATATGATCACACACATGTCAAAAAGATAAACAATCACCAATATATGTATTTCGTACTAAACCAGCACATGTCAGTTGGTCTATATTATCCTCTCTACACATATATACAATCAATGCTCAGCTTATATTAAGATAGCCAATATTTTAATGGACAGGCTTCAGTCCATTTTAAATGGATGGCTGAAGTGTTGCAAGGTGGAGTGGATTGAAGTCTGTCCAATAAAGTGTGAAGATTGGCTACCTTAAGAAAGCTGTATTGATTGTATATATGTGTGGAGATGATAATCTAGACCAACTGACGAGTGCTAGTTTAGCGCGAAATACTTTTATTGGTGACTGTTTATCTTTTCGACATGTGTGTGATCAAGTGTGTCAGCAGTATGAGATAGCGTGGATAGTTGAGGGTCATGTGAAAGTCTGAATTTAACCCCCCTATATATTATAATTTATTATTGTACAATTTAAAAATAATAAGGTAGATAGATATTCATTATAAATGAGAGCCAACGTGTTTGCTCAAACATTTCATTTTAATTGGTAACGAATGTGAGTTTTCAATCATGCATTGTCTAACTGCCACTCTAAAATGATCTCAGCTATCAGAAAAAAAAATAAATAAACGTTGATAATTTGGAGATAGAGGTGAGAGTGGAGAAAATAGCCAACAGTAAAATAATAACTTTATTATAGTCAAATAAATTTAATATATATATATATCGGTGCAGTTAGAAAAAAAACATAAGACTAAGATAAATAAGAAAGTTCAGCTAGATTTGTAAAAGTAGGTGTATAAAAACAGCAATGGTAAAAGTAATAAATGAGCAGGCAGATAATTTTAGATGGGAGTGTGGAGTTGGAGAGTGGGTGAATATATCAATTAAATATAAAAAAAAAGGAAATAAAAATATATAATAGATTAATTAAAAGAAAATATAGTGTAGCAATATTGAAACTAAATAAAAATATTAAAATTAAAGAATATAAATGCATACTAGAACGAAAACAAAAATGAAAGCTCAAGATAAATAATTAAAATAAAAAAAAAAAATATGTAATAGATTAATTAAATAAAAGATAGTGAAACATTAGCAATATTCAAAATAAATAAGTATAATAAAATTAGAGAATATAAATGCATACTAAAACAAAAGCAAAAATAAAAGATAAAGATAAAAAATGTAAAAAATATTCCTAGCAATGAACAACAGGAAAATAAATATAAGCAAGAAAACACTGACATCATGATAATGACTGATAAAATGTTCAAAGAATTTCAAAAACAAAATGCAACAACTGAAGAGCTTAAAACACAAATAAAAAAAACAGCCAATAAGGTTAAAAATCAAAATAATGAGGCAAATATAAAACTTAAAATAATTGGAAATAAAAATAATGAAACAAACACAAAAATAGAAAATGAAGCTCAAATGCTTGAAAAATTGGAACAGCAGATTAAATCAGAATACAAAAAAATAAAGGAAGAAACTATGAAAGGAATAAGTGGAAGTATAAAGCAAGTGAAAAATCAAATCAAAATAGTATATTAGGAAATTAAGAAAAATAATATGAAACAGAAAGAAAAGATACTAACAGCTAATAAGATTGAAAATGAAAGAATAATAGAATATATTACAATAGAAATTAACAGTTTTTTGTACAAGAAGTAGTAACAGATAATACAATAGAAAATGAAAGAATAATAGGATATATTAGAATAGAAATTAACAGTTTAAAAAATAAAGTAGACAACATAGATTTAAATAAATATATGCAAAATAAGACACTTAAAAAATTGGCAAAATAAGTGATACAAAGGCTCAGATAGACATTAATAATTATGAGCAAAAGAGCATGAATATAAGCATGTACACATAGAATAATATTGCTGCAATAAACAATCAATTTCTTAAAATATATTCTCAGGATATGTAGAAACACTCACACAGAAGAAATAAGTAGCAAGCGAAAAAGCCATGATCATGTTTGTATGTGTGAAAATCCCATAACCTCCATAAAGAACATTTCAACCTCTACTAGCCAGCTACTGGGTGAAGAATGAGAGAAGAATATTATCCACAATGCATCACAAAAAATATGGCGACCTGGTTAACCTTTCACTCCTTTCTTCCATAAGCAGGTAGCAAATTTACAAGCATTGATGGTCATTCCACTATCTGAACAACAAATTATTACAATGGTGCAGCACAGTTTTTCTTTTAATGTAAAACAAATGCTCATCAAAACTTAGATGAAGAAAATAGAACAAATGACTGAATTACTAAATAATTTTGATAGCACCAAATCTGCCTATGAACTTAAAGATCAGAAATTTAAACCCCAATCTAAGGAATTAACAATAAATAGCATAAAGTTTGGTCTCAGGACAAACTTGTGGAGTGGATCCAGAAGAAGATGGTTTTCTAGCAGTCTCTGATAGAACAAATATTTTCAAGTAAATTGGGAAGTGGCTGAGGAGTGATTCACAATCCTCTAGCATGAGCTGATACTCTAAAAAGTATCAAAATAAAGAACTTCCAGACAAAAAGTAGGCCAGTAATCAGATGGGGTGGCAGGTTTGACCTTATGAACAATGACCCTGGATTGTGTGGATAAAAATACCATTAAAGTTAGAATTCTTTTTTTATAATGAGCATAAATAAAAAATTATTTTGAGTGAAGAAGTAAATTTAGAAAAAATAAATAATAGATGTCAGAAAATTCAACAAAAATTGTATGAGGAAACAACTCTCAATAAAGAGTAAAAATGAAAACTGAAGGAATAACAATAATAATAACAACAACAACAATAATGACAACAGCAGCAATAATAATAATCATCATCATCATCATCATTATCAATCCCAGAATTATGACATCTTAAAATTTATGGGTACCCAGTTATAAGTGTACTTTGAGCACAGCGAAGCATGACCAAATAAAAAAAAATTAAAATAAGAAGGAAATTTTAAAAATAAAAGAAATAATAATAATGTAACATAAATATTAGTCATGAATAAAAAGTAATAACAATACCATTTGTTTCAGTGCATGTGGAGCAATGATGAGTAAGGAAACAATAGAATAAGGTATATGTGTATAAAAGTGAAGACAGGATTTACAGATTGTATTTTGTGTTTGATTATGTCTTTCTTTGCAGAGACATTGATCTCCAGATGGGTCTGTGCATGAAATGTTTTATGATGATGATGCACCAGTAGAACAAAATATTGGCTCATTAACAGTACAGATAAGAGAGAAATTCCTAGTTAAGTGGGAAAAAAATCATACACTAAATGTTCAATATTCCAAGTCAATATTTTGCACCTGTTACACACAAAATTTGGTCTATGTTGTAGTCACAACTTCCACAAGCAATTGAATATGGGTTAAATAACAAAGAACCAATCTGTGTGTGATAAGCAAAGTCCTTGTGTTGGATAACTTTTTTATGTCACTTATTCATTGTAAATCTCACCCGGTATGATACTTACATATTAGGAAATTATAATTTTCTTTGTTTAAAATAAACATTTATGATTAAACAGTTAATACCTAATGACGGTGTGTTTTACTCCCAAATTGATAAGTGCGCAATGTAATGGATATGTAAATATATATATATATATGTGTGTTACACGAGATATTTAAAAGTATATTAAGAATATTGAGAAAAAAATATTATTTTGTTTATTAATGAAAAAGATTGGCAGTTTAATAAATAGAATAAAGAGAGTTTACAATACATCCAAACTCACTTAGGAAGTAAACAAAAGCAAAAATAAAAGTCCATATCTATGTCTCAAGTTAAAATTTAAAAAAAAAATAGAAGAGGAAAAAACACAATTAAAGTATAATATAGTTAAGAATTTAATCAAAATTACTATTTGAAGAAATGGCTTATCTTGTCTTTTAAATAAAAGCACAAATTCCAAAATGTTACGAAGTATAATGAAAGTAAAAAAAAACCAATTGTGTAAAAGTAACGTAAGGATTGTAAAGTAACTTGATGAAATAATTTAAACTAAAATATTAATTGCAAAAAAATAAAAGAAAAGAAAAACAAGATCAATATAGTAATATATAGGGTATATGAGCATAGACTTTCACATGACCCACCACTCTCCACTCTATCTAATAACACTGATACACACAAGCACATATATGCTGAAAAGATAAATAATCACCAATATACGTATTTCATGCTAAACCAGCAATCATCAGTTGGTCCAGATTATCATCTCCCACACATATATACTATAAGTGCTCAGATATATATTAAGATAGACAAACTTCATACTTTAATGGACTGGCTCCAATCTACTACACACTCCAACTCTTCAACCGTCTATCCAATTGAAAATCTGATGATGGAATGCTCAAAGGCCACCCTGAGGCCGAGATTCTTGTCACACCCATGTTGACCTAAGATCAATCTGAACCCGATATGAACAGGACATAATCCATATAATACATATGCAAAGATGGGCAGACATCTCTATAATGTAATAACTGAAACACAGGCTTATTATATACCTGTGTCTATATATGTAATATATAGGGTATATGAGCACAGACTTTCACATGACCCACCACTCTCCACTCTATCTAATAACACTGATACATTCAAGCACATATGTGCTGAAAAGATAAATAATCACCAATATACGTATTTCATGCTAAACCAGCAATCATCAGTATAGTGTTAATAATTGTAAAGAATTATTGTCTAAAGTTATTTAATTACAGAAAATATAATCTAAGCAAGATTAAAATAATTTTGTAAATTGTCTAATTAAGAAGGGATTATGTTTTACTAATGACAATAATCTATTCAACTGATTAGATAGTGATTAATGTTCTAATTAAAATATACAAAAAGGTTAATTACTTTAAAAAAAGATGGGAACTAATTAATGTCATTGGTGAGCTTAAACAATGGTTTGTCAAAGATATAAAGTCTATTAAATTTTCATTAGAATTAATCTGCTGTTATTTTGATTCTGGTCCTGTTAATTTGATTCACTTGCTGCTAGTTATATTAATTTCTGCTCATTTATCAGCTGCTGAACTTTGCACTATCCTTCATAAAGAATGTATAGTTTGTACATCAGTGATATATAGTTATTTATGCAGATACCCTGATATCACCTTGCAGTGCTAAACTCATAATAGGGTGTTCATTTGGTTTTCATCACACAGTTTCTGTGCACTAGATAGCCTGAGATGTGACAAAAATCCTTACCCTGCAATTTCTATTTATTATTATCAAAAACTACTACTGAATAAGGCCATGAAGATATATACTGGCCTGGATTGGAAGCAACAAGCTGTTCAAAGAAACTGGGAAATTTGTTCAAGAATGATAATCTTAAATTCTATAAACTGTCAAAAAGACAGGGGTGATCATTCCAGTAAAACTATAGTAAAACCTAGATTAATATAAGAAAATAAATTTGAGTCTAGACATAAAATGATATACAGAGTAAGATTTTATTATCTTAATTAATTTTCATAAAATTAGAGATGATAAATTCTTATTATCTAGTCAATGTAGACTTAACTATATTGAATAACTTGATAATTAGTTTTATTTAATTTTTTTTTATTATTATTAATATGTTTTTTGTAAATAAATGTTATTTTAATATGTTAATTTGGCCTAAATTAATTTCTCATACCTCACCATATGACATTTAATTAAGATAAAATTTATCATATTGTTTGTGTTTAAATATGCATTGTCTGTTGTGTTGTCAAGCACTTGAAACATTTACAATCTTCTTTTGTGGGCATTCCAGTTGAATTAGTTGGATGATGTCCAGAGGTTTATCCCCAGTATAAATAAAAGTATTCACAGAAAATGTAGTTTACTTCTAGCAGTTATAAACCTAAAAACAATACAACAACCTATCAATGATACTCTTTTGGAAAATGCAAGTATTTTTTTAATCTTTTTTGAAGAATGAAATATATTTAGATTTGGAGAAAGATATATAACTTAATCCTGTCACACAGCTCTTTGTAATCTCACAATAGAAAATTGGACATTCTGATAAGATATTTGGAGAAGTTTTAAAATATAATTGTGGTCATTTGATTAAAAAATTTGGAATTTGTTTTAGAAATAAATAGGTTTTGGAAATTTTTCTACCTGACCTTAAGAATATTTTTACGTCAGGCATTGTTAGCCGAGAGGTCATCGCAGCCACCTTGCAAGCAAGTAGTTGGTTGCAGACGGTTGTGGGTTCACCTCCCAGCCAGTGTTATGACATATGAAAAAAAATATTTTTACAGTGCCAGTTTTAAAAAATAAAAGAAATTGACAAGACTGCAGAAATTAACACAGAATGCCATTGTTGTCCATTCTAGTAAAAGTAACTTCAAGGATTTTGTTGAATAAACTGCTTTCAATTAGAAATGAATGGTTATTAGAGACTCAATGTAGTTTTTTAGAATCAAAAAATCACTGTAGACATGGTTTTTGTTGCAGATAAATGTAAGAAAAGTATCAAAAAAAATTCACATATTTTCTTTCATTGATTTTATTAATGCATTTAATTCAATTAATTAGAGTTCTATTGCTATGTTTGAAATTAGTTTGTAATCTACCAAAGTTATGTTTTTCATTTTATACAGCTTTTACATATTGGAATGAGAAGAAGAGTTATCAATATAGGTGGAAAATCTGAAGCATTTGAAATGGAAACTGCCTACTTACTTCAATATTGTTTTCATTTTCATGACTATTTTAAAATTGTTTTTGGACATTTAATGAATCATGGATCAAAATGCTTTGCAAGTTTAATGGTGGAATTACTTCAAACAGATTAAATGCTAATCAAAAAAAGGTCAACTTTTTGGATTCTGGATTTATAATATGCTGATGATTATGATATCCTTGCCATCTTAAAAGATCTTCATAACATATTAATATTTTAAATGCAATATATAAAATATTGGGTTTAGTAGTTAATATTAAAAAAAAAACTCTAGTTGTTTATCAACTAGAGATGAAAGTAAAACCTTCAACAATTCTGTTTTGATTTTCAACTTGAGAAGGTAAACCAATTTAAATTTCTTGATAGCTTTTAAAGAAAACAGGTAGGCATAGGTATTGAGATGCAGAATAGACTACAATGTGCTGCTGTTGACTTTATCAATTTAAAAAATATGATATTTCATCACAGTAAAATAATTTCTTCAAAAATATTTGAATTTTTTTTAGAAATATATGTTCTCTTGAAGTGTATCATACATCAATGTATATAGATCTTTTTTTTTCTAATTTATTGTAGGAGAGTGACATTAAAACACTTGATCATCTTAACATAAAGGCCTTAGAATAATTTGATTTTAAGTATACTCTGTAAAATTTCAAAAATTCAGCAGCAAGATCATAAGACCAATAAATATGTTCTTCAACTTGCCAAGAATATAGATTCTACTATTATAAAATCATATCTTCAGTGGACTGGTTAATAGAAATCAATAAACCATACACAATTATCTAAAAGATTGTTTTATGATGAACTTGAGCCCTATGATTTTCATGAAAAAAACAAAACTCCTTTATGTTGTAATGATTATTCCAAAGACATTCTAAAAAATGCATTGTAGATTGCTTCATTGGTAACACATGAAACTACAATTAGACATAGGGTTGAAATATATTTGAAAAAAATTGTTTTCTTCAAATTGCAACAGCAAATAAACAGAATGATGTACCAGGACTTCTATATATGGGCTTATTTGTGATTTACAGTTTGGTATATACAATCATTGCAAAACTTTTTATTTTTTTTCTGGAAATTGGAATGGCCATAATCATTTGTAAATGGTTGTTCTGGCCACTGCTGATTATTGAAATTAAATGTAGTATCACAACAATCTAACCATTTTTCTAGCAATTGCTATGCGTATTACAAAATTCTGAATTAAACTGAACTACAGAAACAATTCACAGATTTTAAAATTCTATATTATAGAAGGTGAGTTCATATTTTACTATTTTAATTATTAATTGATGCTGACCTATAGCTGGACTAATGATGATTAGATGTCATAGAAGATAGTGAGTAAAGTTAAATTAAATCTAACTTGTATGTCATAGTGCTAAAAATGTTTTCAGCATTAATTTAACTGATGATATGGCAAAGTGAAGAAAATGTATCTGTGATTGCATGCTTGTCTACAAATCATTCTTACTATAAGCTTCAAAATTATATAGCATAGTTTTGTGTTTTGAGATATTATAACATACATTGAATATTATTAGATAAATATTGATTATATTTAAAATGTTGTTTTGCATTCTACCTGGCTATTGTCACAATGCTAGTGCTAAACTGTTTAATCAATGCGTAATTTATAATATTGAGATTATTCATTCTTGGTTGCTTTAATTTTTATATGTTGTAAATTTCTTTTATTGGTTATTTTTTGCTTTCTTAGCAATTTTCTGATTTTTTTGGTTTTGTTTGAATTGTTACATGAATCAATATTATGGAAGAGATATTTATAAGATTACACAATGACTTGGTAAATTAAAAATAGATTGATCAATTATCAAGCTGTATTTTATCCAGTCACATTATTTGTAATTGTTTCTTATTGTGGCATATATTTTTTTGAATCTATTTTAATATATGATTTTTTTTTCCTACAGTAGTTCTTTTTCATACCTGCACTCCAATATGTAATATATAGGGGATTTGAACTCAGACTTTCACATGACCCTCAACTACCCACATTATCTCATGCTGCTGACACACTTGATCACACACATGATAAAAATATAAACAATCACTACTATAATATTTTGTGCTAAACCAGCACTTGTCAGTTGGTCCAGATTATCATTTCCACACATATATACAATCAATGGTCAGCTTATATTAAGACAGCCAATCTTCATACTTTAATGGATAGGCTTTAATCCACTCCATCCTACAACTCTTCAGCCATCCATTCCATTGAAAATCTGATGATGGAACTCTCAAAGCCCACATTGGTGCCAACCTTCTCATCCAACCCATGTTGAATTAAATTATTGCTTTTTAAAAATGTGAGGTGAAAATCGAATTTTCTGCAAAGAATCTGTTGCATCTAATAAGCTAGAACAGTGGTCTTCAACCTTTTCACATCTGCGGACCAGTAAAAATAAGGATTCTGCGGACCGGCAAAAATAAGGATAAGGTTTCGGGAACTGGCAGAAGTCTATAGATATTTTTTTTTTTAAGATGAGCATAAATGTTATAACTGATCAAAACAACAATGTTAAATATACAAGATAAAGTTATATATATATATGGAGTTTGTGTAATAAAAAACTTTTTTTTTTAATTTTGAATTTTTTTAGAAAATAAAAAATTTAATTCTACCCCCCCCCCATAAATATCTGTGATAACTAGAAAAACAAATTAATTTATGTATGATTGATTAGATTTTGTTTTCATTCTGTTTTCTTTTTTTTTAATTGGATAAAAATGAGATAAAAAAATAAATAAAAATTGGTTATATTATTTAAAAGCTTATTATTTTGTTATTACAAACTTTCCTGCCAGTCTAGCGCACGGACCAGCAGAAAAGTACTGTGGCCTGGCACTGGTTCATGGACCAAGGGTTGAAGACCACTGAGCTAGAAGATTTTTAAGTTAATTGTGGATATATATATATATAGATTTTTTATTTTATTTTAAAAAAGGAGCTTTTTTGTGATTATGTTGTGATTGTTTGCAATAAGAAAGGGGAGTGAGATAAGGTCAATTTTTGATTGTGAATATATTTTGTAATTTTATTGAAAAAAAACATTTTTCTTTTGGAATATGTGATATTTATTATTATATATATATATATTAGTGTGTTTTGAAAAAGACTATATAAAACAGTTGAAACATTGGATTTGATGATTATAGTCATATAAAAAGCAAGTTTTTAAAACGAGTTTGTTTGTTTATTTATATAAACATAAGAAAATTATGTGATCCTGATAATAATGCTGATCATCATCAATACTTTAGCCACCAAATAACATGAGTAAACTGACCATCAATAGAGTAATTATCACATCTATAAAGAAAAGTGAAGGAAATAGACTTAAAAGGTATCTTTTATAACCTCATTGCCATCTAAATAATTCTGCAGAGAAGCATCTGAATGTCTACATGCATACCCTCACATATATAACTCAAATACCATTATGGCTGAATTTGCTTTAGGGTCATGAGGACCCTAGAGACTGTGACTAATATAAGAATACATGGTTAATTTAATCTATTATTAAATAATTTCACTGGGATGACATATAAACCTCTTCAAGCACAACTCTTACATACATTGATATTTCACAGAACAGATAACCAGAAGAATAAAGACATCAAAGAATAAATTTGGAAATAAAAATGTAAAAAATCCCAAAGTTAACATGTAATCAACTCCATCTACATAATACACAAATAATTTCATATATCGCATATAAATATTATTCCCTTCTGATTCTTCTTAATTAATTAACATTTAATCTTTATAAGCTATTTCTTCTTACAATAATCAAATCCTCCAAAAATGTTTTATAATAAAGAAAGACAACTAACTTGAATCTTTCTCCTTTTTTTTCAAAATGAGGTTACTCCATCCAATTTTAATCTAATAAAAGTAAAAATTTCATCAGAAATAAAAAAAAAAACTTACTATTTTCAATTATTAGTATCTCTATAAAGCAACACAAATCTACTAGGTGTATACCCTACAATATCTCATTTTATTATGAATTTTTTTTTTAGTCCTTCTTTTGTGTCTGGAAGAATATTTTTTTCTGATAGATTTTTTAGATAATAGTTAGTCAATTTCTTACCATCTTATCATAGGTTCTCAATAGTTGAGTTATCCATTTCACTTTTACTCATTTTTATTTTGTAGCTCCAGGTTTTCAGTTTAATAATTATTTTTATTTCAAGTTAACAGAAGTTGAAACAATCATAATTTTGAAGAGATCAATACATAAAACAACTTTGGAAGTTTCTGCAGGTTAATTTTTCATCTTCTAAATTCCTTGTAATAAAGTGTATATATAGTTGAACTAGCAATGATAAGCTTTTCATCTTTTTCTAATTAAAAAAGAAATTAATTTAGCATCATACTTATAATCAGCTTCTGGCTGCTGATGCCATTATTACTGAAGTGCTACTAAATTCTGCTGCCCATATATACATTTGACTTTTTATATACACTCTTATTTCAATCTCCTATTCAATCTCATGACTACCTCAGAAATTATTGGATTAAAAATTTATTTATTTATTTTTTATAAGAAATATGAACTTTTTTAAAATAAATTTTTCTCGGATTAAATCTTACCATTTTATATTTTAGTATTTTTATTACATCCCAATTATAAAATAGGTGAGTCAATAGTTTTTTACAGGTCTGATAACATATATAGAATAATATTAAATACATAAACAACAGTGTAATATCTTATTTCAAAATATATATCATATTTAAAAAAATCTGACTCTTCCTTTT
The DNA here is from genome assembly GCA_028023455.1 of Epiperipatus broadwayi. Lineage (NCBI taxonomy): Eukaryota > Metazoa > Onychophora > Udeonychophora > Euonychophora > Peripatidae > Epiperipatus > Epiperipatus broadwayi. Next base: position 9,848,232 of record JAQFVV010006223.1, on the reverse strand, counting down.
TTCCACTGCCAAATATATCAACATACACACACATATAGCAGACATGGTTTTCCCTGCTTTGGAGATTTTTTTCTTTATTTATAAATATATATCCTTTTCTCCTTTTTACATGCTTCCTTTGCCACCTCATTATGGTCAATTTCAATTTGAAATATGAGAGTTCCACCAATATCTGATAAATATTCCATATCAAAAAAGAATAAAGTAATCCTGAATTCAAATAAAATTGAGTGTGTTGATTTGTGTTGGAATTAAAGTAATTATATTCATATATAAAATAAACAGATAAATCATTTTAACTAAAGGAATAATTAGATAACACTGCATGTCTGTTTCCTCTTCTAATAAGTTCTGAGCATCTCTTCACCAAAGTCTCTCCAAAAGAAATATTTTGCACTTGATAAGCCCTGACCTTGGAAGAATGAAGTGAGTTACTTAGTTCTGCATATTACTTTTATGATCCAAAAATTGGAAAGACCAGTTTACATAAGACAGATGATAATCATAAATATCAATTCTATCATCCATTAACATTATTTAAGACAGCAAATCAACTACAATCCATATACAAAAGAGTTTATAGTAGAAGTCTTAAAATGGATTGATAGAGAAATTGTAGCAATAGCCAAAGATAAATTCCATAAAATGAAGGATGGTTGGCCAATGGGGTTATCACTAAATGGTATTATTTGCAGCATCATTCTGTCTATCTTTAAAAATAAGATCTTGCCTAAATATTTAGTTCCTTTAACTAACATTATCTACATGCAATATGTAGATGACATGTTTATATGTGCTGCAGAGAATCAATTCAGGAATATACAGATGGAACTTGAAAATATATTACCTTTGTAATAGGGTATTGAAGTAGAAGACATCAATCATGATAACACTTTTCTCGATATGTACAGCCCCCCAAAAAAAATTAACAGAGTTTAATTTTAAAATAAAGCTTAAATCTTTACAAATAAGGGAAGCTATTCATCCAATGTCAAATATCCGAATAGAACCAGCTTTAATTGTTTCTTATATAAAAAACACAGTCTATATAAATATGAGGCAGATAGCAAAAACAACATAGATGCACACACTAAAGATCTAATAGCACTTGATTATAATCACAACATGCTTATTAAAGATGTCAGTAAATTTAATGCTAAAGTAAAAAAGTTCAATGCATTAGTAATATGCCCAAAGCATGGACAAGACTTCCTTACATTCCACATATTGCTAATAATCATAGAAAGATTTGCACTAATACATACAGGGTTAGTTTTAGATTGCCATCATCTCTTAACATTTGTTGAACAGTACCAAAGACAAAATACCTGTAAAAGCATGTGCTTCTCAGGTGGTCTATAAAATTGCATGTTCTAATCCATCCTGCAGCTCTGTGTATTATGGGGAGTCTTGGGTAAATAGATTTATCAGAATTTCCCAACATGCATATATATACAACAGAGCTAAACAAAAGACTGAATACAGATCTGTCTTTTTTGATGATGAACGCACCATGGGTCATACATTTTCTCCATCCAAGATTAGAATAATTTGTTCAGAAAGAGATAATAGGAAAATAAAGTGCAAAAAGGCCTGGGCAATTGAAAAGAATTCACATTCAATCAACAAAAAGAATTTGTGTGTTCGATTGTCTGGAAAATGGAATATCTAGTTGCCTTATTTTCATATTGTGTCTCATTTACATATTATATAAGCATACCTGTACTGCATAGTTTTATTCAGCATTATGATTCTGGTATGTTTTTTTAAAGCTAGCTCATGCTATTAATTACTTTATATTTATTGTTTTATCTTTTCAACTAAACCCAAGGTCAACAAGTGTTTAGTAATTATACAGTAATTAAAAAATAAATTTCATTTTTTAAAAATAAGATCCCGATCGTTTTTTTTTTAATTAGTTCATAAAAAACCTTCTAAATATCTTAATACCTTCTTGTTTTATTTTTTTTTAAAAAAAAAAATAAATAAATAAAAGAAACTATGCAAAAAAAAAATTATTGTTCTTTTTTTTAAATAGCTATCCCTAATAAAACATAAGCATTTATATTATTATTAAACTGTTTTAAATTTGTCACATATATGCAAATCTTTTAATAAGTTTAACATATTTAAATTTCTATTTAACAACTAGGCTATCATGCAGTTAATATGAAAAAAAAAAATTTCTTAATGCATGTGTGTGTGATACTCTACAAAAGAAAAGATCGGTTGACATTAAGGATACTGTGGCTCAAGTGATCTTCAAGCACCATAGGTGAGACATTGAGTTTCAATAAAAGAATTTTTAATTCTAAAATCCTTCATTCTGTCATTTATAAAAAGAAATGACAAGAATGCAGAAGATCAATCAATTAATAAAGTTCTTTAACTTTCTGGATTCAATTATAATGAATTTATTAATGTAAAACTCATCTTGGATAAGTTGGTTATTAAATAATAACATACTCTCTAAAAAAGGATTTTATGGTGAACTTGAGCATGGTTTTCATAGAAGAATTAATTACATTTACATTATAAAATTGTTTCCCAAAGACATTCAAAAAATGTACAATATTTCAATAATAGAGAGTTATATTCAGAATAGTATTGAGTCTTTCAAAAATAAAGCTTTGTTGCATTAGAAATTAGTGTCAACATACGAAATATAAAATAATATAATTTGCAGAAAGCATGTAGAAAATATAGACGTATTTATGATCCACATATAAGTTTGAATACTCATGCAAAGCTTATTAAAATTATTTTAATGAGTTTTTTTCTTAAAACAGGCAAAACTCACTATACGTATTGCCACACACAGCAAGCTAGAGTAATCAATGGATGCCAGAAGGCTTGTGCATAAAATCCCCATTTAGTGCCTACTCATCCAATATCTCCAGACTAGTTTCTGGCTTGTGGCCTTCATCAGTGAGGAGCCTTGGATTGAGAGCACTGCATCTAGATCTTAGGATCTAATGCAACCCTCCAGCAGTCACCTTTTATCTCCACTTAACAACAGTTATACACAAGCATGGGAAGTGGTGGTCATGTGATGTTAGTAGTTAGAAAAGTACTGATTTATTTATAACTTCTATGTTTATTCAAAGTTATTTGTGTTTCAATACATTTTGCTATAATTTTAAATCTTTAAATATCATTGGAGACAATGCCATTTTACACATTACTATACTTTTCTAAAAAAAGTAGTGAAAGATAGAAATAATGGCATTAAAATCTACTAGAACAACAACCTTCATTGTACATAAATAAACAAAATGAATGTAAGTCTTTTTTTTTGCTATAAATATTAGGAATTATAGCAGATACTGTAAGTATATACTCTAAAATAATAGTGAGTATCAGATGCTCATTTTAAAGTGATCACTCTTTCTTTGACTATGGCTAAAAAATTTGCATAAGAAAGGTGAATAAAATTGTATCTAAAACATTATGCTAATAGGAAAATTATTTTGTAAATATAAATTTATCATTATAATGTAAACACTTATTTTACATATTTAAAGGAAATAGAATAATAAACCATCTCAATATAAATGAAATATTCTTTACAATGTAGAATAATAAAAATCCACAAATAAAAATATAATAACTATTAGACTTTCCTGTGAAGATTTTTGGATTCTTTCTCTATTATGGATTATGTTTTTTTTTATAATCTATATTTTTAAAAAAAAATATGACTTGCAAAACTATAAATAATTTTTACTAACAAATATATTTATTAACAAATTGAAAGATTGATTATGTGTAAAAAATAAGTATAATTAAACTTCTTATTTCTTTTGATAATTTAAAGAATACAAAAATTTTGCTATAGTCTTAAAAAAAATACAATTATGAACTTAGGTTCAGTAGATGATGACGATAAAAGCATATTCATATTACAACTATGGTTTCTTTTATAGTCAGCACAACATTAGTTTAATCAACATTCATTTATCCAAACTCAATTATCCTGAGAGTTTTACCTTCATCTAAAAATAATTATTATAGACATGTACTTAGGTATTATGTGTTCAGCCTAAATGCAAGTTAAGAAATGGGTACAGGAATAATATAACTAAATACTTGATCTGCATAGATGATGGTTTGCGATTATCTTGATACAATTTCTTTAAACATCTCTGTATTTAAAGCTACATTATCAACTTTAATTAGTTTTACATGTTTATTTGCTTATCAATATTTGATGGATATTTGGAAGATAACTGAATAAATTCAGTGAAAAAAAAATCCCCAAAACTTAAATTTGAATACAAAACCATAAAAACAATATAACATATGTTAGGTTTATAGTCCAATGACAAGTTTAGAAGCATAATCTATGATTAGGTGTTTTTTAAATCTTATGACAGCTAATATTTCAACTACGTCATTAAGCTTAAAATGTTTTGGGATCACAAATATTAAGAAAGTAAAATTATTGTAAATAAGCTATAAAACTATAAACTGATAAAAACATTAGAAATAAAAAACAAAACAAAAATGCAGCTATAAATTATAAATGTAAAATCTTCCATTTATAAACAAATACCAGTTATATATAGAAAAGCCTTGTATTTGATCCATACACAAACTTTATTGTCATTATAGCATATATTTAGTAGTAAATGAAAGCATCAAAACTTAATTTATTTTTACCACTTTTTTCTAAATCTTTAAAAAATATTCTTGTGAAGAAAAGTTATAGTAAATCTCTCTCTTTCTGTCTTTTATAAATAATATCTGAATAAAGAAACAAATCAATAACTTTATATATACTTTTAAAATTCTAAAAGTATTTGGAGAAAAACAAACAACAACAATCATTTAGAAATTAGTTGTCTTCAGAAGATGTGGAAATTTACATAATGTTATGTGATTTTTGAAAGGTAACATTTTAAATTTCCATAAGCCTATGGATAAAAGATGTTATAATAGAACAAATTTCCAACAAACTTTAATGAAATGCTAAAGCCTATTGTGCAGACTTCATTATAAGACAATATCCCTGATTGCAATAAATTCGAATATCACAAATGTAAGTGTACATACATAGATAACATTGGGTTTGTTTACATAAAGTTAATATATATTTTATATAAAGCGCAGATAATATATATTTTATATAAAATGCAGATGAGGCTGCAAATCTTTTGTGCTTATCATAATACTTATCTGATAGCCAATCAGTGTTATGCTAGCTGTCTGAATAATGATCAAACTATAAACACAATAGAGAATTTTACAAGAAAAGAGCAGTCCACCTTCTTCTTATCTTGTCTTTCTATATATCTAAGCCAATCTAAAGTAGTTAGGTTTGAAATTTATGAAGCTTTAAATATCTTCACATTTAACTCTCTGAGTCTAAATTACAAACATACAGCGCGAAATCCTATGATTTACTACACAGTAGTTTTTAGATGTTATAAATTGCAATAACATATGTAAATAATCTTTATTTTATATAAAGCACAGATAGCTAGTTGAAATTAAATTCTCTGTCTTGTATTTACGGTTTGATCATTATTCAGACAGCCATCTTAACATCTGATTGGCTGTCAGATAAGTATTATAATAAGTGTGAAAGATTTGCAGCCTTTCAATTTAATTTCAACTAACTATTTGCACTTTATATAAAATAAATATTATTTACATACATTACTGCAATTTATAACATCTAAAAACTACTGCGTAGTAAATTGTAGGATTTCACACTGTATGTTTGTAATTTAGACTCAGTGAGTTAAATGTGAAGATATTTAAAGCTTCATGCTTTCAAACCTAAATACTTCAGACTGGTTTAGATATATAAAAAGACAAGTTAAGATGAGGGTGGACCGCCATTTTCTTGTAAAATTCTCTGTCTTGTGTTTATGGTTTGATCATTATTCAGATAGCCATCATAACATCTGATTGGCTGTCAGATAAGTATTATAATAAGTGTAAAAGGTTTGCAGCCTTCCAATTTAATTTCAAAGTTAGTATAATATGACCAGAATCCTCAATCTGATTAACAAATAAACATTTTTATTCCCATCAGTTCAGACACACAAAAAATTAGTTTTGCTTTAATATTGTCTTGTAATTTTTACAGATAATTTTTTTCTAATTAATTATTTATACTTTCAAATAAATATAAGTCCATTTTACAATTTCCAGAAATAATTTTTTATAGTTTATTATAAATATATAGAAATTTACATAAATTCTTTCACATAAGAATGGTTAAGTAGTTTTTATTTCTAGATTTATTTTTATTATTAAATAATTAATTGCAATCAGCAAATTTGCCATTATATATTACATACACTTTTATCTGTACACTGTATATAAAATGTAATATTTTTAAATTATACTAATGATACAAATACGTAGTAATAACATATAAGGTTTGCAGAAATATTCTTGGTTACTTAGATCAGATCATAATTATTAACAATTGAACAAATGGATATCAAGTGATTTCCCAGGAACTGTGGACTTCAGCATTAATAGTTTTAAATTAATTTATAAGAATTGTCTCCTTAATTTTTCTCTGCTTTAACTAATCAGTCTAATGTTGTTTCAGTTTCTTTTTAATATGAAGTCTTGCCACTTTACATGAAAAATTGCATTTTTTTTTGCTTTAAATAATCCGTCTAATACTGCTTCAGTTGTCTTTGAATATGATAAATCTCGCCAATTTACATTTATCTTCAATTCAGATTACACCATAGAAAGCAAAAAGTTAAAAAGATAATTCTTATAAATCAATTTAAGGATTCTATAACAAATAGAAAATCTACAATACTGATTCGCAACCTCGTTTACATATATAAGTTCAGTGGATAATTATTATAACCTAAGTAATAAAAAGTATTTCACTACAAAATATTATATTATTACTGTTTATTTGTACTATTATTATATTTGAAAGTATTGTACATTCATATTCTAAGTCAAAAGACTGAAATTAATATTAAATAAAATAATGGTGGCAATATAAAAGCAATAACAAAATAATTAAAACTCTTAGTCATTGTGAAATAGATTTCTTATTAAAATAAATAGTTTTGGAAAATGTAGTAACAATCATTTTAAAACTAAACAGTTTCACCTATCAAATATTCACCCATATTTTTTATAATTACTATTCCTATTCTATTTCGCCTCTAAACAACTTTTTTCTCGTTTATATTTCAAGACATATTTCGGAACAATTATTAAATAAGTGATCGAAAGTTGGAACTGATACCGACATATGCCAAATATATAATTACCATGTGTCAGAATAACCAAATATCAACATGTCGAAAGAACTTGAATCAGAAAGAATGAATTATAAAAAGAATGTTAAGTGTCAGATAAAAATTCACTTTTGAAACAAGACAAATGACTAATAAAATATTTATCTAACGCTACCTGGTGCAAAATATATAAGTGAGAAATAAATAATTTAGACAAATTTAAAAGATGTTATCAAATAACAAGACAGTATTTGATTGACATTTTTTGTAATAAACATGTTAAATAAAAAGGAAAGTTTAGGCTTGTAAAGATATTCTTTACCTCATTCTGACGTCATTAATAATGAAACATGAATGTACCTAAGTTCTCAGCCTGAAGGCTAGGGAAACTAGACAATAGGATTGCAAAATTATACAGACTATCTAATTTTAAATATGATTTTTTATCACCTTCAATAATAAAAAATAGAAATATATAAATAATTGAAATATAAAATTGTAATAAACAGTAGAAGTTTGAATTTGATTTTACTTACAAAAAAAAAAAGTGTAATTAAAGTAAAATAAATAAGTATAAGTTTTCGGAAAAATTATTTATTTAGAAAAAATTTTTCACTTTAAAAAAATCGAAATATTATATATACTTTATTGTCATTTCAATAAATTTGACGATTTAAAATGCTATTTTGACAAGAGAAAATAATTTAATAGTTTATTGGGAGAAATAAGAAATACCTTCAAGCTTCCCCATTCTTTTTAAATTCATATAAATAAAGATACAATAAAAGACAAATGACCCCCAAGATGCATTTCGTGCTGAATCAGCACCTCTCATATATATCTTTATTATATGCAAAGTATTTATCTAGAGTAAATTGTTACATTTTCATTTACCATTGTCAAACTTCCTCCACTCACAATTTTGACGCCATCCATTTCTGATAAACACACTAAAGTATGAGCACTGGAAGTGGTAAAACTGCAATCTATATACATTGAGCTTCAGAATTCACCATTTTACCACTCGAGTAAACAAGGGAAGACATTTTGACAATAAACTTGTTATAATAAAATATTACTTATTGGTTAGGTTTCTATTTTCATTATGTTTACACTTTATAGAACAATTAGAATTAAAATCTAGTTATTAAAGTTTCTATAATATTTTGAATTGATAATAATTTCTGGGAACTTTATTGATATACAAACTCATCATTTCTGATTTTATATCTCATTAAATCTTTCAGCTTTTAAATATATAGCATTGTACTTTTTAAAATTATATTGGTTCATCTTTTGCCTCTTCCTTTTTTTCTTTTTGTCAGCATTTATTCCCATGATGTTTGTCTCAAAATATTAAAAATATTTTAATATTTCAATGAGAATACTGGTTTCAAAGGACAGTGATATTTATCATCCTAGTTGTCAATATATTGGTTCTTTAAACCACTGAAAGTAATCTTTTCACACACTAAAGTTTAAACGGCATATGTTTAATATGTATTTTTATATTAATTTTACATGCAAATATATATATTAAGGTTTTTGGTTTTATTAGTGCATCTATCATCTCAATTCTATAATATCACAACCATTTACTCATGCAGAAAGTCTGACCAGCTGTTTTTGCTATGCATGTATTCTGTAGATTAGCTTTCATTCATTGAATGAGTTAGAGCTGTTAAACATCTGAATCTCTGTAACAATATGAACCACTTGAGATTTTTCATTATACCATTCTCACCCAAACATATGTATGCAATGATAGAGAAGATCTCTTCAACAACTGCATCATTAATATTTAAAATAATACAGAAACTCATACATAATTGTCAATCAAACAAAATGTGTCCAATGAATTCTACTTTGTCTGAAATTCCAAGATTTTAAATGGGATCTCAATTTAGAAAATGCTATTTGCATTACAACATTGTAGATGTAAACAAATAAACTGACTTAAATCACTATTCTTAAAGCAGATGCCACAAAATATTCATTATAATAACCTTGTGAATTGACTTTGTGTATATATATTAGGATACATGTTTTCAGTAATAACCATGTTTAAAAAAATAAAAATAAAATAAATATACCAATATTTCAAGAGGGTAACACCTACCTTCAACTGGGGGAAAACAAATATAGTAATAATCACATGGTTGTATTAAATAGAATTGTATCATGTGGTTGTTGTATCACAGGACTGTTGAATAATTTGATTCCTATTTTACAGTAATTTTTATATTCATTTGCATTTAAAGAACACTTTTAAATAATTATTAATTTTATTGTTTCATCGTGTTTATTAATGCAATTTGTATTTTTTAATATTATATATTTCTATAGCTTCTCTAAATATTTTTGGCCATGTTTTTTTCAATGTGGATATGATTTTAATATTTGAAAAATCCATGCGATGGCCAGTATCCAAAATATGGACAGCAAATATTGAAGATGTTGGGAATTTTTATATTGCATTAATATGTTAATCTCCTGTACCATTTATACATTGATTGTGCTTCCTATATATGAAGTTTGACACATGCCACATGGAATTTCATAAACTCCTTGGGCTTCTAGAGGATTACACTCTTAGGCTTGATCAAAATGTTAATCTTTTGCTTAATTGAGAATATTGTTTTTATGTTGTAAATTCTTAGTATCTTTCCAATTTTATCTGTGGTTTTTTTTTATAAAAGGAATGCATATTCTAGCAGAAGTATTTGCTTCTTTTTTGGAGGACTTTTCCTTTGTACATTGATCTATTTATAATGATGGTATTGTGGTCATTCATTAATAAGATTTCATGTATGTGTTTGATTTTTTTCTTAATGTGGATGTATTTAGAAATAAAAATGTCCTTGTAAAAAGTGACTAGTACAAAAAGAAAAAGAATCAAGTACTTCTACTAGAATATGTATTTCTCATATGAAAGCAATCACAGATAAAATTGGAAGGTACTAAGATGCTAGGACATAAAAGCATTCTGTACTGAGCAAACAATTAATATCATTCTGATCAAACATAAGAACACAATCCCTTTAAAAATCCAAGGAGTTTATGAAATTTCATGTGGCATGTACTCAACTACAAACATAGGAAGAAATAATCAATGTGTAAATGCTAAAAGAAATGAACATTATTAATTCAGTACAAAAAGTCTCAACATTTTCAGGACTTGCTTTCCATGTTTTGGATACTGAGAATCACACATAATTCTGAAAATACTAAATCATATCCACATGCAATAAACATGACCAATGCCTATTTAGTGAAGCTAGAGAAATATTAAAAAGGCATATTGCATTAATAAACGTGATAAAACAATAAAATTACCAACTATTTGGAAGAGTTTCTTATTACAAATGAATATAAAAAATACTCCAAATATAAATCAAACTATTCAACAACCACATAATACAACTACCACATGTACAATTCTATGTACTACAACCATGTAATTATTATAATATCTTTTGACCCAGTGGAAAATAAGTGTTATCTTATTGAAACATACAATATATTTCTTTGTTTTATTTTATTAAACATGGTTATTCTTGAAAACATGTTTCATAAAACATCTTTTATTCATGAAAGCATTCATTTCAATATATATATATTGTACTGGTCAAAATAGTATGCTCACTTAACAGATTCAAATCCTAAGCAAAAGTACCTCAAATCCGATCATACTCGAGATACACAGGTCTGGAGCAGTCCTGAATTCTAACCTATTTGCCTATTCTTCGAATCTCTGACCCAATGAACAACAATTCTGATGACACAGTAAAATTATTTTAAATCCGTGCTCAGAAGCAAAGCAAAGCGGTAGAGCATAAGATCAGACTGATGATGGTGATCGAGGTCAGAGTAGCCAAGTTATTACATTATTATAGTTATTTATTAATGCTAAACTCTTAGCTAAAGAAAATAGTTCTAAATATTAACTAGAAAATAATAATTCAAAAACAAACCAGGATTTACATGAAATTATATATATATTTAATAAATATAGAAAACGCATATATACGTTACAAAATTGCTTCACGCTTGGAGTGATCTTATACATTTTGAAAACTTGGGATTTGTTTTATAAAATCCCCTTTACATCAAGTATTTCATGAATATAACTTTAGAGAATGTGTTATAAGTTGTGCGGGGTTGATATGCCAATTTACAAATGTTCACAAAGAAAATGTTGTGGATGTACAAAACAATCTACAAGATCGGAACAGATTCAGATTACAGAAAAATACATGATGATTTAACATTAATCATTTTGACAAATAAATGTAAATGTACGGTCTCAATCATTTATTTACAATCTTAAAATCATTACATATGTTTGATAGGCATTGTTTGGACATAGCGTCTTTAGAATAAGTATACATAAGAAACAAACAATGCGCAATATTTACGAGAATGAATTATACAAATTGATTTACGTCTCTGGGAATCGATAACGCTTTTTTTTTAACGAAAGCAGTTTTAAGATCAACATACTGAACGTATTTTATGAAATGAATCATTATCTTTAACACATCATTGCGACTTACTAAGATTAGATGGACGGATGACCAAATTCAAGAGCAAATTAACGGTACTAGCATACAATAACGAAATAAGGCCTCATGGCGATTGGATATTTTATCATTAAAATAATATTTGAGACGAACTTAGATTTGATATGTCCGCGCATTCTGGCGGAGCGATATCGAAGGAGAGGCTGAGTTTGAGACCCCAGATCATTATGTACTGCCATCCGCAGCACATAATCCTCATAAACCTTACGTTCCACAGAGAGAGTCTCTGATTACAAACGATTTTGAAAAGTAGGACGGGAGCTTCAAGCTTTCGATGTCCCCAATGACAAAACGATCAAGAAATGGAAAAGATAAAATATCAGAATAAAGGAAAAGGTATGCCAGCAACGTTTATATAATTTTATAATATTATTTAAAGTTTGGAAATGGTCTAACCTCTTGCGCAATAATCTGTTTTCAATTCTGAGTCATTTAACTAATCATAATGAATAATAACGCTTCTATTTATAATATTATTAAACTAACAACATTTATATTTAAAGAATCGATTCCCAAATACGTATTGACTGGTAGAATTAGCCCTTCAGGCACCAGCAAAAAAAAAAAAGGAATGGATTAATTATGCGAAGGTTCACGATCTTTTTAAAATAGAAATTTAAAGACAAACTCAAAGCAGCAAATTTAGCAAAATTCATCCACAGTAAAAGTTTTTAATTTACTTTAAGAATACTGAATTTAATATGAAACCAAAATCGCGAGCAATTTCTATTTAATATAAAGAAAACTTTATTGATAAGTTTTAAATAAAGCCCACCCTTTTTCCAAGTAAAACAATTATTTCCCCCCTTACTCGCGAATTTAGCGATTTTGGCATATTAAAGAAAATAGATTATATTTATACATTAAACAAAATACATAAAATCTTAATGGAATCGCACACATTTATATATATAATTTAATTAAGCGTGAAAGGTAAGTTAAAATACATGATATTAATAAAAGATTACTGAGAGAGAGTTTAAAAGCAAAATTAGCAGAAGCTTATAAAATAATATATAAATTAAGATATGAAGGTTGAACTATAGATTACAAATTACAAAAGTATTGACTTATGAAGGCAGTTCTACGTTAAAAGGTTACCTAAGAAAAAAAACAGCATAGCGGCATCATTAGCAATCAGCAGTCAGAAGCAATCATGTTGTATGGTCAGCTAGATGGAACATGGCAGTGGCAGGCAGACAGTTCTTCGAGAGAAGAAGAAAAAGGTGCTAGATTCCACTACTCACACTTCATCGTGCAGGACTTGCACCGGCTTCTTAAAGTTAGGGTCTTGAAACGCTGACGAAAATCTCAACTCACTGAAAGATAACTAAAACTGAAAGTCTAAAAACTAACTTCCTTTGTTCTGTGGTTCCTTTTATAACATTTTAATACCGCCCAGAATGCAATTTCATATACCAACCTTATCTCTGTAATCCCTTTAAAAACAACATTTAATTAGCAAAAATATTTTCAATAGATAAGGCTTGAAATACCATTTTTAGCTATTTTAAATCATTCGACAACAACTGATAAACGATTTGTTTTTTCGATTTTAATTAAGATTTATAAATTTTAATTATAGACGACGATCTGACTAGTGATAAAGATAATTTCAGTATTTCAAGCCTTCCCCATTTTTTTTGTTGTTACATTAAATACACACAGATATAACAAAAAAAAATTACAATTATATAAAGAAAATGTTTAGTTGTCAGCAATAAACATTAATAACATTATTGCTTCATTCATATATATACGCATCACGCACACTGCTGTTTTATTTTACTAAATAAAAATTAATTTTACTAATCTTTCTAATGATTTGGCATACAGTGTGTGAGTGAATAGCATATATTTATAGCAAGGTCTGAATTGCGGACCCCTAGAAGATTAGTATAGATGGTGACACATGAAGCATTGATGATGATTAGACATCGATTGCTTCAATATATATATAGTTTAAGATTTAAACTGTACATTTTTAATTTACTTTATTATGTATGTAATACCCAGAGTTCTAACTGAATGAATTTGATCTGCATAATCAAAATATTTTTAATAAAAAGCTCTTATAAATTGATTAATTAAATGTATAAATTGTCGTGTATGTGTATGCAAGCATACTAGATATAATATACACGTAACTTAAATACATTGGTTTAAAAAAGTAAAGTAAAATAGATCAATAGAATTAATTATATTACTAAGTGTTTAAAAAATTAAAAGGAAAAATAATCCATAAATTTTAATCATGTTAGTAAATAAGTAATAAATGGAATATATAAAATAATAGTAATAACTCATATTATGTAAAAGAATTAAATAAAAATTAGTTTTAGTGCACACAAACAAATTTGAATTTCATAACTTATAAAAATGTGTAGTATTTTGTGACCCTTTCTAATTGGCCTTTTGGATGGGGTTTTAAATAAATATTTTGCCTTTTCTTATAGTAAATTAAATGGCAAATCTAAATATATTATTGAAAATTATAGGGTATTAAAATTTAAAAAATTATAGTCCTATTCTATAGTAAATAAAGAAAAAATACTAGTTGTTTAGACATTTATAAAATAATAATATAATGTAAAAATACATATAATTAGATTTTATAGAGATGTTTTTGAATAAATATGATAAATGTTATTTTTGGAAAACATGAATAAACATAATAAAGATGATTTTTGAAAAGCAATCTTAACTATGTGATAGGTAATTAAAACAAAACAAGTGAGGTATAAATAAGTCATAAAATAAAAACAATAGCAGTCTTGTCCAATCTAGTCTATTCTAAATATTGATTCAAAAAGCAGTGCAGTGTGATCCCATGAAGATAGAAAAAACTGCTCATTAAAATAGTTTCCCATAGAATTGTATAGATAGACATATCTTACTAACAGGTTTAAAATATTTTTCAATGCTACATTCACCACATCAAATATAATGTTAACTAATGCAAAACTATTTACTGTGTTGCTAAAAAACCCAAAACCACACTGGTCAAAATATCTGGAATAATAAAATAGGATTCAGAAATAAACCTTGAAGTTGTACAGAATGCAATGCTACCTAACTCAATGAAGAAAAGCATGCCACAAGAAAAGAAGTAGACTCTTCTGAAAGACTTACAAAAATGTACTGTATCCACTATTTATCAGTATCAATACCCAAAAAAATCAAACACTATCAAGGGTGGATTACTGAAAGACTTATTCTTATATGTAAGAAAAATATATTTGCAGAAAATCATGGTTTAAAGCTTTACAAATTTAAGACAAGTGATAAGATCTTATCACTATAATTATCACAAGGTCTTAAGTTTTAATATTTATAATTATTATTTATTATTACTTTCAATTGTTTTAATTATATTTATTTGGTAGCAGTTGATAATTTATAAGCAATGGTTTCATATTGTATTGATTGTAAATAAATTATTACCTTATATTGTTATTAACTAATTTAGTTTGGCTTACTTTTTGAACTCATTTCAAACATATGCTACTAATAATCATGAATCTGAGAAATCATGCAATTCATTGAAGGGGACATAAATGATGTTGATTGTCAGAGTTAAGTTTTGCAACAGCAAACTTTCTATTTAAGAAATTTGATCCCTTATAATTCATTTTAAACTGAATCCAACAAAACAAACAAATTAAAAATACTTTTGAAAAAATTACACTTAATCTTATGGCTAGATTATAAAATTACATTATCATCATTATCTTAGATGGTTGGTTAATATTATTAAATATATTTGAGTTTAACTATGGTATTTGAAGTCTATGTTGAAAATATACATTATGACCTTGAATTTATATTACCTCTTTTAACTTAGTTACCCTTCTATATATCTGTTATAATATATATATATGTCCACAGATGGCATTCTACCAAAAACACCGATCAAGCGTATGTTTTGTTTACATAAATGTCAGAGTAGTTAGTATTCACTATCTCTAACTATAATTCCACTTTCAGATCATGATTTCAAGCTATTTGCTATCATCAGTGAAAGACAGGAATAAAGAAACTAGATCTAAATACAAACTCTGAGCGTTTATGAAACAATTTCTATTCAGCTTGCAAGCGTGAATTTTTTAGACACATAATGTCTTCAAACTCAGCAAACCAGATAGCTATATGGGTCTGATCTCAGTTCAGCATCACCACATAGTAGAAGCCTCTGCAATCTATATCATTGCAAGAAAGACCTCAAAGGTACATTTATGATAAACAAAAATGCAAGTTAAAAAACTTGCTAACGCTTGTATTTATGTCCACAGATGGCATTCTACCAAAAACACCGATCAAGCGTATGTTTTGTTTACATAAACATCAGAGTAGTTAGTATTCACTATCTCTAACTATAATTCCACTTTCAGATCATGATTTCAAGCTATTTGCTATCATCAGTGAAAGACAGGAATAAAGAAACTAGATCTAAATACAAACTCTGAGCATTTATGAAACAATTTCTATTCAGCTTGCAAGCGTGAATTTTTTAGACACATAATGTCTTCAAACTCAGCATAGCAAACCAGATAGCTATATGGGTCTGATCTCAGTTCAGCATCACCACATAGTAGAAGCCTCTGCAATCTATATCATTGCAAGAAAGACCTCAAAGGTACATTTATGATAAACAAAAATGCAAGTTAAAAAACTTGCTAACGCTTGTATTTATGTCCACAGATGGCGTTCTACCAAAAACACCGATCAAGCATATGTTTTGTTTACATAAACGTCAGAGTAGTTAGTATTCACTATCTCTAACTATAATTCCACTTTCAGATCATGATTTCAAGCTATTTGCTATCATCAGTGAAAGACAGGAATAAAGAAACTAGATCTAAATACAAACTCTGAGCGTTTATGAAACAATTTCTATTCAGCTTGCAAGCGTGAATTTTTTAGACACATAATGTCTTCAAACTCAGCAAACCAGATAGCTATATGGGTCTGATCTCAGTTCAGCATCACCACATAGTAGAAGCCTCTGCAATCTATATCATTGCAAGAAAGACCTCAAAGGTACATTTATGATAAACAAAAATGCAAGTTAAAAAACTTGCTAACGCTTGTATTTATGTCCACAGATGGCGTTCTACCAAAAACACCGATCAAGCGTATGTTTTGTTTACATAAACATCAGAGTAGTTAGTATTCACTATCTCTAACTATAATTCCACTTTCAGATCATGATTTCAAGCTATTTGCTATCATCAGTGAAAGACAGGAATAAAGAAACTAGATCTAAATACAAACTCTGAGCGTTTATGAAACAATTTCTATTCAGCTTGCAAGCGTGAATTTTTTAGACACGTAATGTCTTCAAACTCAGCATAGCAAACCAGATAGCTATATGGGTCTGATCTCAGTTCAGCATCACCACATAGTAGAAGCCTCTGCAATCTATATCATTGCAAGAAAGACCTCAAAGGTACATTTATGATAAACAAAAATGCAAATTAAAAAACTTGCTAACGCTTGTATTTATGTCCACAGATGGCGTTCTACCAAAAACACCGATCAAGCATATGTTTTGTTTACATAAACATCAGAGTAGTTAGTATTCACTATCTCTAACTATAATTCCACTTTCAGATCATGATTTCAAGCTATTTGCTATCATCAGTGAAAGACAGGAATAAAGAAACTAGATCTAAATACAAACTCTGAGCGTTTATGAAACAATTTCTATTCAGCTTGCAAGCGTGAATTTTTTAGACACGTAATGTCTTCAAACTCAGCATAGCAAACCAGATAGCTATATGGGTCTGATCTCAGTTCAGCATCACCACATAGTAGAAGCCTCTGCAATCTATATCATTGCAAGAAAGACCTCAAAGGTACATTTATGATAAACAAAAATGCAAGTTAAAAAACTTGCTAACGCTTGTATTTATGTCCACAGATGGCGTTCTACCAAAAACACCGATCAAGCGTATGTTTTGTTTACATAAATGTCAGAGTAGTTAGTATTCACTATCTTTAACTATAATTCCACTTTCAGATCATGATTTCAAGTTATTTGCTATCATCAGTGAAAGACAGGAATAAAGAAACTAGATCTAAATACAAACTCTGAGCGTTTATGAAACAATTTCTATTCAGCTTGCAAGCGTGAATTTTTTAGACATGTAATGTCTTCAAACTCAGCATAGCAAACCAGATAGCTATATGGGTCTGATCTCAGTTCAGCATCACCACATAGTAGAAGCCTCTGCAATCTATATTATTGCAAGAAAGACCTCAAAGGTACATTTATGATAAACAAAAATGCAAGTTAAATCACTTGCTAACGCTTGTATTTATATACAATGATATAGATTGCAATGATTTAGATTGCAGAGGCTTCTACTATGTGGTGATGCTGAACTGAGATCAGACCCATATAGCTATCTGGTTTGCTATGCTGAGTTTGAAGACATTACGTGTCTAAAAAATTCACGCTCGCAAGCTGAATAGAAATTGTTTCATAAATGCTCAGAGTTTGTATTTAGATCTAGTTTCTTTATTCCTGTCTTTCACTGATGATAGCAAATAGCTTGAAATCATGATCTGAAAGTGGAATTATAGTTAGAGATAGTGAATACTAACTACTCTGACGTTTATGTAAACAAAACATACGCTTGATCGGTGTTTTTGGTAGAACGCCATCTGTGGACATAAATACAAGCGTTAGCAAGTTTTTTAACTTGCATTTTTGTTTATCATATATATATTGAAGCAGTTGATGTCTAATCACATTAAGCTTCATGCTCAACTATCCATGCTAACCACCTATGGGTTTGAAATGCAGCATTCATTGTATGTATGTGCTGATACACACACACACACTTTGATATAATAATTAAATTATTTTAATGCATATTATAAAAGCTAACAGTTGCATGTGTGACATTTATATACATGTACGAATCAATAATTTTATTAAGATTTTTGGTGAAAATTATATATATATTTAAATATGTATATATACAATTAATTCTATTTATTATAGAATGGGCTTAAAAGATTCAAGATACTCTTAAGAGGTTGTTATCAAGTAGAAATAATCCATGATTTAATTTCAAATTATTTTCACTAATTTAGGGGGGGGGGGAATAAGATTTTAATTAAACTGCTAATGAATTTCTTGGTTTATTTTTATCTACAAATCTATTTCAAAATCTAAAATATATTTTAAAAAAGTATCTTGGGCCTTATCAGTTTTTATATCCGCATTAAACAAAAACTAATGTATAGTTAAATAATATATTATCAGGATAGCCGCAGGCAAGTAAAGAGAATACATTCCTAAAAGGATTAAGGAAAGACATAAAAAGGGGAGACAAAGACAAAAGAAAGTAAAAAAAATTTAGGAGAGAGTGCAATCTAAGTCACATCAAGTAGATCCTGAACATGTACAGCAAGTACAGGGAAGCCAAGCACTTTTCCCTGGACCTCTCAGAGGCCATCTGCTGCCTGCTGCTATGATGCTCTTTCCATCTG
Source organism: Epiperipatus broadwayi (assembly GCA_028023455.1). NCBI lineage: Eukaryota > Metazoa > Onychophora > Udeonychophora > Euonychophora > Peripatidae > Epiperipatus > Epiperipatus broadwayi. The sequence continues at coordinate 9,828,917 of JAQFVV010006223.1, read as the reverse complement.
ACTGGTCATCATGCAAGATGACCATCCGAGTGCTGACTTCAACTGCTGATTTCTCAATATTTCTCCCTACCTGTAACATGAGAAATCACCAGAAAGAAAGAAATCTGTCTGTGAATGCCACCCACAAGATCCAGAGTTAACCTATAACTGCATAGAGCTGCCTTAATATGTAAATTCCCTCTATAATTTTAAATAATGTTTAACAAAGCCTTTATATCTTAATTCTCTGACTGCATCAGTCTACCATTTTCTTTTAAGTGTGTTTGCTAATTCTTTGTAACTCAATATTATCTTAATGTATTTTCCAACATCTATCTCATGCAAAAATCTAGGTATGTTTATACCTATGTGGATTTATTTAGTATTTTTTATTTCATTCTTTATATATATGTTTTATTTATTTCATGTGCCAATATAACCCAATCATGTGAGTTTGAAATTGGGCTTTTGTTTAAAAATTATAATTAAAGCTATATATTTCTTTTAAATCTTTTATTCATGGATGTTCTCTATTGATATTGATATTTATTATTAAAAGATTATGAAATTTTTAATTGTGATCATCATCACCTGCCATTGTTTGGAGGGGGAGCTATATATATATTATGGTAAACCATATATGGAAATTGAAGTCCAACCTAACTCTTAAATTATTTAGTATCAGAAATACATAAATATTTATTAATCATAATGTCTATTGATAATAATTAGTTTTAATTTTGTCAAGGATTCATTATTACGACAGATCATGGTTCTGGGGTTATACATAATAGGCTGTAAGTATTAATGTTTTGATTATATTATCCTAGCTTTAGTGTTATAGGCATATTGTAATTGTTTCATTCTGATATTTATATTTTACTATTGCTTTATCATTTGGGAACTTCAGAAGTATGAAGCCACCCATATTACTGTTTTTAATTATTTGTAATCAGGGGTACAAGCTACTCCTTGTGGAACATGGGGTTTGTGGACTGATACCTTTGTGGGAGGCCATAAGCTGGCCCCAAATCTTGAAGCCCAACATCTCCATTTGGTATTGTTCTGCTAAAATATGGGGACATAACAAAATTTTACCCATCTAAAATGCCAAGAGATGGAGTAACCAAATGATCGAATGAGCAAAGTGCCTTCCTCCATTATGCTGTTAACACTACTATTATTATTAATCTTATGCATTGCCTACTTGACCTAAATAAGCCATAATGAGGTGTTTATAATAATGAATCATTGCATAAATAATCAGTCAATAAAACAAGAGCATGGAAGTTTTATTCATGCTGATCTCCCTTTTCTAAATAATAAATGAATTCCATATACGTAAGTATTATGTTTGTAATATCAAATGTATGCAAATATTATTTCTGTAATAAATAATAATGCATTAACTCAGCTCAAATTGTTACTTGCTCTCATGTAAATATTCTAAAGATTTCTTTTCAATGTCACAACTTAAAGCATGTTAACTTCTTTTATTGTAAATAACCAATATAACATGAAATCTATTAATGTGCCAACCACTTCTTGACAAAATGTAGAATATACATATATATTGTAATGCATTATTCAACTCTATCATGATCATTTTAACATCCATATTGTTATTATAAAATATGTACCTATCTGAAAATTGACATGTTAAGCCACATGAGCTATAACCTCCTACTGTAACCTACCTGTAATGATGTAATTGGTTTAACAGAATAGCATAATAACAAAATCCCCACTTTATAATAAATACTGTAATTAATAAGCATGAAATAATTGTGTAATATATATATATATGAATTTCTTATTTGGTTATATTAAATTACTATACATCTGGATCTTGTTTTATGCGGTAGATAGGTGCCACAGAAAATGCACACAAAAGAAATCGCACAAAAATAGACTTAACTTACCTTGAAAAATGGGAGATATGTACTGTAATTTTCCAAAAATCACATAAAAGCAAAGCAACAATGTAAAATTACTTTAAAATTCGCATAAAAAAAATAAGAAAATAAAATATGACTAATAAAAAATTTCAAATTTGAAAAAAATTGATAGAAGACAAACTTTTTTTACTTTTTTTATTAACTACAGTATTTAATTTTATTCAAAACAATATATTTTTATGCATAATTTACATTTTTTTCATACATGTATGGTATTTTAATTATTATCACTATTTGAGACATCAGATTCATCATGATGTGATGTGAGGTATTGTAGCTTCTCCTAAATGAAGTCAAGAGGAAATACAACTAAAACATTTTCCAATCACAATTGATCCTTCCCATTTCGCAAAGCGATCTAAAACTGAAAATTTTGTTTCCAAAGAAATTAATTTTCTTGGGTATTTTTTTTCTCTCCGTTAGAGTAAACTAAAAGTTTAAAATAAAAATAAGAACTTAGACTTACGATAATAAAAAGACACTGACTCACCACTGTTGGGCAAAATTTAATTAAAACTAACAATTAAAAATTAAATTCTTATTTTTGTCTTTAATTTTTTAATTTTCAATTCCATTTAAAAATCAGATTTCATCATTTCACATCACCTCGTTATGTAATTTTTTAATTGTTAATTACAATTAAAAATCAGTTTTTAATTGCCAACTTTAATTGTGCCCACTGCTGTTACTCACCTTTTAAAAATAAGCTTGCAGACACTAAATGATTAATTGATTACGTACTCATTTTATAAAAAGCAAAAATTGAATGTGATTTAAAATGCAAAAACAACAATATACATTGTATAGGCATCTATAACATTTGAACAGATTTACATTATAATCTTGTAAAATTTATTACTTGCGGACACTAAATGATTAATTAATTACGTACTCTTTTTATAAAAAGCAAAAATAGAACATGATTTAAAATGCAAAAACAATAACAAACATAGTATTTTTCATCTATAACGTTTGAACAGATTTACATTATAGTCTTGTAAAATTTAATGTGTATATATAAAATGAGGAAATTCTGATTTTAAGTGAATTATGAACTTCTTTATTACATAAAATCTATTACAGTACTATTATAAAGTGCTGAAAATATTGAAATTATTAGATGGAAGTCGAACTCCGATAATGCACTATTACTTTAAATATGATGTGAGTGCATGAAATTTATAATATTTAAAGTAATAGCGCATTACTGGAGCTCAACTTCTGATCTAATAATTTTTATCGCATAAAAGAAAACTGCATACAAAGATATTATGAAGAATCATGAATCACATAACTTCAAAATCGCATTAAATAAATCCGCATAAAATGAGACCTGGGTGTATTTAAAATATTTCCTGAGTTCAAATCTTTCATTATTAATAAAATATTTAAGACAGAATCTAAGTAATAAATGTTGGACTATTTTTAGTTGTCATCATCAATCGTTATTTATGGTTTCATGTTTCTCTCTGGACTACTAGGCCAGTATTTAAGATAATCACACTGTATCACTGGGACTGTTGTTCATAGGGTCATAGACTCAAAGAATAGACAATAAGTTAGAATCCATGACCACTCCTGACCCATGTATCTCAAACATGAACAGATTTGAGGTACTGTTGCTTGGACTTTTGGTTTTGTTGTATGAGTATACAATTTTGACCGGTACAATATATAAGTAAATAGATGGATTTGAACTTAGGATTTTTCAGTCTACATTTATCCTCCACTCCAGCTCAAATAACTGATACACATGACCAAATACATGTAAAAAAAAGATAATCCCCAATGTACATATTTCATGCAGAACCAGAATTCATCAGTTGGGCCAGATCATAATCTTCCACACATATATAAGATCAGTACTCAGTTTATATTAGGATAGCATTTCCTTAAACTTTAATGAAAAGGCTTCAATCATCTCATCCTCCAACTATTCACCCATCCATTCCATTGAAAAACCAATTATTGAACATTCCATTGCCATTTTTTAATAAAATGGATGGTTGAATAGTTGGAAAGGTAAAAAGATTAAAGCCTATTCATGAAAGTTTAATGAATTGCTATCTTAATATAAGCCAAGCACTGATTTTATGAATGTGTGAGAGATGATGATCTGGACAACTGGTGAGTGCTGGTTCTGCACAAAGTACATATATTGGGAATCATACATCTTTTTTTCAAGAATGTGATCATGCATGTCAGTTGTTTGAGATAAAATGAAGGATGAATATACACTGGAAAATTCTAAATCCCTCTATTTACTTATGCAGGAAACAATCAGTACACAGAATAAATAGGTTAATTATATATATATCGTAGGGTATTAATTCTAAATCCAAGTGAAACCCCAATAATTCCAAAAAGAAAGAAGGAGATATGAAAGAGAAAAAAATGAGAAGGGGAAAAGAAAGAAAATTATTTTTTATTTATTCAGCTATATACATTTAATTTTGTTAGCAAGAGAGAATCACTGATAGAATACAGGGAAGAAATAAAATATAGTTAAAATGCATGATTTTGGCTAATTTTAGCTGGCAATCAGAAAATCAACTTTTGGCTATGTGTGTGGGCATATGCACATACACATAGGGTTTGACTTAGATGGATGCTTCATACAAGTCAAGGAGATCAATTAGGCTTTCATGTTATAATTCTGTGTAATGTAGTTTTTTTTTAATTATAGGTTTTAATATTTTAAGAGAAAGAGAGAAAAAGAGAATGAGGAAAAGAAAACTCATTACCAAGTATGTAGTATCAAATAGACTGATAGCAATTGCTTGTTTGACCACAAAACCTAGTTTTAAACTCAGCCATCAATTAATTATAGGTTGATAGTTATAAGATAAAGATGTTTCAAGCCATATCTCAATTACATATTACCATTAGGAGACTGGTGTCATAAAGGGATCAGTGATGTCATCAATACAAAATGGATAAATACCAAGAGAGAATCTGGGATGGAGTTATTATTGTGGACTGACATGCAAATGAGAATTAGTATATGTAATATGTGAGAACTGGTGTCATCTAAAAGAAAAAAACCCTAGAAATATTTTATTATTGAAAATTTTTAAAAAAATAAATAAATGCCTTGCTAAGATTCTTCATTACTTTGTTTGGAGGGTTGGGAGCCACCAGGAGCCTTAGCATATCTGAATGGAAGGAAGAATAGAGAAACATATCCAAGGCTGATCATGAAAGAAGTGATGACTTCAGTGTCTGAAATCCCTTGTGTCTCACTTCACTGTAGGAAAGTAAAGCTCAGAGAAATAGAAAGTAATAAGAAAGCCCACTTTGATTCAAATTCATGATTGCCTATGAATATGTCCAGACAACAATCAATCTATGACTATACTGTAAATATGCTATCATTTTAACTGTGATTTTGAGAAACAGTAACCAATATAAGTGAAGGAAATTCATGTCATAACCAGTATGTCATATATATGTATACTAAATCACAGTGTGTGCACAAAATCTGTTTTTTTCTTTTTTGATTTCATTGCCTAACCAACAGTGCTTCCCAATGTAGGAACTCAAGTAATTGGTAATGTGAAACAAAATCTTATTAATGACTATTGTAATTTCATTTCCCTCTTCTCTCATCAAATATCAAACAAGCTATTAACTGTTAAGGGTCTTATTATCAATAAACATTTTATGATGGGAAGATTTAAACCTCGATGACATGTATGTGCATGGATGTAAGTCAGTTGTGATCAAATCTAAAATGATAAAGGGGGGTATAGGAATGGAAATAATAACCAAGTGAGAAATTAATTGTTTTGTATCGATTCAGGGAGTATAGAAATTAGATGAAATGATGGAATGGATGCAGATCAAATAAACATACTTAAACAGAATTATCCATCTAGGGGATGTGTATATTATTATATCATTAACAAGACGAGTGTGTATATGTGTATTATTTTTTTTGTTTACTAGTTATATAAATATCACAAAGTGACTAAGATGAAACGACATCTAGCTACCATAATTATATATGTGTAAAACATTCCATTTGCATTTTTTTATTGTTATTAATTATTAAATTTTCATTAATTCTATGAGTAATTCTATCTTTATTGATTATTTTGTGATAAGTGAAACAGGCTTAATATATACCTGTGTCTATATATGTAATATATAGGGTATATGAGCACAGACTTTCACACCACCCACCACTCTCAACTCTATCTCATAACACATGATACACTTGAACACATATATGTCGAAAACATAAATAATCACCAATATATATATTTCATGCTAAACCAGCAATCATCAGTTGGTCCAGATTACCATCTCTACACATATATGCTATAAGTGCTCAGATATATATTAAGATAGCCAATCTTCATACTTTAATGGACAGGCTATCTTAATATATATCTGAGCACTTATAGCATATATGTGTAGAGATGGTAATCTGGACCAACTGATGATTGCTGGTTTAGCATGAAATATGTATATTGGTGATTATTTATCTTTTTGACATATATGTGTTCAAGTATATCATGTGTTATGAGATAGAATAGAGAGTGGTGGGTGGTGTGAAAGTCTGTGCTCATATATTTATATATTTTGTGATGTAACTATTCTTTGGTAAATTTGGAATAAACTGAACCAGATGTTGTAAATAAACAGTTTATATGTTTATTTATGAATCATAAAACTCTTACTGACTGTTGCTCATAGGTCATATCAAGTAGAAATAAATTATGAACCCCATTAATAAGTCATAATAGGTAGAAAATGAATCATATATATTTAAATATTCTTAGTGGCAAGTATGTGTTTGAATCTAATTCTTTTGGGTGCTACAGAGGAGAATTGGGAGTGATCTTATTATCATAAATTATTAATATAGGTAAATATGTACAGAACAATGGTGCAAATAATTTGTTTTGTTTCATCTCTGTGATAGCTTAGTGGTGGACTTTCCATTGATAGGCAAGAGAGACTCTAAGGCCCATAAGCTGATCTTGTAAGGATGGAGACCGAATTGTATCACAAAAGATGACCTAAGCATTTCATTATAACTACACTATACTGGTATAGGAATGCAAGTGAAAATACTAAGGGCCTCTATATTCAAACAAATGAAACCTTGATTCTCAAACTATTCTGGTACAATATATAAAAGAATTTTGGTGTTAAACTAACACACAGTTTAACCAAAAAACTATTGTATTTACATCGTATAACCATGAAAACATTTATTTAATCTTAAATATTTAAACAATATTTTTAATTTACTTTTTTGTAAATGCATTACTCAGAGTTAAAAATTTTAAATTGGCTATCATTTTTTAAACTAGCTTTTTTTTATTGAATTTTTAAATGAGATATTTATTTTATATAGCGCGATGTTTCTGAATTGTAATAAAGTAATAATCAGCTTTTTAAGCTAATGCACATGCGCTTTGTGGATCTTAACAATGAGAATATTCATTTATTGTTAAGATCCACAAAGGGCATGTGCATTAGCTTAAAAAGCTGATTATTAGTTTATTACTGAACTTTTGTATAATAAACAAGTAGTCATTTTTATTATTTTTAATATTAATGCAAATTTATTAGACTTCCTAAATTTTACAACAAGCATAATTAGAGATTTTGTATTTTGATTTTAACAAAGTATTTTAAAAATGAAAAATTAACAACTTTTAAAAGGTTTTGAATTATTTTTGTTTGCTTTTTTTTTTGTCCTAGAATGATCTAAATTTTATACATTTTTTAACAGTTTAAATTGATTGGAATTCAAATCGGTACTTGAGTATTAACTAAGCTATGACATACTACACCGAACTCATACTATTCTAATCTTACGATCTTTAAGATAACGTCTCCTAATGATTTGCGAACAAACTTAATCGATAAAGTTTGCCCGCAAATCATGTGGAGCAGTCACCTTGAAGATCACAAGCTTAGAATAATATGCCCTTGGGGTAGTATGTCATAGCATAGTTAATAGGGAAGGAGACGTCCAACATCGCCATGTTGGTCATTGCGAAATAATAAACTAATAATTTACTATGATAAAAAATTATCAAAAATGAAATATCATAAATAATCATTACAATTCTTTTTTAACGCTATTTAAATAATCACTTGACCCTGAAAATAATAAAAAAATTATCAAAAATGAAATATTATAAATAATCATTACAATTTTTAACAATATTTAAATAATCATTTGACCATGTAAACGATAAAAAGTTATCAAAAACGGAATATTATAAATAATCATATACAATTTTTAACGATATTTAAATAATCATTTGACCATGAAAACAATAAAAAGTTATCAAGAATGGAATATTATAAATAATCATGTATAATTTTTTAGGGATATTTAAGTAATCATTCTACCCCCCTCCCCGAAACAAAGAAATGAAGTAATCATATATATATATTTTCAGACTAGAAGCCGTTGCGAAATAATAACTGATAATTTACTACGATAAAAAATTATCAAAAATGAATATTATAAATAATCATTAACAATTTTTTAACGCTATTTAAAAACTAATCATTTGACCCTGAAAACGATAGAAAATTATCAAAAATGAATATATTACAAATAATCATTACAATTTTTTTGAGGAATATTTAAACAATCGTTCAACCCCGAAACAAAGAAATGATCTTTTCTAACTTTCAGTCCAAAAATGAGACACATTTATTGTTCAAGAACAGCAGTAATAATTTACTCCGATAAGAAATGCAATAATAAGTAATAATAATTTTATTACAGTAACATATTATCAAAAATAAATATTATAATCGCAAGATTAGTTAATACCAAAGAAGAACGTTGCCATGTTAGCCATTGCAAAATAATAACTATTAATAAACTATGATAAACAGTTTAGCAAAAACGAATATTATAAGTAATCATTAAAATTTTTAGAATGATATTTAGTAATACAATTAGATAAATTAATAATAAAATTTGATAAATTATGAATACAATTTGATAAATTAGTAATAAAATTTGATAAAATTAGTAAATAAAATCAGCAATAGTTCAACGATCAAAAATATAAAATAAGCAATCAAAAAATATTCAATTCTTACAATGGCAGATCAGACACTGTAAAAAAAAACACGTCTCATTTGGCCAACGCAAGTAGGTAAAAGACAGATATTTACCCAGAATTCACCCAAGTATTTTAAAATCTCGAAGGTGACCACAAAAACACCTTGACCACTTCTATCGATTAGTCATGCCAATGTTTCAGTTGCCATGACATTGTTTTGGTTCTTCATTGTTTATATCTACCGGTGGGTTGTGTAGTATGTCATAGCTTAGTTAATACTCAAATACCTTAAAATCATTTGTATTACAAAAAGTGCCCTATTATGAAATTATTAAAGACAGTTTAATAAAGTAATATAATAAATTGCTTTGTAAATTTTATACGTTGCCATATGTGTATTTTATACGTTGCCAGTGCATATTATATATATATATATGGGTGTGTGCTTAGCATATAGTTTTTTTGTTTATTAAAAAATGTAGTTAATAGATTTAAGAAATTTATGAAATGTATTATGTAAAATTCAAAATAGTAAAATTATAATTCATGTAATGAAGTGAAAAAAATAGATAACTTATTTAAATTTTATATATATAAATGAAATGGAAAGTTTTTTTTTAAAAAAAGAAAGAGAAAATGTACTGTATTTTATGACCTTTCAGATTTGCCTTCTGAAAGAGATAAAATGTGATGGCAAATTCAAATATTTTATTAAACATTATAAACAACTAAAATTGGATACTAAAGAATGGATTTCAAAGTTCGAATTTCTGTCTCTTTTCTTTCCTACCAGTTAGCATAAGTAAAAAAAACTATTCTACAATTATTTGTAAAATAACTATATGAATGGGAAAGGAAAAAAATGTTTTGTAAATTTAAACTTGGTATTCAAATTTGAGATAAACGGTGTTTTGTAAAACATTCCAGTCTAAAAATTAATAACACAAATGTCATTAAATCTATATTTTATGTGAATGCAATTTGTACCCTCACTTCAAACCCTTTTTTATTCTATATACACACACACAATCTGATATTTTGACTGTCCTGCAATCTTCCTCATATCTGTTACTATTTCAATAGTAGCTCTGAGAAAGATTTCAGGACAGTTGAAATGTCATATTGTGTGTGTATATATATAAAATGTCAGATTGTGTGTGTATGTATATAAGATTTTTTTCTAAGGTGTACAAATTGTATTTATATAAATATTAATATAGAGTTAATTAATCTGTCCAGTAATATAAACATATTTACCTAGGTAACAAAAATAATTACCATTAAAAACCACTAAACATCACATGATCACCATCTCTTTTATTAGCACATAATTGTTATTAAACAAGGCAAAACTCCATACAGTAGCGCCATCCTGTGCCAACCAGAGTAATCAATGAATGCCAGAAGACTTGTGCATAAAATCCCTATCTAGTGCCTATTCATCCAATATCCCTGATTACTCTGGTTGGCACAGGGTGGCATGCAAGGAGGTTTTAGGTCAGATAGGCATATAGGAGATAATTTGTTTGTAGTTACACAACTTATAGAGATGAGTAGGAATTCAGGTAGAGTGTTATATATGAGTTTTATAGATATAGAAAAAGCATATGATAGAGTAAATAGAAATAGATTATGGGTAAGATTAGCCAATTTGGGAATGGATGAAGCTTTAGTAAATAAAAAAATTATATGAAAATAATTATTATACTTAGCAATTAGGGGATATAGAATCAGTTAAAGTTAAAAAAGGAGTGGGATTAAGGCAAGGATGCCCTATGTCACTGGTTTTTGTTGTTTTTGAGTGAAATGGAGAAAGCAATAGAAAGACTTGGAAGAGGGGTAGAGATACTGTTAATAGGTGGCAAAGGAGTATATACTTTGTTGGGTCATTTTTTTTTTGCAGATGATATCTTTTTATATGCAGAAATAAGAGAAGATATGGATATTATGTTGAGGACATGTGCAAGGGTGGATAAAGAGATGGGGATTAAATTTAGTGAAGAAAAATCAAATATAATGATGGTTAATACTGGGGAAACAGAGGATGTAGATTTTTTATTGGGGGATATAAAGTTAAGTGTGGTGGATAGATATAGGTATTTGGTAATCATCTTATGTAATCAGGAAAATTGCTTGGATGAATGGGAGAAAAAATTGGTAAATGAAGCAAAGAAAAGAAAGGGTTTGGTAAAGAAACTAACAGTATTTTCATATAATAAATATAATGTAGCTAGAATTGTATGGAAGGGAGTTGCAGTAGCAGGGTTAACATATGGTAATGATGCATTATGTGTTAGTAAAAGGATTTTAGATTATGTAGAGAAAGTACAAAGGGAAGTAGGAAGACATGCATTAGATGCAGAGATGTGGATAGCAAAGGAGGCAATTCAAGGAGAAATGGGATGGTCAAGTTTTTATACGAGAGATGCAAAAAGTAAAATGAAAATGTTTGGTAGGTTGCAGTTTATGGATAGTAAAAGAATAGCCAAAATAGTGTTTAATTGGAGTATGAGTAAAGGGCAGATAACAAGATGGGTGAGAAATGTAATGTGGTATGCAAAAGATTTGGATAAAGAATTTATATCGGTATAATTGTATAAAAGGTGAGATGATTGTGTTAGGAGGATTGTTGGGTGTTATAGTGGTAAGGAATGGGATAAAAGAATAGAAGCATTAATAAAAAATAGGGAGTTGGAGAGATGGAGAAGTAGTATGGAGGGTAAGAAGAGTTTAAATATATATATAGAAGTAAACGGAATATTGGAAGCGAGTTAATTTATGATAATAGTAAGGAAAGTAGTTTATTATTTAAGGCTCGAACAGGATCTTTAGCAACAAGAGAATATATGTAAAATGGAAAACTATGGGTGATTTAGCATGCAAATTGTGTAAGGAAGGTATACAAAATATTAGGCATCTGTTGATTGAATGTAAATGCTTGAAAGTAGAAAGGGTACAGATAATGAAGTTATGGGAGAATAGGTATGAACAAAGTGACTATACAGAAAGTGAGTTATTAGTTTTTATGTTGGGTTTGCAAAAAGATAAGGGGGATTTAGATTTAAAGGCCATAGAGTTGACAAAGATTATGTTGTGGAAATGGGATGGGGCAGAATATGGGAAGACTTAGAGTGGGGAATGGAAAATAAAGTTGCTATCAGGTTTATCTGGGCATAGTTTCTGAGATATTCTTGACTTCATTTAAGGAAAAGCCAAATACATCACATCACATCATCCTTGTTTAATACCATTAAAAACTTAAAACAATGCATTGGGACAAAAAGTATAAATAGGACTGAAAACAACAGCAGTTTAGTTTTGAATTGAGCAGACAACAGTTTAGGAAGGAAAGGAAAAATTGTGAATAGAAAAGTTAGAACTGTTTATACCAGCAAGAAAGCACAAAAGATGAAATATTGTAACCAGTCAAAAAATAAGGGTGATTCAGCAGCACAGTTTTAGCTGTAATAGAAAAAGAAAAATGCTAATTAAAGTAGTTTTATACAGATTCCTATAGTAGAATAGTTTTGAATTGCTACTGCATCTAATTCAGTAATATTTTCTACCAGAATAATATTTGCCATGGTTGACTAAACAACCTAATGCATATCAGTTGATGATCTGAAATTATGTATTCTTTCTATGTATAAACATTGATATCACTTTGTCTGCTTACAAGACAAAAATTATCTCATGAGAACAAAAGAGAACTCTGCCATAAGACCCATTATTCATTTGCTTATAGAAAACACATTTCCATTGCCTGCAACCAGTTATTGACAAAGAGAGTTATGATAACCACAAGAATCAGGATAAAAATGTTTTATTATAGAATAAAAAAATTTTCTTGTATATTCAAATATAATGCCTTAAAATTAATATTATTATTAGTTTATGCATAATCATAATTATTTATAAATTTAATATTCATGATTATTTATTAATTTCAATATTTTATATTTTATTTATTTTATAATTAATGTAAACAAATTATGCTATTTTATTATCAAATTTAATTATTGTGCTTCCTTGGGAGACATGTTAGGATAAACAAAGTACATGAAAATAGTGATGATTAGAGGTAATAATGCACCCAGAAGCATTCTTTTTATAAAAAAAGTGGCACCTAAGATTAATTGAAATTGGACTAAAAAAAATTAAAAATGCTTTTGGAATAATTATACATAATTTAACCTTCAGAGTGCTAATATTATTTTGATCATCATCATCAAAATGTTTTGTTATAATTAATGTAAACCATTACCTTTTTGGCATTAAAAGCATTGTCTATAGATAATTATAGTTACAATATTTATATTATTAAATGAAAAATATTATTTTAGAAATATTTTGCCCTTTTTTATTTATAAGTTTACTTAACTTAATCTGCTTCTATTAAAATTGAAAGTATTCCATTGTATGTACATGTCTGTAAAATAATTATGTGATATTCATTTTCCACAGTCCTATACTAGAGGTTTAGACAATGATATAAAATTTATCACTGGAAAAAATCTATAGTGAGTGTTATGTATATATATATTTTTCTATAATACAAATGATAAACTTATTATATAAACAAATCGTTAATAATATAAAGGCTCTATTTAAAAGTAATTTCTTACTGTATACTTTCAAAAATTACAGAAATACAGTGGCCATTCGAGGGTGCCACCAAGGATTCTTAGCTTGGAACCAGATTGTTTCCACAATCACAGTTGATTATTAAATATGAACCGCAATCACCAAATGCAATTTATAAAATAATTTATATTGGACTTAAATTCTATAAGATGATTATCATACTTAACTAGTTAAATAAAATCTAACATACACTTGATCAATGTTGAAATATTTATTACACTAACTTTCTTTCTTCTTATTCACTCCCCTCATATTTATTTAATCAAGCCATTTAATCTATTTCTTACTAATCCAGATTTAACAAATCATTCTCAAAGGAACATGCGCCATACTTTATCCAAATGAATAAAAAATTAGCAATAATTATGGTATATATATATTAGGAGTGAATTCAAAGGTGACTTACTATAACAGCATGCTTGTTAGCAGCATTCAAACTTTCTCTTGCAAATATTAAACCCTATATCTATTCCTTTAGATCGAGTATACAATTTTATGTAAATACACCCTACCAGTATAATAATGATAGGTAAGAAAAGTAAGGTTAATTAATAAAATAAAAACATATATATATAATGCTGGTTAATTTAAGTTAGTAGAGTATGTGTAATTAACAAATCTATAAAAAAAAACATTTTATTGTTGAAACATATCTGCTTGAAGTAAAAACTTTTCAAAAATTCTATTACATCATTATACATCTTATATATTACCATGCAAATGTTTCTTGTAATAAAAGAAAAAGTCTACTTACCCTTATCAATCAGTGTACAGGTCCTGAGGGAGAAGTATTTCATCCTATGCTTGACATTGTTTGTCCTGGCTTTCCACGTTAATCCAGTTTCCTCAGCTAGCTCTACATGTCTCTATGCAAGGTCAGTATTTCCAATGGCAGTTCCAGGTGGTAATAGAAAGAGAGGTTCCCCAAAGGGGAAAGTTCTGATACCTCTGGCCACTCAACATATTCTCTACACTTTTTTTTAGTTAGTTTTACTTTACAGTTTTTAAATTGTGGAAGAGTCCAAACCGAATCAAAACCAACAGACCACTACTAACTTTGGCAAAATTCCAATTAATTTCATACAAAAAACAATCCCATAATTTATAGTTTTTTTAAATGTTACTTATAATCCTGAGAAAACATTCCAAACTGATGAGCGTAATAGATAGCACAAAAATACCTCCACTATCAAAGTTTCAACAATAGAGCTAATTGCAGAAAAATTCTATACTGTACTTTCTTTTTCCTTCTATCTTTAAGAATTTCTAAGAATTAGAAATAAAACAAAAGACAAACTTTCATATAAAAAAAACTTGCAAGATAGTATGCCCCCCCCCCTTATTATTATCTTGATTTAATTGATATCAAAACTTTTAAAATTCCATTTCAAAAAATAAGTTTTATTATTGATTTTTAGTATAAAAATATGTTTTATTATAAAATAATATATACATGATTTTAATAATATATATATATATATATGTGTGTATATGTATAAATATGAGCTAGCAGCAAAATACCAGCTCATTACACCTTTTCCTAAACAAAAAAATAATAATAATAAAAACTTTTATTACTCTGTGGGATCTTTTCCCCATTTTCTTTAAAGGGTTTTAAGCTTTGTGTATTATAAATCTCCTTTTTATTTATTTTTCCTTGTACTATAAATGCATTAGGTTCGCACTTTTGGATAATCCTGTATGGTCCTTCAAATAAAGGGAAAAACTTTTTATATTGTCTATCACTTCATTTGCTAACTGGCTGAGTTTTAACATAAACCCAGTCTCCTACTATAAATTATATTGGACGAGCATTCCCTTTTTTTATTCTCTGTTCAGTTTTCTTCGTTAATCTGTCTCTAGCAAAACTTCAATCCTCCACTACATTTACCATTTCATTCCCAATAGGAATGGGGCACATAAGAAGAAAAGACTCAACCTGACCATAGTGCAAGAATTCTGGAGTTAACCCTGTAGATTCATGGTATGTATAGTTAATTATTTTTACCATGTGTGGCAATACTTTAAGCCACTGCTGATGGTTACCTTTCAAATGTACACAAAATAAGTTCCCCAAATCTTTAATAACCCATTCACATAAGTTAGATTGGGGGTTATGGATAGAAGTGAGAACGTGATGTATCTGTTCTTTTTGAAGCCAATTTTTTCATTCTTTTGATGAGTCCCATGATCACTCAAAATCATCTAGAGTTTTCCAACTGTTTTTGTTTTTCTTTTAGTACAGTTATGGGAGACTTGGTGTCAGCCATTTGTAAGGGACAGGCCTGTACCAATTTCGAAAAAATGTGATAGGTTACTAATATATTTATATCTACAAAAGGACAGTAGCAGACCATAAAAATCTATGGCTAGTAGCTCATTTGGGTTCTTAGCTATTATTGGTGCCAGAGTCCCTAACATTTGCTTTATTACAGCCTTGTATCAGCTTCTTACACATAGTATCCGAGTTTTGTAAAAACTGGAGTCTCTTCATATCTTTCTCTATCGATACCTCAGGGTCAGTCTTAAGGAATATTAATCGAACTCCCTCTAGTGTTAAGTTTTGACTGCAATCTGAAATTGAATTTCTGCTTAATATATCTGGCACTATATTTTCTTTCCCAAAGCAATGAACTGCCCTGTAATTAAATTTCTATAAGTACAATGCCCATCTAATAAGCCTGTCATTGGTTAAGTAACACCTATTTATAAACTCTAAACTTTTATGATCAGTGATAATAATAACCTCAGACCCTGCTTGAGTTTATTTAAGGCCCAAACAATTGCCAACGCTTCCCTTTCTGTAGTAGTATAATTTTTTCCACTGGGTTTAATGTTCTACTTAAAAATATAAAACTCAAGGTATCTTCTCTTCATTTTCCTGGAACAATACTGCCCCCAACCCTACACTACTACTATCAGTTTGTAACATAAACATTTTGGCAAAATCAGGATAACCGAGCATTACAGTACTTAAAATTTTTTTTTTTATCTAATTAAAGGCTTGCTCTTGTTTTCCGATCCACTCCCACTTTCTTTCTTCGCAGGCATACAAGCACTTCCATATCTGTAAAAAAATTATTGTAGAACCTTTGGTAGAAATTACATATACCAAGGAATGATCTAATCTGTTTTCTATTCTTTGACCGAGGGAATTTAACGATTGTTTATCTTGTCAGGATGGGGTCTCACTCCTTTAGAACAAACAAGATGACTAAGAAATATAATATCTTCCTGTTGTCTATTACTTTTCTTAAGATTTATTGTAATATTCTTTTCATGACACTCTTGAGGGAACACAACTAAGTTTTTTAAATGTTCCAGAGGAGATTGTGATGCTATCACGACTTCGTCCATATAATATAGTATAAATTATTTTACCCTCAGAGAAAGTACCTGGTCTAAACATCACAATAGCCCTGATTTACTGTTAACTAGTCCAAATGGAACTCATTGAAACACATAAGTAAAGTCTTCAGAATGGAATGTCATGTATTTTTGATCCTCAGCATGAATTGACATTTGCCAATAACTTGATGTCAAATTAAATGACAAAAATATTTCTTTCCCTTAAATTCCAACAGCAAATCTGTAACTCATAGCAGCACATCCCAATTAGGTATAATAATAGTATTTAACTGATGAGCCTCTAAGCATACTCTCATAGAGCTATCTTTTTTTTACAATTACTAAAAGGGTTTATATATGGTGACTGTTGTATTTAATGATATCCCATTGTTCCATTTGTTGTATTTGTTTATCAACTTTATTTTTATATTTGACAGGAACTGGGTAAGACCTACCCTGGAAATGAGTTTCTTCTTTCATTTTCATCCAATGAACATATCCCTTTATAATTCCAGGTTTTATGGTGAATACTTGTTCATTTTGCGCAAGTGCATCTTAAGTTGACTTTTTCAGCCCCTATTATTACTCCCTAACTCAATTATTTAACATTCTATTTCTTGGTATATGTTGTCAGTTACTATATAAGCTACTACTCTAACTGCTATACCCACTAAATGGCACCTTTTCATTTCCTATCACTATATTCCTTTTGCTATAATTAATTTTTGTCCCGGTTCGGTACATAAAATCTGACCCCAATGTAAGATCTTCTACCAAACTTGGCATTGATAATAATGTATGCTGTATTTTTTTCTTCCCACTTGTACTTTCCTGTATATTTGTATAGGGTCCAATTTAATTCTTTTACCACAAACCATAATTATTGCAGACTTTCTTAATGATAACAATTGTATTTCCCTCTCCTGAACTCTGATTTGATCTAATAAGCACTAATGAAGAACTTAAAATACAGTTCAAAAAGAGCTGTCAGCAGTTTTGGCTTCAAAAAAAATGTAGCTGTTACTTAATCTGCATTATGGAGTACTGCAAAAAAAAAAATGATAACTTTTTCATCTTCAGACCTCATGGAAAAAGGTTTTAGTGCAGTAACTAATTTGCTGACAAAAAAAGAAATCATATGTAAATATCTGATAGAGAAGATTTAAGGCTATACCTCAGTCATTTGTCAAAGGAATAAGTTTATCCCTCCCATTAATACCATTAATTACTGTATTTTTAGTTTTGAACCTTAGCTTTATTTTATGGTTTTGTTACTAAATTCTGATTTTTGTCCAAAATTCAAATATTTACAGAGTTTTGTGCTAAATGTTAAAGAGAGCACAAATGTTAAAGATAATTTTAATTTAACCTTTTTTTTTTAAATTTTGAGCTATTAATGTTTAATTTTGTTTTATTTTACATAAAAATAAGATGTTTATTTTAATTGTTTCAGTAAAGGTCTGAATAAAAATTTTAATTCGATTTCTTTTTTTACAAACTCCTACCAAAGTGAACAGCACTATGTCAATTGTGAAAAACATATTTGAGATTAAGTTTAGGGAAATTTAATACTAGGCAGGCAGAGACTCTATGGCAGTAAAAAAACTCCTATTTTCTCCTAAGCAGTGTTGTGTATTCTATTAGATGCCCACAGATAAATTGTAGTGCAATATATATTGGGGAAATTAAGACAAATATTATATTGCCTTCAATATCATAAATATACATATATTAGAGCAAGGGAAGATGGTACAGTTTATTCGGCTTTTTATGTTCACTAAAATAGTACAGGCCATATATGTAGTTAAAAGGATTTTGCAATATTAATGCATGAAACACATAATAAAAAACGCAAGATAAAAGAATTATATCTTATACAAAATTCATCTTGTACTATGAATTCAAAATTCATCAGTTTTCCGATTAGTTGCTTCTGTCCAATGCAATGAAATTGTTGAATTTATGCTTAGGAGAAAATAGGTGTTTTTTACTGCCTTTATAAGGACTGTAGGAGTTGAAAGCACCTGACAATAGTTATTTTATTTATATTAATGATTCTCTGTTTTAGCAATTGACGAATTGTTATATTGTATTTTTTATCTTATAATAAAAATTTTAAATCGCATTTTATTTAAACTGTCATTGATTAAAATAAATCATATTTTATTACTTTTTTAATCATATTTCTTTAAATTAGTTTTGTTACTCAGAATAACAAAAAAATACTTATTACAATGTAAATCTTATAAATTGCTATTCTAACAAAATAAATCTTTAAATCTTTTTTAATAGAGAAAAAAATCAATTTCAATTATTTAAACATTGAATAACTGACCTTTGAACTTTAATCTTAGAGATATAAAGGGAAAATTAAATTTGTAAACAAAAAGAAATCATTTTCCTTTTTTAACTTATTTGACTACTCCTTTTTTAAATATCATTTTAATTAAATTTGTTCCGCAAATATAACTAGCACTTAACTATTCCTGTAATCAATTATGTATTTTGCTTTGCAACCAAACAATGCCCTCCTACCAGATTAAAAATAAAATGTCAATCCAGACTTTTGACATTGGACGATTTTATTTCTACACTATATTAACATTATTAAATTTCATTACATATAATCTTTATAATAAGTTAATGATTAAGCAAATGAGACAGCAAATTTGAACAAATTTGAACTTATCTTCAATTGTAAAGTAAACTGAGTAAATGTTAATTAGTCTTAAGAAAGAGCACGTCATATAGGCATTAGATACCAAATTTAAAATCCCTTTTTCCATATACAAGTCAACTCACTAAATGTTAATTCACCTTGAAAATAAGTTGGAGATCAAAATAGTAGATGTACTAAATTTAACATCACTTTCAATACTAAACTTATTAAACATTAACTAAACCTTATTTTAATTTCTTAAGGATGTTGCAACTACATTGTAAGCCAAATTGTGCAATATACAGTTGCTAAACAGGGACTTTTGAGATTTACTTAGCTTTTTGTAAATGTTAGAAAAACACAACTGAAAATTCAATTTTAATTATGATGTCTAATTATCATTTAAACCACTAAACATCACATGATCACTATTTCTTATGCTAGCACATTACTGTTATTAAAACAGGCAAACTCTCCATACAGTAGTGCCACTCAGCCTTCTGGCACAAGCCTTCTGGAATCCATTGATAATTCTGATTGGCACTGAGTGGCACTACTGTATGGAGAGTTTTGCCTGTTCTAATTATCATTTCACTGGGAATTCCTTTTTACCATATACTTTGCAGTGAGCCCAGAATATCTTTCAACTGGTATTTTACCAATTAACAAGGGAGTTTTGAGCACAGAAAAGGCTAAATTATACAAATATTTTTAATCCACAATTAGCACACTTACTATAAACCTTATATCCTATACTTCTAATTTATTAAACCACTTACCTAGTTAAGACCTCTTTGATAAGTTTCAAAGAGCAAGCATTGTGTGTTCCCTTTTCTATTTCTTCATTAGCCAATACAAAAGCATTATTGTATTATTGGTGAATGATAGTAAATGGACCATTATAAATATTTGATTTTTTTATACTCAAGTTTATTTCATAGTAACTTATGGGTTTAATCTCAATCATAACTTTATCACCTAACTAAAAAGTCTGCCTAGAGATCTTTTGCTTATTTATTTGTAGATTTTTTCATTACGTTTTGCTTCAGTCATGACCTACCGAACTATATGTATCATATGATCAATATAGAACACCTGTCTGGAAGAAATATTAATAGAATGGGCATTTTTAATACACTGGAATTATCAAAGTCATTTATAAGTTCTACATCTAAAGTACTAAAGTGTAATGTGTTTACACATTTTACATTATCTTTGTAGATCTAACTGTTTTAATATTTTGATTATTTTTTGATAGAACAAAATTTGATATTCACAGTCAGCTACATATATTCACAATTATGAACATAATTATGTAATTACGTAAAAAAAGGATCTAGTTTTGATGAATTTCTACTCCAGAAAGAAATTTTTATTATCTAAACTTATAACTAAATTTTCTTTCAAACAAAGTTCATCTTTTAAAATAATATTCTCCCCATTATTGGAAAATTCAACATCTACAAGAACATTCATTACCTTTACTAAGGTTTTGCTTTGGATAATTATTATTATTACTTCCTAAAGTATCAATAATTAAATAATATTTTATTTCATCAAAAGTAACTTTCTCTTTACTATTCTTAGAAAAATTATACTCCATATAATTACTATATTTTTTATTACTCTGATGCCTAAAAATTTTTCTGCATTTAAATTCAGAGAATTTAACTTCATTATTAATGAGTTCCTTTCTAAATTATTCACTGTCTACACAGTTAAGAACATTCCAATGAGGTCTCTTTCAGTTTAATAGCTGAATATTAGATTTAGCTCTGGTTATTTTAATAAAAGTATGTGCTACAGCATCAGTGGGGTAGCTTCCAGATGAAAAACTATTATCCCTAGATGGCCCTGCACTATTTCTCATATCATTTCAATAATTATTATAGGGAGATTTTTGCCTGGAATATCTATCAGTTATCCTCTGTTGTGGATTATTTTCATAACATGTTCTTGCATGTTGGTAATTAACATTGTCCACTTGATAATGAGATACCTCTTTTTGAAATTTAGGAGAGTTCTCTGATAAACTTTCACTAGCTCCTAATGATCCTAAGACTTCAGCTACTTCTACTACTATATAGAAATCAGCTTCTATCAAAATTTGTTCAATGTGCCCAGCTAAATTTTTTCTAATAATCCTAACAATTTATGTTTTGGATAAGAGAAATGCAACTAACATCTTCAGTCTAGCAGTTTGATGTCTAAAGAATTAGGCATAACTCCTCTTACTGGCCTGATATATTTTCTGTGTGATCTGATAGCATGCATAATCTTGTTTCTCTTCATTCCAAAAATTAGCTACAGCAGTGTGTTTATAATCACCATATATCTGTGTCTTATAAAATAATGATCACCAATCTTTGGCAGACCAATAAAGATGATTGTTGGTGATTGCTATTTTCTCTTGCTCTTTTAACTTATTTAATACAAGCAACTCTTCCAGTCCACTTAAATATTCTGCAGGATTTTCATTGTATTTATCCTTAAATACTTTTATATTTATAAATTTAGATGCATTTGAATTATTTCAGTTTGAAATTTTATCTGCATTAACTTCCTCTAAAGTTGGTGACATTTCATTATTTCCAGTCTTTCCACTATTTTCAACTATATTCCAAATTTTTTCTTGAACACAAGTGTTACATCTCTTTATTTTTTCTCTTACATAACCATAGAAATTTATGACTGTCCCTTACTTTATTTGCACTAATATGTAACTGTTAGTTTATTTTTTATTATTACAAGACCATCTTTTTCACATAGCTGTTTTACCCCTTCAACCTGGTCTTTTAAACCGCCAACTTGACCATTAATATCTACTATATTTTGATTAAATTTAAAATTTGCATCTGCCCATCATGTTTATCATTTCTTTATACTTTTATCTTGGTTTTTTTTCTATTCCCATCACTATTAAAGATTGTTTAAATTCTTCTGAATTATAAAGACCCTTTAGTTTATCATGTATAACCACTTCCGGTTCATTAACTCCTATCAGCTTGACTTCAAGCTGGTTTATTTGTGCTTCAACATTATCAAAATGTCATCCCATGATCTGTATAACTATATCTATTTGCTCTTCTATTTCTCTAGACAGACAATTAATATTAGTAACATATTTTTCAGCTACAAACTGATCGTTATTTTCAATAGTAACAATAACACCTTTCTTACATTAATTAACAATGACTGCTAACTCATGATTATATTATTGGTGAATGCTATGAACAGAATATTTAACTTTCTTCTTAAAATGTTTCATTCTATTATGAAAGGCCCTGTTTTTTTCCATATTCAACCAACATTTGTCTTTAAAAGTTTTGACATTCAATATGAGATTCTATTAAATCATCTTGAGATTTCTCAAATCATCTATCAGATTGAGCTTAAGATTCTAAAAACTCAGCTTGAAATTTCTCAAATATTTTTGATTTGTCATGATATTTCTCAAATCTTTTATCATATTTCCTGAAAGTTTGTGATAATATGTTAGACTATTTCCACCATCTATCTGTAAATGTCGAATGTACAAAAAATTTTAAACTTTATTTAAACTTTCCAACTACAAACAACTTGTTAGTAATAACACACAAATAGACAAGATAGATTAGTAGTGACAGAATATATAAGTTGGTTAGAACATTTGTCTTAATTTGACATTTGAGAATCTAAATGTGCGAGTTCATTTCCTGTGCTAATATTACTGGTCAAGCAGTAACATCTAAAAAATAGTGGATAATAATACTACTCAAAACATTGTGTCATTACTAACCTGTGTTGTCTATTTGTGTGTTATTACTAACAAGTTGTTGATATTTGAAATGTTTTAATAAAGTTTTAAATTTTTTATACATTCAACATTTCCTGATAGATGTTCAACATAGTCCAACATATTATCACATCTTTTATCAGATTTGTCTTAATATTCCTTAAATCCAGCTTGAAATTTCTCACATTTTTCACAAAATTCACAGAGAATTGGGATCATGGCACCTTGACAATATTCAGATCCACCCAACAAATTTCTTTTCTTTCTAGTACCTTCCAAATTATAGAAATTTTATATTCCTAATTAAACTAAAATAAGAAATGTATATCACATGTAACATACTAAATTGATATCTAACACAATTCTAATTGACCTCTAATATTCAAAGCAAAGGCCTCAAGACCTCAGAACAATCTACTTCAAATTTATTTATCTAGGTAGAGAAAAAAAAAGTAAATTATATGTATTATTCATATAGAATACCCAACAGCATTAATATTGTTTTACTTTAAATTATGATGTAAATCTATATTGTTAAAATGACTACACAAAATTTATTAACTGATATATATATATATATATCTGGTTAAAAAAGGTATAAACTATGCTAGATTTTATGCTTCCTGTCTAGGGATTATGTCATCTCAAGACTCTCAACCTTCATTACTTATGCCACCTGGATGGCCAGATGTTGCAACAGGTTTACCATTCTTCATCCCAAGCCTGAAGACATATTCATGTCAAGTTGAAGGAATTTTGCCATAAGGACAGTATCATCTCATCCAGATTTTTATTTGACAAAACATGGAGCCTAATTAAACTGGATTAAACAACACCAGTGAGCACATCAGACCATCTGGTTGCCTGAGCAACATGGATAACTATTATTTTATTTACAATTGTATCATTCTTACATATGTTTTTTAATAAAGTTATTTATAATAAAAGTATCATTATTGCAATTTCCATTAAAGATGGGAAACCAAATTGTAAATGTAAAAGTTTATAAGGTGCAATGTCCACATAAGTTGAGTAACAAATTATAAATATATATGTTTGAGTTTATTATTCCACATGACTTACAGAAGCCAAATTGTAGCTGTAATGGTTTAGCTAAATGAAGGAAATTGCATGAAAACTATTCTTTTATCAATAACAATATTGTATTATCATATTCTATAAGTTGCCATGCAAAATTACAATTATAAAATAGTAGTAAAAGCTTTGGAGAGAAAAAGAATGTCAAAGTAAAATTTATATGAGAAATGCAAACATCAATGCTATATGAAGTAAAGGGAATTTTATTATATCCAAATAACATTTAATTTAACTCAAGATATCTGAGAGCAAATTCAGCCAAAAATTATATGTTTTTTATACATGAATATAAATATATCACATGTGCCTGCATTTTATAAATTAATTTGTATACTTTATGTGACTTCTTAGATATATCCTTTGAATTATATATGTATTTAAAATGTGATTAATAAAATTCGTTTGAGCATCATGGCTAAATGTATTACTTTGTTATATATAATAATATTTCTCTCTGCAAAAATGTCTATAATATAATAATAATATCTTAGGGTTCAATTGCCAATAAGGCCTTTAAACTATTACGCATCAATGAATTATTGACATTAACTATATAAAAAAATACGACTTAAAATTTAAAAATAAAATAATATTTATTTATAACAGAAATAAATAAATACACAAGTATTGCTTTTAAAAAAAAAAGTAAGTTAATTACTGAATTATTGTTTTTGTTAAAATAACCTTTAAAAAGTATAGGTATGAGTATGTGTGTGTGCATTTCAAATATATAATATCTAATTCTGATAATCATATCTAATCTTTTAAGCTTAATATCTGGTATAAATGTTACATTCTTTTTATACATTAAAAATTAAATAAATATATCTTTCCCACTTAAATAATATTAACTCGCACAAATGTCATGTATGCATGATATAATAACATTACATTCAAATATCAGCCTTTTAATGTAATTATAAATTTCGATGCTTTATCTCTAAAGAAATATAATAAACAAATACGCAGGTCGTATAGAGCAAAGCTTTAATAACGTTAATTAAGCAAGATGTGCGTAGCAAGCTTTCGACTTAGAAAAGTCATAAACGTGCCGTATAAGTCCTGCGTATTTGTTTATTATATAATAATGTATGAAATATATATATATATGAGTATTATACTATTATCTATTCAGGGCGACTACATTTTTTTTTTTTATATAAGATAAAAAAAATGACAATACTAATAATAATGATTTATATATATAAATAAATAAAACTAAGCATTTTTTTCTGTTTTTTTATTTTTATTAAAGATATCTATTGTTAACGAAAATGTTAATAATAATATGGTGCTTATGGTACTAAATAGGGCAGCAATATTAGGTGTAGCAATGCCTCCATTTCTTAAAAAATTTAAAACAAATTATTCAAAGATAATGTATCCTGTAGATAGAATATACTAATCATTTTTTTTTTTTTTTCATGTGTCAAAGCATGGGCCGGGAAGCGAACCCGGCCACTCGCCACCAACGCTTAACATATACTAATCATTTTGAAAATAGTTCTGCAAGTTTTTAATAGAGAAATGAAATAGAACTCTAGATTTTTATACTTTCAGTTAAAAATGGAGTAAAATTTAATAACAGGACAGCTAATTCTTGAGGTCTTTATGCACATCAAACTACTGTGACTTAATCTTTCATTGTTTGGTTGTTTACAGCATTCATTTTTAGAATATAATTCTTATTGTAATATTTAATTTGATTGTACTTGAAAAAAAAATTATATTTTTATATTCGTGATTAAAAAAAGCTATCCGATTTTTTAAAATGTTCTTCTTGCCGATCATCTCACGTTTATCATTTTATTGCCCATTCCATAGTCTTTCATAGACATAACTAGATACTTTTTGTCATATGACCTTTAAATAATATTATTTTAAAAATTTTAAGAAGCTAAATAAAATAAATGATATTAATTTTTTTAAGAAATACATTTTTCATTTACTTCAAAATAACAGTGATGTGATGTGATGTACTGTAGCTTCTTCTTAAACGAAGTCAAGAATCTCTCAGCAATTATATTAAGAAAAACTTGTTAGCTACTTAATTTTACATTCCCCAGTCTAAGTTTTCCCATATTTAAAAAGGCGCCCCCTTTTATTATTATTATTTTTTTTTTTCTACGATAATTTTTTTTATAATTATTTAAGAAAATATAATACAATTTATTAATTTATTGGCGCCCTTCTCGACTTATATATATGCAAATAAATTGTATGCACATACCTCACTCATGTGTGTATGCAAGATGTACAGAATGGTTCGTAATCTCATACTTAATTATCACTGTTTTTATTTAATTTGGAATAATTAAAATGTTAATGCTTTATAAAAATAAAACAAATAATCTAAGTATTATTTAAAATTATTATATAAAAATAATGATTTAAAGCAAGTTATAAAAAATGAATTTTGTAGTAAGGATTTGCCGTTTATAATTACCATTATTTCTTATAACTAAGCAATTTTTTTTTATGAATCCAGATTATTAACTTACAGATACAATATATATATATATCACATGTATGTAGTAATGTGTATCCGTTATATAAGATGAAGTAGATATCTATAGGGAGCTTACAAATCTCTTCTAATTACATTAAGTTCATTATAGACAATATACTTGTATTTAAATATTATATATGAATATAAACATATAAAGTTGACAAAAAAAACTGTTTCTATTGGAAATAATTTCTATCTTTAATGAATCAACAGGTTAGCAGACATCTACAATGATATCCAATACCAAATCATGCATGATAATAGAAGACATTTTTGGTGAGGTTTTATTGCTTATTATTATTTGTTTTGCTATTAACTCACATATCTTATTTTTTATTTGTCAACTAGAATGATCATTGATAGCCTGAATTCAATTTTAATATGTATATATTCACATTCTTCACCCATGAAAGTCTTCATTTTATTACGTGAACACGCAAGCACACAGACATATATAACTATGTCATAGCATATTATTTTCTTAGGATCCATTTAGCACAGGATTTTTTTCTATCCAACAGATAACCCACAAAGAACCAATTATCCATCCATTATTGACCAATAAATGAGGTTTAAACTATTTTTATTTAGAGAGTAAAATAAGTATGGAAAATTATTGAAACTTTCATCATCTGGGAGTCTAATACATAATACTTTTTCCTTATTATTGTTATATTTGATAAAGTTGTTTTTGCTCTGTGGTGAGCTTTTTAATAATTTTTTATATTCTTTAAAAAAAATTTTAAACATATAGTGATACCACAACCAATATATTCCATGCCACCTGAAAAAAAATACTTGGGAATGACTACTGTATGAAACTATAACCAGGTAGCATAAAAATTCTTTGTATAGTTCTCCAGTTAAGTTGAATGTTATGTACACCCCTTTTACAAAATGTTAAAGGAATGTAGAAACCTATCCCTATCTTGCATGAGAGTGGTATAGTGAAAGTTATCATAAAACTACAGACATATTATTTATTGAATAAGGTTTAAAATGTATATTTGAGCTAAGGATAATCTCTACTTTAATAAATGAACATAATAATCATTAATATATTTACTTGAATTGATTGGTACAAAAAGTTTGACACTTATAATCCAACTATAGTACTTTTCTATCAATATAATACTAAACAAATAATGAAGACACATATAAAAATTGTGATCTCAATCAACTGATGAGTGCTGGTTTAGTACAAAATGCCCATTTTGGAAATAATTTATCTTTTTTACATGTCTTTGGTCATATGTTTTAGAGATGTGTGATGGAATACAAGTTTAAAATATATCTAAAAATATATACAATGTATACATGAAGTAATATTCAAAAATTTTTTATATGAAGTTAAATTATAACATACTATGTATATCTTAATCACTTGAAAAAATAAAATGGATGTTTTAAAGATGTCTACATAATGAGAGGGGTTGGTGTGACTGAATGATGGTTGTGATAAAATCGAGTTGATAAAAATAAAACATTTGAAAAAAATATATATATCATAAAAATAAATATAACTATAAAATTAGCATTTATAAATGTATGACATTTCTTTCACAATGTGAAAGCTTTATCATATTTTACTCTTATCTTTTTTTATTCTCATTATATCATCACATTTGATTAACATGGTTTATATTATGACCTATGACATGCTGTCTATGAAAGCAAGGAAAACATCGCTTTCTCTATCCTTTTGATATAATTACAATTTTTTTTATATAACATTTTCATACTTATTTTATTTTATAAGTTTTTTTTTAATTTTCTTTTCATAAAAAATTATAAAACTATGAATTTGTTTAATAAAGAATGCTTGTTGCTTCCAGAATCCATTGTTCCTAGAAGATTTTCCAACATTGGCTCATCATCTTTCTTAGGCAATTTTCCTGGCATGATATGACAGTAGTTTAGTATTTTATTATATGCATGCAATTTCCAATTCCAACATATATGATAATATGAAATTATGTTATGATTGCTACCATGACAGTAATGCAAAGATACTTATAATAGCCTACACGATACTTGACTCATGCTCCAAATAAATGATCTAATACAGAAAATTTGATATTGTCAATAATATTTGTATTAAAATATATCGGTCATATAGAAAAAAGTAAAAATTAAATCTGTGATTTAGCATTATTATAATTTTAAAATAAACAAATCTAGATATAAATGTTGCGTAATTGATACTTTAACAACAACATTTGGATATCTTAGTTTTACTGATAAAGAAATAATAATAAAGACAGAAAGAACAAAATCATAAATGACAAATATAAAAATTAAAATTTGACATTTGAATTCTGGCTGTTATGACAGAGCCTTGGTTAACAAAAATGTGGTAAAAAAATTTTTTTTTTTTTTTTGGCTATGCCTTGCTGTTTGCCAGTAATAAATGTGTGGAATTCACTTGTTTTGAATTAATATATTTAAACAATTTATTTAAAACTAAAAAAAAAACTCAAAACATTATTAATTCATCTGAAAGTGATAATTTCATTTAAAATATTTTATTGATTCATATTGATTGTGCTTAAATAAACAAACATCTTTATGTATTTTGATTAAAACAAAATGGTTAAAATAATTGAAAAATAGTGCAACCTTTAATTCGTAATGTGTAATATAGGAATATATAAATTAATGTTTGATAATCATAAAGAAACAGAGGCAACTATATTAATACTGTGAATTTGCTAAATAATTGTTATAGGTTATTATTATGTTATATATATTCTGCAAGTGTGTCTATTAAAAGATCCTTTTCAGTGTTGAATAGAATTAAAAATCAGGAGAAAATGGTCATAAAAGAAGTAATCAAAGATTTCTAAAACAAGAAATAAGAATAGACTTAATTTTTAAATAAATTAGAGTAAAATCATTATTTTATTTTTAAAAAATATTTAATTATAAAAAAAAAATTGAAGTGATTTCTCACTTTCTCTTCTCACTGTATTCCATTGATTATGACTTCCTTCCAATGAAAGCAGAGGTATAATAATTAAGTAGTAAAAATAGATTAAATTCATCTGTGAGCCATAAGAATTAAAAGGCCTAAATTATCAAAAAAAATCACAAACAAATGCATTTAAAAGCATAAAAAGCTTAGAATTAACTAACTATTCATCTTACCATTACTATTTGGATTAGCTATAAACCATATACCTAAAATTCTAATGAGTTTATTGACAAATGTTAAGCCAGCTAGAAAAAAAAACAAGAATTCTGATTGCATTTGTTGAAATAAGTCATGGACACAGATGCCTAATGTATTAAGACATGTGGCATCTTTCAGTTTTTAGGTAATTATTGGCAAAGTAAGGTGAACATTTTTAAAGTAAGGTGAACATTTTTATATTCTTGTACACCATTAAAATAAAAGATCTTAAATTTGTCCCATTTGAAACAAATATCATTCCTCAAATTCAAATTTTCTCCAGAAAAGTAGTTTTGGTGCTAAAGAGATATATTATATATGTACTTAAAATTAAAATAATCTTAATATTTAAATATAATTTTTAATGAATTAAATTCAGGTATTTATCTCATGGTTTCTTTCCAGTTAGCCAAGTTAACATTCTCATATTGTTTATTACCCTTTGGTGCATTAGATGGACATTTATATATGACCAAGCTGCAAAAGTATCCACACATAGTCATTAATGAGCTTAAAACTGTATAATCAGACTGGACCCCTCTTTCTTAGGCATTAGAACAATGCCTGTTTTCAGTTTTTCTTCTAAAAAAAAAAGTTTTATTTTGTCAATGTATTCTTATTGTATTTCCTCAATATATGTACTTTATGTGATGAAATACGATTAAAGGTTTTTTTTTTTTTTTTGTTTGCATTTCTTTTACATTATTTTTTAAAATTTGATTTGCTTATATCTTATCATACGGTAATACATAAATTAACATACGATTTCGAGCAAAAATTAAAATTGACCAATTATTAATACGTGTAATAGTTTTTGACAAATTAGTGTTTGGCTTTATGTAAATACATTTATTATATGGATATATAATCTTAAATCTACTACGTCTAAAATGTCATTAATTTTTTTTTTTTTTTGTCAATATGAAGGATGCCATTTTATTTTTTTTAAATTTAATCCTGCCACTACAAAACTGATATTTTAACCTCAATTTCCTGCCAAATGTTATGTTGAAAATAATTATATATTTCAATAATATAGAAAAATTAAGATGCTAAAAATATTAAAAATATTATTTATTATAAAATTTAAAAAAATAAGTCAGAATCATTAATTTTTAGAACGATATTTTAATATTTAGCATTTATTCATTTATTTTTACATTGGGTATATTGCACGTAATGACTTTAAATAAATTTTAAATATTATATAATTTCCAGAATATATATCAAGAAAACACATATTATGGATATACAAAATAATACGCAACCATTGAATTCTGAATGAAAACAAAGAAATGATACTTAGTTTCTATGAAGATCTCATAAACTATTTGGGTTGAGTTAGCGGGAGGTATATTGTATTTGTTCGCTGAAGCTGATGCTTTCTGCATAGACCAAGCCTAGCTCATCTCAGCACCGTTAAGATGTAAATGTCAATAACACAAAACAGTTTTGGAATATTCTCCGTTGCGATTCGTTCTGTCTCAACGCTACCGAACAGCTAACGAGTCAAGTAGACCTCACACCCTTACCGACCGCATTTCATTTCTTTTTTACCAATTTATAGTGCTATAGGGCAAAAGCGATAAGTAAAAAAGAATCTAAATTAAGACAAACATCCTCTTCTCAGCATAGGAATTCTTTTTTTTTTTACTCATGTTTGCGGGAAAACATTAAAACATTACTGATTTCAAGCGTGAAAATTTAACAGGCAAAAGGAATATCAGTCTTTTCATAACATCCGGAAAATGTTAGAAAAGTAGGGATAAAATGAATAAAACAATAAGATAATCTTCTTTAATATTTGAAATATTTATTTCGTAATTTTAAATATACAGTTTCCAAATAGAAATATGATTAGCCGTTTCAGAGTGTCATATTTTGTTCGAATGAAAATTACAATCAGGGCAATAATTTACTTTTATTTATTGTTAGATAAATAAATACGTATAATAATGATTGCAAATAAAATTGCCGATATTTCTATTCTCGAATTAAATTTATTGTAGATCTATAATAGAAATATATCAGTAGCGGCCACTCGCAAACAAATATAACAATTTCAACTCCAAGAGAGAAAAAAAAAGCAAAATAATAATAACAGTAATGCTTCTCTAGAGATGAGTTTTGTGATATCAATACAGTCTGTGAATGCAAACATGTCCACATATTCAATCTGCTAATCCATTATTCTCTAACTAAATATTTAAAGACTTATCTAATTGCAGTTTTGCAATATATTTCACACTTTGCCGTATCAGCCCAATTATTTGTGTCATATTATTATCATTTTCATGAAGCTTTTTATTTTAATTTTATTGATTAGTTTCCATTATTATGTCTCATTTTTATTCTGATTTACTTCATCTGTTTTATAGTAGTGTTTCATGTGCTCTCTGATTTATTTTTATTTTTTTTGATAGCTTTCATTTATTTCTGTGTAAAACATCTGTTTTTACAGACTGTACTCTTCACCTTTTTTTAAAGTATCTGAAATAGTTTTACTCTTTTTTATTTCTTTTTTGTTTGTTTCTGATTTTCTTTGTTTTCCTTCTTTTTTTGTACTGTCCCTTTTTTATTATCACTTTCACTTTATTGATTGTAGTTTTCTATTTTTTTTTTTATCATATCTGCTTTCATTTTTTTATATGTGCAATAACTAGGCTAGTAGATTATAATTTCTGTTTTGGGTCACCTTCAGTTGATTGCTGATTTTTTATTGATCATGTTCTTCCTCCACTTTCTTTAATTTTGCTCTTGTACCCTATAAATGTATATTTGATCACTTTAAACTTAAAGAAAACTGTCTTAAATTTCTTTTATAACAAAATTAAATATAAATTTTCTTTAAAAAATATCCCATAGATTTAAGCATTGCAATATTTTCTTCCATGCAACCTTTCACTATTACCTAATATTACTACTATTAATTACCTCTAACTGCTTTTCCTTGAACCCAATTGTCTCAATACCTGACTTTATTTGTTTATTTTTATTTATTTATTTTGCTTTATTCTACAATCCTATCCTGCTCATGTGTGTGTGACTGACTTGTTTTTATTCATTATTATTTTTTATTTTATTTTTTTAAGTACATGTGCATATATAAAAACAAATTAATATAATAATCATTTGCTGAAAATATTTATCAAGAGATCTGACCAGCATCTGAGAGCAAAAGAATGAATAGGGATCTGCAATCTAAGGATATATATAGAATCCAGCCACTGAACTATAAGTACACAATGTAGCATGAACACCATGAAAGCTATCTCAATTTAGAAATTATATCTATCTACAAACAAAAATAAAAATAGTAATGCAGAAATCACTGCAAAGCTCAGCTTCTTTTCTGTGAAACTTAGGGGATGATAAATACAAACATCCAAACTTATACCTTGCTCACATTTTTAAAAACATAGAGGATGGGGAATTACAAATTTTCAATGGTATGCCTAGCACTATTCATTAGGATCTAAGAGCATGGGGTTCATGGCATGACCATATTAATTGACCATAATAAACAACTGGAAATACCACTACCATCACATGAATGTGGATTGGAATAGTGTTGAGATGGAATACTCCTTGAGATGGCATAAAAACATTGCACCATTAAACCAATAACAAAAAGTACTGAAAGAATTACTAAACTATCTCTAATAACCAGAAGACTCAATCCTATCTTTAAAATTGTGTTATAATTTTCTATTCTATTTTACATATGAACTTCTATATATGTATACATTTATCACTATTTTTATAATTTATAATCAAATAATAATTTAAGCACTATTTATCCTCTTATCACATATTTTACAGTAATACATTTTTAAAATTAATTGTGCATCAAAATACAGTTTTCTTCCTCAAATGTATTTGGATTTGAGCTTCAAATTATGTGTCTATTTTGTATAGTGACTACAAAAACTCAATCATCATCTGGCCCACAACTGATATTTCATTTTTAATGATTCAGAAAATAAGAATGACAAGAGTGAATAAAAAATAATTATCAACCCCACAAAATGGTCATAATCATCAATGAACATTGAACAAATATAAAATGATAAATATACAAGGAGCTTATACAAATGAAAATCATTGTGGAGTAATTCTATATAGTTATACTGATGATAAGTGATAAACTACAAATTATAACAAACTACCCATTAATTAACTGGAACCGGATTTAAGAAAGGTACACCATAAACAGAATAATTGTCTAGTCACTCGCATATTTAAGCAAAACATTTATTTGAATATATATACTTAAGTGACTTTGTAACCATCATAAAATAATAAAAAATAATTTTCAAGTACTGACACATGCTAATCATCATTAATGCCCTGGCCATATGATGTGGTGATTATATAGGCTAATTATAATTTAATTTCTAACCAAAAAAAAAACAAATTCATCATGTGGATTTTAATGGAGATACCTTTACACCATCCAGACTTACCATCTGGAAGTACAAATTCAAACATAACTCCCTATATCCATTGAACTAACTATTATTGATTTATAGAGCTAAATCAAAATCTTGAGGCTTTAGGGACTGTAACTGTAAACAAGAAAAAGATAAATATAACAGCTTATTCTACTTTATTTAAATAGCTTTTAAGCCAATAAACATCCATTGATTACTCTGGCTTGCACTCACTGCCAGTATGTGTGGAGAGTTTTGCCTGTTTTAAATAGCTTTACTGGGCTAATTTAAAAATTCCTAAAGCACTAAGACATTCCTTTTATAGATCACGACAACTGGGAAATAAGGTCATTAGGACTACAACTTTTTAAAACAATTATTTTAATAAACTAACTGGTTACTAATTAAAAAGAAAAATTTTAAAAAATGGGAAGATAAGATGATAATGCAAACTTATACTTTTATTAAAAAATATTTCAGACTAAAAAAAAAAATTAGCCCTTTGATTTTTATTCGCTAAGTTAATTTGCTTTTTACATTCATTAATTTATTTACTGTTTAATAGCTAAATTAGGAAATCAATTTTTAACAATAGGAGATAAAAGACTTATAAATTAATTAAGATCTTTTTATAATTTTTAAGGAAAAATTAAACACTTTCCAAATTAAAGTGGTAAATTATTAAAAATTATTTGATATAAACAATAATTATTTATATAAAAAAATTTAATTAACAAAGATAAAAATTTTAAATTATCTAAAACTCTTTTTATAATTTTGGAGAAAATATAATATAAAGAACAATGTCATGTTTTATAAAACAAAAAAATTCTTAATAATATTAATTATTACTTAATTTAAAAATAATGTGGACATTAAAGTATTTTTTACCATGGATTTATTTTTCTTTAAAATCCTTCTTGGGCAGTTATAAATTTTATTTCCTTTTTATATTAATACTTTTTTCTAGGCTTTTCCATTTGCACTTACTTGCAGACTAATGTACAGTCAAATTTCTCCATTTTTGCAATAGAATATTTTTAGGCTTCTTCATAGAATAAATTTATTCACTTTTGCCAATCAATATTTCAGCCTTCACAGGCTAAATTTACCTATTATTGAAATGTAATAATTTGAAGTCAGGCTAAAACATATAAAAAAGGACACTCATGCTTATGGATGGAAACAAGACTTATTGCAGCATACTTCAGAAGTTTCTATTGAAACTAGAGAATTTATGAAGAAAAGAAGAAATATGAAGATATACAAAAATGATGCACTAAAAAGAATTGAATATCTCGAATTTTGTAAAATGGTGCGGAAAAGAGTTGAAAACGATATAAGAAAATATAACTGTGAACTAGCAAGAAAAGCTGTAGAAGAAAATAAAAGTCTTAAGAATGTAAAACAACATTTTGGTATTGGTAGGAAATTTATATCTGCAATAAGGAAAAAAGATGGAATTATTACTAAAAAGAGAGATGACATCATGAAATTGGTAGAAAATTTTTATCAAGAATTATATAGTAATAAAGATCAAGTACCTCCTATATCTATTACATCTTCCAAAATGCCCAGAATTTTAAATGAAAAAGTGAGAAATGCAATTACATGTATGAAGAAAGGAAAGGCTCCAGGTAATGATGGAATTATAATTGATATATTAAAAGAAGCAGGTGAAGAAACAGAAAATTTTTTAGCAAAGTTATATACCAAATGTCTAAATGATAAAGATGTACCGGATGATTGGAAGAATGCAGTAATAATATTAATATTTAAAAAATGTGATAAAGAAGATATTAGAGATTACAGACCTATCAGCCTTTTATCAGTTTTATATAAAATTTTTACCAAAATAATTACAACTCGTCTACAGAGAACACTGGATTTCCACCAACCAAGAGAACAAGCTGGATTTAAAAGTGGTTTTAGTACAGTAGATCATATTCAGGTATTGAGAGAAGTTATAGAAAGGACAAATGAATATGAGTTGTCATTATGTTTTGGATTTCTAGATTATGAAAAGGCATTTGATTCTATAAACATTTCTTCAGTGATTAAAGCATTGGATCATCAAGGTATAGATCCAGAATATTGTCATATTTTAAAGAATATTTATAAAAATGCAACAGCAACAATTAGATTACATAATGATACTGGGAAAGTCAACATTGAGAAAGGTGTAAGACAAGGTGACTCCATATCTCCAAAACTTTTTACAGCAGTGCTGCAAGAAGTATTTTGTGGATTAATATGGGAAACTAAAGGAGTGAAAGTAAATGGAGATTATTTAAGTCATTTAGATTTCGCAGATGATGTAGTTGTTTTTGCAAATAATGCTTCAGAGCTGCAGGAAATGTTGCAGGAGTTATCAGATGAAAGTAGGAAAATAGGACTAAAGATAAATGTTAAAAAGACTAAAGTAATGTTTAATCGGTTTGCTCAAAATATGAAAATAAAGATTGATTATGATGAATTAGAAGAAGTTAACAGTTACAAATACCTTGGTCAGATTATTAATACAGATGGAAACATAATGGAGGAAATTAATCATAGAATTAAAATTGGAGTGCTTTTGGTAGAAATAACTTGATACTAAAAGGAAATATGCTTATGTGTTTGAAAAGGAAGGTTTTTAACAAATGTGTTTTACCAGTTCTTACTTATGGATCTGAGACTTGGATGCTCAATAGAAGAGCAATACAGAGACTTCAGACCACTCAAAGAAGTATGGAGAGGTGTATGTTGGGAGTAACAAGAAGAGATCGAAAATGCAATATATGGGTAAGAGAACAAACAGGTGTTACTGACATCATTGAAAAAATTAAAAGATTGAAGTGGAGTTGGGCTGGACATATTGCTAGAAGAGATGATAATAGATGGACAATTGAAATTTTAAACTGGATTCCAAGAGATTGTAAAAGACCCAGAAAGAGACCACATGTGAGATGGATGGATGAAATAAGAAAGTGTGCAGGGGTGATGTGGAGAAGAGAAGCTAAAGATCGGAGAAGATGGATTAAACTTGGAGAGACCTTCATCCTGCAGTGGATTGATAATGGTTGATAATGATGATGATGATGACTTCAGAAGTATTTTTTCTACATCTTTTTAATAAGCAGGTTACATGGTTGAGGTTTGATAATGTTTAACTTTTTGAAAAACTTAGCACATTGTTTTTAGCTCCATTTTCAAAATCATTATTACAGTCAAACTTGTTTTCTTCAGCAGCTGTATCAGGAATAACTGTGGCTCATTCTTCTCAATAGCTTAACCAAGATTACTTTTTCCAGTGTCATCTTTAACAGTTTTATCCCGAATAAGTTCTACTGTTCTTTGTAACAGCATTCTTAGAACTAACTTCTGCCAAAGTCATTCAGTTTTATTTATTTGCCCACTATCATATTATATTTTTGAAACAAGGGTGTGTCTATTTATTCACATCTGTCTTCTACATGACAAAAGTTCTAATGTTGACCAATTGGGTTTATTTTTACAAAAAAAATATTTCCCTTTATCAAAATTAAAATTGCAAATCATGTCAAAGACACACAAAATCAAATTCCAATCATAAGAAATGAAGTTTTTTTTTCTTATGCCAAAAATAAGATAATTTATTAATGATTTAATAAACATTGGTCTTTGTTTTGAAGAGAGACATAAAGAAAAAAACTTTTAATTAATTAAAACAACATTCAACAAAAATGTTAAACCATATTTTTTTTTTCCACTATTTTTTTAAAAAAAAATCTTGCTAAACATAAAACTCTACATAGTTTATTTTTATCAAAAGTTAAAATTTAATGTTGTTAATTAATTAACCGAACAAAATTATTTCTACTCTCAGTATTTTTTTTTTTAAATTAAAACTGTTAGATAATTAAAATTACAGAAGAGGAAGCACAAATGAAATTATTTATTTGATTTATAGTTTTTTCTTTCTCTTAATAAATTATATTCATATTATTGTTTAAAATCTATTATGCCATCATGTAAAAAAGTGTAAACTTTTAAATAAATTAATGTCTGCTATTATAAAAATAATATATAGAAAAATGAAATCTATCATTTTCCTCTTAATTAATAAACTATAAATTTAAGTAATATTGGCATGGTCACTGATTACAATATAGAATAGGAACTCTGCTATATCACTAGTTGTATTTTTTTACACATTTCATAGATAGCAAAATATAAGTTAAATTATTGCTCATTATATTTTTTTTACATTTCATACACATATATTGATAAAAATTGGCATTTAAAATTAAGTTTCATCAATTTTATTTTAGCTTGAAAACAATAAAGAAACTCTTGTATTGTAAGCAAAGTTATTATAAATCTGTTTAAATTTTATATTAAAGAAACACTATTTTATTGTAATCAAACTTTTCTCAATTATTTTGTATTTTTGTATTAATTAAAACTCTTAGAAAATCAATTTTTTATTAAACCTTGTCCATGATTTTGATAATAATGGACTTCAATTAATATTTAAGTGTTATCAGTAATTAAGGAAATTTATGTAATTAAAAAACATTTGTAAATAAAAATCGTTATTGGATTAATTGATAAAGAATTTTTTTAGTGAACTGAATGAATGGATAAGATAAGTTCTGTCTTATCTAAAATAAAAAAGTGTAAATTGTTAATTGACTTTGTTAACTAAACAATTTTTTTATAATTGAGTGGGTTTGTTAATTAAGAATTTGTCAAATAAGAGGGCTAGTTAATCAAAAAGTTAATTATACATAATGATCAGATCAGTGTTGTTGAATACATTTTTCTTCTATTTATTATTTAGTCTTATTCTTTTTGTGATCATTGTGTTTGCCTGCTTAGACTGTTCTATTTTGAGCCTATACCAATAATCAAGTTTGCTGATTTTGAATCAACAACTTGTTACTACTGTCTTCAAATCTGCAGTTCATCAAATGCATTTCTCAATAATAATAAAAATATTTTAAAACAAACTTATTTTGGAAGATTTAAAAAAAGGAAATGATGAAACTTCACACAGAAACTACTACAGAGCTCCATTTGTACATGTACACACATTTATATAAAATTCAACTTTTATGAAAAATAATATCCCCTTCACCATCTTTTCTCTGGGAAATAAAGTACACTTTTATTTATGAAATATTTTATAAAATATTATTAACAACCAGCAAGATAATTTAAATGATGTAATTTAATATTTATACATTCAATTGTTATATAAACCTTTTTTCTTCATGTTTATATGATATAATATTTTATCTAATGTTGTGCTTCTGATATAGCATGATACCTTTAGTTTATATAACAGAAACTAGTTTGCTTTAAAATTTTTAATTTTTCTTTTTTCTACCTTGTTATAAAAAAATCACCTCCAAAATCGTTTAATTAGAATCCATTTTGCATTTAGAAAAACTTTTCACTTGAAAAAGTTTTTTTTTTAAGAAAAAATTTGTATTTTTTTACTTTGTTGTATAGTTTATATTTAGTAATTAATATGGTGTCTGTAAATATTTTGCAGAATGATAATATATGTGTGCTTGAGTTGATCTGCTCCTAACTATATAATTATTTAATAATCTGAGAAAATTTTTAGCAGCTTTATTTGTTTACCCTGTTTGCATCACATGCATCTGAAATTTAAAAAAATTGGTATACATATATGTGTGCATCATATACAATAATCCTGAATATTTATCCAACATGTAAATTTATTATGTGTTTTGGCCTCAGTGATGTTTATTATTATTCTTGCTTGTGGTACTCTTAGATGTTTGTGTTCTTGTCAGGTAAAAATATTTATCTGTTGATTATATATATTTTTGCTTTATAAT
Organism: Epiperipatus broadwayi; assembly: GCA_028023455.1. Lineage (NCBI taxonomy): Eukaryota > Metazoa > Onychophora > Udeonychophora > Euonychophora > Peripatidae > Epiperipatus > Epiperipatus broadwayi. The sequence goes on along the minus strand of JAQFVV010006223.1, from coordinate 9,788,459 downwards.
ATGAGTGATTAAGAGGCCTATTGATTTTTGTTTTATATTTTTACTGGTTGGATTAAATGCAGTGCATTAAACTAATTTTGTAATTGCCTGCATGTTCAAACATGTATAAAGAATTAAGGCTGATTTATTATTAATTATTTGTTTAATGAAAAAGTGAAATATATATCATCTGGACAAATCATAAGTAATTATCAAACATCAAAGTTTCCTATATCATAAGTAAATTTTTAAGAAGTTTAAAATTTAAAATATCAGATAATAAATGTACTCCATGGTATGATAAGAAAATTTCATTACCATTTAAATGCATTTATTTAATTCTATTTAAAGTGACATATATTTGAATTATTGTTTTGAACTCAGATATATTCAAATTTTTTTAGACGGATATTTGAACAATTATATTCCAGTTTTTTCATATTGAACTATATTATATTGTAAACAAACATTGTTTTGTTAATTATTAAATAATTTTCAGCATTTTGATTAGTTTACTGTTCGGCCAAACGCTATTTGCCAAGAATCTCTGTTCTCCATAATCTAGGCATGATTTTACATATCTGAAGAATTTACAGGTGTAATAAACATCTATTCTTCATATTCTCACCAATAAACTAGACAACTAATGATGCCATATGACAATAGACATTAGGGTGTCTACTGTCCATTACATAATATATTTATAGTTATTTAAAACTCAATGTGAAAACTGATGATGACTGAATTAGAAGCTCAATTACAATATAACCATGAGATATCAAAATCAGTTTGCAGAATGTATTATATTTAGTTGATGATAGTGGGCACAAGATATAAACACAAAGAACAGCAAACATTTGGACAGTGCAAGTAAAAAGTCATTCATGAAAATGTAGTGAGTTGATATAAATTAAAGTTCTTGATATATATAAAAGCATAAACTTAATATTTATTGAAGATTCTTATGCAGAAGCATAAAAAGATTTGATATATTTAAATATAGTAAAGTTCGTCATATATATAAAAACATAGAAGATTTTTAAAAAGGGAAGTTTGGACTAGAAGCAATAAAAATTGACATATTAAAACAAGAAAAATTTATATATAAAAATAGATAACATTTATTTTTTTACTTTTTTAACATGGAAGCAGGGGATCAAAATAGGAGTCCAGCACCTTAAAAATGACATAAGAAGAGTGTGTAACATTCAAAAATCTTGAGGTAGTTGAGAGATGAGAAACATATGGACAGCCTTTGAAAAATTTAATAGAAATGTTTAAATAAAATCAGCACTCAATGAGGGCGAAAAATGAAATGGCAATTGGATAAATATCAGCACTCAATGGAAGAATTAAAACAAAATCAGTGCTCAGTACAACAACTGAAAAAATGTAAACAAGCAGGAAATGATGGAAAAGTTGAATGAATAACAGTATTCAATGATAAAATAATAGACCAATTTTATGATAAGTGCATAAAAGAAACAAAGCAGACATGGAACAAACTTGATAAAAAGGAGGAATAGATATATGTTGAAGTCAATAAAAGTGATACTATTAAAAATAAAAATTTAGATCAAAATAATATTCAAAAGACTATTAATGATATAAAAATTGTTACAAACAAGAATGAATTTAATAATACTGATCCTATTGAGTGTCATAGAAAATTATGTAGAACACTCAGACAAACAAATAAAACTGGAAAAGAGAAAATGATAGAAGATAAATTTGTTGAATCAAAAAGGTAAAAAATAATGAATCAAAACTGTTTAAAGATGTAGAAGAGAAATTGAGACAATACAAAGAATAAAGAATGACCAAATACAAGTTAAGATAGCAAATGAGATAATGTAAAATCTAGAAAAACTCACTTTAAATCTAATAAAACAAGTGGATATGTTATGATTACATGAATTATGCTGATGATCATTTCAAGGCTGATATACAATGGCATCAAATTAAACTACAAGACATTAACACATTATATATGAATTTCATTAATGAAGAACTGTTGCATTTAAATAAAAAGAATTGCTCTTTATAAAGAATAGTGTTATGCTTTCACCAGATGCCTGTATTATTCTTTAAATAACAGAACAGATGGTTATACAATTTAAAACTATATTCTGAGATTTACAGCGATTAATGATTATATTAGTATTTTAAGTGAAAAATCAGGCATCCTTAAATCTATAGCTCAAAGATTTTGTTATTAACAAACAGATTTTTCAGAACATCTCATATTTAGACCAACTAAGAAATAAAATTTTCTGCAAAGCACTTGTCCTGAACAGTTTCAGTAGAAAACTGCATCACCTTACTACAAATAGCAATATTATGTTATATGATTGGTTTTGTCCAGCCATTTAAATAATACTTTTATTATACTGAAATTATTAAAGCTTATTTAAAAATCCATTGTATGCAGAAACCAAATGCAATTTCTTTAGCTAAAATGGAAAAAAAAACTTTTGAAGATGAAGAACCAGGTAAATTAGATGATCAAATATCTAGTTTAAGCAATATTTTGAAACACTGTTGAGGAAATCAAATGAAAGAAAGAACCACCTGAACCTGATAAGGTTCCACTTGTGGAAATAATTTATATGACTCCAAATTAAACAAATTATAATGCAGTCTATATTTGAGAGGGAATCCAGATGGCAGTTAGCAGTAAACAATGATAAACAAATTGAATTTTAATTTTCAAAAATGAATACTTCCTTATGGAAATAAGTTAATACTGATAGTCAATTTTAGTTTATTTTTTCCCTAAGGAAGACGATGTTTACCCTGATATCTCTATATCTAATTTATTTTAAGCATTTCATGGTTGGCAATATATAAGTTGAATTTGATTTCATTAAGTTATTTTTATTTATGTTTATATTATATGCACACACATTGATAATGATATGTATTTATAATTAAGTTTAATCAATTTTAATATAGTTTGAAATCATTATAAATCAGTTTAAAATTTATATTACTGGAACAACACTTAATAATAATCAAAAGTATTCTCAATAATTTTTCTATTTTTGTATTGATTAAAATTTTTAAAATATTAATGTTTTTTTTTTTAAGCTTTGTTCCTGGAATTGAAAATATTGGACTTTAATTCATATTTTAAGTAATATCTGTAAACAATTAGATTTATCTAATTTAATTTTTTTTTTTTTTTGATAAATCAAATAAATAAAAATAATTATGGGATTAATTAGTTAAAAGTTACTTAGAAAATTGATTAAAAAAAAGATTACTGGCTTAATTAATGAAAGAATTTTTGGTAAACTGAATAAATAAAGATAAGTACTGGCTTATCTATATTAACAAAATGTAAACAGGTAATCACTGGCTTTATTAATTAAAAAAATTATTGGTAATAGAATGGGTTTATTAATTAAAACTTTAGTAAATGAGTGGACTTGTTAATCAAAAAGTGAATGATATAAAAAAAACTAGCTCATATTTATTGAAAGCATTCTGCTTCTGTTTGTCATTGAGCCTGCTTCATTTTTTGATCATTGCTTTTGCCTGTTTAAAATGACAAGTGATATACCCTGTGCCAATACCATTAATCAAGTTAATAACAATGTGTAGCTAAAGTGCCAAGAAACAAATTTCACTTTTTCAGTATATTGTCAATAACCAATGATTTCCAACTTTGCTCACTGATTTTGAGCCAACAATGTGCCACTACTGATTTCAAATCTGCAGTTTAAACAAATGCATTTTTCCATTTAAAAAAAAATTTTCATCGCAAACTCTCTCTACAAGATTGAAAAAAATAGCAAAGAATAAAATTTTACATAAAAACTACCACAGAGCTCCATGCGCATGCGTGTCTTTTATTATATATGTCTATAAATTTATTTAAACGCACATTGATTATGTAAGTAATATTTACTAAGGCTGTAACCTCAAGAATATGCGTGTAAAATGCGATATTAGGGACCTCTACAGGTCTTAAACACAAGCTTATATTATATATGTCTATATAAAATTTGAACTATATCAGAACATAATACTTTTTTACCATTTATTCTCTAAGACTTAAAAAGAAACTTTTATCAATGAATTATTGTATAAAACATTAACAACATGGCAATGAGATAATTTAAATGGTGCAAATTTGTTTTTATTCAATTATCTGTTATATTTTTTTTTTCTTAATGTTTATATGATATAACATTTTATCTAACTTAATGTAGCTTTAGTTAGATAACAGAAACCAATTTACCTTTAACATTTTACTTTTTCTTTTTTTCTCATAAAATTTTTTTATTAGAAAAACAATCATCCATTTTGTTTTTGGAGAAAAGTTTTCATTAATAAATAAAGTTTTTAAACAACAAAGAGGGAAGATTATATATTTTTAAAACATTGCATTATTTATATGTAATATATAATATAGTGTCTCTGAAGATTTCAAGAAACCATTTATATGTGTGCTTGATTTGCTGTCTGTATAACTATATAAATCACCAATAAGATAATTAAATTTGTTAGCAGTTTTTCTTGTTTACTCTGGCTGTGTCACACAAGTCTGAAATGAAAATATTAGTATACATATATGTAGATATTTATATAGAAATCTTGGATATTTATTCCACATGTAAATTTATTTGCATATGTTTTTCCTCCTGAAATTTTATTATTCCCACTTGAGTACTTGTGGATGTTTGTGTCAGATAAAGATATTTTTTCATATTATATATATATATCTTTAATAAAACAAGTGATTATTGGTAAATTTATTGTCATTCTACATTTGAATTAGTTGAATCAAAAACATGGTGTATTGAGTTAATTGTGTAATGGCCTATATATATATTGAATTAAGACTGCTTTGTTATAAATTATTTGTATAATGCAAAGTAAAATATATATGTGTACACATCTGGATAAATCATAAGTAATTAGAAAAACTTCAGAGATTTCTATGTCATAGAAATTATTTTGGAAGTATAATATTAAAACTATGTGGTATCAAATGCATTCCATGCTAACATAAAATGATTCATTACCATTTAAATGCAATTATTTAATTATTGTATTCAAAGCATGATATATTTGAATTATTGTTTTGAACTGAAATATTCAAACTCTGTTAGACTCCAAGATATTTTGTTTTGTTTATTGTTAGATTTGTTTTAGTGCTTTTTTACTCTTGTCTGTTCTGCTAATTATTATTTATCAAGAATCTCTGCTCTCCATGGTCTAGTAGTGATTCTAAATATCTGGATAATGTTATATCTATGGTAGGCATATAAACTTGGTATCTGGTATAAGTAAATTATAAATTTCTAGGCTAAACATCTAGAGGTGCTCTTTCATGATGAATATTAGGGTGCTTGATGTGCATTTCATAGTATGGTAATAATTTTTTGCACCCAACATGAAACCTGATGTTGATTGAGTTTTAGTTATTTATATGCAAAAGGTCACATTATTAGAGCTCCATTACAAAATAATTCTAAGATATCAAAATAAGTTGAAAGAATGTATTATATTCAATTTATGATGATTGGCCTAAGATGTAACCACAAATAACAACAAAAGGAGTTGGAAAGAGCAAGTGAAGAGACATTCATGGACATGTGGAGATATGCTATGGATTAAGATTTATCATATATATATATATATATATATATTGAACCAGGTGGTGTAGTAGATTGAAAGGGAACCCAAAGTATAGCATGGTATTTTTTACTCTTTAATAAGAATAGAAATTGTGAAAAAGAAAATATTGTAAGACTGCTTAACACTACATTGTATTCATTGATTTTAGATACATGAATGACACTAGCTATGCGAAAAAGACTGCTACATGACTGATTCTGATGAAATTTTTGGCCCTATTTATATGATGACCTTGTTATCCTTTTTAATTAGTTTTTAAATTCACCCACTGCTTTGATTAAATTCTTAAGATGTCTTTTAACTAATCCTGTTGTTTATGGATTTTAATTAGTAGCCATTGCTTATCCTGTTTTTATATAACTTATGAGTATATGCAATCTTTGAGGGAAATTTTTACTTATAAACTTTCATTTGTTTTTAATATTTAACTTTCATATTTTATTATTTTTTTAACTTAAAACACATTTTATTATTTCTTTATGTTTACAATCAACTCACTATTTATGCACACATATATTTTATTTTACTAAATAAATGAAAAGAGAGATTTTTTTTTTAGTTTTTAAGATTTTTTTTCTTTAATATTTTAAATTTTCTCAGTTGCCCCTCTTTTCTTCCATAGCATAAGCTTGTGGTTAAACACCTGTAGAGGTCCCTACTATCGCATTTTGCATGCATATTCTCAAGGTTATAGCCTCAGTAAATACTACTCCTCTTTAGGCTAACTGCAATTTCTTTTAATAAACTAACTTTCTAAGTACTCTTTCTTAATTTATTCTACAGTTTAGTTTTTGCCAAGTTAAATTTTCTTCCACCTCTATTAAGTAATTTGTAAAACTTTACTACTGACTTTTAGCAAACTGTTTTACATAATAATAAAAAACTCCTTAAACTTTTATTGATTTCTTTTTTTTTTAAATGAGATATTTTAATTACAAAATCTTTTTGTTATTTAAATATAAGATTTATTTTAATGATTGTAAACAACTATTTTACATGTAGTGCTATTCATTAGCAGTATAATATATATATATATATATATAAGCAACAATTTAATAAATAGTAAAATTGTTATACAGAAGCATATAAATCTTTAGTATATTTTATAATGGGGTGTATGATGAATGGCATCTTACTGTATCTGCACTACAGGTCACTACTAGGCTACTCGAACCTAGAAAATTTATAAAGTAGGCAGATACATGCCATTAAAAATCCAATTTTTACATAGATATTTTACCATGGCTGTCAGCCCTTGCCACTAGCTCATGGAGTAGCAGAGATTTAAAACATATTTATTAAAATATATTTTTAATAAAGATTAAAAAGAATAAACTAGATCACTGCCAGTACTAATAACACAACAGATTTTACTAACGCACATTTAAAATTGAGGAATAAAATTTATATTTTGATTTTAACATTAATTTTTAAATTTAAATTACTATTTTAAATAGTCCTCACAGATTGACATTTTAATAATATTTTACTTTAGCATGTTGAGTATAGATAGGCTACATAGATTTTTTACTTAAAAACTTATCAAAACACTCATTCAATCTCAGACTAAAAGTTCATGGCCAAACAAACACCTGCTTCCAGATATATAGTCGCAACCAGTGCAATATGAAAATGCTAGCATAAAACCATGCTGACAGGAATGTGCATCTGACAGCATGATATTATTTGAAGGACAGGATCCTCGTCCAGGACAGGAATGTGCATCTATCTGGTGAAGAAATCATGTATATAAATTAATTAAAGAAGGGTGCTACATATGAGGGAGAGCTGTTTATCTGCCAACTTATAATCCCTGTCCATAGAGCTAGAAGGGGTCAATGGTTCAGGAAACACATCTGCGTCCATTGCAATGCAATGACTACAATATTAGATCATGCATTCAATTGGGCACATTGCCCTGTATGCTAAACACACTTCACATTACATTGATATAAATACCTATATATCCCTCCACCAGCATTGACCTAGCTATGAGATAAGTAGCCTGAAATTAAACCCCCTTAAAACTAACATAATTTAATGAATCTATATAGCTATCCACACCCAACTTAAATTTAATACATTTTAGTTAACAGATAGAAATAAATAACTTAGTTAAATACAAACATAAATAAATAAATAAATAAAAATGGAAATGATTGAAACAGCAAACTTATATAAAAATAAATATTTATAATTGATTTAGAGTTCTATTCTTGGTCAGATAGGAGTCCATTTATTTATATTACTTTTTTTTGGATTGATTACTTATGGAAGTTATACTGTAATTATTTAAAAGAAAGTTCAATTGGTAAAAGTTTATACTTTACGGATTCTGCAGATTTAGAGGTCCATCTTCGTGTGATCACTTACATAGATTGTTTGTTCTTTTTTTAAAAAAAACAAAGCTGATACTTGCCATTCCTTTTGGTCCATAACTGTCATAGCAAGGTCTCAGCTGGTTGTAAAGAAATTAAATCTATTGCAGACTTCTACAATGTGAAGCCTGCAATACAGCTATAGTTCATATGTAGATTCAAAGTCAGCTCTCTGACAACAACAATAATAATAATCCTTTGGCTTTTATATTTTTATTAGCCTCTTATCAGCAAATCTTCTGATTCAATGATCAGGATGTCACTAATCCTCTCATGTTTCATTTACAGTCCATGCTGTGGTTTCATGCTTGCATTGGTCATTTAATTTCTTTTTATTCTCTTATCTGACCATTTAATTATTTGAGTGCTCCAAGGGCTAGTGTGCTTTAGAACAATCATTTAATTAATAAAACAATCATTTCCATTTTCTAAGATTATAAAAATCAACATTATTTCTATTTTCAAAATATCAATCTTTATATTTTTACTTTTTTACAAAAAAAAAACTTTCAAATACCTTTTTCTTAAAATAGTTTAAGTTTTCCATCTGCGTGACAATATATATGTTAAATATAACTTTCAATTTTCAGTTTTTAAGTTAAGTTTTTTCTTTTTAATAAATCAATTTTTATTTATGAACTTAAGTTTTTATTTTAATTTTAAATTAATGTAACAGCATATAGTATACCATTAGAATTTAAATATAGTGAAGTTTGTCAAATATGTTATAATAGAACAAGAAACTGGGGTGATATAAATCATCATCATCAACTTCAGTTAATACAAAATTTAAATATACAACTAACATAAAGAGCATGAGAGAACAACAAAGTTCATCAGCATTACATACAATCAATAATCATTCATCATCAAGAATAATCAAAAATAAAATACATCAATAGTCAATCTTGTAACTGTCTTAGAAAATGATCCCCTATACATGAGTCTAATTATTTTTCCACTTCCAAACCTAGGACAGGCATACAAATAATAATTATCTGAATGCACATGCTTAGATGTTACTCCATTAAAATATATGACAACATGGCAAATAATGCTGAGATACTAAAACATCCTAACCATCATCAATGCTCTGGTCACATAGTACTATTAATATACTGGCCAATTATAAATTAAATTTCTAAGAAATATTAAACAAAATGAAATGTAGCGCATGGACTGTAAAGCATATCCCTTATACATCAACCAGCATCATCTTTAACTGCATGTTTATAAGCACTATATATATATATATATATATATACCCTTTTATATAATAGACCATTATGCATGGAAACCAGCTCAGAGATCAAAAGCTCTATAACTGTTACTGTGATCAAGAGATATAATACAAACATAATATTCTAAAAGTGTTTCAGATTGAATAAATTCACTGGAATAACTTTAACAATGAAATATAAATTTATTAATAGCAATAAAATTAAATTAAAGTTTGTAGAATATGGCTATACATATAAATTAAGCCTTCTGACTTTGATTAATACCAAAAGGAAATTCACTATTACTTTGTAATTTGCATATATGTCTCAGTAGATTTATATAAACATGTATATATATCCCTATAAATTTCATTTTTATAATACATAATTAATGACTGATTTAACATATGTCTGTGAACACACAAATGGGTGCACACACTGGCATGTATTAAAAATAAATTTAATAAACCATATTATATTTTCTCAATAGACAATTAATTCAATGCCAAAAACATAAAATGCATATATATATATATATATAACCTTCAAATGTGCTGTATAATAATTAAAAAATTGACATGCTTGAATTCTCATAGATTTATAATAGAATTCAATTTGTTTTTAATAATCTATAAATGCACTTGTATATGTGTATATAAAAATATAGATAGTATGAATCAATGTTATTAAGTTATTATTTCTAAAAAAAAAATAATGTTACATTTTTGATAGTCCTTCATAAAAGTTTTTTTTTTTTTAAATGTCACTCTTAATTAATTGTAAATGTTTTTTTAAAAAATATTCCAGCAAGTTCTTTTGTTTTCCACTCTAGAAAGATTTTTGGAGTTTACTTTTTTTTTCAAAATAAAACTGTCGATAAATAAATCCTTCATTTTTAGACTTCTAATTCAAGCAAAAATTATTAAGTTGTTTTATTTTGAAATTAGATTTTAACAGTCATTTTCAAGGAATTATTTAAAATACTATTGTTATCAATATATATAACACTACTCATCAACTGTATTTTATATTATATGACACAATAATTTTATTTATGCTTCTCTGTATACAGATAAAAACTAATTCTTGAGCAAGCTGATGGAATCTCTGAGAAAGCTGGTTCCTTCTAAACAGTAGATTAGTGGCTTATTGTCATCTTTGGGAAAGGTATAATCCAATAATTGTTGTCCTGCTGGCAGTAAGCTTCCTTCAGTCTTTATGCCATAGAATACACACATATATATGGGCTATGAATCACATATGAACTAAACTGTGCTTCCATGTGAATCCACACTCTACCATTCTGAACTAGTAGTGGCAGCTGTACTTGCACTATCCAGACTTCAGTTATAACATCACAGTAGTAGTCATCTTGTTGTCATAATCTGTAACACTTCCAGAACTAAAAGCTCCCCCAATTTTTTTTCAATCTTTTTATAGTCTTGGGTGGAAAAAAATCATAGTAATCAAAAACAAGTTTTTTTTTATTTTGATTGAAAAAAGACAACTTGGCAGGATTTTATCACAACATGTTGTACAAGCTTTAACTAAAAAAATTCTTTAATCAAAATATGGTGGAATTTTATAACATAGTAAAATTTTATAATTACCAGTGTATCTATTGTAACATAAAAACATGCTTATTTTAATTTCTAAATCAGAATTAATAAAATATTAATCTGATTAAATGTTTAATGTATAATATTTTTTTTTAAATTCAAAATTATTTAATTCCTAACTATTATTTTAATGTAATATAGAAAATATCTCTAAAATAATATTGTCTGTGTTTATTTGTATTTTTGCTTTCAACTCTCTCTATATATAGATTGTAATGGGCACATACACTGTTACATTTTTTTTAAAATTAAACATTAAAAATAAAAGTTCGCAAATAAAAACTTTTTTTTTAAGAATTAAAAATTGAAAATTAAAAATCATCTAAACTCTAATATATAAAATCGCACAGATGAAAAATTATTAAACAAAAACTTTATTAAGAAGAAAAAAAGTATTTTAAAACTAAATTTTCAGTAAAGATGTAAAGATAAAAATATAACTAAGTTTGTACAATAAATTAATTAATGTTATTGTAAAATGGAAATGATTATTTTAATTAGTCCACGTGAACTAGCCCTTGGGCATTTCAAAATATATAAGAAAAGGTCAGATAGGAGAGAAAAGCAATAGAAATTAATAGCCAATAAAAGAAATCCCTCAGGAAACAGACCAGAATGAAAAGATCATCATCATCATGATGTAATGTCCACTGTATCTGAAAGTTTATTATAAAAGGAAAGAGATGTGAATTAGAGAAAATAGATATGTGTTAAGTTGGAGAGAGTTGGAGGAGAAGGGATTGAAAGATGCACTTTCAATTCCTTCAGTTGTTCTAAAAGAAAAATGAAACATCGTTTTCCCATATTGCAGACTATAGGACATCTGGGCCTAGCAATTAAATACCAGCTACAATAAAGGACCAACAGCTAACTGGATACCAATATCTTCAGGACAGCATGGGAATTCACATTCAAAATTACAAGCAACTACAAAATATGGACCTTTTAAAACCGTAAGAACTTTAGAAAATTCGTGAACATTAAATATAAAACTTTCCCAGTATTTAAATTATAGCAATATTATTGCCTATCTGACCAAACTAAATTATTTATTAATTATTTTATTGAATGTATTCTTTGTTTGTTAAATCATTTCCATTAATTTATTTTACGTTCTTTTAAGTTTTTGTTATGATTTTTTTTTATTATTATTAAACAACTTGTAATAAATGTTAAATTTAAGTCAGGCATGAATGGCTGCATAGATTCATAATGTTATGTTAGTTTAAGGAGGGTAAATCTTAGGTTATTCATTTTGTAGTTAAATTGGGCTAATCAATTGGATATATTGGTGTAATTAGTAGATGTAGTATGAGATTTGCCATGTGCAGGATCCTATTATATGCTGGACTTGGGCAAAATAAGTCCCATATCTCATTGACCATCAAAAGCAGATGGTATTACCTGCTCTTTGGATCACCCCTTTTAGCTTATGGAATGGGATAGTAAGACGGAAAATGCAGTCCCTTCCTATGGAGTTTTTTTTATTGCTCTTTTCATCAGACAGATGTAGTATTCCTGTCTGGATGAGAGTCAATGTCTTCTATTAACTATGCTGTTTAGATGTGCATTCCTGATGGTGTGGTATTTGTGCTGTCGTATTCATGCTGCATTGAATACATCGATATATCAGATAGATTGGCATTGGTTTGACTGCAAACTTTTGGCCTAAGGTTAAATAAGGGATATAATATTTTCTTTTCAAATGCAATCTATGTAGTCTATTCATACTCAACACTCTAATAAATATTAAACTCATCTGTGCGAACTTTTAAAATAAAATAAAAACAGTTAAATTGTAAATTAAAATCTAAAGTAAAATAAGTTATAATGTTTTGTAAAAAAATAAAAGTTAGACTAAAATAATAATGCTAAATTTTATATATATATTAAATAAATGTTTGTGTGTGTTATTACTGGCAGTGACTTCTTTTATTTTTTTAATATCGAAAATATTTTTAGATAAGAATTCATATTTTATAAATCTCTGTGTCTCACTGAACTAGTGACTGGGCTAATGGTCTAAATATAAAAATAAAGTGGAATCTTAACAGCACGTATCTGCCTATTCTATAAATTTTCTAGGTTCCAGTAGCTAGTGGTGCTCTGTATGGCAGATATGGTAAGACTCCATTCCATCAGACCATTAATATATATATAGTATATATATATGCATGCACACTACAGTATTGTATTCCATGAGACACATAACACTCTCAATATAAAAGCACAGAAGAATAAAAACGTAAAGTTTGATATAAAAGCAAGAAAAAAAATTTTTTTTAAAAGGACAGAAATGTTTTTTACAAAAAACTAAAATAAAATAAGATTTTTTTATTTCATTTTCATTATGGAATGAATGAATCAAAATAGTAATGCAAACACCTGAGGAAGTTACATAGAAAGAATACAGCCTTGTGATACTCAAAAGTCTTGAGATAGTTCAGAGAATAGTTAAGTGTTTGGACACAGAAACACTTTTGAAAAATTTAATAGAAATATTTTTTTTAAAAATCAGCACTCAAAGAAAGAGAAAGTGAAACAGAAATTGGATAGATATTAGCACTTAATGGAAGAATTGTACAACAACTGGAAAATTTTAAACAAACAATGAAAAAAGAATTCATGGAAAAATAAAATGAATATCAGCACCCAATTATACAAATAATCAATCAAAATCATAATAGATATTTGAAAGAAAACAGATATGGATAAAGATGATAAAATGAGGAATATGATCATCTGAAGTTATTAAAAGTTACATTATTCCAAATGACAAGTTAGATCAGAATATTCAAGAGTTTGTTGATGTTGGGATGAAGTTAATAACACTGATCCTATTGAATATGTCATAGAAGAGTAAATATAGTACTCAAATAAAATTATAGAAATTGGAAAACAGAAAATGGCAGAAGATATATTTGTTGAAACAGAAAAAAAGTAAATTAATGAATCAAAACTGTTTATAGAAGTAAAAGTAAAAAAAATTGAGTATATACACATAATAAAAAATGAGCAGATTTAAAGTGAAATAGAGATAAAACATGATATAAAGAAAAATACAGAAAAACACTCCACCCACATCTAATAAAACATATTGAGATATTATAATCACATGGATTATGATGATGATGATTTCAAGGCTGATATACAATGGCAACAACTAAAACCACAAAATATTATGCTATTAATTATGAAGTGAGGAGATGAAGAACAGTTATGTTTAAATAAAAATTTGCTACCTATATAGAGCAGAGTTTTGCGTTCATCAGACCACTTGATTTTTTCACAACAGAGCAGATGGTTATATAATTAAAAATCATATTTCTGAAATTTACAGTAATTAATGTTTATATTAGTATTTTAGGTAAAACATCAGACATCCTTAAATGCATACATCAAAGACTTTTGCATGAGCAACAAATAAATTTTTCAGATCATCTCCCAAATTTAAACTACAAAACCAACACAGAAATAACATTTTTTCTGAGCTTTTGTCCAGAACAATTGCAGTAGGAAACAGCACCATCTTACTTCAAATTGTAAACTATATTATAAGATTGGTTTTGACTAACCATTAAAGAAATTCTCATATTACACTGAAGGTATTAAGTCTTTACAAAGACATTATATTTAATAAAATATTTTATTTCCTTAATTTGAATATAATAATAAATGTAATGGAAAACTATTCAGAAAAGTTTAACATTTAAAAAAAAAATCCAAGTATTGCTTTCAACCAGGTCAGTTATAATCATAGAACTACAATAAAATATATAAAGAAAATATATACATTAAAATTAAATATGCCATTCTAGGCCACCAACACTTCACTAGTTGAACCTCATTCTTTTATTCCAATTTCTCATAAATTAACTGGATTTAAATATTTTTTGTGTAGAAATTTTAAATTATGTATGTTTAAGCAGATAGAAGAAACAACATTGAAATTTATATAAAAGATTTAATCATATCAGGTTATAATTATAATTTATTAAACAACACTAATATCAGCCTACTTATATATCTAAACGGATGAAAACATTTTGTTCAAACGATTATAATATCAGTTTTAGAACACCTCCTAATCTTAATCAAATTTTAAACAATACTAAAGATAAATTATCTCTAAACAAATCTCTTCAAATAGTTTATAAAATTAAATGTAATACAACCAAATTGCAATGCACTTTATTATGAAGACTCTCTTGCCTACAAGATTAGCACAACATAAATACTTATATAAACATGCTAAAACAGACTAATGTTAAATCTACAGATTTGGAACATGAAAGTAAATCTGGACATAATTTTTCTCCTATTAATATTGATAATGATCGAAAAAGAAAATATAAAGAAGCATGGTTTATAATAAATAATATCAATGCAATAAACAAGAAAGACTCATGCAATTTATTATCATGTATTAAATGGCATATTTAATTTTAATGTATATAATTATTTTTATTTATGTATTTTATTGTAATTCTATAATTATGACTGATCTGGTTGAAAGCAATGCCTAGGTATTATTTTATTAAAAGTTTAAACTTTCTGAAGAGATTTCTATTACTATTATCATTATAAAGACATGATAAATAGAGAAATTTAAATTTAGGATTTTTTAGTCTATTTTTATCTTCACTTTATCTTAAGCAATGAATACATATGAGTACATGCATGCAAAAATATAAATAATCCATAACACACACACACATATATATATATCAAACAATATAAATATAATAAAACAATTCACTAGAATAAAACTACAAAGTTTTAAAAAATGCCTATATAAAAATAGACCCAATATTACAGAATTCTTTATCAAGAGGAAAAAAAGAATACAATTGATAAATTTGTAAACAAAACTCCTGATGCTAATCAATAAAAAATAAATACTGTATTTTGAAAACCCTTTTTGATGTCTTTTTTTACATACCTCTACTTTCAAACAATTCCATCTTTCAAACACATGTCAGAAAACAATTAAGTTCATAACTAAAGGACTGCCTGCATATTTTTGCTTTATAATATGGATGACTAAGAGACCTATTTATTGTCATTCTATATTATTAGTGATTTGATCTAATGCAATGGCCTATGTGTGTGAACATGTATAGAGGATGAGGGCTGCTTTATTACTGATTGTTTAATTCAAATGTGAAATATATATGTGTGCATATCTGGGTAAATCATATATAATTATAAAACTTCAGATATTCCTATATCATAAGTCATTTTGGGAGAAATAAAATATTTAAATTACTAGGTTTTAAATGCACTCCACTAACATAAAAACATTTCATTACTATTTAAAGCAGGATATAATTGAATTATTCTTTTAATTTTAGATACATTCAATTTCTATTAGATTCTGAGATATTTGAACTAATATATTTGTGTTTTGTCATATTGAACTCTATTATGTCGCAAATAAACTTTGTTTTATTGCTTATTATATTTGTTTCAGTGTTTTTACTCTTCTCTACTCTGCCAATTCTTATTTACCAAGAATCTCTATTCACCATGGTCTAGTGGTGATTTTAGATATCTGAATGATGGTATAGTTGTTGTAGAAATTTATACTTATCCTCAGCAGTAAACTATAAATTTTTAAGCTACAGTTTTAGTGGTGCTTTCTGGTGGTAGATATTAGAGTGCCTGCTGCACATTACATTATATATATATTATAACCTGAAAATTACTCAATCATTGGTTGTGCCAAAATTATAACCAGACAATCTACTAACAACAAATATCAGGCTAAACTCAAGTTTTTCTATTAGTGTGATCTAAACCAATAATAAAAAGGGCTATATGGGTAATAATACCAATGATAATAATTATTAAACATTATAAATACTCTAATGATAATTAAAATAAATTTTAAGAGGAGAATAATTCTCAATTTACTCTTACAAACTACAAAAGCTCCTAATATTTACAACATACACCACAGAGTAATTAGCTCATAACCACTTTCTCATAACATAATTTCTTTTATTATATTCCCTCCAATTTATAGTCATATACCTCACAGCTACTATTTCAACATCTTATTGCTATTATTAGATTTACAGTTCAAGATTTTGATAAACATAATCATGTTCTTTAAATTAGCGTTTCTCAACCTTTTTGCCGCGCAAGCCAATAGACTTCACTGAAATAGTTCTGCGACCCAAATGTTTATTACATAAATTATAATATAAACTGAAAAAGATATTATATCAGCACGGTACTGTATATACGTATATATTCGAATCAATTTGATAATATTTATAATGAACAAATAATTTGAAGTTAAAAGTTGAGTTAAAGTTAAACTACATATTTTTGATTTAAAAGCTTAACACATTTTGTTAAAATGTAAAAAGATTTTTGTTATCAGATATTTATGTTTTTATTTCTTGGTGCATAATCGCGACCCATTTACTTTAAATCTTACTCATCAATTTGTGCCACTTTGCTTTTGTTTTCACAATAATTTCTTTTACATAAAATATACTTTCTTATTATTATTAAATTATGATATTAAGATCTCAGGGTTCATTATAAATATTCTTAGTATTGCATTTCTCAGTCTTTTATTTTACTTATAAATTGTTATTCTAAAGATAATGTCTACCTACTATACAATAATAATAATAATAATAATAATAATAATAATAATAATAATAATAATAATAATAATAATAATAATAATAATAATAATAATAATAATAATAATAATAATAATAATAATAATAATAATAATAATAATAATAATAATAATAATAATAATAATAATAATAATAATAATAATAATAATAATAATAATAATAATAATAATAATAATAATAATAATAATGAATTTTAAAAGAAAAATATTTTAATTAATATAAGATACATAAAAACTCTTAATTTTGAATAATATAACAATCTCTTAAGATAACCTTTGAATACCAAGAGGGAAAAAGAGATTTTATGGCCACTCACAATATTCCATTAACAACGTAAAATAATGTCTTCAATGAGGCAAATAATATTCTATTATAAGAGCAGTCTTATTTTAAAATAATTGTAATTAAATTATAGTGATTAATAAAATCTTAAGAAAAGAATAAATATTTTATTCCTTAGTTGCATTCTCAGCATCTGTAAATCATTATGACTAAGTGATTTATTACCTTTAATTTACGTGACTACCTTGAATAATCAGAATGAAATATAATTGCATCATGAATTATACAATGTTTAGATTTCTGCATAAATAATTTGTAAAATACCATTGAGACAATAAAATATAATATTTATTTTCAATAAAACAATTTAACAAAAATAACACTGTAGGAAATCGACAAAATTTCTGGGTGCTATTTAATTATAATACAAGGTATTTTTGCCCCATTAGAGAAATATACTTTCGAAGTTTGTAGCTTAAATTTTTATTTTCTATTTTTTATTTCTTTATTTTTATTAAGGAAAAAAAAATGCAGGTGACTGATCACCCGCTACATGACGTAATTACATTTGTTTAAAGAAATCTTGAGATCATAGCACAGTCAATAATCCTAGTCTTCTCCATTGATTCATAAGAGTCTTTGAATTGCCAAGTCCTTTAATTCACAGATCCTGAGAACTTCATCCATGTTTCCATATCTTTGTATAAACCCCATCTATGGAATTCATGCTTTAAACTGTTTCTGAATTTCCATCACTTTCCTGTTCCGAATCTTCTTCAAAATTTTCCTCTTGTGAGCTTATTTCTTCATCATCTGTGATTTCTTCCATTGCATCAGTACACACAGGGCTAGTACTAATTTGTTGCTGCATTTCCTTTGGACAACCATCTACTTCCTCGCTTCTGGAACTGTCACTACCAGCCTCATCACTCCATTGCTCTTCTACATTATCAAGTTCTTCTACCAGATTATCAGACTTTTCTGAGATAACCTGTGCTACTTCACCTTGCCTGCTTCTGGACCTGTCACTATGAGCCTCATCACTCCATTGCTCTTCTATGTTATCGATTTTTTCCTCTGGATTATCTGCCTCTTCTGAAATTACCTGCCCTATTTCACTCTTGCTACATACATGCCCCTTCCA
The DNA here is from genome assembly GCA_028023455.1 of Epiperipatus broadwayi. Classification (NCBI taxonomy): domain Eukaryota; kingdom Metazoa; phylum Onychophora; class Udeonychophora; order Euonychophora; family Peripatidae; genus Epiperipatus; species Epiperipatus broadwayi. The sequence goes on along the minus strand of JAQFVV010006223.1, from coordinate 9,769,526 downwards.
AAAAGGCATGCCCCTTTAGATTCAACAATACATTTGAAGATCATGGGATGAGCTAAAATATCATGTTCCATTATCTCTGGGTCATTGACTATCTGACCTTCTGATTCAGTTTCCATCTCATCCCCTGACTCCTGTTGAGCCAGCTTCTTCTTCCGTCTTCTTTTCCTTTTTCTCTTTCTCCTTGAGAGACCCTCAGTTTTCTTTTCTTGCTCACCACACAGATCAATGTTTGAGCCCACAACACTATGCTCATCAGTTTGCGAGCCAGAGCCATTCTGATTTTTCCTTTTGAAACTTGCACCTTGTGTTATTTTACCCATTTGAGTTGAACCGTTCTCACTTAGTTCCGTATCACTGAACATGTTAGCTTCTTTTAATTGACCAATTTCTTCTAATGTGCCTTCAGACTCTTCAGATTGTATTGATTCGAGGTTGGTCAGTTCTGCCTGTGCTGATTGTTTCTTTATCTCTTTGGCCATATCTCTAACTTGACCTGCATTTGTCCCATCTTCAAATCTACTGTGCAAGGTTTCTTGATTTTCCTTATACTGTAGCTTATTTGTTTTCACTTTGTTATCTTTTAAATGAGATTCTTGTAATTCCAGTTCTAATTGTTGATTTATAAATGAAGGATTGCTCGATGTTATTGTACATTTGTGGAATCCACTATAGCTTTTCCCACATTCTGTGCATAATCTTTTTGGACAGGCCCTAATTAAATGGCCAGTGTCCCCACATCCATAACACTGTGGTTGAATTCCTCGAATTACTATGTATATCAGGCTTTTATTCTGCTCAAGAACAGATGGTATATCCAGTGGACTGATACCTTTAGTCAGCCTCATTGTAAATATTGCGTTGTTGGATGGCAGCTGAATCCCTGCTCTTCTTTTCATTAGGAAAGTGAACCATTCAATACAGCCAAACTGTACTAATAGATCTTGCAATTCATCTTTTCCAAATGCCACATGACAATTCTGCACCATACCTGTTATCAATCTTGGTCTTTCCAGGTCAATTTTCACTAAATATTTTCCATCTAGAAACATTTGAGATCTTTTGAATCTTTCTTTGGCTAAAGTGTTCTCAAATTCTAGTGTGTCATATTTTTTTTAGGGTGATAGTAGACCCTTCTTATTGAATCAATAATATTTAAGTCCTTGATTAAGACAAATAGCTCATTTATTGGAAATATGAAAAGTTCACATTTTTATTCATTGTGCTCAATGTTAAAGTATACTGATTCTGGAAGCTAAGAAAGGAATTAAATAATTTCTGAGGAATTCTATTATTAAATTCATCATTGACTGATTGAAAGTCTTCTGGAATTAGATTATTTCTATCCCGATCAAAGTTGTTCATACTTGACTCAACATTATGATATATTAAGCCATTCTCAAATTTATTCTTATGGGAGAAGCCAGCATGATTAGTTTCCCCATACTTTGCATTGTTCAGATTGATTTCATGATCTCTGACCACTAGCTCTAGCTTTGTCTCAAGGTCCGTAGCCCCTTGCTCCATTTTAAAGCCATTGGCATATGGGGTATTGAAACCTTGCCATTTGGAAGTCTTAGTATCCTTCTTTAACTTTTCTGCAAATGTTGGAAGTGTTAGTTCTGCATTATTGCTCTCACCAGCAGGTTCAACTGGATACTGCTGGGCTTCTGTAACTTTTTCCCTATTTTTTTCCAAGCTTTGGCTTTTAATTGTCATGATTTTGTCTAGATAATTACTTTGTGTACTTTTCCTGAGCTTTTTAGTTTGTCCTTCAGTATTTATTCTTGTATTGATTAATGTAGAGTCTCTTTGGTGATATTTGTCTTTGTTTTCATCCAGTTCTGCCTCTATATCATGAATTTGGGGCACAGCGCCCTCTCTTGTGACAAAATTCCCGTGATTTTTAAATTTTTATCGTTTTAGATTTTAGTAGTTTTGTGACGGACCCCCCACAACTTTATTTTCCGATAGGTTTTCATGAAACTTGGCAGTATCATTAATATTTAGCTTATGTTTCATTGTATCAACTTTAATTTGCTGTATCTCAATGTTTTGATTGATTTTTAGCCCAATATCTACCGTATTTTTGGTAGCATTTGAATTTTCCTTTAGAACAGTTTTTTTATTTCCCTCAAATTTCATCTTTTTCCAAACTTCCTTTAGTTCTTTCACATCTAAACAACTTTCTGAACTATTTTTAACTGATTTAGGTTGTATAAATACTTCCGGAATTACTTGATCACTTCTCAACATGTCATTAAGTTTAATACTAATGAATGCTTGCTTGTTCTGACTTTGACAGTCAGCATCCAGCTTGAGAAGGATATAAAACCTTCTCCATTGCACTTAATCAATTTTGGACACTTAATAAACAAACTGAGAAGTAATAAATACTCTGCTACAAGATTGTAACTTAATCTTGGGTCCTAGAATAATTGAAATGAAATCTTTTAAAATTTCCTTACAGTACTTTGAACTTCTTTTTGAGCTGATGTGACAGTCTTTTTAGCTTCGTGTGCCATGCCCTCTATCTGTAGCTTAAATTTATATAAAAAATAAATTAAATGTTCAACTATTGTTTATTTTGTTCAATCAATTGTTATATTGTTAACTTAAGCATTATTTCAGAGGTTTTACACTCTCGTGCATGATAGTTTTTATTAAAGTAAACATTATTTTAAAAAATTCTATAGCTTCTTAAATTATACAATTTGGTACTTATAGCTGTGGCGGTTTTTGCACTTCCACAATAAATGTATTATTTTCACAAAGTAATCCCTACGACCCTTATCAGCTTGCAATCTGAGATCCTTATCAGTGTGATGTATTACCTAATTTTACAGTCATTTGACATTTTCAGTTGTCTAGATTTATTTCTGGACTAATTTATATGAATATAAAGTTTTGTACTATACAGTATATATTTGCGTTAAAAGCCAGAGGCTTATAGAATAAATAGACAACAGAGTACTATCAAACAATATTGCTTAACCATCATCAGTAATAATATACCATTGTAAAAAACATAACACGTACAAATGTATTTAATGCAAATATAGACTGTAATTGTCACTATTATGAATACTTAACTTATGATTTACTTTTACCTTCCAAATTAAAAAAAAATCACGTTTATAATGTGTCTTAAAGATGTAACTCTAAAATTGAGATGCTAGCATAATCTGTCTTCAAAAGATTGAAAGCAGTGATATATTATTACTGATGATGATTAAGCAATATTGTTTGATAGTACTCTGCTGCCTATTTATTCTGTAAGCCTCTGGCCAGTGAACTTTTAATGCAAATATATATATATATACTGTATAGTACAAAACTTTACATTCTTATGAATTAGTCCAGAAAAAAATCTAGACAATAATTGAAAGTGTCAAAAGACTGTAAAATTTGGACATAGCGCTGATAAGTATCACAGATCACACACTCATAAAAATTGCAGGGATTACTTTGTGAAAATAATACATTTATTGTGGAAATGTAAAAGCCGCGGCACCTATACTAATAAAGTACCTAAAAGGTTTACTAACCTATGTGTTATTTTTAATAATTCTATTGTGTTTAACTGATGAAGCTTTTATTTAACCTCTAAATTATTTCAAGAAGTTCCACATGAGTAAATCTAAATATTATTCATGTTTATCCAATCCAACAATGATTTACTGCTGCATCATGATAATGATGATGTATATTGCTTGTTTATGCTAAGTAATACAATTTTAAAATTTTGAATAAAATAATTATCAGTTTTATTCTATAATAATGGCAAAGCACAGCAGAACAAATTTATAAATCAGGACAATTGATCTATACTATGAGTAGTCAAAAGTGCATCTGAAGAAAATATGACACACTTAAAGTACAAATGATCATATCAATTGCCATAACAATAAAGATATATAATATACCATTTGTGGTTACAATACAAAAATATATGACACTTCTGAAGAAAAAAGATAAATAAAGACAATGAACCTAATGATCGCATTAACCTAAAATACATACCTAAATTATGAGGGAAAATAAACATGCTAGGACTTTGTCTCTAAACATATGAAAAAAGTAGGAATAGACTATGATGAATACTAGGCACAATAAGAGATGTCTTAAAGCATTTATACAAACATGAAATATAATAACCTATCATTCATGAAATATCATTGATAAAAGAGAAACAAGGCTAACATCTCTTTATAAAATATATGGGCTATCTAAATTAATATCATCAAGAGAGAAACAGAATCTTATCTCTTGGAAATGTAAATTGGCAGAATAAGCTTATAGTAATACATAAGAGAAAAACTAATTCTAATCTCTTAATAAACATAATAATTATTAATGTATAAAACTGATAAGATAATTATTTTGTCAAATTTGACTTAATAAAGTATAGCCTAAAATAAAAATATACAACAGCTTTTTATGGTTTATATATATAAGTATTTACTGAAATAAATAAATTACTCACAATAGAAAACAAAGCAATACTCTTAAAATTATAGAATACTAAAATCATCATATAGCATTAATAAAACATTCAATATTATGTGAACTTCTGAATACTTTCATGAATCATAATGCATAAAATATACTAAGCAAGAATACCTCAAACAAGTGAATAATAATAATAAAGTATAAATGCACAAAATTATAAATTTAAATTATAACCACTTTACCAAAACTTTTAAAAGTATGAAAGTTTTTTATCTTGGAGAGTTCACAATTTTCTAGAAGTCAATTTTACAAGAAAATATTTCTCTATTTGTTGGCAGAAAGGCAATCTAAAATAGATGCCCAGAATTGAAAATTATTTTATTGATTTTCTTTAAACATAAATGCACATAAGAATATTAAAAATGGCCATTTAATTTCATAAAATATTTAAACATATATGTAAGTCAGGTTTCAATAAGTTTTCCATTTACATGTTTAAGAACTATATTCAAATATACATTTCCAAGAACAAGTATTTCTTTCTAAAGCTAAGCAGGTTTCCTTCCAGAGAAAAACAGAGAGAGAGAGAGAGCATGTTTTCACATTCACATTTGGGGCATTATAATAAGAGTCATAAAGCATATGATAAATAATATTTATCAAAATAATGACATTTAAATTTTTAAATATATTCTTACTCATTTGATTTATTTTAAGTTTAAAGCTGACTTATAAAGTGAGTGATTTTTGTCTTACTTTCTTTTCATCAAATTATTAAGATCAATAAAATGTCACTTTAATTTTAACATAAACAGTTTATTCTTCTCAAATTCATAGTTCATTTATTATAAATAAATCTTTCCAAGCAAAACCATTTATTGAAACAATATTTTAAAGTATACCAGAATAACACATTTTGAAAGATTTTGATAATTATTATTTTCTCAAATAAATTATAAGAAAGATGCATTTTTAAATATTGATGTGCTATTATAAATATTGCCAAAAATATAAATTTTCAATAACTTTATTTTTAGGATATAAGAAATGTCATGTTTATAATAAAGTTTATTACAATTATGGAATAGAAAATAATGAAGAGTTCTTAAGATGCACAGAATAAGTTATATGTAATCCCGATGACATACTAATATAAGATAGATATACTTTAACATCTGACGTTAAATAATTGTTTGACATTTTCATTCTTTGCTTTTCTTCCTTTTTAAATAATGTTAACATTTGGATTTTTTATAGACTTTGATTTAAAATGTTGGTATCTGAATTTAAGGTTTAAGGATACAAGTTATTTTAAAATAAATAATTTTTAAAAAAAACTTATAACTTATAATTAATTCTATAGATAAAAAATTTTGAAATTTCTTTCTTCTGTGCATGTCTGTTTCTGTTAAAAATTTAGTGATTTTTCACAATTCAGACAATGTAGTTCAGTTCCTAGTGTGCATGTGTGTCAGTCTTTTATACACTTAGTTATGCCATTCTTTTTGATTGATGAAATAAAGAAACATCATTTTATTCCTTCCTTTGACCTTTAAACTAAATGTCAATTTTGTATCAATGGAATTAAACTAAAAATAGAAACTGATTTACATATTTTTCAAACATTTTAATTAACACATATTGTCTGAAATAATGAATTTAAAATAATAAAATTATTATAGTAAAAATAAAATAAATTATAACAAAAGAAAATATATTATTTTGAGAAATTATTCTTTTATAACTATTTTAAATAACTAACCTGGACAAATAAATTAAAAGTTCATTATGGTTTAATTTAATATTTTAATTAAATCAAGGATATTAAAAAATGATATTCATCATTATAAAATAAGGAAGTGTAAACTAAAATTAATAACTGTAAGTACACTCACACACATGAATACTGAAATTTACTTGAAAATTAACTACCTTTTAAAACACTATTAAACCAATTTTCTCTTCTTTAAGTTAACTAATCTAACTTTATCTTTATCTATTTAATCTTAATGATATTAGTTTATGAATATATTTTTGCTGATAGTTAATTTAAACTAAATGCTTTTTTACAAGTACCAAAATTCAAAATTAACATTTAATATTAAAATTTTAACCTACTTACTATTACAGCTTATTTAAACACTAAAATTCGGGATACCAATAGATAATATTAAAAAAAATCTTGATTTTTTTAGTACTAATTTCTGGTTGAATAGAAATCTAAATCTTTAGATTAAACATACTTAAAATTACTTAAACCATAAACAAGTTTAAATTAGTCTAAGAAAAATATTAAAATGAATTTCAATAATGTTTATGACTTATAAAATACTGTAAATAATTTATAATTTAAATTGGCACATACTTATAAACTTTAATAAAGTTAATTTATAATAAAATTAAGTTGATGAAAAATTTTTCTTTATAATTTTTTTTAATACTTAAATACAGCAAGTAGCTAAAAGTCTAGTTTCACTGGCAAAGTCAAAGGTTGCAATATATAAAATATTTTTTAATTATTTAGTTACTGTATTTACAAATATTCAGTTATATAATTACGTATATTGCTTTAAAAATACAGACATCGAATTATAATATATATATATATTGTACCATTGCCTAAAAGAAATCAGAAATCTAAGATATATTTATTTTCCGGCTAACTATTGAATAACTCTACTTAACTGTAATCAAGTTACGTAAATAATAACTATTAAAGATAATTATTATTATGACTAGCTCAAAATACACTACTAACATATAATATCTAATAAAGTCAATATTTCATAATAATTAAATATAATAAACTAACCAAGATTAAATATAATAACAATTATAACAATAACAAATAATAAATAAATAATTAGGGTTCCAATTAAATACTCAACTCATTTACTTTATTAATAATTTAAATTACAACTAGCTCATTAATTGTACTTAATAAATATGGTTCGTTTTTAGAATACAAATACAAAAAAATATGAAAAACTTCACATGAGACATTCAGCAAGGTACAATGGCATAACATTGAGAATATACCTCAAAATATATATTCTCAATGACATAAGAATATTATCCCTACTTGTTTGATATAATAAAACTACTTCGTAATACTCTCATGTCTTTAAACACATATGAAATAATCCTAACTTACAATTTATTAATATATAACTCTATAATTATTTAACATCTCGAGTTCATCTTCAACAATACTAGTAGACAAAATAATATTATGTAGTTAAATATATTGATAGATTTTTCATATATTTAACTACTCTCACAAAGACAACAACAACAAGCAACTGGGATATCATAACAATTCCTAAAAAAATCATATATTTATTTGACTATTAAATTCATTCCAATAAATTCTTATAAACATTGTATATTTTTTAATTTATTTTATGTGGCAGTCATAGAATATTATGTTTTTAATAAAATTTGCAACCTTAAATATTTTAAAATTGGCATCAGATAATTCTCATAATAAGAATGATTATGATAATATACTTTTATTAATTAATCATATGCAATAATAATATTCCAAATAATCTTTGCAAAATCATGTACAAATAAGTAATGTTTCACATCATTAATCTTTATAGATCATGTTTGTGGATGTGAAGAATCAAAGAAAAATACAATTGGACAAATCAAACTCTCAACACAATATGAATTTTAAAACATTAAGAATTTTATTATAATTTAACAACATTATGCTTATAACATAATAAATTTATAAAACTTGAAAATATTTACAATTTAAAATAACATAAAAATTATTTAAAATTAAAATATTTACACAATAAAATATAATAAATGAACAAACATAAGATAGCCTTCATTCCGACTATCTAATATGGAAAATAAAATCATATAGTATTATAACAATATTATATTATTTTTATCAACAGGACAACATTCTATTGTCTCTATGATAATAAGGCAATGCCGATGAATAATATGATTCATTAAAATTAATACTATGTTTCATAGTATTTCCAAAAAAAGTATTTATAATTATATAATACTTATTTTATAGATTTAACTTAAAACACACAGTTATCTAAACTTAGTATATAATGTAATATTTAAAATTATTAAGCGCCTCTTTTGCATTTCAGTAAAGCATCATCTTAACCTTTTGATATACTCTAGTATTTCAATGCAAAAATTTTTAAATAAAGAAAAGAATAGTTATTGCCTTTTTTCATAAAATTAATTACTTATTAAAATATAATCTCATAACTTTTCTCTAGGCTTATAAGTTCATACTTCTTATAGAAAATTTAAACTATATTAATAAATTATATTGCTTGATATATTTTATATTCTATTCATTTTCATACTTTACATCCATCATAATATTCAAATATCACACTTTCATCACTCTTTCTTACAATCCAACCTAAATATGCATTTATAGTTCAGTTTTAATGATCTCTAATATTTAAAAACAATACATTTTCAGGAATATCAAATCATTCCTCTCCTATTTTTATTATAAAAAACAGACTTTCACACAAACCGCCACTCTCCATTCTATCTTATAACACTAATACACCCAAACCCATATATGTTGAAAAGATCAATAATCATCAACATATGTATTTCATGCTAAACCAGCAATCATCAATTGGTCCAGATTATCATCTCTACTCATGTATGCAATAAGTGCTTAGATATATATTAAGATAGCCAATCTTCATACTTTAATGGACAGGCTTCAATTCACTCCACATTCCAATTTTTTAACCATCCAATTGAAAACCTGGTGATGAAATGCTCAAAGGCCACCCTAAGGTGAGATTCTCATCACACCATGTTGACCTAAAGTCAATCTGACCCCTCATATACAGGATGTAATCTATTTAATACATATACAAGGGATGGGCAGACATCTCTATTATGTAAGAACTGAAATACAGGCTTGTTATATACCTGTATCAATATACATAATATATAGGTATACAAACACAGACTTTCACACAACCCACCATTCTCCACTCTATCTCATAACACTAATACACCAAAACCCATATATGTTGAAAAGATAAATAATTACCAGTAGACATATTTCAATATATATATATATATATATATATATATATATATATATATATATATATATATATATATATATATATATATATATGGGCTCAACATATATGGGTTTGGGTGTATCAGTGTTATGAGATAGAGTGGAGAGTGGGTGGGTTGTGTGAAATTCTGTGCTCATATATCCTATATATTACATATATTGATACAGGTATATAGCAAGCCTGTATTTCAGTTATTACATAGTAGAGATTCTGCCCATTCTTTATATATATATATATATATATATATATGTTAAAACGAAGATTTGCACGGGTTAAATATATAAAATACATATTTTGCGGGTTCATCCGTGTTAAAAACTTTTAATATCAATTTACTGACGTTTCGACTTGGTCACACAAGCCATCCACAGAGTTATAAAAAGGTAGAAAGACGGTTGTAGAGGCGCTACAATCACTGGTTTGAATAAAACATTAAAAATCCCACCAATAGCAAAAATGTTAAATTTAAGAATGTTTTTTAAAGAAATCTTTCCAAATAGGAGGAAGTTTGCACGTATCATCTCGCTTATTGATACAATCTGGCCTTTTAAGTATCTCAATGGCTTCTCTGATTTTGCATTGGTAGAGATTATCACATCTGGATATGATCCTTGATACGTGCAAACTTCCTCCTATTTGGAAAGATTTCTTTAAAAAACATTCTTAAATTTAACATTTTTGCTATTGGTGGGATTTTTAATGTTTTATTCAAACCAGTGATTGTAGCGCCTCTACAACCGTCTTTCTACCTTTTTATAACTCTGTGGATGGCTTGTGTGACCAAGTCGAAACGTCAGTAAATTGATATTAAAAGTTTTTAACACGGATGAACCCGCAAAATATGTATTTTATATATATATATATATATATATGTTAAATGGATTACATCCTGTATATGAGGGGTCAGATTGACTTTAGGTCAACATGGATGTGATGAGAATCTTGGCTTCAGTGTGGCTTTGAACATTCCATTGTCAGAATTTTCAATTGAATGGACAGTTGAAGAGTTGGAGTGTGGAGTGGTTGAAGTTTGTCCATTAAAGTATGAAGATTGGCTATCTTAATATAGATCTGAGCATTTATTGCATATATGTGTAGAGATGATCATCTGGACCAACTGATGATTGTTCATTTAGCATAAAATATATATATATATTGGTGATTATCTTTTCAACATATATGGGTTCAGGTGTATTAGTGTTATGAGATAGAGTGGAGAGTGGTGGGTTGTTGAAAGTCTGTGTTCATATACCCTATATAGTACATATATTGATACAGGTATATAACAAGCCTGTATTTCAGTTATTATAAAAAACTGTAAATAATTCAACATCATTTGTGATGGAATTTTTTATCTCATTTTGCCTTCACAAAAATTTCCAACTTCCATCGGTTTAGCTATTATTGTAACCATCTTTAAAAAAACTATCATTTATGATGTAGTACCAGTGGTGATTGATAGTAATTAGAGTGAGGGATTTGAATATAATAATAATAACTCAAATGAGTAAGAAGAAAACATTATCATGGATACAGTGCTTAAAATCCAATTTTATCAGGCACCTTAAATTCAGGTCATGGCTTCTATCTCAGCTTTTAATGACTGTAAAAAGAATACAACTGTTCACAAAAAAACTATTATACAGTCCTTTGTTACATGTATGTTAAAATTCTCAACTTATGATAATATATCTCACATATAATATCCTTTTAAAATACCCCTAACACCTATGATTTCATTTAATAATTACTTTCCCAACCACCATTCTCTATATTCCACATGCTGAATAATTATGCTAACATTGTAAAAAATACAAGACATGCTCTAAAAATAATCTTCAAACCACTTTTCTATAAAAAAAAAAAAACAATGATCTAATATTCACTTCAAGACAGTTCAAACATTTCAGGCACCAATGATTTTGATAAAATGTTCATTAATATCATACATCTATTCATTTATTATAGCATTATATAATTTAGAGATCAATACTTTCATATTGATGTATCTTAACAGATACCATTCAAAACAATAAAATATTAACTACTTAAATCATGTTGTAAAATATATTCACATTCAAGCATTTATGAGAAAAATACTTAAAAATACCTTTAGATATTTTATAAGGCATTTTCTTACATTTACTTTTCCTTTATAAAATAAATAATATGCTAATAATCATATAAATGATTCATCTAACTTTTTAAATATTCAAGCAATATGACAAATAAAGTATTAATTTAAAAATATTTTAAAAATGTCAAAAAATGCAATATAAACAAATAATATGTTATCTATAATTCTAACAATTATTAGAATTATAAATGGTGATTCACTTCTTTTCTTGATCATCCAACATGAAATAAGCTATAAGCATTTTATTACCTGTTAGAAAAATTAATTTCTGAAACTTATTTTTCTTTATTTATTAAGAACTTATACTAACTTATTATTAAATAAATAACATATTTATAATAAATGCATTGATTAAACATTATTAAAAATATTATTACTAAATTAATATAAAATAAAAAATTAAAGTTACTAAAGTCTCTATTTGCTTCTATTTTTTTAGTGTTTTGCTTTTTTTCCTCTGTTGCTAAGATTCTAAAAAAAGTTTTTAACAAAAACTGCCCTTTCCTCCTGTTGATGTTCAACAAATGCAGAAATGGCAAAACTAAATCCTGAAAAAACTTGGAAAAATATTATTCATTCAAATTAGATAAATATATTATTCAGTCCATTTTCTGAATATTTATCCAGATAACCAATATTTCCATATAAAAAACATCTATGAATCCATTTTTATATTTAACTATATATATTTTATGTACAAATATTTTTCATATTAATTCCAACATTTTATAGCAAAATATATCATGATATTAATATTTCCATCAGTAAACATTCATAAAATATTTTATAACACAACATTTGTTCACCTATTAAATTTCTTTCAGCAGACAATTTGCATTCATTAAAGATAAATATTTTTTAAAAATTCAAGACTTTTTTGTTCTCTTCTAAAATATGCACTGTTCAATCAGTCATTTCTTTTTCGCATGTGTCATAGCATCAGCCAGGAAGTGAACCCACTAACCCTGGACAACTACTTGTAAAGCAGCTGTTACTGATGTAACAAAATTAGAGCTTTTCCATCCATTTATTAATAATATAATATAATGCTAATCTTTAAGAAGAAAAACAATATAGTCCACTTTATTTTAAATAAATAAAGTCATTTTAAACATATAATTCATTCGTTGTTTTTTTTCTAATAAGTAAATCTTTTTCTAACATATAAATTCAAAAGTCACTTTCTTTCAATTTTTGCAACATATAACTTGCAGTTATATAATTCATTCAAATTGCACTTTTAATATAAATGATAAATAAGGCATTTTATTCATATTCATATAATAAAAAATTATACTTGCACTTCAAAAAATATTCTCTCATCCAGGTTTTTATTCAAGTGCATAATATTAATTTATCCTTCTTCTCCTCTTTTCAAATTTATAAAAATATTTGAATAAGTCTTAATAAACATCTTTCATATTTATTAGCTAAAACTTTTTTGAAAGATTATATTTATTAGAGTTAAGTAAAGATATTAGAGATAAATGGTCATTCAATCTAAATAGATTAAACATATTAAATTTAAAGTCCCTGTGCATCTTCAAATCTCTGGACCTATGGTTTATTTCCCATGGCATTTGATACACATATTGCTAACCATCTGATGATTACTAAAATTATTGCAGTTCCTAATTAAGCTTCAAAGTAAAATTTTGCTGATAGGAAATAACTTGTTTCTATTCAGGCATTATTTTAAAACAATTACGTAAAATTATACTTTTAAAACTTTTAAATAGAAAGTAATAATTTTTATAAAAAATATAACTTGAAACAATTAGATGAAGAAATAAAAAATATTAATAATCAATTTCTTAATTTGCACTCTCACTGTCTAGACTGATCAAACAGCTCTTTTCATTCTGATTTAATCTAGTAACCTCATTGGTTAACCCTGCTTCTAAACAGATACTAATTTACATAAAATTAAATTTCATCTCTAAAAACATAAGTTTTAAACTATGACTCATCATTTATATATATTATATCAAAATTATTTAATACTCCTAAATATTAAATACTCTTATTAAAACAATTTAAAATATTTTAATAACTTGAAATATTAATTTTTAAAGCAAAAAATATTATTCAAACATTACAATAACTTTAATTATTATTTTCAAATAAAATTTACACATATTAATTTGCAACATTCAAAATGTTTCTGATTTTATTAACAAGACTAGAAATCAATATTTTTGTCTACAAACATGAAAGCTCACATACTGACACAAACACCTTTAAAATATGTGACACTTTCAGAACATTCTAGACTAATATTTAATTATTATTTAAATAATAATTTAAACAAATAATTATTTAAAAACACATTAAATACATTATACAATATTTATTACTGATGTTTAACTATGGTTTTATTATTGTATCAGTTAAATGTAATAAACATAAATTAATTTTATCTTTTAATTTACTATTTAAAATGCAGTAAAATAATTTTAAAATATCTTAAATATCTTTGTAAACTTCTTATTTAGTAAGTTTAAATCTCTACTCCCTACAAAATCACTATAACATAGTATAAACTAACATAAATTTTATTTTTTTTAAAAAACTGACTATATTTTACATTCTACTCAAAATGACTGTGCTAAATACATAAGCATAATATATATATATATACCTACCTGGGTCTTGTTTTATGTGGATTATTTTAATGCGATTTTGAAGTTATGTGATTCATGTTTCTTCTTAATATCATTCGTATTTCACTATATTTATTAGATATCAAAAAATTTAAATTATTAATAACTTATTTTGACTTGAAATACTTTTTTTTTTCAAAAATATAACATTATATTAGCAGCTAACATGAATATGGCCTGAAGCTATATTTAGAATCTTAGCTTCTATGTAAATAACCTACTTATACTAATGAGTAAATAATAATAATAGATTTATACTTATGTTTAAAAATATCGCAATAAATATTCAAAAATTTTAAACTTTTAAAATATATTTTGTTAGATGTAACAGAAATAAATAATTTTTTAGATTTTTAAAATAAATAATAATGAATATTTTATTGATTTTGTAAACTGAAAATACTTTCTAATGATAATGTATAATCTTTTTGTTTTGATTGCAATCTCATTTTTTTAATATAGAAACAGAAAACCATTAACACAGTACAAGACTGAACGTGGCACTAGTTGTACATCACATCATGAATCTGATTTCTTACTAGTTCACAAATGAACGCATATTGTCAAATAGTGGTAATGATTAAAATATGTATGAAAAAATGTAAAATTAAATACTGTAGTTAATAAAAAAAGTAAAAAAAGTTTGTCTTGTATTATTTTTTTTCAAATATTTGAAATTTTTTATTAGTCATAGTTTATTTCCTTATTTTTTTTAATGTGAATTTTAAAGTAATTTTTTCTTGTTGTTTTGCTCTTATGCGATTTCTAAAAATGACAGAACCTATCCCCCATTTTTCAATGTAAGTTAAATCTATTTTTGTGCAATTTCTTTTGTGCACATTTTCTGAGGAACCTATCTACCACATAAAATGAGACCCAGGTGTGTATGTATATATATATATCAATTACAAAGTAAGTCAAACTATGACTTAATGAATACAAATAAAATTTAATAACTGACACAAAATCAAGTCAGAATAATTTCAGATTGAATTTATCTTTTGGGTATGAAATTAAAACATTGTATCTCCAAACCAATTATATCTGCAAACATCATCTTAGAAATATGGTGAAAGAAAACAACCCTAATAAAAAATCATGATGAAGTTATTCTTCATAATATAAAGTATAAAATTAGTTGATTATCCATGTGAAAACTGCAATCGATATTAATGTTTAAATATTTATAATGAATAATGAGCATTGCTCATCATTAAAGTCAAAAAACAAAATTGAAACTTATCTCAAAAAACCTACATGTTGTATAATTAACATGTTATATAGTTAAATAAATTTTTAATCAAATGAATTAATTCAGCCCTGATTTAGGCTTCATTTCTAATTATATCACATAGAAGATGAAATAGCATAGATGAACCAGAACTATAGCAAAATTGGATAGCTATAGGAATACTCGTTGAATTAACACTAATCTTTTGTGACTATTATTCTAAACATATATAAACTGTAAAATAAATTGGAAAAAAAAACAAACAAACTAAAGTTCACTGTAAGCATTTGTTTTTCTTTCACAGAAGGGAAATGAGACATTTCAATCTCATAATCCATAAAATTAATAATTAATATTACATAATTTAAATATATTATATTACAGAATATTGTATTGATACACATATATTAATAACATACAAAATGAATTGGCATAAACCTTACAAAATTGGCACAAATTTAATATTTACATTTATTTCAATAATAAAAAGAAAGAAAATAAATAATTTTTCTTTGTTTAATTTTTGAAGTATATTCCAATAAGATTTTGTGGTGGTAATTTATAATTTCATTTTAATATACCTAAAACATTTCTTTAATACTTCAAAATAATTAATTTCTAAAAGTAATTGAAAAATATTGAACATTTCTCTGAAAGAGTAACCTATTTCCTTTTTTAAAAAATAATTAAGTTGTTTATCAAATTTTCTCAAATTTATCTGGACTGTCTATACGTGTACAATAATAAAATACATGAATGTATTTAAATAAAGATTATTATTTAACTATATAAATATGTGCTGACAGTATATGAATAAAATATTCCCTTATTGTTATTATGCTGCTCTAGAAAATCTACATATGTAAATCACACATTTAAACTTATAGTAACAAGCAATTATGCAAATTCGATGAACTCTTATAAATAAATCATTCTTATCAATAAATCAGACTTATTAGTGTGCTTGCGAGAAAGGATAATAATTATATGGTTTGCAATTTACAGAAGCAGCGGATTGTCTGCATATTTGTGATCTGATTATGGCCAAATTTTATGATTGCTGCTTTTCATATATATATATTGCAGTTATATCAGAATTACTGCGTGAAGAACTTATTTAAATAAAGATGCACTGCCATGGATTATAATTATCTACGAGCACATATAAAGATTGACACAAGCAGAAGCTTATTTACAGTTAGAAAATTCTAAGGAAATTTCTAATTAATATTTATTCTTTATTTCTTTTCCTATTTTGTTAGTGATATTAATTAAATTTATTTTGTTACCTGAAATTTGGATTCGGATTTATTTAAAGTTATATATTTTCTCCCGACTAGTATTAAATTAATGTTACGCCCCAAAGTCATAATTGCCTTATTTTTTTTGTTTGTTTATAAAAGTTTTTTCCAGTAATAGATTGAGAAGATATAAAAGACAGCTGAAATCTTGAAGATTTCGTTTTTAATTCAATAATAATCTTTATTTTTAGCAGTAGTATGTGCAATTAAGAACATAAGGCCAAAGAGAGCAAATAATTGAATTCAAAATAGCCATTATTGCTGTTAGCTATTGTTCAGCTTTGTAGACCAGCTAATAAACCTGGGTTTATTTTCTAGCTTACTCCTGTGACTAAAAAATTCCATATAGAAAATTTCATTTTAATTGTAATTATTAACTACAGAAAAGGCTTTATAAAAATCCTATTTTAAACACGAAGAAATCTACTTAGAAATTAATAGCAAAAGTTATTGATTGATAATTTTTATATCTTGTGAGTTACACATATAAATTTATAATCAACCTTTAATGCAAGAGAACCGTTATTATTTAAAATATGAAAATAATCCATTGCAATAAAGCATTAAAGACTTAACCATAATTTATAATATGCTAGAGAATTTTCAGAAAAGTAAAATCTTTCTTATTAGAGATTTATACAGGCTAATTTCTTAAACTTGATGTATTTTAATTCTTTTATTTTATTGTAAATTATATGTATTTGGTATTTTTGATATGAAAGGTTTTGGTTTAAATAATATTTTAAATTATGTATTAGCCCAAAATGTTAGAATTCTTCCATTATTAATCTATGGTTAATCTCTTTATTGCTAAATACTTAAGTTTTGGTATAAAATACAAAAATGCTAAATTGTACCAGTTTTAAAATCTGCTTCAGGTTTTGTTGACATATTAGTATTTTTCATATAAACAGTGAAATTTATAAGATTATAATCTTATCAATTCCACTGATTTTAACACTTTCTGTAAGTGTTATGATCCACATATCAAAGATTGTTGATGCTTCGAACAAAAATGACAATATTAAATCTTAAATATTTTGCCAATGCATAATCATTTTATTTTAACATACACTAGTTAACTGCAGATTTTACTACTATATAAAGGTTTTTCTTAAAAAGAATTAAATATTCTGGTACACCCATTTTTTAAGAACATTCTGTAATTTATCATGGTCATTTAGAAAAAATTCTTATTGTAATAAATAAAGCATATATAGACTTACTTTTTGTTATTCTCTGACCTTTAAAATTACCCAACATGCATCAGCAAAAATGTCTTTAGTTTTCTAGTTTTTACTGAAATCATCTGGTATATCTGATGATTCTATTTCAATATAATATTCCAATCTGTATTGAATAATTTTTAAATTAATTTTACCCATAGATGGTATAAAAGATATGATTTGTAGACCTTCTTAAGTTTTTTTTTTTTTTAATATAGAAGTGTAAATTAATTTCTACCAATTTTCAGGCCATTAAGAAAAAAGTAACACAATTCAGTTACACTTTTATTGATTAATTCTCCATAGATATTGATCAGCATATGTGTTCATACATTTATTAAGTTTAATTAAAATAAAAATATTATATATATATATATAGTGTACAGATTTTTTTAAACAGCCTAACTATTAACAAATAGCATAAAGATTCCTGTAGAGATTCCAAACATAAGATAGAAAAACTAGTGGCATTATTAAATTCATTTATTCTGCTACTTAAGCAGTAGATTTGACAAACATTGTTTATACAATTCATGGTTTGTGTTTGTTCACATTTAAATATATCAGAGGCTGTTAAATTACATTTTTGAAGTAAATGAATCATGAGTTGCTCTGAATCTATTGATGAGACTCCAGTAATATTTAATAAGACAAATCCAGATATTTTTAAGATTAGTCTAGAAAAGAAATTTGTTTAGAATAAGAAGTCTATTTTTGTACCATAATATTCTTCAGTTGTAAATTCATGTTTCAACATCATCTGAGAACTATATTTTGAGTTATTGGCAAGTCCATTCTACTTAATAGCTTTAAAATATTTCTATGGGACAACTTCTGATAACTTAAGGAGAAATATTTGAAAAACCAGAAAGCCATAACAATGGAGTAGATTTGAATATAGCAGTAATATTTTTCATGATAATATTTAATTTAGTATGCAGAAAGTTTAGTATGGGCACTTTTCCTGCAAATATATGCACAAAATTTATATATTAGAGGTAAAAAATATCATTTTAAAATACATTACAATTCCAAATAATGCCAAACAAAGTTTTAGCAGATTATTCTGCAAAAATACTTTTAGATTTAAACTTAGATAATAAAAAAATAGACTATGATCCAAAGTTACTTGTAAATAGCATGGAATAGGACTGTGTATTAGTATATTTTTGCAAAAAATGATATTTAGATTACAAAGCATTTTCTGTTGTTTAGATAAATAATTGACATGATTCTCTTTATTGAATTAAGAATAAGACCCCAATCTTTGAAAAAGATTTCCAAAATTTTCTTATTGTTATTGAAAAATTTTTATGTTTCTGGACATATCTTTTTTGTGAACTTAATATTTTAAATAAATATTTAAATTGTATATATACATATATTTGCAGTTTTATATTGGACTATTTCCATCATCTAATTGAAATTGTTAAATAGTTTTAGAAATATTTAAACTATATTATTCACATTTATTTAACTGTTATTAATAGCATATTGGTCAGGATGTAGAATGTTATTATTCCTTGTCCAGAATGACAGCTAGCACAGAAATTTAACTACTAATCTTTAGATTAAACACTACCTTGACAAGCACATATTACTAAATTATATACTAGCTTTGTATTCAGACATAATTCAGAAAGTATTATTTCCACTTGTTTTAAGTTAAAATTTAAAAATACTCTGAATACAGTATATATGCTACGTAACTATTCATAACTATAACAGTCCTTGAACACACACTATATATATGGATATATACAAAGGACACATGTGTATTCACTTAATGTTTATTTTATTACTCCACTCTTTGAAGAATAGCATAGTTAGTTAAAATATTCACTGATTCAATTTTGATACTAGTTGTTATTGTCAGATATGCAACATTTGATAAAAGAATACTATTACTCAAAATGTTGAGTTCCATAATAATTTGTGTGCTGTTATTAATAGGTGATATACTAAGAAAAGTGTAAAATAAAGTTTCAATTTTTTTAAAAATAATTAACAATTTCAATTAGATGATGGAAATAATCTAATATATAACTACAAATAAAATGTTATCATCAAAAATCTTCAGAGAATCATGTTTGAAATGTGTTTTCACGTGAAATATTATTTTTATTTTTTAAAATGAAATATCAGTGACATTAATAAAACCTTCAATATTCTTTTTCATTATTATTATTAAATCACTTTACAAAATATAAAATAAACACAATCAATTTGAAACTTTTTTATGATGAATGATTTGAGTATTCCAATGTTTTCTTTCTACACTGATACTAACACTAAAACTCTTTTACTAGAACCTATAGTAGAACCCGTTGAATCACCTTTACTAGTTAGAAAATACATAATTCTATAAAAGTTTTTAACCTGCTTTTCTGCACTAACCATAGTTATTTTGAAAATGTTTAATCATTTAACAGCAGATCAGGTTTGTTTTATAATAAAGGAAACTATTTTAAAGTTAAGTGCATTCAAATAATCTACAACGTAACTTTAAAGCCAGATCTCAACTGTCATTAATTTTGTATTTGAAAGTGCTTAGCTTTAAAATAATTTTTTTTAGTAGAAAACAAATTTGTCTCTTGTTAAATGTTTCAACATTTATTAAATAATTATAGTTAGAAAATAATAGATGAAATCAAGCCATATGTGTAAACTAAATGGAGTTTTACTAAATTAAATATTAATCATATGTTCGTTGATTTAATGACAGTAATTATAATAGGATTTAATTATACACTTGAGTCTTTACTGAAATAATATTTCTGTTTTAATTTCCATTCCTTAACATGTAAATAATATTTATTTTCAAAGCGCAGATGATTTGAAATTAACTTACGAGAGAGTGCAAGTCTCTCAGCGCTTGTGATATAGACAGACAAGTAAAGTTAAGAGTGGTTACCACTCTTTTCTTGTTAAATCGTTGTCCCAGTATTTACGATCTGATTGGCTATTAATAATCACAAGCGCTGAGAGACTTGCACTCTCTCGTAAGTTAATTCCTTAACATGTTAAAAGAGAGTATTTCAGCATAGGAAATAACTACTACAATTATGGATGTAAAACATGAGCATTCTATTACTACAGTATAAAGGCATTAGAAAAGTTTCATTTAAAGATACTCCATAATATTTTAAAAATATAATTTTCAAGGTCATAAAACCAATCAATGTGTTTTTCAGTTTAAAGAATGTATTACTATGGGTCCATTATTGTAAAATCACACCTTCATTACATTGGACATGTAACATGAATAATCAATAAAAGACATCCTAAAAAGGTGCTTTATGTTGAACTTGAACATGGGTTTCATAGGAAAAGTAGACCCTGTCTATATTATAAGGATTATCTCAAAGATATTCTAAAGACGTGTAATGCTTATTGTTTTGATTGGTAGGTTATAGCAAAGAATAGAATATATTGGAGAGTAACAATTATTTATAGTATTGAAGTATGTCAGAAAGAAAAGTTTTCTGCTGACAAAACTAAAAGACAACCTTGTAAATTAACAAGTTAGACAAGAAATTGGGCCAGCACATACTATATATGTGATGTGTTTGTGTTCCCCAGATTGGCTTGTGTAGTCACCACAAAACTCATTTTTGAAGTAGTTTTCGTCGGTCTCTCTTTCTCTTTTCTTTACTTTTCTTTTTGTTTTGGAATTAAAATAATTTATATTTATTTTGAATGGTGTGTGTGCTATTATTATTTTTAGAAAAAAAAAAATGTAGTTAAAAAAAATCTTCAATTAAAAAGTTAATGAAACCTTGGTTTTATTGTTTTATTATTAATCTCAATATGTATGTATTAAATTAATTTGAAACTTTTTTTTTCTTGAAGATATTTTCCATAATTAATTAAGTTAAATCAGTGTCGAGTTTATTGATATAAATAAATTAATTATATGATACTTTTCCAGGAGAGCTCAAAATTTGTTCCTATAATAAATCATTTAATATTAGTGAGTAAATAAACATTTAGATCATTTTAGCAGAAAAATAAAGGTCTCAGGAAAATGAGGATTAAATATCAGTTAAAATCATCATAAAAAACAACATAAATATAAGTTAGTACTTATGGGCACAAAAATCATAGTTTACTCTCATGCTATTGATATTTTTACTGTTTTAAAATCAGATAGGATTGGCAAACATTTAATTTTTATTTTATCCTATTTTTTTTTAAGTTATTATCTTTATAATATTGTTATGAAAAGCTTATACATGAATCAATTCTTGGTTTGAAGACATTGAATTTTTATATTGATTAGCATTAATTTTTAATCTAGGTTTTATTTTTGACATTTAATTTTATGTCTGTTTTTAAATTCACTGTTCAGTATTAAATTGTTTGATGAAATTTTATTAAATAGCAATCTTTTTGCAATGTTTTTTATATGCATTAATTTTAAATTTAACAATGCATTATCATCATCATCATTATTATTATTATTATTATTATTATTATTATTATTATTATTATTATTATTATGATGATGATGATGATGATGATGATGATGATGACGATGATGATGTTTCAACAATAAAATTTATTGACTTATAAATGTGTTTTCCATATGTAAAAATTATTGCATAGGTTATATTGGAATATTAATTTTCCAAAAACAGAGTAGTCCAGATTCATTTTGCATCACTTTCCATGGTGCTTTATTGATAAATTATGTTGGACCATTATTTTTCTCTAGAAACATTTTATTTTTAATATAGGCTTCATATCTAAATAAGTGCTGAAACATAATTGATTGTAGATAAATTATTTTTTGGGCTAAACCATGTATTATTTTCCATTACTTACTAATATTTCGATGAACTAACATCTGCCATTGTCAAGGCTAACTTTTGAAAGAAAATTCATTAGATCTCAAACAGTAAGGAGACTGAATGTGAGATGAGAAATGAGATTCAGCTTGAAGTAGTTCAGCATTCAAAATATGATGTTTATCAGAATGTTAATTTCCCTCAGTTTTTCCACTTATTAATTTTAAGTTAATATTAGAAGACAGATAAAATGAGACTTTTCAACATAGCTGGAATATGTTGAGTGTCATCAGCCCTATTTAAAGCATTAGGTCTCTTTAATATTTCAATTGATTCTCTCATGGTTCTTAAATCATACCTTTCCAAATTAGCAAGTATTTTTGCATTGTCAAAATGAGGTTTGTGACTAAAAATTAGATAGTCTTCTACTGATTTTACCAGTAATGCCATTAATATAAGGTAAAACCACTCTATTATAGGATGAATTGTCAATTCTATGCTCTTTTCCCTTTAGCATCAATGCTATGTAAAGTCTTACATATGATGTTTCTATTATAATCATTAGAAAGTAAAGTATTTTTTATAAATTCTATTTCTTGAGCAAGATGACCTTATCAGACAAACTATAAGCTCTAGTCAAAATATTTTTTGCTACAGAAAATATTTGAGCAAGGTGGTGATGAGAATTAAAATTAAGATATCTGTTTGTATGGGTGGATTTTCTGTAAACTGACATTGATAATGTTTCATCACATTCTCTTGTAATTAAAACATCTACAAAAGAAAGCAATGTTATTTTTCACTTCCATAGTAAATTTAGTATGAGGATGCCAATTATTTAGAAAATCAAGAAATAAATTTAAGGCATCAATGCCTTGAGGCCATTCAACAAATATATCATCCACATATCTTAGCCAAATAGAAGGTTTCATAGTAGCTGCATTTAATACTTGACTTTCAAAATTATCCATGAAAAGATCAGCAGTTACAGGTGATAATGGAGATCCCATAGAAAGTCCTTTAATTTGTTTATATTTTTGAGAATCATGAATAAAAAATGTATTTTCAAGGCAATGCTTTGCTAATGGAATAATAAAATCAGGAAAATCATTGTGTTGAACTATTAGAAATAATGCTTCTTCAACAAGAACATTAGTAAACATAGAAGAAACATCAAAACTAACCAACAAATCAGTTCCAGTTAGTTTTAAGTTTTTAATTATAGAAATAAAATGACTTGAATTTTTAATTCTTGATGGAATCTTGTTTATCAGTGGTTGTAAGCACTGGGCTAAATATTGAGCCAAAGCATGTGTAGGAGAACCTATAGCACACACATTAGGATGCAATGGTATATCAAGCTTATGAATTTTAGGCAAACCATAAAATTTAGGATATAATGAAGAACCTTTTCTTGGAGAAATTTTAATTTTCATATCTTTATCTGTACCAGAACGTTTGGTTAGACATTTTGTCTTTCTTTCTAAAGATGTCAGAGGATCTCTAACAATCTTTTTATAAGTTCCATCATTTAATAAATTTAAAATTTTATTATTATAATCTAAACGGTTAAATACAACAGTCGAATTACCTTTATATGCTGGAATAACAACAATAGAATCATCTTTTTTTAAATTTTGAAGTGCAACAAATTCTCCTTTAGAAAGATTATTCACTCACCCAACTGCTGTTTATACAATAATATAAAAAAGCTACTCTGTACTCTAATGCTTTATATAGTAATCTTGATTAATCACTCATTATCAGATGGTAAAACATCTAAATATCCAACCCTAAACTCGTTTTTAGTTTTTAGTTTATTAGTAAAACTTAGGATTCAAAGCTTAAAGCAATGCAGTTATAAATTTAGAAACATTTATTATTATTTAAATTAAAAGCCTAAAATTTAAATCACACTTAGAATTTGAAGTCAGGTAAATCTGTCTCAATAATTGATTGAATGGAATTATATGCACATTTTTTCCTGGATAGGAATGTTAATAACAACAAATAAAGCTAAAATGGAGTTAAATATAGTTTCCAGGTGCATAACTACATTATTTCTAGCTTTGAATCATAAGCCTCATTGATAAAAATAAAATACAGAAATCAGTCTCAGAATAGGGATTTAAGTGGTACCAACTAAAATTATCATTAATTACTCAAGCTTACAATTATAGATATCTCTAAAGTAGAGCATTTCTTGTTTATTGTATATTGTTTAAGTGAAAAAATAAATATGTTATATGTTATAAGATGAAGAATTATTTCTAATGACAAAAACACTTGAATATTTGAGATAAAAATTGTTGTTAAACAGAAATGAAAAATCTCCTATATTGTTTTCATTTTTTTAACAATGGTCTCTAGAACAAATTTTGAGATCACTTTTCAAAGCAGATATCAAAGTACAATATAAGTATTACTATGTTTTTAATTTGAAACATATAAAGGTTACAATAAGAATTTTATTTTTTTATTTTAGATTTATTATATAGATTGCTAAATGATTTATTTTTGATAATTTCAAGAGCAATCAATATAATGATTTTTAAATTTCAAGTGTTTTTAACCATAATCTATTTCAGGATGACAGAAAATCGCCTTTGGCCAATTTAACCCTGGTGAATTTTTTTGTAAGTATTATACATTAAAATGCATATAAAACAGTATTTTTATTATAATAAATTTTCCCCTGAAAAAATTTTGCTAAAAAGCACAAAATTCAAAAGTCTCGCTCTTACAATAGACATAAGCCCTGCGCTGACATGTTCAGCCATTGTCTGTTGCCAAGGCTGTAAAACATTTGGCATTTCATGACATTGTAGTTCCAACGATGCAAAAATGTGTTTATTTGCGAATTTATTATGGTTTTAGATTTTTTTTTAAAAATAATTTACACTATATTTATTAGATATCAAGAAATATAAATTATTAATAACTTATTTTGACTTGAAATACTTTATTTTCAAAAATATAATGTTATATTAGCAGCTAACATAAATGTGGCCAGAAGCAAATTTGAAAACCAGCTATGATATAAACAATTTACTTGATATTTATGAGTAAGAAAAAATCGCAATTTTGCAATAAATATTCAGAAAATTTAAACTTTTAAAGCATAATTCATTAGGTATAAGAGAAATAAATAAATATTCATTTAGATGTTTAAAAATAATAAGAAGAAAACAAATATTTCATTGATTTTATAAACTGAAAATAATATTTCTAGAAACGATGTGTAAAGTCTTTGTTTTGATTACATCCTCATTTTTTTAATATTTACAGAAACAAAATTTAAACATTTAAAATTTATTTCAGTAGTAAACAAAAATATCTATCAATTGAAGTCAAATCTATTATATTCTGATGAGTAATAATCATTTTATCATATATTTTACATTGATATGTGAGACAAAGAAAAATGTCAGAAATATCAGAAACATAGTGAAATTTGGTAGGGTTAAACTAGTGGTGGAAATCCTTTCACTGTTTGGATTAAATAGAACTTTAGATAGAAACACAGATGAAAATATTAATTCAGCTCAGATTCCAAGATGTTGATATTGTATTTGATCAATACATGTAAAAGTACTTTAATTAAGCTAATTGCATGAAAGCTATTACTTTATCAAGTTTATTATACAGAAGTATAATATAGATTCTTTATTTCAAAAATATGATGGCACATACCCCTTTTTTTTTTTTTTTTTTTTTCCCCCCCTTTCCCTTTTTTCTTCCCCACCGGTAGTCCCTGGGGTTGCCATGAGACAACTTGCTGGAAACATTAATAGTAATTATATAACTGTAAGAACAAATGGTTTTGTAATTTGGAAATATATAATGTATAAAAAGTTAAACTTTTTAAAGATTTATTTTGAAGTAAAAATTAAGCAAATTTCATAGAAAAGATAGATCTCATTTATTTATGTCATAAAAGTTTTTTTACAGACACTTTAAACCAGTAGTCTTCAATCACCAGTCCACAGCCCAGCACCAGGCCGTAGAAGTTTTTTGCTGATCCATACTAGACTGGCAAAAAAGTTTTTAATAACAAAATAATACGATTTTAAACTTTTAATTAATATAAACAATTTTTATTTATTTTTTCAGCGCACTTTTACCTGATTAAAAAAAAAGAAACAGAACAAAATCTAATCAATCATACATAAATTAATTTGTTTTTCTAGTTATCACAGATGTTTATGATGGGGGGGGGGATAGAATTAAATTTTTTATTACTTTTCTAAAATAATTCAAAATTTAAAAAAAAAGTTTTTTATTATACAAACTCCATATATATATATATAACTTCATCTAAGGCTAAGCTGTTTACATCTTTAAGAAAATTTATCCATAGACTTTTGCTGGTTCATGAAACCTTATCCTTATTTTTGCCAGTCCGCAAAACCTTATCCTTATTTTTATAGGTCTGCAGGTGTGAAAAGGTTGAAGACCACTGCTTTAAACTATATAATATTTAATGCTTTCACTAAGAAAATATGATTAAGGATAAAATACCCAAAAGAAAGTTACAATTAAAAAAGATATGGGTATTTTTTTAAAATGTTTACTGTAGAAAAATTTAAGGCAGAAATGAAACATGTCAAATAAAAAAAATAAAGGACAATTGTATGATAAATGAGGATATGTTTGTGGTTCAAAGATTAATTTTTAACATTTAATTCTTGTTTTCTTCATTCCTTTCTCTTTCTTTTTGTTTTTGGAAGTTTTGATGGTTATATTCATTTACTAGTGACTGATGATTATTATATATATTATAATGGAATGGGTAATTAGAGTGAAGATAGGATGATAAAAAAATCATCTTCAACTCCAATTCAAAATATAAATATAAATTTTACGAAAAGTTTAATATTTAAGCAGGATATTAAAGTAATGTTCAACCTGAATAAATCACTCTGTGGGATCAGCCCAGTTAACTTTTTAGGGCAACAAAAAGTATAATTAACCATACAATTAAAAATACTCAAAAGAAATAACCATTTATCATCATGAATGATCAAAAATTAAAATAAATCAACAGTCAATCTTGTGACTGGATTTCAAATGGTTATACTGTAGACCAGGTCAACTATTTAACCAATGCCAGCTTGGAGCCATAATTTAAACATTAATCTGGATGCACAAATTTCAGTGCTAATTGATTAGAATATACAATCATAAAAATAATAATGCTGGGATATTAAAACATGCTGATCATCATCAATGCTCTGGCCACTTAGAACCATTAATATACTGGCCAATTATAAACTTAAATTTTGATAGAGACTAAGCTAAAATAAAATGTAGTGCATGGGTTTTAAGAGTATTATATTTGCACCAAACCAGGGTAATGTCATAGTGAAATGCCCATGTACTAAATATACACCCCCCCTTTATATAGCAGACCATTATGCTCAAATCTAGCTCAGAGAACTTAAGCTCTATTACTGTTATTGTGATCAAGAGATGTTGTTCTAAAAACCATTTAAGATTAAATAATTGTAACAATTGAATACAAGTTTTATTAATAACAAAAAACAAAGTTAAGGTCTGTAGAATATGGATATACACATATCAATTGTATCTTTTCTGATTTTGAGAAATATACAATTAAAAAAAACTATCACATTGTGATTTACATTATTAATATATAATTTAAGTTACTATATTATTTTACAATTCCTTTTAATGGATTTCTTTAAAACATATATATATATATTGTAACAGGATGGGGTGGGTGAAAAGTGGATGGAAAGTAGAATTGAACTGGGGTGATGGAAACATCATCATCACTCTCAGTCAACAATATTTCAAATAAAATGATTTAATATAAATAGTTTACAAAGTGTATCTATAAATTAATGTATGTAAGAGGAACGGGGGGTATCGAAATGAAATAGAAAGAAAATTTGTACCTGGAGTGATGGGAAATCGTAAAATATGAATTTGAAATAAAAAATTTACAAAAATATATACAAATGTTAGACATATTTTATAATAGAAGTATGAGATCAAAATCTCTGTAAACATTGAGAGATCAGCCAGCTAACTCAGAAGAGCAACTATAATCATAATTAACATTATCATTTAAAAAATAAGTACAAGTAAATACTCAAGAAATAACCATCCATCATCATCATTAATGGGAATAAACAAATTAGTATAATAAATCAACAGTCAATCTTGTGACTGGATCAGAAATGGGTCTTCTGTAGACCAGGCTAACTATTGAGCCTTTGCCAGCTTGGGAAATTATTTAAACTTAACTTGGATGCATCAGCTTAGTGACTATCCATTAAAATACACAATAATCAGAAATCAAAACAATAATGCTGGGACATTTAAAACATGTTGATCATCATCAATGCTCTGGCCACTTATGTACCATTAATGTACTGGCCAACTGTAAACTTAAATGTTTTTAACAAGACTAAACTAAAATAAAATATAGTGCATGGGCTTTAAAGAGTATCCTCTTCTGGACCAACCAGGATGATGCTTGATCATCTCTGGATGTCCCAAAGCACTAAATCCCCATTCATCTATATTAGTGTATTCTATGTAAGCCAACTGGTTATAATATATATATGCATAGATGTGTATTTTATAATACACAATAAATATATTTCAATTGACCTTTAATAAAATTTAAAAAAATATTAAATTTTATGTGATTCATTTGACACTCATTGATATATATATACAGACATGTGACAAAATAATTTCTAAACATGTTTGACATGCCATAAAATAAAAATTTTAAGTTATTACTTTTAAATGATATAAATACCTTATACTATTTTATATCAAATATATATACATATCATCTTTGTGGTATAATTTATTCAATATGGTCATAACTCTATAAATAAAATTCATTTTTATAATACATATTTAATATTAACAAAAAGTCATTTTTCTTTTTATAGGACAAGATTTAATATATATGTGTGAGCATTTAGCAATTTATGCATATACTGCTATTTACATCATATGATATTTATGATTTGACAAAACAATAAAGTTATTATAAATATTGTTTTCCTAATTAATTACATGTTGATAGTATATAAAATTCACTATATGTATAAAAAAGTATAAAAAGTAGTCCAGTTTTGACAGGTAATTTTCTTGATTGATTATCAACATCTTTAAATTTAAAATGTCTTTTTTCTCCTAATATAAAAGATTTTTGGAAATCTTTTTTCTTTTGAAATATCATTGTCAATTAATTGATTTTTGACTTTTTGATTTTTAAACCAAGCAGTTATTATTTGCATTATTATTATTTTTAATATAGGTTTTAAAAATATTTAAAATTATTCTCTCTCTATATATATATATCACTATCACAGCTGCTTTTAATTATAACATTTTTAAATTCATCTAAAAAGATTGTTAAAATGTATTTTAAATGAATTATTTTAAAAAACTCACTTTATAAAAATATGATGCAATGCATTTATCTGTTGTTACTTGCATCTAGATACATCAGCATACATATAATTGAATTCTTCAAGCTTTCTTTTGGTGAGACAAGTATTTTCCAGGATTGTCATCATCAGAAAAAATATAATCTATAATTGGTTGGTATTGATTGGTTCTCTTCTGTTTAGGGTTGGCAGACTTCAGGCAAGAAAACTGTCTAGGATTGGAAGCTAGCTGTTTTTTAGAACACATTTGTAGCAATGAAACACAAAAAAATTTGCTCCATTTACCTTCATGTGAATTCAAACTCCACCATTGTGAATTATAGAGCATCTTCTTCCCTTGCCCTCCTTGCATTCTTACATCTTCATGGTAGTTTTCTATTCAGCTCTGAACCATTCTGCTAGCCAACTATTCTAGCCACCTATAATTACTGCCAACTACAGCAAACTATTAGGCAACTCTTCCCAAAAAACTACTAGCCAAACTAAACTAATCTTTTTATCAACTCTTTATATATCAGTCAGCTGAGGTGACAAAAACATTTATTAATACTTGTTTTTAATAAAAAAGACTATTTTTCTTATCTCTCTTGATTGGAAAAAGTTGATTTAAATTCACTTTAATCCTTTGGAATTTTATCAAATAATAATCTATTTCAAAATATATAGTAGAATGTACACAAGCATTAATTAAAAGATTTCAAAGATAGATAATATAAATTTTTACAATTAGCAGAAACATGTTTGTTTTTATTTTTAAAATCAGAATACAATATTAATATTTATTTAGACAATTCTCCGAATAAGTTTTTAAATTGTTTTAAGAATATTTTAAAATAAATAATATTAAATAAGTATAATATGTATTCATTTATATAATATTCATTTCTTCATTACATTAAAATTTTAACTTTAATTACTAGCTTTATTAAATTCTTAATTAAATTAGCCTAAAATATTTAACTAAAATAGTATATGTTAACATTAAAATGAATTAAAATATTATAGCTTTAGTTT
The DNA here is from genome assembly GCA_028023455.1 of Epiperipatus broadwayi. Classification (NCBI taxonomy): domain Eukaryota; kingdom Metazoa; phylum Onychophora; class Udeonychophora; order Euonychophora; family Peripatidae; genus Epiperipatus; species Epiperipatus broadwayi. The sequence goes on along the minus strand of JAQFVV010006223.1, from coordinate 9,738,174 downwards.
TAGGACCCAGCAGGCTCAAAATTGGGTTTGAACCTGGTTTCTGAACTTTAAATTAATACAATCTTTTTGAAACATTTTAACAATTAAACTAAAACTAAATTAGTATTATTAAATTTAAAATTGCACTTTTTATCATTGATATTACCAGTTATTTTAATATTTAAAGACTTTAGTTTCTTAAATATTTAAGTTAAAACACTTATTATTTAAGCTGTATAAAATTATTTTACAGCTGCATAACAGATAAAATACTGATATAACAGTTCTTATATGTAAAATTATGACATTATAATATATTAGAAACAATTTATCTACAACAAAATTAAGCTATATAATTTTTTTTTAGTTGTCTTCGCACAAAAATTTTATTTAACTTTTACTTTCTACCAAAGCTAAAGGTTATAATATATGGTTTTACAAATCAACAAGATAAGTAGGGATATTATCATACACTACACATTGGTAGACAAATATAATGATTCACAACTTATGACAAATGGTGAACATTATTTAAATGCATCTATTCTACTAAATTGAAGTGATGATCAAGACTGTGACTATATATAAATCTTCTGGACCTCAGCCACATTTCAAGATCATCATTCTTACACACAGATTTAAATGTAAGGAAAATTCTCCACAAATGTATATGTTTAGGTTTAGGCATCATCCCATAGGAAGAGTTTAAACTCCCATTATTATCAGTATTAATACAGTGTATGCATTGCTACCATTGTTGATCAAGAATCCATCACATTCACTATCATATTATGACTCCATCAGAATAAATACTATATGTATAACTACTTCACATAATGTGAAAGACTCCACTTACCTATTTCAATTGTGACAAATTAAGAAAGAAAAAAACCTGACGCCAGTTTAATAAATAAAAAAACATTTATTAATTCAATAAGATAAAATTCCTTAACTAATTATAAAGCTCATTACAGAAACTCTCCAGGAAATCAGCAGGCAGTCAAGAATATCATGGTTTAATTTATAAACATTTAACTATCTATTTTAGCTTATTTGACTGACATTTTGACCTGGAGTTTAAAATACATATTGAATACTAACATTAATATAAATAATACTTTTTAAATATAATTACAACAATTATTTGAATTCAGATTATAATTATAATCTGAATGGAAAAATAGGCAAGTAATGAAACATTCTTACCATGTTTTTTGCTTTTCTTTTATGATCACAGCTTTCAAAATCTTTTCACTGATCTCAATGATTTCAATTTCATTTATTTATTTGTTTATTTGAAATCATATTCTATTTATTCATTTGGAATTTGGATTTTTTTTTAAGATCTTCTTTAGCTTGGCTATACATACTATAGACATCAATTTAGGTTGCATTCTTCTGATATATACATGCATAAATAGACAACACAGGTTAGTAATTACACAATGTTTGGAGCAGTAGTATTCTCCATTCACAAACCTTAAGTTTTTTTATATAATAAATTAGTTTATATTATAAGATGAATTCAGGCAAGTTTAACATAGTTTTACTTTATAAATGAATTAATTTAACAGAGTTTTAAGAAATAATATTGAACATTCGTTATAGTAAATAAGCTAGCTTAATATTAAGATTACAGATTTAAAGATTAAATTATAGAGCTCTACAGTCTTTTAAATAATATTATTGATCTTCTTGGTTGTAGCTTGTAATGCAGGCACATCAAATGGTGGGTTTAGTGGCATTATCCTCAGGATAGGTGGTCTTAATTAAGGGGTCATTTTTTCTTGCAGTAGGCTGCTGGATGTTTCCTCTTTCTGTGATAATGATCATGCCATCAGGCATATAGGGGTGAATAGAGATCATCATCTCTTGTTAGAGAGAGAGAGAAAATCTATGTCTACCTAGCCAGACATGTCAGAGTAAAAACTGGCATGGATTCTGATAGACAACACCTCAAAATCATAGAAGGAATATTCACAGCAAGAAATGGGGCCTATTTATATGTTTCAAGGGTTAGAACACATTGCTGTCAACAAGACCATTTACTTCTTGAGAATCAATTAGCACCCTCTGCAATTTTATAGCTCAATACATTTAAACCTTCCTGTTATTTTTTAACAGGATATTTTTATTTAAACATGACTATTTTAAATTCCTAACAATTTCAATAGTTTCAGTTCAGTAATTTTGTTTTTAACATTATATATTTTTGAAAAATATTATTGCTTAGAAATAACATCAATTACCTCATCATGCTATGTCAGAATGAATGTTCCCAGGGGGGCTTTTGTTTATGACTTGTTTAAGGTTAAAACTATGAATGTTACAGCTTTTAACAATCCCACTCTACATATAACACAGTTATGTGTAGACCACACCTATATATAAATGCAATTTTAAATATAAAACAATTCTTTTTAACAAACAAAATATATAACAAAATATATTATTTTAAAATAAATATACATGCTGTAATATATATAAACTGATGATATCACAGTCATTTGTTCACAAATATATGTGTGATGACACCTATATAAACCTTCTTCATGCTTATATATACATATTCAGAGAGGGTTTAAATCTTGCACAGATGGAGCTGTGGGGAAAAATAGATGAAAGAGTTATGAGAATTCTGTGGTAGCATAATTGTGTTTAAATGAAAAAAATTATGGCCCTACTATTATAGGAAAATGTTTAAAAAAAAGAACCCCCCCCCCAAAAAAAAAAAACTCAATTATTAAAAAGCAAGCCAAACCACCTCCCCCATCCCCCTTATAAAAAAAAGTGTTTCTTAAAAAGGAAGTTCTTATTAAAATACAAAAAATTTAAAAAATTAAAAAATAAGTCTGCGGTAGTGTAAATAAGAAAACGTTAGCCCGGGAACCATTACCTTAATGTGTATTCGGTGAAAAGCAGCACCATCAAGCGGTCAGGTGCTACAAATGTACAAGTACCCAATTTATTTGTAAAACAATAATATAGGTTTATTTTATTTTGTTTTAATCATTTAGTTAATGTAATCTGATATCACCTGCTTTATACCATTTCTAAGTGATTGTGATAGATTTTCCTGTAAAGATAAAAAAAATGAAGAATTTGGGGTAAAACTATGATCTTACTCATTACATGACAGGAACCTATAAATAAACCTATACACTAAAAATTGATGAGTCTTTTATTAAATTGTTTGCAGAAGGACTGCATAGGATTTAAAATCAGAATAATCCATTTTGGCATGATGTCTGGGTAAACATCCAAGTCAGCATTTGTATTTTATTGGAAAATGCTCCTTTACATTATTTTGAATGTGAAAATTAAAAGTCAAACAATATAAATCACTTCAATAATGAATTTAAAAGGGAATAAAAACCAATATTTGAATTTTAACTACTAAACATCACATGATCACCATTTACTATGCTTACATAAGATGTTAAAACAGAGATAAAACTCTCCATACAGTAGTGCCATCCAGTGCAAGCCAGATTAATTAATGGCTGCTAGATGATTTGTGCATAAAATCTGTATTTAGTGCCTACTCATCCAATATCATCATACTAGTTTCTAGCTTGTGGCTTTTATCAGTGAGAAGCTTTGGATCTAAGAACACTTGCAGGGCCATCAGATCCCTAGCTCCCACTGATAAAAGACACAAGTTAGAAACTAGTCTGGGGACTAGTTTCTGGGGATATTGGATGAGTAGGCACTAAATACAGATTTTATACACAAATCATGTAGCATCCGTTAATTACTCTGACTTGCACTGGATGGCACTATTATATAGAGAGTTTGCCTCTATTTAAATTTTACTATGAACATTTTAAGATTGCTTATGAAATGCTATGTTTTATTTGAACTGCATAATTATTTATCTTTTCTCTAACCTAAAAATCATTGCTTGGAATTATATTTGCTATATCAATTTAAAGCTGCACATGAATATTATAAAACTAACATGAACTAATTTACTAATTAATTGCTTGATATATATATACTACTTAAAGCTTTGAATTTATTCTAAAAACTAATTCAACCAGTCGATTGCAGATTATTTAATAATATAATGACCACAGTTATACAAAAGCTATAAATAATAATTATTTAAAAAACTGCTAATAAATGAATTTACATTCATTAATATTTTATCTTCATAAATATGCTTGTAAAATTTTATAATCTACAAAAGTGACTCTTTAAAAAGGTAATTATTGTATTTAATGCACAAAGAATATAAACAAATAATTATAAGCTAGTTAAAATATTGTTTGGAAAAATAAGATTTATATTTAAGAAACTCACCTTCATTATTATGCACTTTATGTGAGAATTATGTGCGGTTAAACTCAATCATTAGAATACTTCAAACTTGAAACTTAAATAATTTAATAAATGGAAATATTGAAATAATTGTACCTGGACTATTAATCTTGAATGTTATTAAAAGACTATGGATTATAATTTTAATGATATGTATAATAAAGTTATTGAATTTGTTTAGTTTTACTATATTTAAAATTTTAATGTTATGTACAAAAAGGTCTCAAAAAGAAAGGTGTGAAAATGAAGATACAGGTGAATATAGTGTTTATCAATGTAATGAGGTATAAATGTGTGTCATTAATTTATTATACCTTTGGAGATTGGTTACACTAGACTAAGTAAAATAAAAATAATTTTTAGCCCAAACAATATTTAATACTCTATGTGTTTTACTGCTCTTTAGTTTAACCTTTATGTTTCTCTTTATATGATGAAAGGAATCTAGAGTAAGTATTTAAACATTTATTAAGATTGTCCATCTTATTTTTCTTTACCTAAAGAGGTTGAGTCTTTGAAGATTAGATAGTGTACTTGATAATATCTGTGACATTGATTAATAATAAATATTATTGTGTAGTTCAGGGAAACTCCTAACAATCCCTTGTTATAATTCTACACATAATATAAACATGTTATGCATATTATGCATATACCACCTGCTCTTGTGATAATCAGGTCAAGTTAAAATTATGCTTTTGTGAGAATAAAATATACAAGTTGGGTTAATAAGTTACAATTACACTAATAAAGGAGGCAATAAAATAAAACTTATCTTTGGCTTATTGTTGATATTTAAATCTTTCAATTAAATGTTATACCACTCTCTTCAACAGAATGTTTTATTTTCGAATCATATATGGTATATTGCAAAGATAGTTATTACTAAAATAGCAAATATTTATTAATTATATTATTACAATATTATTTATCATCTTTGAAAAGAACTTATTGTTATTTTCATTACAATTGGAGTTTTTTTAAAAAAATATTTATTAATAAAATAAATTGTTATATTTTGTTAAATTGACTGGTATTTTTATTATTAATGATTTTTTATATTTTTAATAAACAAAATATGTGAACCTGATTTTTATAACTATGACATATTACTTTAAAGAAATGTTATTCTTTATTGCATTCACTTCCACCATTTACATCATAATCCCCATTTATATTGTAGTATTTTTATTTATTTGAGATATGATTAGATACAATAAATTTCTTTTGCTGTTTGTCATATCAATAATAAATCATTTTATTAATTTTTGAGATTAAGGATTTTAAAAAATATTGATTATTAGATGTTGTTCAAACCCTGAGGGTGAATGCATTTAACTATTTTGAATTGCTAACTATTTTTCTTTCTGTTTTTACTTCTATGTTCTGACTTATTTATTAATCTTCAATATGTCTTTTGTATATCATATTTTATATCAGCCTGGTTTTTTTTAATTGGAGGTTGGTAATTTAAAAAAAAATTGGAATTTCTTTATTGAAATGTAATTTAATAGGTATAAATCCAGTAGATTCATTTACACTCTAGTTAATATAATTTACTACACATTCCATTTGTTTACCCATCCTCTATGCTCATCTCCAAGTAAATTCTAAACAAATGTCCCCAAGCTCTTGCATTACACATTCACAAGGGATTGATTGCGGATTTTTAATATATGTGAGCATATGTTTTATTTGTGATTTTTCTACTCACTTCTTCTGGTTTTTAGACAGAAAAGGTGTATCATGGTCTGTTAATATGACTTTAGGTTCTTCTATTATTATGAAATGGAGAGTACCTAATACTCTGACAGTATGTCTAGCAGTAGCTTGAGGTATTAGATAGGCAGAAACATATTTGGAAAAGGAATCAGAAGTGACTAATAAATACTTTTGTTTATTAAATGGAAGCAATGGTTCATAATAGTCTATTGTTAAGATTTCATGTGGTCTTTCATATTACTGAAATCTTATTTATTTGTTTGGCTCTTAGCATATAATACAATCATGAAGTTATTTTAAGATATCTTTATACATTTTTGGCCAGTAAAACCAATTTTTCAAAGTGTGTTTAGTTTTGTGGGCACCAAAATGTCCATATAAACAGTGGATATACTTTATAAGTGGGATACATAAAATTTTAGCTATTATTATTCTCCACTCATCTATATCTTTATTAGTTTTGTAAAGTAATACCAGATTTTCTAACTTATAATGGCTGAGATCTTTTGGTGCATTCAAAACATTCTCTCCTCTTAAGATTCTTATGGTGGGGTTTAAAATAGAGTCATTAAATTGTACTTCATGTAATTTTTCTAAATCATTCTCTACATTACTATTAATCATCATGTTGATACTTGAAATATAGGTATTTTCTATTGTTAGATGTTTTTGTTCTGACCTACATGAATTTCAACTCAGCACATTGGCCACAACATTCTCAGATCCTTTAAAGTATTGTACTGTATAGTTGAATTCCTGTAGCAATAGACATCATCTGACTAACTGTGTATTAGTCAAATAGCTGTGGTTCAGGAATTTGAGACTTTTGTGATCTGTGCTAACTATAAACTCCAACCCAAGAAGCATCTGTCAAACTTTCTAGAAGGTCCACAATATTGCTAATGCTTTCCTCTCAGTAACCATATAGTTTATTTTTGAATCCTTCAGATGACAGCTAATAAAGTATAGGACTCCAGGTTGGTCATTCTCATGGATTTGGGATAGTGTTAATCTGTAACCACTACTATTAGATTGGACAGTGAATGGTTTATTAAAATCAGGGAAAGCTAACATAGTTTGCTCTGAAAGCACTGTTTTAATATTTATAAATGCCATATATAATGGTCCACATTCCCTTAAGGAATGAGGGTGAATGCATTTAACTATAGTCAAACTTATCTATTTAATCATTTATTATTTTATTTTAAAGTCTCTATTTATTTTATTATTTATTATTTTAAGAGGTCATATAAAAATTATCTCATCATTTGATGGTTAAAATTATCTATTGTTGCTATGTGAATCAATTGATCAAGATTATATCCCATAAAAATTATTTAAATTTTTTATTTTTATGGTTATAGTTGATGGTAAACAATTGTTTTATGCCCCATATTGGGAACTATATTTAACAGTCCACATTATCTTAAGGAATGAGGGTGAATGTATCTAACTATAGTGGGACTTACGGTCTTCATATAGGATGCCATGAATGATGCGATAAAAGTTTAATCCATGATTGCATCTATTTCAAAAATGTAATATTTAAATATTCAATTCAGATACAACTTAGACCAGTTCATCGAATCGTCACCTCTTTTGATTATTTGTTATTCTCAGTATTTGAACTTTGCACTTAACTCTCTTCAGGGGCATCAATATACTGTGGGAAAAATAATACTTAATATAATTTCAATAGATTTTCAAAATTACTTTCAACCATGTTATCATGATGTTAAGTCAGGATTATATATATAAGTGGGTATGTGTATTCAATATTATTTTCTTATTAAAATAAAATAATTTAAATAAATCAGTCTTTCTTAAAATAAAAAAAATTAACAATATTTATTAACTTAAAAAAATTTAAATTTATCTTTATATAACAAAATGTATTATTATGAATACTTTATATTGAAGCAGTCAATCTTAGCTTAAGAATGTGCTTCATGTTTCTACCTACTAACCTATATTTAAATCCCTATTTCCCATCTCACTCCTTTTGTCATGTATATATATTTTATGTATATATTTGAGATGCGCGCCTAAATTATAAAATTTTATGTTTCAATAACATGTTTTAAAATTATTATTAATTCTTTTTTATCAATTATTAATTCTTTTTATTAAAATATTATAAGTGTGATTCAATATATTGTAGCCACCCGCGACCGTGGCAACCACCACTACCTTCGCTACTCCTTGCTTGATGATTCCTCCTTTTTTATTTTTGTTGGCACCCGCTGTGTTCTTCCGTCCGGGGATTACATGATGTTCTGTGACGATAATTTCTAACACCTATACACGTACGCTTTATTTATTTTATACATAGATTCGAATCGAATCCCAGTAATAGGCGCCAGGAGAACTTTTAGAAGAGTCCGCCACGTATGTGCATAAGCCCACTCAATTATATCACAAAACATGCCCGTGCCTCGCTCCAGTCGGAAACATGAAACGAACACAGCCACAATTACCCTTCACACTACCTCCGTTATTATAATCATAGAAAGGCCCGCCCTACATCCCACAGAACAAATTAATCCAACTTAACTTTAGTCAAAAAAAAACATCACGACATAAGCATAAAATCAATAAAATCCCACCCCCAAAATATCAACTACATTCATTTCCATACAAACAAATTTACGCTAAAGCATTCATTCCGATATATATAAATTTATGTTGAAATTCCAAGCAATTAAATAACAAAAAAAATTAGCTACATAAATATTTATTTAATCTGTTTAATAATGATTAACGCAGGTATGTGATCGGCAAGCCGAGACAATTAACGGTAAACTTCAAATTACTTTGCACATATTATTTCAGACTGTTGATCAGTCGGCAAATTTATTAGGTAAAAAAATTCTCGAACTGTTCATAAATGATTAATATTAATTATACTGTTTTAGATTAATGTCTTTCTAATAGTTCTGGATATAAAAGTTATTTCTTTAAGTGCACAATTGAATATAACAAATTTTACGATAGCTACCTGTGAAATGTAGAACGACTGTAATGGGATCCTGAGCGAAGATTATTCTTTAATGATGTATTCCGGCGATTTGCGCGGTCTCCAAGCGAGCGTGGTCCTAATATGAGGTTCTCCGGTGGTATGAGCATCTTGATGGCAATCAGCTGGACTGGACGCGGAGGTCCGGCGGTCAAGCCGCGAATTCTATATTCAGCAACGCATGGCAGTTAGATTCATAACGTCTAATAAAAATCAAGTCTCTTAAAAATCTCTCAAAAGAAGAGCACAAACTGTCCTCTGAAAACGCTGTTCGGCCTTTTTGATCTTTGCCTTCACGCCCTCACACCTTGAATTTTTCTCCTCCAATCAATCCCATGCACCTGTGAGTCCCTTTATTTGATAAGTCCATCGCGTGTCAGCTCAACTCCGAGATTTCTGGGATTGTTGACATTAGTTTGGAATTTAACCGTTTTTCTTAGGTATTGTTTCTCTGGGGACAGAAATCTGAGTCGTACAATAGCGGTGTACACTTTCTCACACCTCTGTTTCTAATTTTGGCTTGTTTTATCTCGGCGTACCAGCACATATCCTGCCTATTGTTTCAATTTCTAATTTTACATTTACTAATTACGTTTGTACAAATTAATCTGAGATTGCTTGGAATTTCAGAACATATTGCTAATTAATTTAAATTATTTTATAAAAGTTAAACTTGCATTCAATCATTCTTCTTTAATTGATCAAAAATAAATAACAAAAAAAACTACAACGACGGATTATAGATTTATTCTTAGCACACACACACAAAATAATAAAATAACAACAATTTTTACTCTTTTTTTTCAATAAATCTGACAGGTACTCTTATATAGCTGCGATCGGCTTTTAGAAACGGCTGTTCTTCGCTTATTATTAAAGCAAGACCGCTTTTATAAAAGTTTTGTCCCTGTCAGTTATTTCGTCAATTGATTATAGTTGAATATACCCCCATACGCCTGGGTTTGAATACCATGTAACGCTATTCCGTTACATATCTCCCCGCCCGGTGTAGAGTAAAATCCGATGTTGCGGGTTTTAGCTCTGAGAAGGAGCGAAGTTATTCGGCCCTCTTCAGTGCCCTGGCATTGAATGTTCCCTTCCCTTAATCATTTTTTTTTCTTTTTGTGCAGCGTCCAACGAATCGCCCCCACGTCCTCCTTTCCTTTGTGCGATACGGGTCCCATTATGGCGGCTTTCCCGTCCGTTCGTCTGCGGCTCCGCCTTCCCTTAAAATTTGGATCCGGTGCTCTGCAGTCAGACTTCCCTTTACAACGACTATTAACGGAGAAAAGACAATAAAACTATTTGGTAATCTAGGGTCTGTCACGATTGACGACAATGGCCAATTGGTTCCGTGCATCCCTGACAGGAGGTATGGGGATGGACCTTTCCGAAGTCCCCGATACAGAACATGATCGATCTCGATCTACGATTTTGGAAAGTCTGGACCGCCCAGCAATAACAACGTTTGGGAAGTGAGCATGCACGAACTCTAACGAAATGTTTTACATGATTCTCCGCACTTAGGTTGGGCCCGTCATGTGCCAGCCGTCTCCCGGACTTACAAGGTACTCTCAGGTCGACCCACCAACACGTTGGCTCTATAGGCTATAGGCTGCTTTGCGAGCGTTTGATCTGTTTGTTTTTCTATGTTATACCCCAGGCTGGGGTTGGTCATCCCCCCTTTTCCCTCCGTTTTTTTTTTCCTTTCCAATATCATATTCCGATTCTTGTCATAGGTCATACCCGGTTCGTGGCATCTATTTCCCATTCGAATTCCCTTTAACATTTGTCCTTCTGATATCCCTAGTCGTAAACTAATTTTCCCTCCGTCCTATGGGTTAGTATCGGTCCGGTGGTACTCGTTTTCTGGGTTGTTCATTCTTGTACCCCTCCATCGTCCCTCCTGTTCCCTCTTCTAGTTCAAATTTTGCGACCATTTCCCCCATTTCATGGATCCCTTTGCAATCGCTTCCCAGCATCATGTGTCTGAGGGTGGTCGGCATATTGTGTCTTATTATGGAGATGATCTGCATCTCTGTCATAGGGTACGCAGGCAATTGTTGAAGGCTCGCCACCTGCCTATAATAAAATTGAGTGGCCGTCTCATTGGGCCTTCCCCCATATTTCTCCCGGGTGATTCGAAAATACGTCCCCTCCTGGCGTGCCGTGTTCCAGAAACACCGTAAGACTTCTTCCTTGTACTCCTCATATGACCGGGGTTTAAACTCCAGCGTCCTCCACCAGTCTCTCGCTGGGCCCTGTAGGTAGCCGCTGGCAATATTTACTCGGTCAGGTTCTCTCTCCGTAGGTTCTCGAAACAGATTCCTGACGCTTTCGAGGTGGTCCATCGGGTTTTCGTTCATCCCGGCCCGGAATATCTCTATCTTCATCTGTCTCTCCGCCCATACATGACTTGTGTCCCGTGGCGACATCTGCCTTTCCCATCTCTTCTCCATCTCTTCCATCCTTCTACTCATATTCCCATGCCCCAGGTCTGCTTCAATCCTTTGGATCCTCTGTCCCCACTCTCCCATTGTCTCACGGACTTCGTCCTGGTGTTGTCTAATTTCATGACACACCTCCTCCGTCTGCCTGATGGCTTCCTTCATCACATCTTGACGTCTCTCGCCCTTTCCTACGTCATCCGTTAGGACCTCAACCTTCTCCTTTAGCTCACTCAGGTCTGCCTTCGTCCTATCCGTCTCCATCGCATTCTGATTTATCTCTTCCTTAACTTGGGTTAAACTACTCTCTTCCCCTTTGTTCTCTTCTGGCTTCCTTTCCTTTCCCCCGAGTAGTTGCCTTATCTCCTCTTTAAACTCTTCCCTCTCTCTTCTCCGCTCTTCTCTATCTTCCCTCATTTCGGCCATCATTTGCGTCATCATTCTTATTAAGATTTTAATATCCCCTTCCTTCTGCGTGTCCTGTTTTTTAAATTGGATGGGACTCTCTCCCGTCTGTTCCCACATGCTTTCATTTGTATTGTCTTCCATTGTTTAATATTTAGTTTATCTTTGGCTATAATAATCCACGACTCGTCACCTACTACTCCGCGGGTCCCCCTGACTGTCTTATCCTATCCTTCGATGCTCATTGCCCTTCAAAATTCCCACAGCTCCTATCCCTCCTTCAATTTGGTTCCTCACGCTCAGATTATCCCAGGTCCCACTGTTCCCTTCATTTATATACGGTAGCCCTCGGTTATATGTACGGTTATACTTTACTTAACTTTTATATATATATATATTTTTTTTGTGGTCATCTACATATCCGTGTTGTTTATACGCAACGTCCCTTTTATTTTTTAAGTAACACGAAAACTAACAAGATCCCAGATACAGTTCGTTCCCTTTTCAAGAATACACTAATATTAAAATGATTTTCCTTTCCTTTTTTTTTTTTTTTTTGCGATTAAAATTATTTGCAGTTGTCTTATTAGTATAGAAATTAATTTACGAGTTGCTTCCTTTGATACACGATATTTCCTCCACGGAATCCCGCTATTCCACAGCTTTCTACAAATATCAGTTATATCCAGCCGCTTGATTATTTTGTTAATACTACAAGAACTAAATCCCCTTCCCACTCTCTCAAGCAATATTTACTAGTTTTTTTTTTTTTTTCACGATAATTCCGAAAATTTTCCCCCTGCTTTAGTAGACAATTTGTTCCGTTATTTCGAGCGCCCTCTTTTTAGATTTGCTTTCGTTGTTATTAACGTCAGCTGTACTCACGTCGGTTCTGCCCTTTGAAACAACAGTTTCGCCGCACGTTGACGCGCCAAATGTAACCACCCGCGACCGTGGCAACCACCACTACCTTCGCTACTCCTTGCTTGACGATTCCTCCTTTTTTTTTTTGTTGGCACCCGCTGTGTTCTTCCGTCCGGGGATTACATGATGTTCTGTGACGATAATTTCTAACACCTATACACGTACGCTTTATTTATTTTATACATAGATTCGAATCGAATCCCAGTAATAGGTGCCAGGAGAACTTTTAGAAGAGTCCGCCACGTATGTGCATAAGCCCACTCAATTATATCACAAAACATGCCCGTGCCTCGCTCCAGTCGGAAACATGAAACGAACACAGCCACAATTACCCTTCACACTACCTCCATTATTATAATCATAGAAAGGCCCGCCCTACATCCCACAGAACAAATTAATCCAACTTAACTTTAGTCAAAAAAAAACATCACGACATAAGCATAAAATCAATAAAATCCCACCCCCAAAATATCAACTACATTCATTTCCATACAAACAAATTTACGCTAAAGCATTCATTCCGATATATATAAATTTATGTTGAAATTCCAAGCAATTAAATAACAAAAAAAATTAGCTACATAAATATTTATTTAATCTGTTTAATAATGATTAACGCAGGTATGTGATCGGCAAGCCGAGACAATTAACGGTAAACTTCAAATTACTTTGCACATATTATTTCAGACTGTTGATCAGTCGGCAAATTTATTAGGTAAAAAAATTCTCGAACTGTTCATAAATGATTAATATTAATTATACTGTTTTAGATTAATGTCTTTCTAATAGTTCTGGATATAAAAGTTATTTCTTTAAGTGCACAATTGAATATAACAAATTTTACGATAGCTACCTGTGAAATGTAGAACGACTGTAATGGGATCCTGAGCGAAGATTATTCTTTAATGATGTATTCCGGCGATTTGCGCGGTCTCCAAGCGAGCGTGGTCCTAATATGAGGTTCTCCGGTGGTATGAGCATCTTGATGGCAATCAGCTGGACTGGACGCGGAGGTCCGGCGGTCAAGCCGCGAATTCTATATTCAGCAACGCATGGCAGTTAGATTCATAACGTCTAATAAAAATCAAGTCTCTTAAAAATCTCTCAAAAGAAGAGCACAAACTGTCCTCTGAAAACGCTGTTCGGCCTTTTTGATCTTTGCCTTCACGCCCTCACACCTTGAATTTTTCTCCTCCAATCAATCCCATGCACCTGTGAGTCCCTTTATTTGATAAGTCCATCGCGTGTCAGCTCAACTCCGAGATTTCTGGGATTGTTGACATTAGTTTGGAATTTAACCGTTTTTCTTAGGTATTGTTTCTCTGGGGACAGAAATCTGAGTCGTACAATAGCGGTGTACACTTTCTCACACCTCTGTTTCTAATTTTGGCTTGCTTTATCTCGGCGTACCAGCACATATCCTGCCTATTGTTTCAATTTCTAATTTTACATTTACTAATTACGTTTGTACAAATTAATCTGAGATTGCTTGGAATTTCAGAACATATTGCTAATTAATTTAAATTATTTTATAAAAGTTAAACTTGCATTCAATCATTCTTCTTTAATTGATCAAAAATAAATAACAAAAAAAACTACAACGACGGATTATAGATTTATTCTTAGCACACACACACAAAATAATAAAATAACAACAATTTTTACTCTTTTTTTTCAATAAATCTGACAGGTACTCTTATATAGCTGCGATCGGCTTTTAGAAACGGCTGTTCTTCGCTTATTATTAAAGCAAGACCGCTTTTATAAAAGTTTTGTCCCTGTCAGTTATTTCGTCAATTGATTATAGTTGAATATACCCCCATACGCCTGGGTTTGAATACCATGTAACGCTATTCCGTTACAATATATAGGAGCAAAACTTACTAACAATATTGATTTTAAATATTTTATTATACGTCATTTTTTAAACTTTTTCTTTTTAAAGTACTTTTTCTATTAAACTGTATATTTTTATAAAATCCAATATGGAAGATGCTACAGTTACTTGTCTAAAAATAATTAAAGGGGTTGGAAGTACTATTGTTTTAATCTGGGGAAAGTATTTTTTAATTAAAGTTTTACTTAAAATGGGATTAAGATTAGAGACACTTTTGTTAAAAACATGTTGTCAAATCTATTTCTAATCTGGAAATAGATTTGAATTTATTTTGGATGTTATCTTACAGTTGCATCTTCAAAAACAACTGATAAAAAAAAAGTATAAAATGACTGAATTTTGAATCACAGGGAGATTAGCTACTATTGAGAGAACTGATTGTAAACATATTACACGTCGCTTGAAACTTAAATAATGTAGCCATAAATCCATCCCTTCTCTGGCCCTGGTGAGTCATCATCTTTCACGGTCATACCATCTAACTGCTGCCCTGAAAGAAAGTAAAAGCCTAAAGAAGGGACTCTGGAGTGCTAAATAGAAGCTTGCTGTCACCAAGAATTCAGTTGGATCCTCAATTTGTCATGCATGAGCCGTACTTTGAAAATAGACTTGTTAAATTTCCACAAGGTAACTCTTATGCTAATAAACTTTTATGCTACTATTTGAAAATGAATCTAGCCTAACTAATCTCAAATCCTGCTATCAAGATTTCTAACGTATTGTTCACTTTTCTCTTTTTTTAAATAATATGTAATTTGCTTTTAAATAATTTATATAAATTTAATTCTCTCTCATATGCTCTTAACTTTCTTTAACTTTGGTGCGGTCATTTATTTATATGTATTTATTATTTGATTTGTATATCTGTTATTGATATGCCAATTTCAAACAATCTGACGAGTTGAATTTTTAAAAATCTTTTCTGCCATTTTTAACTAAACCTTCATGAAAAGGTTATTAACATCCCCTTTAAATATACATATATACTATACTATAAATTAATACGTTCACCACATTGTTTTATGAATCAACATTTTAGGTCCATTTTTAACATAAAAATTGATTTGTTTAACTCTGGATTTTCTACCCGGGAAAATCCAGAACTCAAGCTAATTAATGCTCTGAAACATTTATTTTATAATATTTATTAAATTCTGAAAGGGTGACTTATAATTTGTTTTTTATATAACTGCTAATTTTACTTCATTTTCATACTCTTAAAATATCAAATACCGTATTTAAATATTCCAGTTATTATAAAAATCATGAAGGTGGGAGTGAATTGTCTTAAATATCAGAAAAGGGATGGGGGTAAATCTTAATGTTTTTTTTTTACTAAATAAAATCTTCATGTATATTTTATTAATCTAAATATCTCTCTCTATATATATAACTGCATAGTGATATTATTTATATAAATTATAGCATTCAAATAAGGGTCATCTATTTTAAAGCAGTAAATTATATTTCATGTCGTTAGGGACATTTATCATTTGTACTGCATTATGGACATTTGGCCGATCTTTATGTTATATATATGTGCTTCTTAATCTGGGGGTTGTGACAAGATCAAACCCATAGATTTCTCGTTATTTATTACGTATAAAATGCCTCTGGCAGTGATCTTGTAAGTTTGGCACACGCTATGCATATCGCTTCTTTGTATAAAAAGGCTCCTGGTGGTGACCCCTAAGTCTGGCACATGCTATGCCCATCCATTTCTTCACTCTGGCGGTGATCCCTAAGTATGGCACACGCTATGCCCATCCACTTCATCTTCCATCCAGAAGCACGATTTTTCCTGTTATTTCTTGGTTATAATGTCAGTACCGCAAGCTTCCTCGTATATTTATTTATTTTGCTTCATGACCCAGTTTTAATGCTCTAATATTAAAATTATGCTTTGCTTAAAATATATATATAAATGCCAATTACTTCTATTTTATTAATTAAGTTTATTTCAATCATATACACTCCCACTGTCATAATTTATATATCTATATTTAAGAGTATCTATATGCCTTGGGGAAAATAAAGCGTTCGTCTTACTATCGTTAAAATAATTTTTCATTAAATATTTTGTCATCTAATCAAATGTCATTTTCAAATATGTTTTTCAAATGTATCTTATTTATTTTCACAACCTCAATGGTGTGAAAATAGTTTATATCATACATATAATGAATTTTGGAAGACTCCTAGAAAAATATGTGTTAGTCACCACATTTCTGAACCGTAAATCAAAGCGTTAATGGCAGTATTATGTAATTCTTTCTAATATTTGATTGGCATCTTAATATTGGACCCAGTAAAGATGTTTGTTTATTTGTAATATATTATTTAGCTAATAAAGAGCATATGAGAAATAATAGTGTGAATGACACTATGTAATTATCTACCACTTGCTCATTCATGCACATACTAATGTACTTAATTTATAAATGTATAATAATTTGTCAGTTATTGTTTAACTTATTTGAGTAGTTTGAATTCCTTCTTTTCTCCACTTCCCAAAGTAAAGCCTGCTTATATATATTTTAGTTTAGTCATAGTTTTATAGATGTCTCATTGCTTTGCTCAGCTTTGTTAGTCGGCCGGATTAAAATTAATTCTCATGTGCCATCACTATTATGTTATTCATTATGGGTTTGATCTGGAGCTTATGAAGTGGGTTCAAATCCAGGTTAGTCCCTGACCTAAATCTTGGGCTGGACTGGGTTTGAAGTACATTTTGTGAGTTCCAGCTCGTGTTAGATGGATAAACATGTTTTGACTGGCACAATATACATTTCTACTATATTACTATATAAATTTTAAAATGACAACTTCCCATTTCCCATAGTTGATATGTATTGTAGCACAAACAATATTTAATAGGTTGCAAAAAATAGATAACATTTTATAATTTCAAAGCTTATGATAACACTAGCTAACTAAATTTAAATTAAACAAATATAAGTACAAAGGAAGACTTTTGTAATAACCAATCCTTTTGAAGAAATTCCATTTTTATAAGACCTCCTATCTATGTATGATCCCTATTGTTAAAAGAAAAGTTCTTTTATTCAAGGATATTAGTCATTTATGCAGAAAAATAAATGAACAAATATTACTAAATTAATTGAATCAGTAATAAACAAAAATTCTGTCTTGTCATAAGTGAATGAATTAAATATGAAGAACAATAAAATCTTACATTTATATTAAGTTTACTTATTATCCTGATCAAGTCACTTTGGAAGGAAGACCTAAATTTTATTAAATAGAAAAAAATTTAACCCAATGATGTTTCCATTTTCTTATTATCTAATAATTTTCCAAAATGGATTATTCCAACGTAAGTAGATGTTATAAGCAAAAGAAATAAAATTAAATATTTATGGATATTGATATGCAAAGATGATATGATGTGTTAAAAGTTTATGGTATTATCCTATTCATTTCCATAATTTGAGTAGTAATGGTCATTAAGAATAAAGTTCTTTTATTTTTTGATCATCAATCATCAGTGAGGCAATCAGTATATTCTGTTGTTCATAAACATTCATCTCACATGATGTTGAGATCCCTTTTCGTAAATCATTTCACTATAAATTGAAGTTGTATATTGAATTATATAGATGAAATATTTAAATATTAATCATTTTAGTAGGAATAAGTAATTACACAGTTTTAGATTACAACAATAGCATTTGATCCTACGGCAAATTGTCTTTACTCATAATGCATTTTCTATTACTTGAAATCTTCTTAAAATAAATTTGTTTAGATATATAAATGTTTTTGATACATTTATCTTCCTTAAAATTCAAGTTTAGAATGATATCATTAAGAATTTCTCTAATTATTCTATTAAAGATAATCTTGTTTTTGAAATTATTATTAATGATATTAAAGGATAATTTATTTACTTTTTACTTGAATGATACTAGAGTTCTCTGCTAATGAAAATTTTATAAATAAGGAAAATTTATTCAAATTATTGATTCATCTTTCTAATGTTTTCGATATTCAAACATAGCAAAATAACTATGTGTAGTGACTGGTTCATTTGTAAAAGAATTGATTAGGAAATTAGTTGATTTAGCTTTTATAGTACAATTGATTCTGGTAATTAGCATGTGTTAAATTACTATTTAAATTCACGATTTTGTATTTGATTATTTTGAATGCATCATAATTAATAATTGCATAATTGAGCTCTAATTTTATTTCATTTACATTTAGTTACTAAGATATGACTTGACCAAAGGTTATCTCTATGTTTTTGTCTTGATTAGTGATGTTAGTTAAATTAAATAATTATATATATATATATATATATATATATATATATATAATTATTTAATCATATATATATATATATATATATATATATATATATGAATGATTGAAAAATAAGTATACTTTTTTAATAAAATTTTATAATATAAAGTTTAAGTTATATACATGTGTATATGGGTATTGAAATGTGAAAGGTAAACATATTTACTATTTATAAACTTACAATTATATTTTTAAGTTTATGGTTTGCTATTGCACATAAACAAGTCAGCTTAATGAGATTGTAAGGTACCCTTACAATTGTAATTTAGAACCAACTTGCTAGCCATTATCAAAATGTATACATGTAGAAAATTTGCTTATTAATATTTGATCCTACATTTTATATGCAGAAAAGAATAAATCACCCTGATCTATTATTAATTTTAACCAAACTTAAATATGAGTAATATTAATTTGTGATAGTCTTAGCTACACATCTACAAAACAGTGTACTATTTAAGTTAACTGGAAATTTTGCCAATTACTATAAAAGTCTCTCATACTGTAAGGGAAATCCAATAAAGGTGGTGGTGTACACTATAACCTTCTTTTCTCATTTTTATTAGCAGTTACAATATGCTCTCAGCAGACTGACCATGAATATATGAATATATCAAAAGTATATTTGGCATAATAATGTTATTAAATTTTGTATTTAAAATCTGTATGAATATTCTTTCACATTAATATATATATATATATAT